>CM060957.1:59218624-59893624 GCA_030765055.1 Mantis religiosa
TAATTTACGTCTTCCAATGTTAAGTCACATCGGACTATGAATGGGTGAAATGATGCTCAAATGAGCCCAGGGTCCATAGAGCTTAGAGCTACCCGACATTCGTCTTTCAGTACAAGGGAAACCCCGGAAAAAGCCTTAGCCAGGTAACTCACCTTGACTGAGATTCGAACTCGGGACCTCCTGAGCATGAGGCAGAATTGCTACCATCTACGCTACCGAGGCGGGCTTTTGTTGAACATGAAGGCTGTGTCTGCACCCAACGATGGATCGACTTCAAACGAACACATAAAAGAATCTAACTCCAAAAGTTAAAAAAAACGTGGACATATGCCTTTCTGAAATAAGTGATTCATTTAAATTGGTAAAATGAGAGCATTCTAATAATTTGGTCTAAAATTATTGTAGTATTTCATGTTTCTGTATCTGTTTTATTATTTTATTATATGAATTCTTTATTAATACATTTTACACTGCTTCATACTGTTCAACTAAATTTGTGTTTAGTGTATTTGTTCTTTACAGAAATCCCTTCTTTGTAGGAACTAAATAAATAAACTGTTAATGCTATACTCGTATCTGGAGCGTAGGGAACTTTGGCATAGAGTATACGTTATAATTACGAGATTAAAAATAAATTGTGGCAGATGGCTCTGTCGGATATGCAACAGCTTTTACGCCATTTTTAACAGTTTACATGCATGTGGATGAAAGAGGGTAATGCAAAATAAAAGTTCTAGAATATCAGAAATGGGTTAGGTGGCAATGGAATATGTGAACTTGCTGTTCTGAAGGTGGAAAATTGGGAAGATGGCTTTAGGATACTTTATTGTAGTCTCTGCTGCATTCTCAATACCACACGCTTTCGTGTCACTTACATGTGTCACAGAGGGACGGAAACCATTTAGATTTCCTGCCACAGTACGGAGACGAGAGGAAATGGAGAATTTCCTTCTAAGGGTTTAAAGAGCAGTGGTGGCTGCAGTGCTCGTTGAGCACGAAATTATCTGAGGCACATTTGAGCTCCTATCAGCGGCAACTAATGTAGGCAGATGACTCAGCGTTTAGGATATTAAATAAATTAATGCTGAACTATTCATTACTTATTCTATTGAGTGCTTACTGTAAGTAGAGGAACCAGTGCCTATTGTGTTACAGAAAAATATCCATGTTTTTGATATTTTAAAATTCTTCATGAATTCAAGGACTGCATTGAAGTATTTTACGTGAATTTATTTTCGATTGTGTTTGTGGCCATCCTATCCTATTTAATAAGTGCGTATGTTAAATGCAACTTGCAAAAACGGAAACTCATATTTAGAGGCACTCTTCCTTATTACATTAAATACAGAGGTTATTCTTTCACTATTTCCCACTCCTTCATTGTTTTATTCTCTCCTGCCCTCTCTTTCTCTCTATAGTTCCCTTATATCTTCTATTTTCTGTCCTATTTAACCTATTAGGAGTACTAATAAAGATTAAAATAGCAGTAGAAACAATTTTGTTTATTACCTGTTTATTTTGTTTAACTTTTACCTAAGAAAAGAAATACCTATACTACGCTCATCAACAATGAAAATGTATGTTCACACACACACACACACACACACACACACACACACACACACACACACACACACACACATACACACACAAAGGTACAGAAAGAGAGGAAGAAGAATAAGGGGGAAAAGGAAATGTTAGGAGTTGAATATAAAATGTCCTGTAACAAGTCTTCATATTTTGTTGCAGTTTACTTTAATAACATTCCGACAAAAGGGGTTCAACCTAGAGCCTCAATGTGTAGCTGCGATAAGACCCAGGGAACTAAGGTTGTAATCCTTGTACCATGTTTTAATGAAAGAATGAACGAAAATTAACGATTTAGATAAGGAATACATTTTCTTATATACACATTTAATGGGAGCAAGATAGGTTGTACAGTATTTTCAAATAGCAAACAAATGAAAAACATTTGCAAGAAATCAACGAAAACAAAAGAGGATATTTCACTTTACACTTAATGAAGTTACAATAAAGCTAAAGTTTTAAAAATATAATATAAATGATCAAAAGATGACATATTAATACAGATGCATCACAACAATTTATCATACTGTAAAAAAGTAAAATAAAACGTAAATTATGTCACTTCTTCCACAGAAGATGATATTTAGAAATAGATCATGACGGCTCGTGTTTAAAGAGCAGATGTAAGCTCTAAGATTACGACTTAAATAAAAAAATTGCAAATTTACGAAAGTGAACCATTAAAGAAAAAGCCTGTGATAACTAAGTCTAGATCTATTGTCCTTCTGTTTTATATACTTTAAGAAGAATTGCTTTGTTTACCATATCTTTGAATCAGGATGCTATGAAAAATAGGCAAAATACTTTTATTCATGGTGAAACAGATTATCAAAGATTAAATTATGAAGGGGTAGAGCCAGACTGAAAAATTCAATGCCCTAGCCGGCATTTGAACTACGCATCTTCTGGGTTCCGTCCAGCCGCTCTAACCATTTGAGCTACTATGGCCAACATGCCGACATGACATTAAATTCTCCAACTGACTCGTGTTTCTCCCGGTAAACCACATAGGAGTTCTCATAAACACATGAGACAACTACCTTAATGGCGACTTACTATGCTTTAAGTACTTTAATTGACCTAATAGTGGTCCCAACTATAAAGACCAGGCCTTAAAGTACTTACATGCTGTAAGTCGCCATTAAGGTAGTTGTCTCATGTGTTTATGAGAACTCCTATGTGGTTTACCGGGAGAAACACGAGTCAGTTGGAGAATTTAATGTCATGTCGGCATGTTGGCCATAGTAGCTCAAATGGTTAGAGCAGCTGGACGGAAACCAGAAGATCCGTGGTTCAAATCCCGGCTAGGGCATTGAATTTTTCAGTCTGGCTCTACCCCTTCATAGTGGACCTACACACGGCTGGTGTGAAAGAACAATTAATTTCCATTACAGATTAAATTATTTGTATTTCGACGTAGAAATAACCTCACTAAAGGATAATAACTACATTCCCTCCTCTCTCTAAAACAAACCACTACGAGATTATATCGATTTTATGTTTTCAAGTTTCTTCTTTCAAGTTCCTTACCTTAAGTGATGTTGAACAATTATCTCGAAATCTTAAGATCAAATCCACACAAGGATAGGTTTTTAGACTGCTATAATTATAGTTCTGCTTCTCTCATAAAAAAGCTTTACTTACTCTTATTTCTTGTTTTAAATGTTTCAAGGCTTCTCCTTAAACCAGTTTTAGAAATATTAAACCATGTGTTTAGCTTAGCCATCACTAATGCTCTTTGTCCCTTGATTGTAGTTATTTATGACAGCTAAAACTGTAATTTCTTAATATTTTCATATTACATGCATGCACCGACACTAATTAGTGTTGTGTTGTTTATCTGCAGATTCTATTCTGTCTGTACCAGAAGCACTTGAAATTCTGAAGAAAGGTCCATATTGATTATCTTGCCATTTCCAATTGTATGCCCCTGAGGTTATGCTGCTGCCACTCTTCCATCAATACCCTTTGTGGTCTCTCTGGAGTGGATGGACAACGGGAAGTAAAGGATTCCTTTTCAGGGTTAGAGTACGGTTGGAATTTCGTTTGTCTCGAGATCTATTTGGTAGACTCTAGAATTCTGAGAACCAGCTGAAGGATATTTGGTTTAGTATTCCATGTTTGAAGTTCTTTTACGGGCTGGCAAATCTGCCATGGAAAACAACACTAATCATAAAGATGAAGACATAAATTATGTGGCATTAATAATCACCGTAAACCGGTTTATTATGAAAAATATGAGATACGTCCAGAAAGTAATTTCTGTTTGGTAATTAAATTAAATTGTGTACAGATACAGAACAATTATTTATTGCACTAAATTCTACAACTCTTAAACTACTTTTTCACATAACTGCCAAAATTTTGCAGGCATTTTGCATAGCGAGGCACAAGTTTTTGTATACCTTCTTCATAGAAGTTTGCTGCCTGTGTCTTCAACCAGTTGGAAACATTTTCTTTCAGCTCTTCGTCATTGTTGAAGTGTTGACCGCAAAGGAAAGATTTCAGATGCAAAAACAGATGAAAGTCGCTAGGAATGAGGCCAGGGCTGTACGGGGGGTAGTCAAACACGTCCCAGCCAAATACCTGTAGGTTGTTTTTCATCGCCTTTGTAGTGTGTGTTCGTGCGTTGTCGTGAAGAAGCAACACATTTTGACAGCCGATAAATTGCAATTGGTTTCAATTTCCTAGCATTCAGAAAACGAATCACAGATCTGATTTCACAGGCGGCAGGATTTTCAATCAACACCGACATTGCAAACAAGCACAACAAAGCGTACGTGGCTGACAGCGATCTCATGTTTCTTCTCCTTGATACAGAGCGTCTACCGCGCATGTGCGGAACTGCGATCGGAGCGCTGCAGCGGAGATAAATTGAAACAGAGCTTACTTTCTGGACGCTTGTATTTAGAAACAAATGAAACTACTTTCAAGCTGAATCAAACCACTGTGAATATACATCGATGGCGGCCATAGGCTATACAAGACATGTCCGTAGTTATCCTTTAGAAGAATATCCTTGAATCAGCACAAGGCAGTTAGGACTACAGAAGAGACATCTGTTCTAACATTCGGAGCGAATTGTGGGAATGAGCGCAAGTTGGTTAGGATTACAGAATATATTTCTTCCTTTATCATTCGGAGCAAAGTTCCAGAATAGGGATAAGGCGGTTTGGAACTATACAGGAGAAGTACTATTGTGGAGGAATGTCTTTCTCTTGAACCTTATTAAGGTTAAATGTGTTATCTTTGTATGTATATTCTTTGAAATAAAGTTGTTCTCTACCAAGATAGCGTTATGTTTTACTATCCGGGTATTCCTATTCTAACAACTATAGAGCAATTTGTCACTCATGTCTGTATGAAGTATCTACGAGAACGATGGCAGTATCCATATCACATAAAGTGTGTAGGAGCCCAGAATCTTGACGATTCCATGCAATATGAGTGTTCTACAAACTAGTGCCGCCCACCATTTCGTATAATCCTAAACCTAAGAGCCACTCTGTCGTACCTAGATGAGGCGATATTCACAGGATTTTGACAACAAACACATGTGGGCAGACAACTCCCAAGAAAAAAATTCCAAGGGAAGCCATCAACTCAGGTCTTGTATTCAAATAAGGGCAAATATTGTTCTCCATTTTTTCTGGGACATTACTTCTTCTGAACAGGATTACGGGACAGAAATATGTAGCATGTTTGCTAAGTACCTCCCATGATTACTTGGAAGACCTGCCACTATGTCAATATCTGTCCGCAATGCATAATGGTGCTTCTGAAAATTCTAGATTTTCCGATACCAGGCGCATCCTGGGAGTTGGATTGTTAGAGGTGAACCAATTGCTTGGCTGCCATGATTTACAAACTTGGTGTATAGTGTACCGTTTCCTGGATGACTTAAAACGTGGAAGCGTTAAATTACCAGAGGTCCGTATAAGATAGTTAAGGGAAGGCACAAAGTATTTCAAAATTAGATGTCTTTAACGATATCTTTATGCTCTTAAATTTTCAAATATAACAATATACAATTTCTCTTGTCTTCAAATCTTTAAGATGTCAATTAATTATCCTTGCCACTGGTTATATATTATTATTTCTTTAATTGCATTGAAATGCTTTAGGGTTTCTTTTGTTGTTTAAAGTGCACCAACTCCACGAAATTTGTCTTAATTGACTCGAGAAACACAGGGAAAAATTTGGAATAGAAATTTAGAAGATTTATCCAGAACTTACATAATGAAGAGAAGCCAAACAATGCTGTTCCCCAATCTTCCTACGTACCGAGCGATTAAGTGCAGATGCGATGTTCAGTGTCCGAGATCCATGTCAGAAGTCCTCTTTCTTGTACCACAGCCTCCCAGACAAGTCCAGGCCGATCCCCTCGGTGCAGCGTCAAGCAATTATCCAAGCTTTTGGCTCCCTCTACAGGTTAAAGTAGCCTTTCTAGCGCTCAGCAACGGAACTCGTAAGAGACTCGATGTAACTAAGCAGCATGGCTGGTAGTCTAACGAGCTGGAGATCATCAATATAGCTCAGGAGCTGGGGGAAGCAGTAGTTAACACGTGGTAGATGAGTCTTTAGAAGTGATCAGGTGCAATAGGACAACTGTAAATGATGAAGTAAATCTCTGTGCAAGATTCCGCCACAAAGGAATCTCATATAGATCAAAGTGTTCAGGTGTCCTTATTGCATTTCTTATTGAATGTTTAAAGAGCCTGATTTCGGGTCACTTTAATTTTGATTATTTTTCCAAAATTTAAAATTAACACAAAATATTCAGTTCAATATTACCTGTACAGCTTTAAGGGCTTTGAATTATAACCACATATTACGAAAGAAATGAGCTTAAGATAAATTGTCAAACTTTACAGTTGCATAAAATATAATGATTTATAACTTCTCAAATATTCATGTCACTTTTTACCGACTTACAATGTTATATTTAATAACTAGAGTTCAATATGTCAAAATAAATAAGGAAACCCACATTTCCCTCAACTGCTACCTCACGTTGCACATGCCACTGATTGATTGTCTAACATTCAACGTTCCGCCTTTACTTTATATTAAAATAGAAAGACCGCATTAACTCAGGTTTCTTTCTAATCCCTGAAGCATCAGTACTCCCGACAAGCATTTTAAACAGGTTACGGATGGAACACTGTCCCAGAATCCCTTGGATCATTTTCATGCCTTGAACTTTTACACTTACTTCCCTCAAATGGCAAAGGTAATATTCTGTTGGAGATTCATCGCCGATTCTATTGCACGGCTGAGATCTCAAACATCAGTTTACAGGCTTTGGAGTAAGAATGGTTTAAGTACCCTTGAATTTAGTGGCATACGAATAGATGTAACAGTCGGTCTTTGAATACTCAGAATCTACTATATGTTTAAGTTGCTACAGTGTTTTTTTCCCACGTATCATCTAATGTGTTAAACTTGGCGCCTTGGTGAGCCAGTTATTTATTAGCTAATATAATTCTAGTAGAGAAACAATGGAAATTAATAAAAATGGTAGTCTGAATGTTTGAAAGTCTTTTTATATCATTTGTAGAAATCATCATGAATAAATAAAAGCACATTTCAGAATCGTTCTCCTTTGCTACTTCTCCGGCTAGGTATCTGCATTAACTTTTTATCACATGTTAATTTTTGCATAACATCCTTTTTGTAATTTGTATTTTAGTTACATGACGCAATAAACAGTTCCAAGTAAACAACATTACTTCTCAGGATTTCATACTGAAACATAGCATCTCGCAATATACATTAAGAATTAACCATTATTTTCTAACAAGCCATAGACCTATAATGATTAAATGAATGGATATGATTAACTGTCACTAACCGGAACTGCTATTTATTTTGATTATTAGAATCAAAGTCTTATCGAAAAATTTTAACTCGTTTCTGATAAAAGGAAAAGCATGTACTGCTAATAATCTTAAGGTAATTGGTTAAATATCTAAGGACGAGATAGGACGAATTTATCGCTTCATTATTAATGATCATTACTGTTTTCAAATTGGCACGATTCCATATACTTAAGCTTCCACAAATTATATTGTGTTCTGAAGAAAAGTGCTTAAGGGTGTTATGCTTTCTTATTTTTACTTTTTGAGGCCACTAATATAAATTGTGCTTCAGATATTCACTAATTCATTACATTTTCCTTTCATGAGAAATGCGTATATATTCTGTTAGCTTCAAGTAAAACAAACACGCCTTAGTAGTTTCATTGTTGGCACTCCTGGTTCCCGCCTGTGAGAACGAGGCAAGTTTAGACATGTTCAGTATCGCCTACCGCTGCAATGGAGGTAACACGTGAGGAACGATATGCGGCTTTGAAATTCTGCTTTCGTCTCAACAAATATTCAGTTGAGCAATCTTCAATATTACAGGAGGCCTATGGAGAGTCTGTTCTTCCGTACAGCACAGCTCGAAGGTGGTTTAAAATGTTTAAAGAGGGGAGACAAATTAATTTCAAAGAAGGTGAACCCGGTGCTCCAGTTACTGCTCCTATGGAAGAAAACATCAACACTGCTACTGCCATTGTGAGAGAGGATTAACGAATTACCTTAAGATCACTTTCTGAAATACTGAACATTTCATTGGGTGCCACCCACACGTTGCTGACAGAAACATTACACATGAGACGTGTTTGTGCGCGATGGGTTCCAAGACTGTTGATTCCCAAACGAAAGGACATTCGCATGCAGGTCTGCATGCAGTTAAAGTTGATGTTAGAGGAACATCCGGAGCTTCTTTCAAACGTAATCATTGCTGATAAAAAGTTGGCTACATCATTTTGATCCTGAGAGCAAACAGCAAAGCTCAGTGTGGAAATCTCCTTTATCACCAAAAAGCCAAACGTGGTTGCTTCTGCTGGGAAAGTTATGGTCATCTCATTCTTTGATATTCGTGGAATGGTTTAGCAGCATATTGCACCTGCACACACATCAGTAACTGGAAATTGCTACAGGGATATCCTGAAAATATTGCAAGCACTTAGCAGGCGTAAAAGACCACATTTTCGTGAAGCAGGCTGGATACTGCATCACGATAATGCGTGGCCGAATATTGCCAATGTTGCTGCAGAATATCTTGATAAATAAACATGAAGTGTATTCCCCACTCTCCCTATGATCCGGATTTAGCCCTCTGTGACCTTTTCCTATTCCCTAAATTGAAAAAACGCCTTCGTGGGAAGCATTATCCATCATCAGAAGCAGTGGTGAAAGCTGCGGAGGCGATTTTGCAGATCACTCAGAAAATGGTTTCTAGCATGCCTTTGAAGACTGGCAGAAACGCTGGGAAAGTGCTTCGTATTCAGCGGAGACTATTTTGAGAAGGACCATCACAATTATGAGGATGGGTAAAGGTAAGTTGTCTAAAAATAATTGTGATCATTCTTTATTGAACAGCCCTGGTATATAGCTTTGTAAAGAACAGTAAAAGTACACCACGGATTCGTCATTGTTTCCCCTCCTTTCTCTCTCTCTCTCTCTCTCTCTCTCTCTCTCTCTCTCTCTCTCTCTCTCTCTCTCTCTCTCTCTCTCTCTCTCTCTCCCCCTCACACACACACACATACACATGTAAAAGGCCACTTTTATCTGGATGGTCAGAGAAACTCTTGTATTGCAGAGAGGCAGCGTATGTTATGTATTTTTAGTTGAAATTGGTACGGAATGTAACGTGCGGATGTTTTGGCTCCCACACTACATACATTGCATGCACAGCGCTATTTATTGAAGGTACTAAGTTTCTTAATATTTCCTCTACGAACTATTCAATGCATTCAAAGATAAGTTTGTGTATAAATGTGTCGTACTTGGAATTCACTTAATACCACATACAGATGTTATCAGGCATGAATCTTATTTCGTACAAGTTTTTAGTTGAAACTAAGGAGGAATGCAGAACTTTACATTTATGGCTGCGAAGCACGGGTATATCTTAAGTCAGTACGACTACCTGGTTGGCAATCCCTGTCTCCCATAAGAGAAGCTATAATGTGGTCGTTCTCACTGGACGAACATTTACAAATCAGTTCCTAACAGAGATATAAGAGAAGTTATTAGTATTCTGAAGATGGAAACAATGTTGGAACTCCAAAGCTCGATTGATGATTATAATCTATATGATAGCTCGAAAATATACATCAGAAGCCATACAGCACCAGTGCTTATCATAAAGGGGCCCTCAAAACCGGAGCATAGCACCAATTAAAACAACGTAACCATTTGGGACTCTAAATTGAACGCTGGTAGGAAGAATTGAGCAGGGCAGCACATCAGATCCGGGTGACGAAGCCTTAAAGCATGAATGGGATCCTTAACGATTCCAGATTTAAACCTAGAAGACGGGTGAGCGGGACAACCAACGCCAGTAATAAAGAAACCATTCCAAATTGCACATTCACCATCCAACCGCAACACACAGGATGTCATCTCCTAGTCGTTGAATAATAGAAAATAGACAGGAAATTTGTGCCAGCAGAAGCACCGTATCGTTCGCTTACCCATTTAAAAACCATGAACATTTGGGCTCATATGAACATCATCTCACACATTTCATTCATCATCCCATAGTACCTACATTGGAGCATGTTAAACAAAACCTAAATAGATACAAAATAACAATGAAAATAATCAATCTGTATACACAGAACAAAAGGAAAGGACTAACTGCAATGCGGGACTTAACGTTCTTTCGAGATTGTGGCCATGCTATCTCAAAAAGGGTTGGTAGAAGTTTTATGGTTTAGCCGAAAAAGTGAGACTTTGGGGATTACGTTGTTGCGTTAGCGTGCCATGATAGCTCATTACATAGAACGGCATGAAAAGACTAGGTTCAAATCCAGGCTTGTCATTGAGTTTTTCATCTTGATCCTAATTTTCTACACACGATTTCTGTTAAAAAACGTTATTATCGGGGTTACCTTGCTAAATTATAATTCTTCAATGGATTCTGGTTCGGTATGAAATGAAGCAAATAGATTCTGTGCAGGAAATGACTGTTACAATTATAAAAGTTCCTAAGGTAGATAATAGGTAATTCTTTTACATAAATTTTAATGCAGTTTAATAGGTACATGCTAATTTTTGGAAGCACATTTATCAGAAACTTTTTCTGATATTGGTGCCATAAATTTTGTCGCACAATTTGCCCTAAAATATCTCTTCTCTCACTTATAGAACAGCGTTGCATTAACAGGTTTATAACTTATAAAATTCCACTTAATATGTTACAGGATGAAGAAACTCAAAGACGATTCAGGGTCCTCAAATATAGTTCCAGTTTTGAGACATGTTCTGCTGCTTGTGACAGAAGCTTTGGCAGTGATTTCCCTCAAGACCAGCCAATTCTGCTCGACATGAAGACAGATGGATATACGGAATCCCTAAGATTGCGAGTCCCCCGAAGACAGTTTGTGGTACTGTAAGCTCCTGATTAAATTCCTCTTTACTGCACCCTGTCGATTGAAAGTTCTCTAGAACCAAAGTTTTTAGTTTTCTTTCATGTGTACCAAACCGAGGAAACAACACTTTCTTATGTTCTGTGGAGCTCACATGCCGAATTTGAAAACTGAATTCCAATAACAAAATGTTACATTTTTTCACCGAAAATATAACCTTAGCTCTGAATAGAAAAATAGTTTAAGATGATTCATATGAATTTTTCTGCCTTATGTAATTTATTTTTTGTGCAAATTCTATATACCATTTTCAAAACCTTGTATTTCTATGCATTCCATGATAATCCAGATAGAAGTGTTCAGAAGTATTTCCTTAGATGTTTCATTGTAGGTGAAAGTGGACAGAGGAAAGGGAATTAAGATTCCAAGTGGTTGCTATGCTGGCGTCAGTTCAAAAATATGTTTCCAGAAATAGTCAATTCCAGAGAGATCTTATCTGGAAGGAACTGTATGCTAAATAGAGACATGTATGTTGTGCAAGTTACATTTCAATGTTAATAGCAGTTACTGCCAGTGTGTTTACGCTAGAACGAAATAGCTGCGGAAGAGAAATTAACAGAAGTATTCTACATTTTGGGAGCGAGCCTCTATTAAGAACTAAAAATATTCATAGATATCATAAACTTTGAAGAGAGGAATTGGAGGAAGAGAGTAAATATAGCAAGACGGAGACCTTGCAGCTCTCTTGGAATAAGTGAGTCAAAGCGTGATGAACTGGTTTACGAAGAATAAATAATTAAAGAGGTGACGGTATGAGGAAAAGGAACCAAGAAGGACTGAAGAGCATTACGGAGGTAGAACATTGAAGCACACACTGTGAACAAACAAAACATCGTTAGAATTAAGTCATTTCAAGACAGACACTAGCTGACGTCATGAAGCCGGAAGCAAGCTGCAGTACTGCAGTAGAAAATCCTTTCTAGTCCGTTCCAGTAACATAACTCGAGAACATGCTACTAGAACTATCTTTCATGCCCGGAAACGTCGAAATCTAGTAGAGTTTTTCAGTCAGTTGAGCTGAGCCGAGAAGTGCGTTGCTACAGCTCCGTGGTGATGAGTCGGCGGACAGTGGAACAATGCAGTGAAGCAATTCACCAGCGAATATCAAGTGTTGTTGTGCCAAGAGTTGGGAAGCAGGCAATCTAAGGGATAAACTTGCGTGTACGTCACAGAGAGATTACTAGCAGCGCAAGCTGGTGCGTGCAAAGCAGACATGAAGAAACATTAAAGAGACGTATTTACCAGAGCATATGTTAAAAAAACTTCACTATAAGTTATCACTGGGCTAATGATTTTGGTGGAAAAGGAGTTGCAGTACACTACGTCTTATACCATATTTGACACAATATGATTTAGGCCGGCATGTTCTGAAGGACCAGGCATGCATTAGAGAATTGAATTTAAGCAGACGGTGAAGGTATGGACAGTAACAGCATGTCGATGATGCTGGCTTATGTCAACACTAAATAAGGCAGCATGGTGTTAGTAGTATGCAATCCTCGGTTTTGATATAATGTTACCCTCTGAGTTTTCGTCAAACACCATTTCCTACTAATAGGAGCTGCATAGGGCTATCAAGACTTCTTTTTTGAAAATCTGAAATTTTGAAAGTCTCCATGTGTACTGCTTTACTTAGTCACCACCCATCACTATACATGCATGTGTTTTAATTCACTAAATGTGAATTTCCTGACCCCAACTATAATGATGCTCACTAGACTAATAGCATGAATATACTTGTTAGGTTGAGCGTTCTTTGACGGATGTTTTACGTTCTAAATAAATGAGGGCTGTTTAATAAAGAATTGTCATATTTTTTTCGCACTAAAATGAAGTGTTATTATATTCTGTTACCTTGATGTGAAACACGCCGTAGTAGTTTCATTGTTTGTTTTCCTGGTTCCTACCTGTGAGAACCAGGCAAGTTCAGACATGTTCAGTATCACCTACCACTGCAATGGAGGTTACATGCAGTTAAATTTGATGTTAGAGGAAGATCCCGAGTTTCTTTCAAACGTAATCACTGCTGATGAAACTTGGATATATCATTTTGATCCTGAGAGCAAACAGCAAAGCTCAATGTGGTAATCTCCTTCATCACCAAACCCCAAAAAAGCAAAAGTGGTTGCTTCTGCTGGGAAATTATGGTCATCTCATTCTTTGATATTCATGGAATGGTTTATCAGCATGTTGTACCTGCACATACATCAGTAACTGGACAGTAAATACTACAGGGATGTCCTGAAAACATAGCAAGTTCATATCAGATGCAAACGACTACATTTCCGTGAAGCAGGCTGGATGCTGCACTACGATAATGTGCGGCTGCATATTGCCAATGTTGTTGTTGAATATCTTGCAAAAATCAACGTGAAGTGCATCCCTCACCTTCCCTATAGTCCGGATTTAGCCCCATGTGACATTTTTCTATTCCCTAACTTGAAGAAACGTCTTCGTGGGAGGCATTATCCATTATCAGAAACAGTGGTGAAGGCTGCTGAGGCGATTTTGAAGGATCTATCAAAAATGGTTTCCAGCATGTCTTTGAAGACTGGCAGAAACACTGGGACAAGTGCATCGCATTCAGGGGAGTCTATTTTGAGAAGGACCGTCAAAATTATGAGGATGAGTAAAGATACGTTGTCAAAAAACAATTGTGATCATTCTTTATTGAACAGTTGTCGTATGTTTAGCTTCCGTTAGAATTAAAATGTTTGGGGAGCTGTAGAAAACTCCATAGTGTAAAGTCATTTTGTTAGCAATAGGTCGACAACTTAGAAAAGAAAGTTCTTCTGCACAGGCTCACACTAATGTAGGGAGAACGTTTGCCCCACTGGGTTACTTCTTCCTCGAATCCTGGACAGTAGCCACTAGGCGCATGCGTAGGAGCATGCTGCCCAAGCAGAGATGGGGGGGACAGCAAGCAAGGAAGGAGGGCGACTAAAAAGTGGCGGAAGTAGTCCAACAATCAGCAATGATAAGTTTCCCTCCAAACCTTCTTTTCTAAATTGTCGAGGTATAGAATTTAGACCTGGCACTAGAAACTTAGTAGCTAAATCTCAGTAAGTAAATTCAGGAGATTAGGAGTGGAAAGAAAATAATGCGGCTGTTAGAGGAATTAGTGTAGATCTGAGCGTAATCAGGCCACTAGAAGTGGCAGACAGAAGTACTACCCTGACTGCTATGGCTTTATATCAAATAAAATACTGAAATTAGAGATCAAAATGCTGGTGTTGCACTTACATGACCTTCTTTACCCAATGTTATATAAATCGTTCTTACAGGTGCTTGTTCTTATACTTAATGTTTATTGAAAAATACATTTGTACAAATTGCTTTATTATATATTTTCTAATGCTTAGAATGTAAGTAGGGGAATGAAGTAGGCTTTTGACACAGTTACGTTGCTACGTGTAGGCTCAGAAATTCCATTATCGTTGCATGTTGCGGAGACTTCACCCAAAGAAAAACAATAACAAAGAATTACCTTTGAAATGATGAACTATACAAAAATCTAATTGGAAAAATTGTGTGCTTTAATGATATTCAAGATTTTTTGATAACAAGATGTGTGCCTAATTTAAGGTTTACCTATTACATAAACGTTATTGAATAAAGAGGACTTCAGAGCCCATTTCCAGACAATTCAAGAACATACATACAAATATCTTCACCAATAATTATTTAAATAAAAATATTTACAACTGTTTTTAAACAACCTAATGTTCGATAGTAATTAGTTTGTCCGAGGAAAGAGTAATCTAGTTCTTTTCTTTACATGTATGTTGCATTCTTAAGATACGCTTAACTTAAATATCAAGTTTGGTATTTTATAACTTTATTTATTTTTAATTAACGTCATCCAATCTAAGTCATATTGTGACGAACTAATCATGGATTGTACTGGATAGGTAAGGAAGGCATGGTCAAATCGTACACGGGGGAATTACTCAGGGTAGGAAAGTACCAGCTTGGTGAGAGGTTGGGACTTTCTATTAGGTGTCACTTCTACAAAAGATATGGTAATACTAATTAAAGGTATAATTCACTTAATAAGATATTTACTATAAATAAGCAGATTACAAAGGTGGTCATAGCGGTCGGTTACCTGACCTCAAGATGTTGCGTACAAATCCATATATTCAACCCAAAGGCTAGTCCAAGAGAGAGCGAGTAACAAGCTTATGCAAACTTAAAACCAACAAGTGATGGAGTAGGGGAGTGACGTCACACGTACTACTGTATTCACATCAACTATTATTAGTATTAATTAATACAGTCACTTATGACATCTCTCCCTCGCTTTCCCGAACATTGCTTTTAAAACAATTTTACATTACTCTTGAAAGTGTTACATTACATTTTTCACAAGGACAATATTTTCTTCTTATTTTTCTAAAAGTTTGTTTTGTTCACAATACAAGATATGCATATTCATTGAAAATCTGTGTTGTCTCTGAAAGAATATGAAAATCATGCCACCTTCTTAAATCTAAGATTAACATTTCAATTATTTGTTTTCATGTCCATTAGCTGGTTCATCCAAATCTTTAA
Source organism: Mantis religiosa (assembly GCA_030765055.1). Lineage (NCBI taxonomy): Eukaryota > Metazoa > Arthropoda > Insecta > Mantodea > Mantidae > Mantis > Mantis religiosa. The sequence goes on from CM060957.1 coordinate 59,234,250, forward strand.
ATTTAAAAATTCTACACAACTGAACAGGAAATAGCAGAAAAGTGACTGTATTAATTAACACTAATAATAGTTGATGTGATTTCAGTAGTAAGTGTGACGTCACTCCCCCCACTCCATCACTTATTGCATAAACGTGTGTAAGCCGGTTGCTGGCTCTCTCTTGGACTAGCCTCTGGCCTGGATAGATGGATTTGTACGCAACATCTTGAGGTCAGGTAACCGGCCGCTAGGACCACCTTTGTAATCTGCTTATTTGTAGTAAATATCTTATTAAGTGAATTATACCTTTAATTAGTATTACCATATCTTTTGTAGAAGTGACACCTAATAGAAAGTCCTAACCTCTCGCCAAGCTGGTATTTTCCTACCCTGAGTACGATTTGACCATGTCTTCCTTACCTATCCAGTACAATCCATGGTTAGTTCGTCACAATACGCGACAGTGAATGAAATGGGTGAAACAATGCTGAAGTGGTCTCAGGGTCCATAGAGGTTAGTGCTGCCCAACGTTCATCTCCTCAGGCTGAGGATAAACATCGGATTGTTCACCATGACGGAAATTCCAACTCAGAACTCCTTGTATGTAAGGCAGACGCGTTAATTCCAGACCACAGAGGTGGGCTGATTAATTCATGCATAGAATCAGCAGCCCTGTGTGTTGTAACTGACTCCTGCAGAAGCCAGCAACACAATTTTTAATTTCCTGTTAGTTTCGGAAAAATATTTGAAATTTCAACATGCATATGATGAAGTAATTAGTTGAGCATTGTGAACAACTATTTCCATGCGATTTTTATATATTAAAACTTAAATAATGAAGTATGCGATATCATGAGAGAAATTCAGACAATTGTTCGACGTGAACTTTTGCGAGTAAACCAGAATTGTTTTTGGAGAAATAAGGAATATGTTCGAGATAAAGTTCATCAATTTGAATATCTGCTGTGACACAAGCAAGCCCAATTTAAGATAGTACAATAATTACTACTCCCAGGCCGGTCGTTTAAGTGCAACTATGCTGGAGAGAGCGCACGTAGATTCTGCGGGGAGGTTCTGCCAATTTATGAACTCACGATGGATACTTTTCTGTTTCATTGGTAGGTTTATAATAATGACACTATAAAAAATTAATCTGTGACATAATATACGTAGCATGTTAATGTAAATAAAATTAGGAAATGACTTTGAAGTGTCTACTCTATTTAATATGGAGTATCCACTTTCTTGTACCTGAAGAGAAGAGCTGAACAGTGAAAATATAAGTAGGTGGTTTAAACTAAAGGTTTTATTTTAACATTTAAGGCAGCACCATTATTGCATGCAATATTAAACGGAAGGTTCTAAGACAGCACAGTATTTGAAATCAGCTATAAATTTGTTTTATGTGTCAACTTTGGAGAAACACAACCACTGAGAGGTATTTACATGTTAGATTGTTCTCTTAAAGAAGTTATACGAGTACATAATTACATGATAATGTAGTTTACTCCAGCATAATTAACGTCTCTTAAGTAAGCAAATATCAGTAAAAAGATTACATCTTCTCCACCGCCATTAAATGCTCAGATGTCGAGAGTACATGGGAACCATACCACAGTCCCAGCTCGTACGTCTTTTGTTAATTTTGTTTCAACGCCGTTCTACTAGAAACAGAAGCTCTGGGCTAATAAGTAATCTCTCTAAAGCAGTTAAACTATGTGGGGTGTTGAAGTAGGAACCTGAGATGCAAGAACTTCTGTGGCATTCATTAACGTCGAATGTGTTAATTAGCAGGGAAAGAAGGCGTGTCAAAGTATGTGTTCCTTAAAATGTTTCTGCGAAACCAGGTAACGTTGGATTTCAAAGGAATTATAAAGATTTTTTGTTGCATAAAGCACTGTAAATATGCAGATCATACAACAAAAACCATAATAACCATAACGATAAGAACAATAATAATTTTAAACATAATATGGCATTATAATAACTTTTAGAATATTTTATAGTCTTACTTTATCACTATCATTCTTCTTATCCTACTCCTTATCCTCCTCCTCAATTTTCCCCTCCATCTCCTTCTCCTTCCCTTTCTTATCCTCCTCAATTTTCTCCTCCATCTCTTTCTCCTCCCCTTTCTTATCCTCGTCGTTATGATGATTTATTATTATTATTATTATTATTATTATTATTATTATTATTATTATTATTATTATTATTATTATTATTATTATTATTATTATTATTATTATTATTATTATTATTATTATTATTATTATTATTATTATTATTATTATTATTATTATTATTATTATTATTATTATTATTATTATTATTATTATTATTATTATTATTATTATTATTATTATTATTATTATTATTATTATTATTATTATTATTATTATTATTATTATTATTATTATTAATATTAATATTATTAAATTGTGAATTAATAAAACCGGTTTAGGTTGGTAATGGAGTGTCGCATATTTCTTTCCTTTTCCTTTGTTTCCAGGAGACAGATAAAAATGTGTATGTATTAATGAGATCAGGAGACATCACGAGGATCAAAAGTCTTTATAGCAATAGTGATATTCATCGATACATTTTAAATTCATAACATAACCTGTGATTCGTTGTCAAGGTAATGAACGCTAATGTTCCACTTTCAGAATTTGGATGCATGGCTATTACTTCACGTAACCTTACTTCATGGCTATTGCTATGTGCTGTCAAGTAATTGCAGCCAGTGAAGAATGTGTAAATTGAATACTTATTTAGAAAACTGGAAGAGGAGTGTAAAAACTGAGGCTTCATCATGAGCATGGTGATAACAAGGACAAGAATGTTTAGTATATTCAGAACATCAGAGCATGTAATAAATTTAAGTATATCAGCAAAAGGAAGCACTCGGAAGGTCATTTAGAATTGAGTACAGCAAGGAAAGGAGGCCATTTATCATTTAAATAGGTTTTTATGCTCGAACAGAATAAGAATTAACATAAAATGAGGATATAAAATGCTTTGGTGCAACGATATTGTCTTATTGTGTAAATGTTGGCAAGTATCTTGTAAAATAAAAGGGGAAATGAACTAGTGGAAATTAGCTTCCTAAGGAGAGCATATATCATCTCCAAGAAAGAACCGAAAGAACTTTTACAAATTATAATGATAAGGCAAGGAGAAGAGAAAGCAGAGCAAATATATTCACAAAGAATTCTGAATATTAATCGGGACACAGAAGGAGAAGAGGAAGACCTACAACACAATGGATATAAGGAGTTAGCACCATTATGCTTGATAGGATCACTGACGAAAATAAATAGACTGATAGGCAAGACGACTATGGAAGTGCCAGAAGTTGTAGGATCATCACTTTTTTCTGTCTTTTTTTTTTAAACACACACTAGTCTTTAAAATCAGAGCCTGCAAAATACACCAATAAATTTCGCGTTAGAAATAGCTTCTGTGGACTTACATTGAGCGTGAGGGAGTGAACTATTTAAACGTGCATTACAAAAACACAAATACTGAATTTAACTTAATGTTTGGGTATATAGTCGAACTTATTAAAATATTACAAATTCTCTTATGCTGAGGACTGAAACCAAGCTGGAAGTAAATGTAGAAATTAAATCGGGATATATCCTATTGCTGTAATCCACAAATTAAGATAAACATATTTTATCATTATCAAAACATTTGTTCTAATTAATAACCCCATGGCTGAATGGTTAGATCACTTGGCTGTCACCAAGGCAACCCGGGTTCGATCCCAAGCGACTACAAAGTGAGATTTGTGGTGGACATCATGGCGCTGGGATGGGTTTTCTCTGGGTCCTCGGGTTTCCCGTCAGCATTCCACCAATTACTGTATCATTATTATTCCTATTATTCAACTCGCCGTCATATACAACCTGCCCACCAGACATAAGTTTGATCCCCTATCGGATCCAAAGCTTGGGTTCCTCAGGCCCGCTTTAAGGGGTACAGGAACAAGAATACCCTAAATTTACGATAGTGGTACAACTAGGGAAATGATTAAGAAAAAATTAATATAGATCCTTTGCTTATTACAGAGTTCTTCTTCCTTATTTTAAGTAAGTTTTCATTCGAACATTACACTGATATACTCAGGAGAATATATGTATCGCCCAAGCATCAGATTTGTGTGTATGTGTGTATGCGTGCGTGCGTGCGTGTACGTATGGAAGAGTTGGGAAATACTAAACTTCGTATTTAGGTTCAAAAGTTCAAAACATGTGATACTATTTTTTTTTTGTTTTTTTTTTTTTTGTTTTTGTAATTTACGTCCGCCCCAACGTTAAGTTATACCGGACGGTGAATGAATTGGGTGAAATGGTGCTCAAATGAGTCCAGGGTCCATTGAGCTTAAGAGTTACCCGACATTCGTCTTGAAGGATAAGAGAAAACCCCGGAAAAAGCCTTATCCAAATAACTCCCCCTGACCGAGATTCGAACTCGGGACCTCTTGAACAAGAACATTTCCAGTACATCTAAGTTTTTTATTTTCTCAAAAATAGCTAATTATTATTCCGAAAATACCACGTTTAAAATATTTTCATGACAAACAAAATGTATATATTTAATTTTCTGTAAATGGGCTCTTGAAGTCGGCTTCATTCTGAATGACTTTTGCAAAATTGGTGAAGTGTAACGGATAATCAAAATCTTAGTCACACAAGTTGTAGACATGGATAAAGCACACAATTCAAGTTAAATAAGGTTTTTCAGGCATTAGTATTTTTGAGATGTTGCTTATTATTGGTTTGGATGTTCAAAGAGGAAGTCACTGTTTGTTTTGTTTTCCTTCACCTGGACATGCCGAGTGAATGGAATGTCACAGCCATCACATAGCGATCTCCTTATTACAGTTTTACATATAAGGAAATGTGTAATAAAGTATTTTTTATAAACGAACTCGATTAACATAACATAGGTAGTGGAGTAAGTGTTTTAAGAATAGTTTGTTCAACAGTGAGGAGAGTAAGTCATGTGAGTGCCCACATGAACAGGAACTGGTTAAGTGATGTTATTGTATCATTAGGGTAATGTTGATCAGCACTAATGTAGATATCTGGCGCAGGCATCCAATATGATCCAGCAGATGAGTACTCCTCCCCCGCATGCAGTTGCATGGCAATCAGGCACTTAGAACCCGGCGTGGGATGGTTTATGTGAAAATTATTCCGGAGTCAAGCAAGCAGCAAGACTTAAACGACGCTCATGCAAATTACTGTTGCCCAGGACAAGACTGTGAAACGGCTGCAACTTGTTGAACGTTCGAGTTGTTGAACTTTATAGTAGCCTCAAAATTTCTCCCTCACTTGAATAAAATTTAGTGGTTGCTTCTTTAGAAACCTCCAAAGTGAACCTCAATTTGTAAGTGTGCAAGCTCTGAACTTGAAGCTAGTGAGATTTCTAATGGTGTAATCGTTTTCAACAGAGATATATGGCACATGGGAGAACCAACACTGCACGCTAAGTTTCCTTTTTATAATTGTTGTTTAACTCTGTCACACATGAGTTACCACAAATCTTGGTAAAAACATGCATTAGAGAAGAACAACGATAAAGTTTAACACATAACCTTGTTAAACTCTAGTCCTGGAAGTACCCATAAGCAGAAAGTACAAATCGGGTGAGGAGATTAGTGTATATTCTCCCATTTCTGAAAAGAAAAGTGTCCTTTGTGTAACTAAAGAACACCAATGAAGGATGATGATATTGGAAACAGTTGCTGCGAATCAAAGAAAACATAAGCCTTTTAGGATGACTTGCAAGAGATAAACAATATCTCAGGTTTTATATACTATTACCCAAGCGGCAAACTCACGATGCCGACCAATAAATGAAGATCGGTGGAGGGAGGGGAGACCGCAGGGGTAGCTGAGTCTTCGTTTCCCCCTCCTCCTGCTGCCCGAAGGAGGGCGAAGCATCGAGAATGTTTCCCCCCTCCATAAAAGGAAATCTCGAGAAACTTCGGGCTGCCGATCAATACGGGAGAGGCGACAGGAGTTAGTTGTGTTGAGTGAGTCGTGGCGAGCAGTAGTGTAAGGCGCGCCCAGTGAACGTGGAAAGACGAACTGGCTTAGTTGTAATTGTGTACATTACGAAATTTTATGTAATTGTGACATTGTAACAAGGTGGAAATAAAGAACATTTTTGAGTGGTGTAATTGAACTTTTTATTTCACGAACCCACAAGGTCACAATACAGAAATCCTCTCCTGGAACGCTCTTGGATATTACTGCTGTTCATTGCATATCACATCATTGCCTTAATAAACTGTAAGTACAAAAGTGGAGGTAGATTTGGAATTTTAAATGCATTCTGGTACAGCAAAAGCACTATTAAACAATTTGGAGCTATACTAAATGAATTTCATATTGGAAGAAGACACCTACTTAACTACTACCGAGCTGGATGGTGCAGGCGGTTTCTATATGAACTGCATTCGGGAGGTTGGGGTGCGATTGTGAATTAAACACAGAAGTAGGGCAATAAGTTTCATATAGAAAACATATCTAATATTCTAATAAGTGTTACTTAAGTGTATAATTGGATACCCTGAAGTAAAATAGAATTTTTTTGCATATGCCTAAGTAAATAGGTTCGCTACCTTATAAAGCAAAAATGTTGCACGCACAGGACGTTCTCTGCATGCTCTTCTACAAACTATAGCTTTTTTCAAAGTACTTTTTGTATAGGATAGAGTCAACATGAAAAATTCAATGCCATGGCCGGGATTTGAACTACGGATCTCCTGGTTTCCGTTCAGTCGCTTTAACCCATTGAGCTACCATGGCCAACGTGCCGTCCTGACATTAAATTCTGCATTTGACTCATATATTTCCCCAGTAAACCACTAGTGGCTCTCGCATCCGAGATGCACCGTTTGTGGCGACTTACTATCGTAAGTGCTTGAATCCCAGGCTTCTTAGTTTAACTCTTATTATTTTAGATAATTGATGGAAATTAATCATTTCTCCACACTAGCCGTTTATAGGCTAAGGTTTTTGATGGTTAGACGGCTATAGACGGATGGATGAATTAAACGGGTTCTGTCCACTAGATCAAGAAACTGTTTTTATTGAAATATATCTGTTAAATTCTGATTATAAGTTTACGGTATAAAACACGCATTCACGTAGCAACGAGAAGTGCAAATTTCTGCGGGTTTCTGGCCGCGTCGTGGCAGAGTGGTTAGACCGCTCGACTCTTACCAATCGGCACCGGTTCGATCTTAGGCGGCCGCAAAGTGAGATTTATGTTGGACAACCCGGCGCTGGGGCGGATTTTTCCTGGGATGTCCGGTTTCTCCCGGCATCTGTTTTCACCGGTGCTCCAACTTAATCTCAAGTATCAACACTGTCACCGTCTGCGGTGCCGTACGTAGTGAAAGCGGGCGTTAACTCACATTTCGGTTTTCTTAGCGACTGCTATTTGTTTTTTAGGCGCTCTAGACTTAAAATAACTAGTTATAGTAAATTACCTGTAATACATATAAGAAAAGAATGAATTTTAGAAATAAAGGATTTTATGAAAGTAAGTCCCTTCTACATCAGGACTACACCACCAAAGTTCCTAAATCACAGGTAGGCGTATCTTAGCGTCTTATTGGTCTTCAAATCACAATGCTACCTCTCAGATTAGTTAAATTGTGAGAACTCTCTTCCCTTTCTAATTTCCCTAACTTGAATGTAGTACCTAAGTGTAAAAATCTGAACCTTGAACTAATGGATTTCTCATTGATTCATCACTGTAACGCTTGCGCACTCCTACCTATTTATTGCTCTAACGTTGTTTACCTAAATAATAAAAGAATAAGCAAATGAATGAATGACTGACTGAATGAATGAATAAAACAGGTAAAAAGCCAATCCTTTCATATAGGGCAAAGGCTTATTGCTAGTACAGGGAGCTGCTGCTATGAGCTCATTAGTATAGTAACTCCTGATTGCCTCGTGTTTGCTTGTCGGTACCTCCTTTATCTAAGGTGATGATTCGTAATGTTTTATATTCTATACACCGTGTACTTAGATCTATGTGAGACTGTTTTATATTCTATGTTCTACCTAATCTGTGACATTTCTATAATTTGAACTATATTAAATTTGGTGATCCATCATCTTAATTTCTCTCTTTCACAGCTTGAGTTTTGTAATTTATATAGAATAAAAGTTTTTGCAGATGAGTAGAAATTTTAACAAATTGTGGATGTAAGAACTAATCCGTGCCATATCTATTTTAATATGTCAAATTTCGGTTATTTCGTGTCGAAGAATAACATTTTACTCCCTGTCAACACATCATTTAGACACCCAAGCTGCAAGTTAACAACTATGAGGTAATTATCATTATGTAGATACAGTTAAGCTATGCGACATATGCTACTAAGTAGAGTTTCAAACTGCCCCTAATGCATATGTATGCTGTTGTAGATCGATGTGCTGAACCAACGTAATGGACGTAATTATAATAGTGTACATTTTCACATCTTTCCGCTCAAATAAATTCAATTAGATTCGAATACTGTATCGTCAAATCACTTTGTTTTGAAAATTAACAGTCATGAACAAAGTAAACAAAAGTCTGGAACAGCTACTACTATTATTTGATTCATCATCATGATTTTCTACACATATATTTCGACTAGTGGAATTATCGGAAATTCGGTCGCATTGAAGCAACTAAAACTTAAAAAGATACAAAGATATTATAAGCAACGTAAACATTGAAATGCGCAGTGCTAATAAAGAAAAAAAAACTGCAACTGCACAAGGTTTCCGGACCTCGAAAATACTTTCATAAACCAGAGTTATTAGCAGAAACACTGGGACACTAAGTTCCGAAAATTAAACCGGGTAGAATTCTTAGAATTTAAGATATCATAGCGAAATTGTGATACAGATACAGGTTAGATGCTCAAGATTTGGTGACTTTGTGGGTTCGTGAAATTAAAAGTCCAATTGCACAAACTCAAAATGTTCATTATTTCCACCGAATTACAGTTGGAACACTTGCCGATGACATAGAATTACATAGCGCACACAATTACAATTCACCAGTTCGTCTGTCACAGGTCCACTCTGCACCCGCAATTACGTACAACTCCTCCGATGCACGTACACATTCTTCCAGTCCGTTCCCTCACTCGGCGCTCCTCACGACTGCTCGATAAGAACAGAACTGATCTCGTCCACTGCAGGCCTTATGTAGGGACGATCACCGTTTCTGGAAGTCTCGCGGTTCAGTGAATATTCCCGACTGTTCCAGACTTCAATGGGGGACGGGAAAGAGATGGCTAGTGACGTTTTTCCAACCATCACCTCGTAGTGCTACAAGATAAATGGGTAGGCGAGGGCTGAATGCTTCCGGTCGCCCACCCTGCTGCTAGCTGGCCGTGCCTTACGATAATTAGGTGACAGTATAATTAGGAACCATGCTGGGGAATTATAGATAAGTGGAACTTCATTTACAGAGAAGCAAAACTTCGCATAGTTTTTATTTTCGTGTTTTTCGTTTTTATAGATGTTTTCCAGTGTTAACGATAATGGAAACGGGTACCGCGTCAAAACCGCGCTCATGTTATACATAGCAGTCGTTGCAAGAGCATTCTCCACTAGCATTTCTACGGCCCATAGAAACTTACCTTCTCATTGTTATTATTGAAACGTTTTTTCAGTCGTATAAGGAAGGTGCTTTTCCATTAGTTACACACGGCTGGAACATTTAAATAATCCATAAACATGTTTTCATTATGGTGTTTTGTATTTTCATTTGAAAAGGAGTTCATGTATTTGACATTTATATGATACTTTGGTATACTTTTCTGATTTAAGTCATTTTTACAGTTATTGGAGTTGTTAAGCAACGATTTATATGTTCGAAAAGCTAAAACGCATACAAGAGTACAAGCCTTTATGAGTATTTGCACTATATCTCACTTACGAAACACCACTATCCCTAATAATCTGTTATAATAGCGTGTAATAAGCAAACTAAACCGAAGTATAGCTGAAACTCAAATCACGCTCTGTGCAAAAAGTCGCTCTATGTTTTAAACAGGGGCGGCTGCTGAGGTAGTGCCATTGTGCCATGGCACCATCTGTTTGAAAACGAAAGCAAGAGAAGTGTAAAGGAATGACACAAGTAAGATTGTTTCTGATAATGTGCTCCCTCTTGTCAATAGGCGTGTTAAACGCAAGCGTTCTGTCCTGGTTGTTTTCCGTGGCTTGGCGCCGATTGCAGAACAGCACCATTTACGCTCATAAACGCCTTTGTTAAGGGCTCGGATGTCTGCTTATACACGGCTTCTTATGGGAGCAGGTAGTACCGAGATTTCTCTGGCGCATCTTACGCTTTATCCGTTTCAGTGCAGTAAGGTACGGGACTTAAGATAACTGTATCTCTGTCGCAAAACCGTACACGAACGCTTCGTATCATATTCTCCATGAACTGTATTAACCAACTTTTACTGTACATTTTTTAATTATAAAATATATATCTATGTGTATAGATATATATTTTCTCTTTTTCTTATTTAACCGATTTTTCATTATTTCTGTTTATTTTCTTATCTATTTTTCTAATTTCACAAATATTCACTATACACATAAACACCCATGCCCAAGGCGGGACTCGAACCCGCCACCCTCTACGCGGCAGAACACTAGATGCATACGCTACGAGGGCCGGCTACTGGTTACACCTGTGCGTAACAACAGTACGGATGCAATAAATATTTATTTCCGTTTCCCTGTACCTTCTGTTTGGTACAATATATTATAAAACAGGACGGATTATTGATAAGGTTAACTGGATCGTTCGAAATTGATCCGTCCGTCCGTCCGTCCGTCCGTCCATCCGTCCGTCCGTCCATCCGTCCATCCATCCGTCCGTCCATCCGTCCATCCATCCATCCATCCATCCATCCATCCATCCATCCATCCATCCATCCATCCATCCATCCATCCATTGCACTGTCAATACAATGCCTCACTGGTTGCCCCTGGTTTCAAATATCAAATACTATTAAGCCATTCAGCACTGAACCAGTCAGTCTGTCGTTTCAACAACTGTAAGGCAGGAAGCGCTTCCCGCCCCCCCCCCCAAGTATCTTTATTGAACGAGAACCACATCAGCTTTCTTCTTATCATGGTACCGCATATCACCGTTGAGCTCCAGGTTCTGATCCGCATTCCATACAAGGATGAGCTCCTAACCCATCAATTGCCTGGAATCTTCCGTTTTATCTAAGGTTATTTTTTCATATAACCTTGCCCTGCTGATGTGTATCCCTTCGCGATTTGCTGCAGTCCCCTTTACTCTAATTGGCTAATGCTTTCGGCACCGTATGAGCTGCAATGTATGGCAAATACAGTTCAAAGCAAAGTCAGCGATAAATTTCATATAAACAAATACGCGTCATCATACCCTTAACGCACTTGCTATCGTAGCCATACCGAGAGGCAGGTTTGAAGCAAAGGAGCCTCCTCCTTATTTATTTTAAGAATTAACATGCATTCAATAACTCTGTTACATTATATATTTAATTCATACGGTTATGAAAACATAAATTTGAGGATTATCTTCGAACAACTAAGATATGTCATCATGTTAAATGACGAACTCATTTTTACCACACAACATTCTATATCAGACAGCAGCCAATGAGAGGTGATTAGGTCACGTGAGCGTTAAGAAATGCCGAGGAAGCTTAGATGAAATAAGGATTATGTAGTGGTCCACCATAATCGCGGTTGATATAGCGGTATCGGACATAATCATTACCTACCTTCTACCCAACCAGTAGATCAGGCTGTTCAAATTCTGCTCAGCTATGCACGCAAAATACTTGCAGCTCTGCTGAAGATGAACTTCATTCGGCCTTTAAGTGTGTGCAGATGTCAACATTACGCCACAGCACAGCTTTTATAGGGAGAGAAACAGTGAAGCGCGAGTGGAAATAGTTCGTTACTACATTGTGTATATTATCACTTATTTCATACATTCATTTAATGAAAGTGGTGAATAAATACCGCAATTAAAGTTCTAAAACATTTAAACATGAGCTTAAATCTTTTACTTCCATTTATTGTCACGTGGTGTTCGGTACTTACCCTATTGCTTTGTGTATACTGCTCGGTAGGAAGCTTTGCCATTCGTCCTTTTGTATTGCGTATGCGGGCTTTGAGTGACAATGGCGGAGTGCTTAGTTCCTCAAAGTAGCGTACAGGAACAGTGGAAAGCCTCTAAAAAGTGGGGAAAAGACTTGTGTTAAATGTATTTAAATTTTTCTTTCAATGTTATGACAACCTCGCTGTGAAAGACGTAATTAAACTGACGTCTGAAGCAACTGGTGTATCAATGAATACTTTTTCAAATGAGAGGACCAAAATTAAACAAACAAGAACTGTAAAAACCCCTAAAAAGAAAAGGGAAAAGCCATGTAGTGCTTTAGGGCAAATGGATGATTTTTTAAGAGTGCTATTCGCTTTAAAGTGCATGGTTTCTTTTTTAAAAAACGAGCATCTTATTATAGATAAGGTACTTGTGTTAGTGAACAGTGACCCAGATCATCCGAAGTTTTAGAAAACCATATTCCATATTTTTCTAAAAGACATCGGGTTTAAGTTTTCCAAAAGGAATAAAATTAACGTGATAATTGACTGGAAAGAGGTTGTGTTATGGAGAAGACGTTACCTAAGGTGTATGAGACATTTTCGTGCAGAAAGGCGCACAATTTATTACTTAAACGAAAACTCGGAAAATGATAAACGCGTCACTTCAAAGGCTTGGACAGATATAATTATGGAGTCAAAGAAAAGTGCATTTTTTCAGGCCTTTGTAAAGGTTTAAAAATCCATCTGGCAAGTGTAAGCGCCTCATCATTTTACATATTGGCAGTGGTATGGATTTCTTGATGTGAGGCTATTAATATTTGAATCAAAACAAGTGACTATCACGAGGAGATGAACGGGGAAGTATTTCAAGAATGTTTTGAAGGAATATTGGATAAACTGGTTGCTAACAGTGTTATGTACAATAACCATATCATTTTGTTAAGACTTTATTAAGCGTTCCGATTTTCATGGCGTAAGCAGCAAATTGTAAACTGACTGAAAGAAAAAATGCACCTTTGGATGAAAATGACGTAAAAGCCAAGCTATTAAAAGTTGCACAAACACTGCAGACCAAAACGGAAAGAAATACTTGTAGATGATCCAGCAACTAAAGCTGGTCACACTGTGTTATGATTGCCACCATATTACAGCAATTTAAACCCAATGAAACTTATATGGGGTATGTAAAACGTTGCTGGCGAGGAACAACCAGACATTTAAACTGAAAGAACTGTGCCAGTTAACACAGAAGTCAATGTCTGAGGTTACAGCAGATAATGTGGCAAGCAGATATCAGGCATGTCATACGCGGGGAAGACACGATGTGGCAGGTTGACAGCATGTTCAACCAAGTGGTGGTCAGGCTGGTTTTAAACCTGGATTCTTCAAGTAGTATGTCTATATCTTATCCTGAGCTGGTGTCGCACCTCTTTCTGATTACCCAATATATTTCATACCCTTTCTTTAGCAGTTTATTTAATTACTTGATTTAGTTTATTTAGTAAATACGAGCCAAGTGACCTTCTAAAGCTGCACGCTGCAGTGAAAGGTATGATGGTTGCAATAATTTCAGATGTAAGCAGCTGACGGCAGAGAGCTTCTTCAACCACGTGTTCGTTGGCAGAGTGATACAAACAGCAATGTTTATGTGCGTCCCCACCTTAAAGGCTGGAGGGACTATAGTAACGTTAGTGGGCGGAGGTGCTAGTACTTCCTGCCACTTCATTCGGTAGTGACACCAGCTTGCCCCCTATGCCGAGCTCTATTCCATGCTGCAGCGGATTCCAGCAAGTCGAGAGTAGTCCTCTCTTCTCCGACGTGCACTCAAGCTGAAACAGTCTGCTATATCTAATAATAGTTCCCGAGAGCAGCGAGGATTATAGCTATGTGAGTATCGGAGGATGATAAATCTTACAAATAATTTGGTTTGAATTTACATATTTGTCTATGTCGTCACATGTTAAGTATTGGGATGTAGATATCAAGAGAGAGAATTATAGAAGTAATGGGGCTTCTGTGAAAGAGAAATTTCCTCAAGTACTTAAAAATTATAAATAGGATATAATAGCAAATATAAACGTTTATTTATTATACATCACGATTCGAGACATGAAACAGGAACAGCTAGGGACAAATTACAGGAAAAGCAAAGGAAGAACGTCATTCATTCTTCCTCATCCGCTACATATATCTCATCATTTAACAAGTTGTGGTAACCATGGGAGGTTCACGCCCGCCTCGGTAGCATAGATGGTAGCGTGTCTGCCTCACGTTGAAGAGGTCCCGAGTTCGAATCTCGGTCAGGGTGAGTTACCTGGATACGATTTTTTCCGGGGTTTTCCCTTATCCTTCAAGACGAATATCGGGTAACTCTAAGCTCCTTGGACCCTGGAGTCATTTGAGCATCATTTGACCCAATTCATTCACCTTCCGACACGACTTAACGTTGGAGGACGTAAATTAAAAAAAAAATAGAAGGGTCACAAGCTTTCAAGTACGTCCATTAGATGTCGCACTCCTACCTGGGAAAGATGCAAACTTTTGAAGTGAATTATTCCGAAGCAGATTAACGCTACGGCAATTCCTAAAATATATAACATATATTTTATTTTTCATGCTACTTTCTTATATACCTTTTACTTTTATAAAAGTGGCTATAGAGTTTTTCTTAAACTCTTCATATCTCATTCTTAGAAGATCTGAAATTTTTTATTAAATTTAAGTGACTTTTGGTTTTGCTTAATGTTATTTCTACACTGACACTGCTTCATACAAATGAATTTTATACTCATAGAACCCGAAAATGCATATTTCGTGAAAAAATTTGAGTTTCGGCGTGTAATGCAATATTTACACTATTTAGTAGGTTGTAGAGAAAGTGAAAACGCTATTTTATTCCAAAATCGAAATCTGCCATGATTTCTGTTCTCACATTTATTTTATGTATATAGACGGTACATAAAATTATAGTTTTTCTTATTTTGAGTTCCAGCTGTCTCTCTACAACGTATTTTTTGGAATAGAAAGGGAAGCACATGATGTTACTTATTCGTCTTCATATACTAAAATACACTAAACGTGAAATTTGTGTATCTGATTGTCCGATATCTTTAATATATTATGCCGTGTTTTACAGTCTAGAATTGTTTTGTGCATTTTTGTCAATGATAACGTCTACAGATGTTACAGCACCATATACATGACTGACGTTCTTATGTATCCTTGTCTCAAATATCAGGTCCACTTGAGTTTCCTCTTCCCTGGCATGGCGCAGAAAGTAAATTATAATGTATATTCCCATCTGCAGCCAAATCCATAATACATGCATGTGTCGAGATGAAGGGCACCTTACCATGACCTGCTTTGCATCCTATTCGCATCACCGCCCAAAGATGACAGCTCTTCCCAATGGCATATCAATAGTGAGACATGTGGCCCACTTTCTTTTCGCTTTGGGAATTGCTGAAAACTTTCTAACTTTCCCTTCTCAAATTCTGGGGTTTCGAGGACATTGTTATCATATCTAATCAATACCGAAAGGAGTGAACTTCAGACGCACACTATCTGAAGTCGTTAGTATAACTTACAGCAGTAGACAAATTATTAGCAATTTATTGGTATTTATGGTATTTATTAATTTTCAGCATTTCACTTTACTCTCAGACACCTTATCATACTTATATGACACAAGGCACAAGTAGTATAGAATTGAGAGAATCAGCACAGTGTAGATAAGATGTTGAACTCTCCTCTGTGTTAATATATGAGTGATGTAGAATGCTCATTGATTTAGAACTCTCCTATATGAAAATCGAGGTGTAAAAGAAGGGGAGTGTTGGCGTAGTGCCGTTCTCCCCTGTGCAGTGAGATGTTTTTGAGGGTTGGGATGATGATGATGATGATTGTGTGTGTGTGTGTGTGTGTGTGTGTGTGTGTGATGTGTAATGTGTGATAGGTGGGATGGGTAACGGGGGGGGGGGTTCCGGGGATGTTTGAATTAAATGTGAATTCTTTTCGATGTGTGTGTGTGCTTGAACTCTCATGTATGAATATCGAAGTCTAGGGTTGGATATTGTGATGGGGCGGGGTGGGTAACGGGGGTTCCGGGGATGTTTGAATTAAATGTATTGATAGTAATTCTTCGATGACTGTGCTTGAACTCTCATGTATGAATATCGAGTCTAGGGTTTGATATCTATTACGTTTAGTGCTTCGATGTCTGTGCTTGAACTCTCATGTATGAATATCGAGTGTAGGGTTTGATATCTATTACGTTTAGTGTATGATATATGATGCAGTATCGTTATTCTTTAGATAAAAGAATATCGAGAGAATGATTAGGTATGTTTACTGGGAGAGATTTATGAAAATAAATGTAATAAGACATTCTGGTAAGGGGTGTTCCCTATGCAGAATCTCTCCTTGAGCTATTGTATCCAAGAGCGATGTAAAGGTTAAGAAAAGGTTAAATTCCATTCCCACATCGAGGTACGAGAAAATATAAATCTACTCCACATTGATGAAGTATAAGAATGGAAATGTAAATCTATGTGAGAGGGTCGCATGACAAAGAAATGTCCCCTCTAAGCATGATAAAAGTGGTACATAGCAAATGCAAATAAAAATAAAAGCACTACCCATCTCTTTAAGAATGATAAAAAAATATTGAGAGAAAAGTATAAGAATGCAAATGTAAAGCTGTTTGAAAGGGGTTTCATGATAAAGGAACGCACCCTTTAAGCACGATAACTTAAAAAGAATATTCCCTCTAAGCATGATAAAAGTGGAACATAACATCGAAAATAAAATAAAAGCACTAACCATCTATTTAAAAATGATTAAGATAACGAGAGAAAAGTATCTCATCTTTAAGTATATATGAGTAATACAAAACTGATCAATCAATATGATAATATATATACGCAACTAGGGATCTATAGTGTAGATATCCTAACTATCCATGGTAAGATATCACCCTCCATATAAAAAATTGTCTAGAAAATCTCCCCTCAGTATTACGAATACTCCACTGAACGTCATCCCTTTTGGTATGTGGGTCAGAGAAAAAAAGAGTTAATCTCTCCAGACTGGTGACAGGGGTGGTCAAAACATTCTTATTGCTGTAGCGAAGTCTAACTTTGTCAAATAACGTTAGGAAAAAAAGAATATATTTTAAAATTAAACGAATGAATCTATATATTTGTATGAATGATGAAACAATACTATGAATGTGTTAGTATACCAAATGTAAAAAAATCAAATGTTCAGAAAAATATATTTTGTACAAGTATGTGTGTGTAAAGAAATGTGTAATTATATCCCCCCCTCCAAGATGTAGGGAACGAATCACAGTTAGTGTGCGCACGCAACATGGTGTTTGGGAAGGAGAGATACGGTTGGAGGGGGTGTAAAAAATGATGAATCTATATAAAGTTTAAACTATGATAATAAAGTTACTAGTATTACCTTCGAACTTATAACGTAGTCACAACTACTTTAAACACATAGCGTAATATGTAGACAGTAACACCTCTCCCGGACGGAGGGGGGGGGGCGGAGCATCTGTTAATAAATACCGCGGCACGGATGAGTGAGGAGGCAGTCGATTCTCTGGAAATATGGATCCTACAGGTAAGATAGAAAAGTTGTATATTGTAAGTCATTTTTTATCTCTGTTTACGAAGAATGTTGAAGTAATACTGATTCGTGTGTGCTTATATGTATGTTTCAGATCATGAGATGCTACAGCTAAATCAACTAGCTGAAGGTGGAACACATCTTCCCACAAAGAAACTACGTGAATTAGATCAGTCCGTTCAACACATCATTCGATCCGTCAAAACCGTGAAGACCAGATATGGTGAACGGGTCGTCGTCGAAACATCAGATTTCCAAGTCTTCCTCCCGGAGAGATTCAAACATATGACCGCAGCGCAGAAAGATCTACTAAATCGTGGTGACTGCATACTCCAATACCATGGCGAGGAAACACTAGAAAGTGGTTTCAAACGACATAAATTGTCTTTTTTAAGCAGCCCGTAATGTCGTCAAAAGGTGAGTACAATTATTGAATAAAATTTCATAAAAAAGGTGATAATGTAGTTACTTGCATGTAAATGTGAAATCGTACATGTTGTATTAGAACTTAAAGTGTTAATTATCGCACGTCATGTAGTATTAGTAATTGAATGTAGTTACTTGCATGTACGTACATGTTGTATTAGAACTTAAAGTGTTAATTATCGCACGTCATGTAGTATTAGTAATTGAGAGTGAACGTTGTAGGGTTAATTTTCATGTGTAATAATTACGTACATGTGAATATCGTAGTTCAGTTACGTTATTTCACATGCATGTTAGTTACGTTTGTTTGTTACACGTAAAAGTAACGTTGTAGGTGAAAAAAGAACGTTAATTTATATGTGTAAAACGTACATGTGAATATCGTAGTTCAGTTACGGTATTTTACATCTATATGGTTTACGTTGTGTGTTTTTATCATTTATGTAAGGGAGAGAGCATTACGTAAAACAGTTACATACTATCTGAATATTGTAGTTACGTGATGATAGCAATAATTGTAAAATACATAATCATTATGTAACTATTTTCATATGTAAAAGTTACATGCATGTTACGTTCTACGTAAAGTATAGAGTTTACGTAAAATTGAGATTCATACATGTAAAAGTTATTAACATGTATGTTATTTCTGTTACCACCTTACATACATGTAAATCAATGTTCCCGTATGTAAAGTTAATCGAATGTTGTAATTGCTTTTTTTCAGAAACGACGACAAGATGCTCCGATACTGCCACTGGACAACCCTCGATTCAGCAAGATGAAACCTGTTCGAACGTGACCCAGGCTGAACGATTACGATGTATTCACAGTGAGTCTGCTTTCAAAAAACGATTAACCACCTACGAAATTCACAACTGTGTTAATATACTTGACCCCGTTATATTCTTAGCAGAATGCAAACCTTTAATTTTGAATGAAATTGATAAGGGCTTAAACATGTATAAATCAGGTCTTAAGATAGGATCCTGTTTATCCTGTCAATATGTCATAATATCACAAGAGAGCGATAATATTCATACATTTAACTTTAACAGTAAACTTGAGGTGATATTGCAATCTACAGATAAATCTATATGGTATGAAGAGAAGATTGTACAACCTATACTAGATCATATGGATAATTTTGAATCGCGTACCAGTTCAAAAGCTTTATACAGTATTGAGAAATTAACAATATATGTGACACAATACGATTCATTGAATGCAGGGATGTATACTGAATTACCCGACTTTATAAAATCGAAGAGAGCTGTTATTAACATTCGTAATACTGATAAATATTGCTTTGCATACTGTCTGTTAGCATCCAAATACCCAGTAGAACGTAACAAGAATCGACCCACCTCCTATAAAAGATATGATTTTCGTAACGAATTTAACTTTGAGAATATAACATTCCCCGTATCATTGAAAGATGTAGAAAAATTCGAGAATCAAAATTCAAATATTTCAATAACGATATACGGTGTTGAAAATAAATCGATTATTCTCTTATATCAACCAAGAGAGATAAAATCACATCATGTTAATCTTTTAATGTATAAAAGACATTATTGTCTGATAACAGACTTGTCACGTTTGCTAGGAAAGCAGCTAACTAAACATAATGGGCGAAAATGGTTATGTAACAATTGTAACTTGTATTTCACATCAGAATCACGTTTAAATAGCCATAAAAAGAGGTGTATGATGAATCAAATTATCAGAATGCCCGAGGCTGGTAAAACTGATCTCGTTGAATTTAACGCATATTCGAAATGTCTAAAAGTTCCATTCGTGGTTTATGCAGACATAGAATGTATCTTACGTAAGGTAGATTCGTGTCAAGATGTATCGAGTAAAAGCTGGACACGTAGCATTCATAAACATGAAGCGTATGCAATTGCATTACATTTGGTCTGTAGTTATGATAAAAATTTAACACGTTTCAAATCATTTGAAGGTCCATATGCAATTGAAAATTTTCTTAAAGAATTAACGTTAATTGCAAATCAGGTCATTAATATATATGCTAATAAAATTGAAATAAGTATGAGAGATGTGGATGAGCTAGAATATCAAAATGCAACACGATGTCACATATGCAAACGTGAATTTCTTAACTCGTGTATAAAGGTTCGTGATCATTGTCATTTGACTGGAAGTTACGTTGGCCCAGCTCATAAGCACTGCAATTTAAATAGGAAAATGCCAGGATTCATACCAATATTCTTTCATTGCTTGTCAAAATACGATGCTCATTTCATAGTAAAGAAACTAGATTACGATACGGAACCTATCAACTGTATTGCACAAACTTCTGAAAATTACTTATCCTTTAGCAAAAGATATACAAATTCGAATGGAATGAGTATATATCTAAGATTTCTGGATAGCTATCGTTTTTTGGATTCAAAACTTAGTAACCTTTCGGATATGTTAGAAGCAGATGATTTTCATTATACCAATAATATGTACACGAATCCTTTGCATAGACAACTGATGAAACGTAAAGGTGTCTTCCCGTACACGTATGTGGATTCTATAGAAAAATTATACGAGAATAGTCTACCATCCAAACATCAGTTTGATCATGTAAGCGATGAGGATTATAGTCATGCTAGAACGGTATGGAATGAATTCAATGTTAAAAATCTGGGTGAATATTTAAATATATATCTTAAGTGCGATACATTAATACTAACGGACGTGTTTGAACGCTTCCGTGAATTAAGTATCGGTTTGTACGGACTCGACCCGTGTCAGTATTACACACTTCCCGGGTTAGCCTATGATGCAATGTTAAGAACGACTGGTGTACAGATTTCATTATTAACAGATAAGACTATGCTAGATTTCTTCGAAAAAGGAATACGAGGTGGAATTTGCACTGTGTCCAAACGGTATGCAAAGGCGAATAACAGATACATGACTAGCTATGATAACACTCAACCAACTAATTATTTAATGTACGTTGACTGCAATTCTCTATATAGTTATACAATGGAAAATAATAGCTTACCATACACTGATATAAGGTGGCTAACTGATGCTGAAATTAAATCAATAGATTTTATGTCTATTACAAGTGATTCTGACGTGGGATATGTGTTGGAAGTAGACTTTAAATATCCACAGGAACTTCATGATATACAAAATGATTTGCCATTATGCCCTTTGAATGAAATCGCGCCAGGTGATAAGTATACAAAATTGCTAACAACATTGAATGATAAAAATAAATACGTATTACATTATCTCAATTTTCAACAATGTGTTAAACTTGGTTTGATTCCATCGCGTATACATAGAGTAATAGGTTACAATCTAACTGGATAAATCCTTACATTGAACCCAACGTTCGTAAACGTATTGAAGATAAGACGAAATTTGGTCAAAATCTATGGAAGTTAATGAATAATTGTGTTTATGGAAAATTTACAGAGAATGTAAAACGTTATAATTCATTTCATTTAGCTACCAGCTGGAAACGAGCGCGTAAATTGTTAGCTCGACAGACATGTATAAGGTACGTGATTTTTGATGAAAATTTAATAGGTATAGAATTGGTCAGAGATGAAATATTGATGAATAAGCCAATATACATAGGACAAGCAATCCTGGATCTATCCAAACATAAAATGTATGATTTTTATTATGAAATTCTGAAGAAAAAATTGAAAGATGTAACTTTAATCTATACGGACACGGATGCTTTTCTCTTTGAATCTAGCTGCGATATATATGAATTTATTAAAACCAATATACATTTATTCGATACATCGAATTATCCAATGGATAATGTGTTTGGTATTCCGTTAGCAAATAAGAAAATTTCAGGATTATTCAAGGATGAGCTAGCCGGTAGAGTGATGACTGAACATGTAGGGCTGAAATCGAAATTATATAGTTATCGATATGATACTGAAGTGATTAAAAAATCAAAAGGTGTAACAAAAGATTCGATGAGATTCATAACCTTTGAACAACATCTCTCATGTATTACACATCCTGACACTATACATCGAAGCATGCAGACATGTTTCAGAAGTTATAAACATGATGTTCATACTATTGAATCTAATAAGATAGCTTTAAGTGGTATCGATACAAAACGATACATTCCCAATAATTCATTTTCAACATTAGCATGGGGACATTATGCTATAGAAAATTGTCAAGTGTAAATTTCTTTTTCTTTTCTCAATAAAGCATAGATTTAACTGAGTTAAAAGGTATTACTAGGCCACGATAATAACATATTACTGTATTTCAAAAAATAAAATAATTGAGTTTCAAGTATAATTGTAAAGTGTGTTACAACTGAGTTAAAAGGTATTACTAGGCACATGATAATAACATATTACTGTATTTCAAAAAACGAAATAATTGAGTTTCAAGTATATTTGTAAAGTGTGTTACTAATTACATGATAATAACATATTTACTTCATTTGAAAGATAACGTGTTGCTTTTTTTATGTTTATGTTAGGGGTGAAGGAATATTTTTTCCTATTCATGTCGTTTTGAAATGTTAGATAGCAGAAATCAATGAAATGTTAATTCAACTATAATCATGTATGATTTTTTATTAAAATATATTTACTAATTATATCAAAATGTTATTATCATGTCTCCGTTAAGGGGTGAGGGGAGATTTATATATATCAATGTGAACTAGCATGTACAAAGGCTCTTATTTCAGCTATAATCATGTATGATGTTTGTTTAACGTATATTACTAATTACTTCAAATTGTAATTATCATGTTTACGTTAAGGGTAGGTGAATTTATATATACTCAATGTGAACTAGCATGTACGTTATGTTAAAATCTCTACAATTAAATGTTAATTCAACTATAATCATGTATGATTTTTTTTTTAAAGTATAAAAATGTTATTATCATGTTTAAGTTAAGGAGATGTGAATTAGCAGTTACAGAAGATTTTTAAAAAAGTATAAAAATGTTATTATCATGTTTAAGTTAAGGAGATGTGAATTAGCAGTTACAGAAGATGTCAGGAATCAATGTGAACAAAAAAAAAAAAAAAAAAAAAAAAAAAAAAATCAAACACAATATATCATTAAAATTATATTTCTTTATTGAGTTGTGTGTTTTTTTATTTATACAATGTCCACCTCATTAATCCATTCACGGGTAGGAAATCCTAACCATTTCACCAGAATCCTATCACCACGACGTCTGATGATCCTTTCAACTAAATACGTGTCTGGATATTGAGTTTTCTGTAATTCATAACCGTAGAATGCTCCTTCAATCAGTTTACCCTCCAGATCCTCGATGAGATAGGTCAATGGATGTGTCCTTTGCACTGTACGTATCCTAAAGACTTCAACACTCCAATTTGGTAGATAACCTTTCTCCATAACACCTTTATGCTTAGAAATCCTCACGTAGTCACCAACACGATGAAGCCTAGATCTTCGCTTCTCACGCAGACTTCTATCATATTTGTAGACGCTGAGCAGGAGAGAATTATCACGAACTTCTACAGGCTTCATACGAATCGTTCGATGGTAAGTATTATTGTAGGTATGAATAATTCTAGGTAGTATGTTTATCCATTGATATGAGCCTTGAACAATAAATTCCTTATGCAAAATCAGTTTGATCGTTCTTATTAAACGTTCCACTGCAGCAGCCTTAACGTGTGTGAATGTACTGTAATGATTAATATTATTACGATTCATTAGTTCGCGGAAATGTTTATTGTAAAACTCCCTTCCTTTATCAGATTGAACATTCTTCGGAAACGATTCCATTTCATTCAATATCTCCTCCATAGCAGTCGAAACGTTAATACCACTTTTATCACGTAATGGTCGTGCATAAGCCATCTTGGAATAAAAATTGCATGCAAGAAGAATATACTTATAATTCCTATTGTCTCTTGCATAATTAGACATGTCCATAAGATCTATTTGTACTAAATCGTTCATTCCTTTGCTTATGATCTTACGACGTAAAAATCGTCTTCTAGCTGGTGCATGTAACTCGGTTGCAATGCGACGTTTTATCATGCTATAATTGTTGATGTTTTAAGTTCTGTAATAATTTATTCTATCTCGGGTGAGTGATTCAAATTACCTGCATCCCTCGACGCAACTAATAATCTTAATCTGTTTATTATTTCATTCGGATCGTTCCAGTAGACGTAATCTAATTTTCTCTGCGGTACATATTCTTTCCAACGTAAACCAAATCCAGTTCGATTACTAACAAGGTCACGAATGATATGACGATACTTGAACCCTCGATTTGCTCTTAAACGTCCATCTCTTGAATAACCGTGTCTGTAAACTTGAGTATTTTGTAAGATTTGCGAATACACGTCTAAATCATCATCTGTGTACGATGTCTTGCGAGGTAAACGTTTAAATAATAATTCATATAAGCCTGCTGTGGGTTCATACGTTTCTGTTCCTATCTGAACACCATCAGATTTAAACACAACTGTCTTGTTACCCAATTTATACTCATTATCCTCGTAACGTATGCCGTAAGTATTGTCCATGTCACTCGAACTAGCAGTTCGAACCTTGTGTAGATACTTTGACACGAGATCAGATCCGTTAGCATCATCTGTAGTTTCGTCGTCGTTGTTGTCTTGGTGTGCTTTCGCTATTACTTTCAATGGTTCGGTTACAGGTTGAAGAACTTCAGACATGACTCGTTGCGTTTCGAATTTCATTCCTTTGAGAGAACGTAACTTTTCTCTTATTGCCCTACTGTGACGGGCAATGGATTCCTTAAGTCTTATAGCTTCAGCATCCATATCGAAATGAATGTATAATTAATCAGCTACTGCTAATTTATATGAAACTATCAGTTCTATACTTAATATATGACCACCTTTAGCACGTCCGACTGGCGCTGTAAACGATAGAATATCGCCAGTTTCAACTCTTACAGGATATCTTTCAACTAATCTTCCGTTTATTGCAAACAATGTATCATTTACAGCATGCGGATGTACCGATGATACGATGGAACACGAGAGTACACTTCCATTTCCAGGAACTTTATAGTATTCGAGTCCCGATGTTAACGGATACCTTAAAGAGGGACCTCGAAACGGACGTGTTTGCAATGAAATTATGAGTTGTGCTTTCAATTGTTGTAACATAGTGTTTACAACATTTCTCATTCGTGTTTTCATAGTATGAATATCATTATTTATAGTGATTAGTTTATTATCAAGTTCCGTTTGTCGTGCGGTTAGTTCTTTCACTTCTTTTTCTACAGCTGTAGTAATAGTCTCGCTAGCGGAGGTGATTGTTCTAGTTAACTGACTTTGTAATTCATTCTGTTTCCGTGTAATAGTATCGACAATGTTTGTTATAGTCTCAGTTAAACCCGTTTGCAATTCATTATGTTTCTGTATAAAGAAATGATTAACATAACTCATGGTGACTGCATCACTATCATCTATCGGGTCGGCTAAATCCTTCAATCTCTTCATTCGAAATGATAGAGTTTCATTAGAGTCGTGAATTGGAATCCTATCATCTACATATTTTTTATTAGGAACGTCGTGTTCGTGAAGGGGGTCCAACAGCGTTTTCATTCTTATAACATCTATAATGACATTATTTTCGGAATCACGTTTAAATGCATATTTACTTAAGTACTCCATTAAATTGTTGTATTGGATGTCGAGCGATTTTTGTATGTGATCCCTAAGCATAGCTTCAAACTCGCCCATACGCTGATACGAGGTCTGCTCGCTGAAGATCTGCATTCGATTCTCGACGTCAGCCGTATGCGTATCCACATAACGTTTAGTCGATGCATCGTCACCTTCTTCAGGGTCGTGAATATTGCACAACCGCTTTCCCTTGAATCGATAGTTTCCCGATCCATCTCTAGTTATGATATATCGATTGAACACACCCCTAGAGGGTATGATTCTTCGGGATCCGAACCTGTCGATATTCATTGCTTAAGTGATGGATTATTCTATTTATTCATTCTGATAAAGCGATCAAAACCGTGACGGTAGCGTCCCTCGTTCAGTGGATATTCTGGTACTATAACAACAAAGGATCGTTCATCACTCTCCCATATATGTTTACACATATTCTTAAATTCATCATAGGACATATCGGTATTTACATAATCTTCGTATATATGTTTTAAATTGAGATTATCCTGTCTAAAGAATATAATCATATTTGCATTATCTCTAATTAAATGTTTAGGTACTTTAGCATATGATTGTGCTAAATATATAGCATCGACATTACGATGTCTACCCATACTGTAATATGAAGCTATCTTACCCTGTTTTTCATTTATCACATCATCAAATACGAATATCGAATTTTCTCTAGCATCCGACGTTTGAATTACTTTATCACCATCATCGAACGTAAATACACCTATATCGGGTATAGTTTTCAGTAACCTGAGTAAATATCGATATTTAGGTTGTTGCAACGATTTCGAGTATATGTAGAGGTTTTCGAATCTCAGACCATTCTCGTGAATAAGCAGGTTGAGTAAAACGTTCGTTTTTCCAGCATTTGAACTGCCAAGTATGAGCGCTCTAACGTTACTCGGAAACAACGTACCGTGTCGTCCTTTGCGAATGTCATCCTCGAAATCTAACACCTGTATGGGTAGCGTACACTTTTGCTTTACTATCTCCATATCGCGACTAATACTTATAAAGCATAAGTTTTGTCTTTTATTTCGTTCGTGATAAGGGCAATCTATGTCTTTACTGGATTTAGCCAATCGTCATAGGAATCGTATACTTATAAAGCGCACGTTTTGCCTTTTTTATTTCATAGTGAGACATGCGCTCTACACGTGCAGGCAAAGGTTCGGGAATTCTTAATTCCTTGATTAATTCATTACCATTTGAGGCACATTTACCGGGTTATCGTTTCTGCGGTCCCGGAACGAAACTACATAAACGCTTGCAGAGAGGTGACTTACCGGTGAACGGGTTAGATCCAGCGTGTCTCGATCACGATCGGGCTTACGCAGAGAGTACTGATACAGAATCTCGTCGTCTAGCCGATAAGGTGTTGGTAGAGAAAGCTTGGAGACGTGTAAAGTCTGCCGACGCTTCTTTGGGCGAACGACTTGCAGCTCGACTTGTGACTACACTTATGAAGGGTAAATTGGCAGCGGGCGCTGGCATGCGTAAACGTCGCAACAAGAGAGGTGGTTTCTTACCTTTGCTACCACTTTTAGCAGCTCTAGGTGCAGCAGGTGGTCTAGCTGGAGGTGCTGCTCAGATTGCTACGGCTGTCAATAAGAAACGTTCGGATGCAAAACAACTTGCGGAATTAACACGTCACAACGAGCGCATGGAATCTTTGGCTCAGGGCAAAGGTCTTCGCCGTAAGAGACGTCGTAAGGGTAGAGGATTATATCTTCGATCAAAAAACTCGGGGCGAGGCCTATATTTATCCCGGAAAAAGCCCTGAGTGCTAACGAGATCGATTCGTATGCACGACGTCTACGCATTCCACATTTTAGAGGTGTCTACATGATCGATAAACTACCTCCACATCCTCGATACTATGAGAGAATAGTAGTGAATCTGGATACATCAAATAACCCTGGTACACATTGGGTTGCTGTACGTAAGGATGGTGACGTTGCCTACTACTTTGACAGTTTCGGCGATCTGAGACCTCCAGAAGAGATAGAAACGTACCTTTCGGGTGTCAAGCTCCTATATAATACGACGAGATTTCAAGAATTCGATTCTGTGATTTGCGGTCACTTGTGCCTTCAGTTTCTCCTCGATGAGTTACACGATCACCGTGAGTGGTAGTGATACCAGCTTCTCTACATTTCTAAATCCACCATTACATCTGGGTCCTAACGGACATTACGAGATAGCTCTATTGAATTTTGAGACTTTTTACTCAATTCCGAATGTGGACGAGAGTAATAATCTATTCCATTACGTTCGCGATGGAAAAGTCGAACGTATAGTAATTCCACCGGGTACTTATGAATTGGATGATATCGCCAGATTGATCAAGGATGCTCTCGACATCGGTGACGACTTTATTCTACGTGCTAATAATAACACCATGAAATCAGAAATTCAATCTCCCTATATTATCGACTTTAGTCGTGAGAGATCTATTGCTTCACTTCTCGGTTTCACCTCTAAACAGAGGGTACCGGCAAACGTGCTGACC
This sequence comes from Mantis religiosa, assembly GCA_030765055.1. Lineage (NCBI taxonomy): Eukaryota > Metazoa > Arthropoda > Insecta > Mantodea > Mantidae > Mantis > Mantis religiosa. The sequence goes on from CM060957.1 coordinate 59,262,635, forward strand.
GAGTCTAATGATTTGGTTAACATATTCAAAGTCAGCATCATACGTATCGAGTGTAGTCTTGCAACGGGATCTTTCATCAATGGTAAAAGTGGTCATTCTCTGTATGAATTTTTCCCATCGGTACCTCCAGGTTATCATATTTCGCAGGAACCATCAAGTCCTATATATTTACCAATCATCGATACGAATCTCATTGATCATCTCGACATTAGAGTGGTAGACCAGAACGGCGATAAGTTAGATTTCAGGAACGAAACCATCACTGTACGATTGCACATACGTCGTAATGGGTATAAGTTTTAAGAGACGATGCTATATTAAAAAACATCTCTCGAGATTGATCTCTACTCGATCATCGACCCGCAAGCTAATCACATCGTCTAATCGACAATTTCTCGCTAACTTAGGCTTCAAGGTTCTATGATGGATGTGTTGGACGTGACCGGGATTCCGACCTTTGATGATAAGATCAGTAAGGAGGAAGAACACGTATTCCTACCGTACAATACGTCAGCTCTCGATGTGAACGATGAAATTAGAATTCCATGTCAAGCTGAAGATTTGTACACGCTTCCTAGTAGAAGTTATCTCTACATTGAGGGGACTCTCACTAAACCCGACGGCACCGTTGCCACATCGAAATTGAGTAACAATGCTATGGCATTCCTATTCGATGAGATTCGTCTGGATATGAATGGAACGACTATTGATAGAACTAGGAATCCGGGCATTTCATCAACGATGCGTAACTATGCTGCACTGAATGAACTGGAATCGAATCGTTTACTAAATGCTGGATGGATCTATCCTGGAGGTGTGGTAGACATCGTGAATACATCGAATGGTATCTTCAATGCTATCGTTCCTCTTTCGATGTTGCTGGGTTTCGCCGACGATCACAAGGAGGTCATACTTAATAGCAAGTTTGAACTTATTCTCATTAGATCTAAGGATTCTAATAATTGTATCATTGGAAACGATCCTACAACCATACAACTAACTAGACTCGAATGGAGGATGCCTGTACTTCGACTTTCAGATTCTGAACGAGTTGATAAACTTAAACTCGTCAAATCGGATAAACCTCTACACGTCGCATTTCGAACCTTGGACCTTCACACTCAACCTGCTGTACCTCAAACTAAAGCGTTCACATGGAACATTGCAACCACGACTAAACTTGAAAAACCACGTTTCGTCATAGTCGGTGCACAAGTGGATAGATTGAATCATCTCGCTAAGGATGCTTCTCTATTTGATAATTGTAATATCACCAATCTGAAACTTTATCTCAACAGTGAATCTTACCCCTATCACGATATGAATTTGGATTTCGCCAATTCGAAATTTGCATCTCTGTATGATCAATATTCCAAATTTCAATCATCCTACTATGGAAAGGAGAATTACCCTCTTTTGAAAAGGAACGACTTTCTGAAATATGCACCGCTATTCGTCATCGATTGCTCTCATCAACCTGAGGATACTGTGACGGGGGCAGTGAATGTCAGATTGGAAGTTCAAGCATCGTCAAATTTTCCTGCACAAACTTCATTATTCTGTTTAATTATTCATGATAAATTATTCACTTATAAACCACTAACTCATGTTGTACAATCTATCATATAGGTGTAATAAATAAAACATTACAAATTCAAATTATCTTTTTATTGACTTTAACATACATCTCCAATATCCTCTTCCTTGCACTCCTGCTTTTTGCATCATATGAACATAATGATTTATGAATATCATACAACTGATATAAATTTCTTTCAATATATGGAATTAGTCTTTTAAGTCCATTGAATGCAGTACTATTCAGATTTATACTGCCCACATTTAAACATGTATTCACAAACGTTATTTCTTGCATCTTATTCATGCATAACATTATATTAAATGCATATATTATATTTTCACTGTACGGTGCACATGGATGCTTACCATCTTTCAGATACGTATCCAAAACACACAAATTTGACATTATTACCTCCCAATCCTCTTTTGTAATATACACAAACGTATCGTCATGTGTGTCTTTAATGTAAAGTGATGGGAGTTCATTGTATAATCCTATGTTCACACGAAAGTCAATGCTGATGGAGATGTCGTTATCGTTCATGCACACACTATTTACCATCACTCGCAACTTCCTCCTCTACTTCTTCTGCGAAGGGTGTGAAGGGTTCGAACATCATTATGATGAAACTGTCTTGATCGAACGTCTTCTTGGCTTTGACGATTCTCGGTTTGCAGTTCGTCTTCTTCTTTTTCTTGTCTCCTTTCTTACTGGATCTGCGGACATACACGAACTGTCTCAACATCGTGAATATTTAATACACTTGTTAACGTAAAACTCTTATTATTTTATACTCACTTTTCTATGACTTCCTCCTCGGGTTTCGATGTACCGATATCCTTAAACGGACGATCATTGTACGGACCGCACACATCTTCACCTTGATCCTGTTCGGACTGGCATGCCACATCTTCACTTTGGGCTTTACTGAAATAAACATATTTATCATTAGTTATCTAACACATAACAACACTTTCACGTTAACACACAATTATAATTCTACTTACCCGAGGTACACTTTACAATTCTTTCCGCATTGAGCATAAGATGTGATCGAATCATGATGGGAAGGATTCTTGCAAATCACTTGATGCATCTTTCCATCACACGTTTCATCGTGGTGCTCAACCCAATGCTTTTGCAAATCTTCGAAATTGCGTAGATTCTCCCAGAATCTGGTATCACTTTCAATGATAGGTGTTGTTGTTCCACTCATCTTGACGTTGCGATGTGAAGTGAGAATGCATTCGTTCCCGAGTGAGCAGATGGGTGATGAAACGTGATCATACCTGTCTCCCCCCTCCCCATCCTATCGTCGATTGTACTTAACGGACGGAGGGTTTGTGTGAAGTGAGGACACGTTCGTTCCCGAGCTGGCGGGACAGGGTGAGACCTGTTAATTCGAATTTACTCACATATGCACAAATCTTGAGGAATGACAACACGTCATCACCCTTATACTTCAATGTGGAATAGATTTATATTTTCTCGTACCTCGATGTGGGAATGGAATTTAACCTTTTCTTAACCTTTACATCGCTCTTGGATACAATAGCTCAAGGAGAGATTCTGCATAGGGAACACCCCTTACCAGAATGTCTTATTACATTTATTTTCATAAATCTCTCCCAGTAAACATACCTAATCATTCTCTCGATATTCTTTTATCTAAAGAATAACGATACTGCATCATATATCATACACTAAACGTAATAGATATCAAACCCTACACTCGATATTCATACATGAGAGTTCAAGCACAGACATCGAAGCACTAAACGTAATAGATATCAAACCCTAGACTCGATATTCATACATGAGAGTTCAAGCACAGTCATCGAAGAATTACTATCAATACATTTAATTCAAACATCCCCGGAACCCCCGTTACCCACCCCGCCCCATCACAATATCGAACCCTAGACTTCGATATTCATACATGAGAGTTCAAGCACACACACACATCGAAAAGAATTCACATTTAATTCAAACATCCCCGGAACCCCCCCCCCCCCGTTACCCATCCCACCCATCACACATTACACATCACACACACACACACACACACACACACACACACACACAATCATCATCATCATCATCATCATCCCAACCCTCAAAAACATCTCACTGCACAGGGGAGAACGGCACTACGCCAACACTCCCCTTCTTTTACACCTCGATTTTCATATAGGAGAGTTCTAAATCAATGAGCATTCTACATCACTCATATATTAACACAGAGGAGAGTTCAACATCTTATCTACACTGTGCTGATTCTCTCAATTCTATACTACTGGCACAGTATGATACGATATATGAAATAATATGGGGCACTATTGTATTTTATGCATACTTTTCGTTTGATTAATTCTCCTTTCCCTTTTCTATTTATTTGCCTTCCCATTTTTCAGGTACCCTTTTAGTTGGGTATCTGGAGGATTTAAGGAGTGGTCGGATGGGTTAGAAATGTGGTTGGGGTTGGTTTAGCAGGTAGACTGTTCATCCAGCTCACCATATGACAAAGAAAGTTTTCAGCCTAGTGTGAACAATGGTAAAACCAGTGATGTTCCTCCAAGGAAAAGGGCCAAAGTGCAGGTGTTGCAGGTTTCTCTAGCAGAAATAAGTAAATTGGTTGGTGTTAGAATTAGCTATGTGAGTAGGTTTGCCAAAAATATCTAAGAAAATCAATGTCCATCACCAAAATGGCATGGGGGTGTGGCAGAAAACAGGCCGCTACGGATGGTTTTGATACACTTTTGTTAAGAAAGTCACGCCAAAATAGGCGATTAACTTCAACCCAACTTCAGAGAGTTGCCAGAGTACATGGAGTTGAAGTTAGTGCAATAAAATTTAGCAGATGGCTGTTTGATACTGATCTGAAGGCAAGGCGAACAATTAAATAGCAGAAACTGACTCTGGCCATGAAGAAGGATCGGCTACTCTGGGATATAAAACACAATGTTTGGAGTCCAGAACAATGGGAAAAGGCAAGTAACATCCATTAGGTTATAATTAAAGAAATTAAGGGAAAACATGAATTTTCTACATTTTTTAAGCAAAATTCAGGCTTGTTTTAACAAAATAGTCATTTTATTGAAATTAAACACATTACTAAAATTAATTTATTTTTAAAATAACAACAATAATTTTCATGTTTGCAATTTCATTTGGTATTCAGTGATGCATCCTATGTTTCTGTGGAGGAAGAAAAGCCTATTTATGTGAGAAGAAGTCCTGGAGAGCAGCTGAAGCAGGACAGTTTGGTGCAGCGTGTGAAATATCCTACTAAAATAATGGCGTGGGGAGGTATCTCAACTTATGGACCGATTTTAGAAGGCAATATGAATTATGCTAAGTACCTTAAAATGATAAACAACTTTGTGGTACCTAGGTACAGTGAATGGCTTCCATCAGGAGATAGTATTTGCATGCAAGATGGAGCGCCATGCCTTCGAGCAAAAGTGTCACTGAGAACTTCAAAATACATGGAATTTCTCAACTGGATTGTCCAAGAAGCCGTACAGACATCAACCCAATAGAAAATCTGTGGCGCATTACTCAAAAAAGTGAAAGAAAATGGTTTTTTCTTCCAAATTTCAGTTGATTGAGTACAGTGTTTCCATATGGAGAGAAGATGAAGAAATTCGTGATTTGTGCAAAAGCTTAATCCTAGGGATGCTGAGATGAATTTTGGCCTTAATTAAATGAAATGGAGGTCACATTAAATATTAAAATGTTTTTCCTGTCCATTCAGTGTCACGATGCTATCCTGTGCATCGTATATTTTTCTTATTCTACAAAAAATAACATATTTTTCACCTTTACTAATAATTTGTCCACTACTGTAATGTTGAATAAAATAAATTAATTAAAAAAATAATAATAATTTATTTAAATATATTATGTTTAAAACTGTTATTTGTTTTATTCTGATAAAAGCAGATCTACACTGAGTTAATTGTTCATTTCTTGTTTCAGTAATATAAACAATTAAGGAACTATGTGAAACTTTAGTTACACCTCTCTCACTTTAACTCGGCTGTCTAGCACCATTTGGTGAACTTTGGAAATGTTTTCGTCGGTAGTTTCCGTTTTTGGACGTCCCGAACGTTCATCGTCTCCCACGCTCTCACTTTAACTCGGCGGTCGTCTAGCACCATTTGGTGAACTTTAGCGATGTTTTCATCGGTAGTTGCAGTTTTTGGACGTCCCGAACGTTCATCGTCTCCCACGCTTTTAAGGTCACGTTTAAATTCATCTTCCTGAAATTTCACTGTGGTAAATAATGGTGCAGAATTTCCATACACAGAATACAACTCATCTTTGTTTTGGGAAGCGTATTGCCTTCCAAAAACAAATATTTAATTACAGCTTGATACTCGATTTTGTCCATTTTCATAAAAACACTTGCATCACCTCACTCAAACGACTGTTACATAACACCTGAGCATGCAGAATGGCTGAAACTTTGGTGAGTACCTCTCAACACATAACCAACGAAATTCACTAACCTTTACTTACGAGTAGGGAACTTCTCAGACCACCCTCGTACAACACGCCCTCAAAATTTTGATTGAAGTGCTTTATGCACATATATCTAGAAATGTATATCTTTATTAATAAAGTCTTACTGCACAAACATGTGCTCCTCGTTAAAATGTATTTAACATACATTTTTAAGAGCTCAACCATTTCGGAGATATTCCTTGTCATCTCTTTGAATTTTCCAGAAGTTTTACGTTTCTCAAATGAGAAATCACAATTCATTTATTCTTTGTTTCTTGGCCAAGCAAAAATAATGAAGTTTGAAGGGCATCATATAGTGATAGCCCTTGAAAATTTTCACTGCCGTTTAAAGCCTACTTGATTCCCATATTCTACTTGTAGCCACCCGACAATTAGCAAAGGATAATTTCTGCAAATGTTTATCTCGATTACATGAAGTACATACAAGAATGAACATTTACAATAATAGAAATTAATTGCTCTTTCAGATTAGCCGTGTGTAGGACGCACTATGAAACGGTAGAGCCAGACTGAAAAATTCTCGTAGTCAGTTGCAGAATTTAATGTCATATGGGCTCGTTGGCCATAGTAGCTCAAGGGTAAGAGCGGCTGGATGGCAACCAGAATATCCGTGGTTCAAACCCCGGCTATGGTATTGAATTTTTCAGTCTGGCTCTACCGTTTTATAGTGCGTCCTACACACGGTTAGTGTGAAAAAACAATTAATTTCCATTAATTGTCCCTAATAGTGGTCCGAACTATAAAGCCCGGGCCTTAAAGTACTTACAGCATAGTAAGTCGCCATTAAGGTAGTTGTCTCATATGTTTATGAGAACTTCTAAGTGGTTTACCGGGAAAAACACGAGTCAGTTGCAGAATTTAATGTCATGTCGGCACGTTGGTCATAGTAGCTCAAGAGTTAGAGCGGCTGGACGGCAAACAGAACTTCCGTGGTTCAAATCCTGGCTATGGCAAGAATTTTTCAGTCTGACTCTACCATTTTATTTACAATAATAGTTTGCACAGGAGTAGAGGGTCACGTAAATGCAACAAATCAGATATCTTTGAGCTGTAATGGAACTTGTATTGCATTTTTGGTTATGTTTCCCATGTACTTTGATTGCCCTATGAATGGTGATCTCTTGTTCAGCTAAAGGCCTTCCCGTTACAGAATCTGTTACTATGACACCTAAATAAATTGGTAGAGCAAATTATGAAAAAGGTACTACCACAAATTGGAGCTAGGAGCCTGAACTTTCGTCTTACCCTTTCCAAAGTTAGAATAAAAATTCGAAGGCGACAGCTTATACACCACATTGACGAGGTCAAGCTCCACCCCAAATACAGACCCTAATTAAAGTGAGACTTTCGGTCCTCGTCTGGTGTCTGCTTTGTGTATTCGTCGATTGCTCACGTTTATCTCTACTGGGGATCATCTAAACTTAAAAAATTAATCATTATAAACTTTGGTTCCTAATTAAAAACTAACAAAAATTTTATTTTGACATCGGAGTTGGATATCGCAGAATGACCATTGAATATAGGTACAAAAGCAGGAAGAGGATAAGGACCAAAACCCCTAGGTTAATAAAAGTTCAACTATTAGGAAGTTTAGAACCCATCCAATTACTTGATTAGTCCAGCAACCTGAATTTGTAATTTTCTAAAAGTTGCTAATATTCTAAAGGTTGCTCTACCTTTAAGGCATACTGGTGTTCCATGCGCTGCAATTTGAACAAGTCCGGACACAAGCGTGAGACGTTACGAAACCGCGACAGTATTAGTTAACTTTCCTTTTTAGAAACAGCTGTTTCAACTTTTACAAAACGGAAATTATACTTAAAAATAATGTATTCCTGATCTAATCTCTGACAATGTGTGACTTTTGAATTACCTATGCCGATTTAAGCTGTAGAGAGCTTGGTAGGATTAAATATATTACGTGCTGCACTAACGTTTGGGAAGGAAAAACTGTATATATGTAAGTATATGAAGGTATGTTATAAAACAGAAATTAACACCTCACATACTGCATCTACATGGATATTTTAATGCTAACAACCCCAAAGAAGAAGGGATGAAGTACACGATCAGGTCACAAGTCGCGTCAGATTCCCATATTATTCCAGGCTCGAATGCCCTCCAATTGCTGCAGCTGCCTAGTGAAAATGAACAACTGGTGAACCAAGCGACCCTCTGCTGTCCATGGGACTTTCTGCTTCCATTGAGCAAGCAATCGCACCATCTGCCCGGCATCGCAGAAGCTCGCATGATAGTTGACAAGGAAATTAAAGAGAATATGAATACCTACCTGAAAAATAGCGAAAATCACGAAAAGCCAAGGAAAAAGCCAGCGAGAATCGAAGCCGAGACCACACGAATGCGGGGCCATTTCGCTCGGTAGAACCTAATGTTCACAAAGTTAAACATACCTATACAACTAAATGTAGAAAATATATCTGGGAACACATTATTGAGACTGCGAAGTTCAGATCGATTGTCCCCCAATTATTCAAGAAGACAAAGACAAGAAAAATAATAAGGGAAATAAAAGAAAATGACCAGAAGGGCTTCAAATTACATTCGCAACTAATTTGTGATATGTAGGCACATCCAGAAAGAGAGAGTTGCACAAACTTTGAAGACGAAGCAGGCAACTTATTGACTATATTTTGAACGTTAGAAGAAAGGTATTAATTGTTGCATTGTAAAACTACATTTCAAGTGAGTGAGTGAGGAAGGAGGTTTAAAGCCCATTCGAAAATACACCCTACGTTTAATTCAAGTATGCTATTCTAAAGAAACCACAGACAGAAGTCTTGTAGCATGTGATAGTCTATTGCAATAAAGTGCATGGTTGGAAAATAAGAACGTTTGAAATTACCTACTCGACTTACGGTATTTTGACTGAACAACGGACAATTTTCAGAACTCCTCACCATTTACTATGTATTTATTTATTACTCTGCAATACTGTTAGCAAAGTTTCTTAAGACTATACCTGTCTACAATTTGATCATTTCGTTTTCCCCCTTTTATATTCAAATTACGTTATATAAAATAAGTTAATGTCTGCAGAGTAACTATAAATCAGAACCAAAATGACTGTTTGGGTCCTAAGCAGACTTACAATAGAAAACAGTTTATATAGAAGGCTAATAACGGTTTGACATTTTCATTTACAATATAAATATATTTTGAGACTGCTACCTATCCTATCCTGCATAACGTCTGTTCTCAAAACTAATATTTTAAATATTCCTTAATATTTATAATCCATTTTTATTTCAGCGTCACTGGCTAGCAGTTACATTGGGTTTAACTCGTCGCTGCTGTTCATAGAGGAAGTGCAAGCTTCGATTGTACGTTTCCTCCTGCTTTCGCTCTAAGATCGCGTGGCTGTCTATTTTTACGAGGGCTGTTCGATAAGAATGATCATAAATTTTTGATGGCGTACCTTCACTCATCCTCTTAATTTTGACGGTCCTTCTGAAAATAGTCTCTCCTGAATGCGATGCACTTGTCCCCGCGTTTCTGCCAGTCTTCAAAGACTTGCAGGAAACCATTTTTTGAGAGATCCTTCAAAACCTCCTGCGTAGCCTTCACCACTGCTTCTGATAGACAAAGCCTCCCACGAAGGCGTTTCTTCAAGTTAGGGAATAGAAAAGAGTCACATGGGGCTAAATCTGGACTATAGGGAGGGTGAGCGATGCACTTCACGAAGATATTTGCAAGATATTTAGCAACAACACCGGCAATAATGCGGCCGCGCATTATCGTGGTGCAGCATCCAGCCTGCTTCACGAAATGTCGTCTTTTGCGTCTGATATGGACTTGCAATGTTTTTAGGATATCGCTTTAGTATTGTCCAGTTACGTTTGAAAGAAACTCCAGATGCTCCTCTAATATCAACTTTAACTGCATGCTGACGTGCAAACGAATGTTCTTTTGTTCGGGAATCAACAGTATTGGAGCCCTTTGTGTACAAACACGTCTCATGTGTAATATTTCTGTCACCAACGTGTGGGTGGCACCCAATGAAATGTTCAGTATTTCAGAAAGTGATCTTAAGGTAATTCGTCGATCCTCTCTCACAATAGCGGCAGCAGCAGTGTTGAGGTTTTCTTCCGTAAGAGCAGTAACTGGAGCACCGGGTCCTACTTCCTTTGAAATTGATTGTCTCCTCTCTTGAAATTTTAAACAACCTTCCAGCTGTGCTGTAGGGAAGAACAGACTCTTCATAGGCCTTCTGTGATATTATATAGCCCTCAACTGAAGATTTGTTGAGACGAAATCAGAATTTCAAAAGCCGCATATTGTTCCTCCGTTTTACCTCCATTGCAGCGATAGGCTATACTGAACATGTCTGAACTTAACCGGTTCTCACAGGCGGGAACCAGGAGTACCACACAAGAAAACTACTACGGCGTTTTTGTTTCACATTAAGCTAACAGAATATAATAAGATTGCCAAAAATTATAAATGTAAAAAATTATGAACATGGTTTATTAAACAGCCTTAGTATTTTATAGTTTTAATATATATCTGTAAGTACGTATATATACGATATGTAGGTATATATATTCTTTTCCTTTTTACCGTTTATTTATTGTTTGCGTTTGTTTCACTGTTTGTTTTCCGGTTTTTACACGTATACACCATACATATAAACACCCATGCCCAAGGTGGGCTCGAACCCACGACCCTCTAGGTGTGGACGCTAGAGGTATGAACACTAACGAGCACGGCTGCGAGGGCCGTCAGGTCGTACAATGCAATGTACTCAAGCGAAGAATACACAGATATGAATAATCACTTCAGATATTTAGTTTAAAGTTTATTGTTTCACGGATATTTACAATATAGCATTTAGGTTTCAATGTGCACAGTTCACTTCAATATGGTTCAGGCAGAAACACTTTCCGGGCACTTGCAAAACCTCACCTGCTTAAGGAAACCTACTGAAGCCTACTCAGCTTGTGAACAAGCAAGTTCATTTACTTTGGTTCTCGAGTAGCTAAGGCAAATGTTACTCTCATTTTCAACTAAGGGTGAACTGTCTAGTAACACAATTTGAGCGCCGACCAAGTGCGATTATAACGGCCACAATGAGTTAGTCCTCTTAGGTGCTGCAAATTAAACTTTGCAAGTAATTTGCATTTATGACCATAAGCATGACTTACGTAAACAAAATAATTCATGCCAGAGGTTGTTATCAAAATTCTGCTTTATGGTTCCCCTGGAAGTGCTTAGGGCAGTTCTATCTGGAGTGGCAGAATTCTTAACATTGTTAAAATAGTTGCGTGATTTGATTTCTCTACTGGAAGAAAAGCAGTTTTGCTTTGTTTCTACAAGTTGGTACACGATAGGTAGTGATCAATGGTAAAAGTACATAATAGGAACAAAATCTGGGAAAGACCTCGTATCTTAGGCGGTAGAGCACCTGCCTGCTCTTTGAGGTACCCTGGGTTCGGTTACTAGCTGAGATGTTCAATTTTGCTTAGCTAACATTCCATATCTTCCCCAGAACCTGGAAGTCCAAGGGCGGTTCGGAAAATAATCTCCATTTTGAAATAAAAGTTTAACTATTTGCTATATAAAAATTGATTATTATATCTTAAACCTAAAACAATTCTTTTGTTTTTCTACATATTCTCCGAACAAATGCAAGCACTTGACATACCTTTGAGCAGTTCTTGGATTTCCCTCCGCCTGTGTACGTAGCCAACCCGTCACGGCGTGATACAGAGCTTACTATAGCCGAAGTGTTTGGTCATCTCCTCGTGCAAAAGACCACGAGAAATTTCTAGAAAATGATCGGAAAGTTCCGTTATCGTGAAGCGACTATTCTCACGAATTTTTCCATCCACTTTGTTCATCAAGTGGATGATGAACATCACTGTCATCACTGATAGGGGTAGACCTACCATTCCTGTTTTCTTCATTAAAGTTTGTTCTTCCATTTTTAAAAAATCGTACTCATTGACGGACAACACTTTCACTCCTAATGTTAGCACCGTATACTCCACACAACTCACGATGAATTTCTGCTGCTGAGAGAAGTTTTGCCAAAAGAAATCTTTTAACAGTGCGCACCTCACACTTGGCGGGAATTTCTACGAGGGTGGGTCAAAAAGTCAAGCCTCATATTTTTTCCCTTAAATAAGTAAGGTTTGTGAAAACTCTGAATTTGGCGCAATTCCTCAAAACTTCTTCTCCAATCCCCTGCAGTAGTAACTACCTAAGTCAACAGGTGTCAGCACTGCATCCTCTTGCAAAATGGCTCACATCGACATTCGTATTAGACAGCATTCTGTGTTTGAATTTTTGACTGCGAAAGGTGAAACGCCAATTCGAATTCACGAACGGCTAAAAAAATGTGTATGGTGATGCAACGGTGGATGTCTGCACTGTTAGACGATGGGTTCGTCGCTGTAACGAAGCTGAAGGTCAAACACCATTGGCGGATGAAAAGTGAAGCGGCAGGCTGGTGACTGCAGTGACTCCATGCAACATTCAGCGAGTCGATGACATCATTCGTGGTGATCGCTGGGTAACAACAGGTGAATTGTGTCGCATTACCTCCCTCAGTAAAGGCAGTGTGATGACGATTATTCAACAACTGGGTTACTCAAAAGTTTGTTCACGTTGCGTACCAAGAATGTTAACCGCCCAAAAGAAAAAATCAAGGAAAACAATAGCCTCCGAACACTTGCAGCGCTTCAATATGGAGGGAGAGGAGTTTCTGGATAAAATTGTTAATGGAGACGAAACGTGGGTTCATTTTTTTGAACCTGAATCAAAGGGGCAGTCAATGGAATGGCATCACAAAACGTCACCGAAGAAAATATAATTCAAAACTCAGCGGTCGACAGGGAATGTTATGACGATAGTGTTTTGGGATGGAGAGGGTGTGCTTATGATTGACTTTTTGGAGCAGGGATGCATATTAAATTCTGTCCAATACGTCAGAACTCTCAAAAAGCTGAAAGCACGTCTTCGCCGAGTTCGCCCAACAAAAACTATGGCGGGTGTTCTTCTTTCGCATGACTGTAAGACTACACACCAGCCGTTACACCGCTACAGAAATTGAGAAATTGGGATGACAAGTCTTACCTCACCGCCCATGCAGCCCTGACCTGGCACCAGCAGACTTCCATCTGTTTGGGCCACTAAAGGAAGCTCAACGTGGGATTCATTTTCAAGATGAGGAGGCTGTGAAAACGTCCGTGCGTCAATGGCTTAGGAAGCAAGACCGTGTGTTTTACCACACTGGAATATATGCCCTGGTTAAAAGGTGGACCAAAACTGTGGAGAAGGACGGAGATTATATTGAATAGTGACAAATTAATCATTAATGTTGTAGTTTTCAAGCTATTTAAATTGGATTTAATTTTCTTGGCAATTAAAAGACCCACCCTTGTATATTGGCGCTCATGTTTTGTACATAAGTCTGTGGGACCTAATGCACAAAATTTAGAACAGAAAGCAAACATAAAATATCATTATTTGTCACAAACCACACTTAGGTTCTAAGAACTTTGATGAAATTTCTACAGAATTTAAGAGACTTGTAAAAATCCTTAGCATGGCCAGTCAAAGTTTCCTTACTAGGCTTTTTAAGATACTGTAGCACAAACAATTATATTTTACGTAGTATTTGTTCCTTCACGGTTGTTAGCTTGTGGTATTTACGTGTAAATGCAGTTGGACAATGATATTCACGTAAAGCCGAGACAGCCATCGAAGTTAAAGGTGAGGTATAAATGGAATATTATTGGGAAAGAAACGATTGAGGTGTATATCCTGATATAGTGTTTATGGAGCCTAGGAAAAAAAACTATAAAAATAACTTACTGAAGAAGATTTTTACTATAGCCAATTTGGAAACCAGCCACAGTGCTAAATGTATTTGTCATGTAATATTTGAAGTTCAGTGTTAAGTCAGATGGAGCATACTTGCGCACTAGCACACCCAGTGTTTGAACAAGCAAAATTACCGATACTGGTCCCAGCTACCTACACGAACCGCATGAACGCTCGCTACAATGTTACACAACAGGCTGATGTGGAATTCGCGTGACTTCACAGGACCTTATTTCTTGGAGCATTCCACATGAAATATGTCCAAGTGCACAGATGCCTTACAGCAGAAATACGTTGGATAAATGTAAAGGATATTTCAGCATGACATACATGACAGAACTAGCATACCCAACTTCAGACATACTATATATTACATACAGATAGTAACATACATGTAGTAGTTGGGCTTTACATTAGATATTAAAAAAGTTAGGTGATATTACACAGGCTTATTTCCATGTACAATTTTCAATAGAAAGAACAAGTGCGCATCTTGAATTACATTTGCCCCTTTATACCATTAAAAAGAAAATAATCTAAGGAACACGATGGTTAACAAATGAACACCTTGTTGTTGTAGCGTTGTAACTGGCATACATTAAGGTAGGGCTATATTTATGAGCAATTTAGAAATGTAAATAAAGAAAACTGCCTCCAGGATTAAGACAAATGCATACGTGATGTCAATTTAGGACTCTTGTTTGAAATATGTGCTGTACATTAGAAAACACATTAACCAGTAGTTACCAAAATAAACGAAAAAACATTGTAATTTAATTAATATACAGTTATTATTTGTATTTATTAATGCTATTTTCGGATCCTGCACGAACTTTCAATGAAATACTGTATGACTTGAAGTTTATAAACAGAAGCTCATATAGAAAAGCGTAGCGTACTTTCGCGAATCCATTATTACGATTGGCGGCGTACGCGCACAAAGGGTTCGGCGCGGAGCGATGACAGACAGATAGCGCAGTGTGGAGATATAGAGCGTGCAAAAACAGGTAAAGATAGCCCGGAGATAAAAGACTTGCCGGCATAGATAAAGTTTGACGTCTGGAACGTTCGTGTTTTGTCTAGTGACATCTAAGAGAACATTCGATTTCTTGTTTGTTACAGAACAGTCTCGTATTATAAATTAAGGTATATATAAAATGTCACGACACGCCAGCGGAGTAGTCGTAAACAGAATCGTAACGAGAGTTGTAATTGAAACTGGTGTTTTGAAAGTGAGCTCTTTGTTGTGGTCAACGACCTTGGTGGACTGTAATTGTGTATGTGACGTAATGCTGCTACTGTAAGGGTTGGTCAAAGTGTATTTCTACGGAAATAAAGAATAAGCTAAATTTCTGCAACTTGGACTTTTAATTCTACGAACCCACAAAGTCACAGTACGAAATAAAGCTGCATGGTGGCAGAAACACCTATAAAGTCTATAGAGAATTGTGATGGCTATATTTTACATATATGTACAATCCCTTTGGCACCAAAATAAACCACTAGTTACGATTATATTACTTTCGTCTCGGATGAGTCTCCATACGTTATTTCTTTTACTCATAATATAGCACTGCGTGCTCTATCTCTCAATTACCCAATTTTAGCAATGAATTTAAATGTTCATAGGAACTGCGAAGATGGAAGAAATACAGGTTTGATGACGACAAAACTAAAGTGCAGAGATTGAAGTTGCAGTAGTCACCAAATCCAAAGTACCTGCCACCTGCACCCGTATATTTATATCTCCTTTATTCATCGAGTGCTGTTCCCTTAAAAGCCTTGCTTCCAGAGCATACAGTGCTTCCCAGGGGTTTATGTAAAGATTACGTGAACAGCTAAAAGAAGAGTGCAGTTCAAGTTGAGATAAAGCGCCTCCTACGTCCAGGGCAAAGGAAGCGACTATTACCTCAAGTAGAACAAATGAAGTCGTGAGAGATTGTATAAACACTCGGATCAACCGTCCATTAGCGGCAGACAGAAGACAAAGCGCTTCCAACTGTCTCATCACTCACCAGAAAGAACTTGACGAACACTGTACTTTATATTTAACGGGCTATGCAGCAGGTGCACCTTGCAGAGCGATGATTATTTACGTGTTCAAATGTGCAGCAAAGTGCGCGGTAAAAATTACTAGTAGTTTATCATGGAAAGAAATGACTTCTTCTCTTGAGCAAAGGGAAGGTAAATGTAGTCAACTGAAGTGTTAAAAGTTGAAGTCCCTTTCTGCATGGTACAGCAATTTTCTATCTTAAGTGGCTACGTGAACTGAATTCCTGAACCCAATTTTAAAGCGTTTAAACAGCACTAACAAGCGTATCTGACTGGGAGGTTGGTGGTATTTCAGCCACGAACAAAATGTTGCCCGCCTCGGTAGCGTAGGTGGTATCATGTCTGCCCTACGTTCAAGAGGTCCCGAGTTCGAATCTCGGTCAGGGTGAGTTACCTGGATAAGGTTTTTTCCCGGAGTTTTCCCTTATCCTGAAACACGAATGTCGGGCGACTCTAAGCTCTATGGAGCCTGGCTGATTTGAACATCATTTCACCCATTTCATTCATCGTCTGACAATACGTTGGAGGACGTAAATAAATAAATAAATAAATAAATAAATAAATAAATAAATAAATAAATAAATAAATAAATAAATAAATAAATAAATAAATAAATAAATAAATAAATAAATAAATAAATTACTGATTTACCATTCCATGACTTGTAGCTCTACTGTCCTTCCCGGTATGCGTGTCAAAGTGTCAATCCGAAATCATGACATTTTTTTATCAAATTAATGACAACAAACATATTAAAACAGTAGATCCTCGTTTCCCCGCATCAACTGCGATCAGGGCCAATCCGAGTTAGTGAAAATTTGGATTAGCCAGAGAAGGTCGGAAAAGCGATAAAAACATGAACATCACCAAAATATTTTTAATGAAGTTTAGAAGTTACAATCGGCACACTTTCACATAAAAACACATACAATGTATGTACTACGAGTATTTGCACTATATATAATACAGCTACGAACTAGTGGGTAGGAAAAAGGGCAGTTAGCTTCTGCTGTTTCAGTTTAATATATTGATTACGAGCAGCACGACCTCGCGTCTGTTTTTGGAACTTAATTTGGCAATGTTTCGGTTTGATTCTCTACGTTTGCCATTGAATTTTTGCAACTTCATTTTCAGTTACACTTCATTATGCAATAATGCATTTCTCTATAGTCGGTGGATAAACTCCGTCATTGCCAATGTATTTTTCATTAATATCAGAACAGACATCGATATATTTTCTATAAACTCTTCTTCCATACTTATTTTTTCTTCTTTTTCAATCTTGGTTGCTGGCAATTCACACACACCAGGCCACAACATTATCAAAATTTCTCTTTTCTCAGGTCCCAAGCAGGTGGGGTAGGTGCAATGAATTTGCCCGCTGGCAAGAAAATTCGAGGTATATACCTACCGAGAATAATAATTCTGTAAAACAAGTCTTCATTACTGCGTTAAACATTTTATTTTTCAAAACCGGTCCTGTTTATCCTGACGGCCGTGTTAAAGAGGTCCGATAAACCAGGTTTTACTGTAACAAAGACGATAACGACAGTGAGGACAATAATAATGATGATACATTTTTTCTCCCTTTTCGTCAATGTTGACTTTAGGAGGCGCTTGCGGTCCCTCAGAGCGAGAGAGCCGAAGCATCTGACCCGAGATGAAATCAGGGTTGAGGGGTCGGCCCAACACCTGAGGTAAATGATGGAACAATAGGTAGAAAGATGGCGGGGGAAACCAGAGGACCCGGAGGAAACCCACCCCAGTGCCATATTGTCCACCACAAATCTCACTTTGCGGCCGCCTTAGATCGAACCCGGGCCGCCTAGGTAAGAGCCAAGCCATCTAACCACTCAACCATGACGCGGCCTATACCACCACCACCAGCACTACCACTACTACTAATAATAGTAGTAATAATAAATAAAAATAAAAAATTGATAAAAATGGTAAAGATGATAAAGGTGATGATGACGACGATGATATCTTATTCAGTGGCAAACATCTATGAACATATAGGAACTTGTGCTAGCTTTATGTGCATATATAATTGCAGAGCGTTTACTATGACGCTTGAGGAACAATCATTTTGTCTGTTCCATACATAATTACCTCTTCATATTGCTATAATCATCTTTTCTTCGAGTATCCCACATTCCTTCTTCTTAAGCTAGTCAGATTTTTACCGAACTTGGAATTCTTTCATTATCGTTGCCACCTAGGTATGGCAGCTCAAAGCATTGTTCCTTTTCTCTTTAGGCTGTATCTATATTCTTACTTCTCGTATAGTTTCATTTCGTATCAAATTCTATCTTTGTATAACTTTTAACTCAATATGGAATATAATTTCAGCTGAATGATTCATAAATTATGCTCTCCGTTTAATAAGGTTTCTTTCTTAACTGCACGGCCCATGCCATTTCAAAATTTATTTTCGTACCCTTTCGGATTTTGCCGTTCATACATGAACTGAAATGTGTTCAATTCATTCAAGTTATGTTTTCTTTAGCAGAGCTTACATTTTATCATTGATAATGAAACCATGTTTGTCGTGTTACTTTAGAGCGCAAATTATTGAATTCTGCCTTTGTTATTGACGTTTTCAAATTAATATTATTTTTTCAATTTCTCAAAATAATCTAATTTCTTTTTGCTGTTATACATTATTGCTTAAATTCTACATAAAACATGTTGTAGTATACTTGGGTGTGTATTTCTTCTAATTGGACATTCATGGACTTATTTGCCAATTATCAATATAATAACACTGCATCAACAATACAAATTTGATCTTACTTCTAGTTTATATATGGATTATGTTTAAATGCCTGGATTTATTATTAATTTTATATTTCTATAGATATACGAGAACTGTTCAATAAAGAATGATCATAAAATTTTTACGGTCATAACGTTTCGCACTAACACTCAATCTTTATATATTGTTAGCTTAATGTGAAAAAAAAACCACGCCGTAGTAGTTTCATTGATGGTACTCCTGCATCCCGCCTGTGAGAACTCGGAAAGTTCAGACATGTTCTGTATCGCCTACCGCTGCAATGGGGTCTGCATGCAAAGTTGATGTTAGAGGAAGATCCGGAATTTCTATCAAACGTAATCACTGCTGTTACAACTTGGCTTCATCATTTTGATCCTGAGAGCAAACACCAAAGCTCAGTCTGGAAATCTCCATCAGCAACCCCCCAAAAACAAAAAAGTGGTTGCTTCTGCTGGGAAAGTTATGATCATCTATTCTTTGATATTCATGGAATGATTTATCAGCATGTTGTACCTGCACACACATCAGTAACTGGACAATACTACAGGGATGTCCTGAATACATTGCAAGTCATTGCGCAAAAGGCCACATTTCCGTGAAGCAGGCTGGATGCTGCACCCTGATAATGCGCGGCCGCATATTGCCAATGTTGTTGCTGAATATCTTGCTAAAATCAACGTGAAGTGCATCCCTCACCCTCCCTATAGTCAGGATTCAGTCTCATGTAACCTTTTTATATTCCCTAACTTGAAGAAACGCCTTCGTGAGAGGTATTATCCATCATCAGAAGCATTGGTGAAGGCTGCGGAGGCAATTTTGAAGGATATCTCAAAAATGGTTTCCAGCATGTCTTTGAAGACTGGCAGAAACGCTGTAAGAAGTGTATCGCATTCAGGGAAGACTATTTTGAGAAGGACCATCAAAATTATGAGGATGAGTAAAGGTACATTGGCCAAAAAAAAAAAAAAAAAATATTCTTTATTTAACTGCCCTCGTATTTAAAACATTCAATAACTTAGTAAAAAGATTTCTCTGCATTACTTAACACAATCTATTTCTGTCAACAGAATCAGAAGTTGTCGAAGTGAATCAATGCAGTATGCTTTTTCAAGTTGACTTCATATATTTTTTTCTACAATACTCTTAATACTTACGAATTGTGAATCTTCCTCTATAATAAAAAATAATAGTTCTTGAAGCAACAGTTGGTTGTTTGCTAAAAACTAATACTTGTTTTAATTATTGTTGTTTTTTCTTAAGGAAGAACTTTCCAATGCAAATGCGCTTTGCAAACTTTATCAAGACTGCCAAGTTAATCTTAAAATTATTTTAGATAGCTTATTTGTTATTTAAATTTTGCGATGTTCATCTACAGCTTATGTTTATGCAACTTTTGGTGTAGGAATTGTGGTTAGTTTGCATTCCGCTCGCTTTCCCCTTTCTTCTTCCTTCGCGGCTTATGATCTCGACTTTTTCGGTTTTACATTTCCTTTACCAAATCTCAGATAGACTAAATTGCGTTTTACTATCATTAAGCACTCGAACCAGAGTGATGAACGCTGATGATTTTCAGGAAACATTCATTATTATTGAAAGGTGCAATTTCCATAACGTAATATAAGGATATTTGTGACTGATGTTCAAAATATTACCTTTTCCTGTTTTTAGTCTATAAAATAGTGTAAGCTTTCCTGAATCCAAATCATTCTTAGATAGCATCCGCAAGGTATTTTAAAATGGAAATTAATTGTTTTACACTGGTCGTGTGTAGGCTAAATTATGGAAACGTAGAGTCAGACTGAAAAATTCAATGCCATAGCCGGGATTTGAGCCACGGATTTTCTGGTTTCCATCCAGCCGCTCTAACCATTGAGCTACTATGACCAACGTGCCGACATGACATTAAATTCTCCAACTGACTCGTATTATTCCCGGTTAATCACTTAGGAGTTCTCATAAACACATGAGACAGCTATCTTAATAGCGACTTACACCATTTAAAGGCTCGGGTTTTATAGTTAACCACTTTTAGGTCAATTAATGGAAATTAATTGTACTTTCACACTAGTCGTTTGTAGCCTAACATGTGGAAACGTAGAGTGAGACTTAAAAGTTCAATGCTATAGCCGTGATTTGAACCACGGATCTACGTTTCCGCAATTTAGTCTACACACAGCCAGTGTGAAAGAACAATTAATTTCCACTAATTGACCTAATAGTGGTTAACTATAAAGCCCGGGCCTTAAAGTATTAAACATGTTGTAAGTCGCCATTAAGGTAGTTGTCTTATGTGTTTATGAGAACTAAGTGGTTTACCGGGAAGAATACGAGTCAGTTGGAGAATTTAATGTCATATGGGCACGTTGGCCATAGTAGCTCAACGGTTAGAGCGGCTGGATGGAGACCAAAAGATCCGTGGTTGAAATACCGGCTATGGCATTGAATTTGTTAGTCTGACTCTACGTTTCCACATTTTGAAATGCTCTAATCTAGTTTGAAAGTTACGTGAATGCTAGAGTTAGATATGAATTCTAATTCTTTATCCTTGTTTTCTCGATATTTAAAATTTCAGCATTTTTCATCATTTAAACTGCGTCACAGTGTTAATGTTAGACTAATGAAACTTGCACCCGTTCATAGAGACACGGTGAATAGAAATTGCTTTGTGTTTCATTTTTAGATGCATTTAAGCACACTTTCTTTATTTCAAAACACAAAAATGTTTTTTTTTTTCAAATTTTGGGCAAAAAAGCCATATGCATAGCTTTAAAAATCTCTGAAGCCTAAACTTGAGACACATGGAAACCTAGGGAAAATTAAAAAAATGGACGTATTTCGAGCCGATTTTTAAAATATTGGGTCAAAATTTAAGTTTTGTTGCAAGACACGTTTTAGGTAACGTAAGCAAAAATAAATAAATTTGACCATATTTTCCAATCTATCAAAAGGAAATTGATAAAATTTGGGCTGTATCATATTTTCACTAAGTTACAGCCATAAATAATAAAAAAACTAGCGTTGTTAGTTCAGGATTTCAAATGTTCAGTCATAGGTATTTTTAACGAATCTTATGCCTGCTTTCTGTTCATGCACTTTGGGATCCTTATTTAGGTCCATATGAATAATAACTGTTCTGAATTTAGTAATTTCTTTGTAATAGTCAGACATAAGAATATCTAAGCATAAAATTCAGTATGGAAGAACATAAAAATGAACTATACTAAGGGAGGTTGGAGATGATAAACCATCTGCCATCCAACGTTGTCTTAGGCGTTTACAGAGAACACTCCAACCGATCTTCATCTGTCACATGAGCTTCTGTAAACTTTTTTATAATGAGACATTTCCTTTTTGCACACCTTCCATCTATGTGAAGCTTCAACATAAATATTGCATTATTAATAGTATTGAGATTAGGGTGCAAAATGGGAGAAAATACTTTGTTGTGATGTGTATATATATATATATATATATATATATATATATATATATATATATATATATATATATATATATATATTGTGACTTTGTGGGTTCGTGAAATAAAAAGTCCAATTACACCACTCAACAATGTTCTTTATTTCCACCGACTTACAGTTAAACACTTGCCAATTACACCGAATTACGTGCTGCAACAATTACAATTCACCAGTTCGTCCGTTACAATTTCACTTGTACTCGCGATTACACAAACTCCGATACACATACACAGTTCGTACAGTCTTCCGTTGCACAACCCTTTCGTTCATTAACACGTCACTGACTAACACTGCCTTCTTACACCAAGAACTGTCCTCAATCACACTAACCAACCAACTGACTGACTAAACCAAAACCAACTCAACTCCGTCTGTCTGTAACCTTCTTTATATAGGAATATCGCCGGTTTCTAGTGACCAGGAGAATGTTCCAGATTACGTAATTTCTGGAACCAGGTGGACAGAAACAGACGGCACACTGATGTTTTTCCTCCCAACCACTGCCTGTCGCCACTACAAGACAAACGAGGGGGAGGTGTGGCTAACGCGGTCCTCCCCCTGCCTTCCGTTCCCAGCTGGTTCACAGGGTGTTCCAGCGCTCCCGTTACTATATATATATATATATATATATATATATATATATATATATATATAATCTTCCTCTAAAACATTCTACAAATGAATTATCATTTTTTACACTTGTTTCAAGTTTCGATATGACTACTATTACCGAAAATTTAGAAATACAGCGATAGTTTGTGACTTTTAATGTTGAAGCTGAAAGTCACAGAAGCTGACGCAACAGGTTACGTGATGAAAACACAGGTTTTTGCCCCAAATCAATTAAATATGGGTCACAGCATCACAGAAATGCTGCAATAACGACATTTATAATGGATCACCACGCCAGTGAGCGTGCAGTGCACAAAAACGTACAGCGAAGCTTTTTCCAGTGCGCTTGTTGGAGCGGTTCCAATGTTACGAAATGAAATACGATTTTAATTCGGTGAAATATGCTATTCTAATATCTTTATTGTGGTGAAGTAGCATGAACGTGACTAGGTTTTGTGACAGGGAAGTCTGAAATTTAACAATCACGATGATTTATCAGTCCATTGGCATAAAAATACTTACTAATTTTTTGCCATTACCTATATCAGGCAGAGGAAGAATTTTGTTCCACTCAGAGAAAGAGAGAAAGAAAGAAACAGTAGTTTCAGTTAAAAATTAATATTATTGTTTAAAATATTTATATTAAAATTACAACTAAACAACAGCTTATCTATCATGTGTTTCAAATGGGAAGGGTTCTGGAGTCCAGCTAATCAGATGACGTATCACACTCAGCGTTGTCAGCTTGTTACCCCACTCCTTTTATATTTTCCTCTCTCTCGCACTCGTAAAACATGCAGGTCTGCTTGGCGCAGACGTAACTGTAAACAAATTTTATTTTGCAAACTTTTACAATGATACAGTTGCCAAAATCGAAATTAGAAAAAGCATTTTCGGAAATTATGTATATTTTAAAATACTATAACTATAATTATAGTTTATGAATTACCTGTTTTTCTAATCCAATGGAACTGCCAGTGGCTCATGCATATCGCTGTGAATGTCACTTCCGTTAAGAGACAATTCGTCATTGTCACCGTCTTCATCGTCTGAGTCTTGCAAATTTGTGATTATAGGTTCCAAAATCTCGTCACGTGCTACTTCTTTCTTAAAATCGTCTTCTTGACGGTTTTCTGCATATCTTGCGCAGTTTTCCCAGTCCTATTGTGTTACCTGGTCAATTTCTTCGTGAAATAGTCGTTTAACGTCCGTCAGTTTAAAAGTATTATTTCTGTTTGCAGTCCCCCTTTTTATTTGAGCTCACACCAACTCAATTGGATTATATTGGCAGCGGTAAGTGGGAGGCGAATTACCTCGTGTCCCGTTTCAATTGCAAGTTGATCCAGCTGATACATTCTTTCCGAGTTTTTAAACGGAAGTACTCTTTTCAATAACTCATTTTTAGTTTCTGTTTCTGTTTCAATACCTGGCTTTTTGACTCGCCACTAAATTCACCTCAAGAAGCCATTGCCCTATTTAACTCTTATTTTACTGTTAAGTTAAGAACAACTGAATGATATTGATCTGAACTCTCCAGAGTAAAAACACTTCTTATCCAGCATTCATTCATAAACATAGGCATACAGCATTCCACAGGCTAACACGGAATAAAGTGCTTGCTCTTTCTTGAATTGAACACCTTGACTTATTCACAGTAATTCTTTTATCCGTCATGTCAGTAGTTTAACTTTCAGTTCTGAGTAATTAAAAGTATATGTACATAGGTACATACACACCAACCACTTTAAACTCCCTAGAGTAAATAGAGATTACGAACCATTCATAAACATAGATATAATGTGACCAGATACGTTCTGCCAGGGCAACAGGAAATTTATTGTTTCCTCTCGCTGGAATTGAATTATTCAATGTTATGTCACGTTATGTCAAACATTTACTTTTCAGTTCTATGTAATTTCAAATATATGTTCACGCTTACATGCCAACCAATAATGATATTCATTACAGTGGATTTTTATAGTATAATGGCATCTACTTTATTTATTTTTATTAAGAAAACTATTTGAGTTAAAATAATGGATTTTTACGGTTAAATACATTACTCTCTCCTTCCTCATGGATCAGTTTTGGCAAAATCTGAATATCTGTCTTAGCACGAATAGTATTTATTAGAGATTGATTAGTTTGCCGCTCGTCACACACTACTTAGGAGGAATGCAATATGACAACACTGCAGGACTCCGATTGGTTGCTCACCTGGTAGCGCTCAAGGTCAGACACCTTGCCATTTGAAACACATAATGGTAATATTTCTTTCATAAGTTCACAATGTATAGACAAGTCTTCCACTGAAGGCTCCCTCTTGCGGTCACACTTTAAATCATCTCGCTTCTCTTCAATTTTCGAACTTCATACTTGCTAGGCACTGTCAACATCTGTTTTCATGAAGCCGCACTCTTAAACGATGTTTCGTTCAGGTCTTTTTTATTTCTTCTGTAACGGTGTCGATCTTTATATCTCTAGTATGAGATCATTGCGCACATGCCATGGAGCATTAACTATTGTTCTTAAGCTTTATTTTGAAATGTTTGTATATGTTTCTGATCAATATATACTGGTCAATTTAGAGTAACTCCAAAGCTCTATCCTATATGTCCAGATTGGTTTTAACACCTGCTTGTATATTAATAGCTTATTATATATGTGAAGTTCAGAATTTCTTCCAATGGCTCAAAGTTTCTTATATTTAATATTTAACTCCTTTCTCCTAGCCTCTATATGCCTTCTCCAATTTAATTTGGAGTCTGGAGTCCTTCCTAGGTACTTCACTGTTTGTACTTGAGGAATTATCTATCTATTTTTATTTGTAGTATCTTAGTTTTCTTACTCGTAAAGTTGATGCACGGATTTGGATTAATTTAATTTTATAGGTCGTTTCTTCGTCCGATCGCTGTATTTATTGACAGCTTTCTGTAATTTCTGTGTAGATTCCTCTACTGCAAGTCCTACTGCTATTATTCCTGTGTGGTCAGCGAAGGTAGCCATAGTCCGTCCCCTTCAGCTGCCGTGGTGCGGGCGCTGCGGACCCCTAGCACTCGTGGTAGTTCTGACGTTACTAGCGGAACCTCGGGTCGAACATTCGAAACCCTCCCTGATTGGAAGTTATTCGGATTGGGTTGGACTCGAGGGTGCAGTGGTTCCCGATACCCGTGGGAGATCGGATATGTCTCCGGACGGGGTTAAGGGAATCTATATATTCTCGCGTACTAGCCTGCATAGCTAGTAGAAGGTGTGCTAGATCACCAGGCGGCCCCACCGAGGTCATATCGGTAGCCTTCCCATTTTGGAGTTGGCGCGCGTAAGTGGCGAATCCACTTCCATTCCGTCTTGATTCCACAGGACCAGATGGCGGGGGGGGGGGTTGAAGCCCCATGGAGGCGCCGGGTCCCTTTCGGGAGAGCTCGGTAACTCCCTGGTCGTCAGAGTGGGGAAGGGGTCAGTCTTCACTCTGTGAGGATCTGCCCTGGTAGATGCCCTCAAGTTTATATATCTACATATCACCTTGGTATGGAATATCCGTAGTACTGTGACTTTGTGAGTTCATAAAATTAAAAATCTAGTTTGCAGAAATTCAAAATGCTCTTTATTCCCGTAAAAAGACACTTGTACAACTCTGATTTCATCGGAATGACGTAACACACACGTATGAAACCTTCAAGTCCGTCTGCCGCACTTCCGCACTGCACAATTAACAACTCTCGTCTCAGCCTTCTCTGCACCCACCGAACTGCTATTTATACATGAACAGCTGTTGTCAAGATTTCTCGAAACCTGAGGAAGTCACACGAACTACACGCAAGCTACCGATATTTGGAAAAGAGGCGATAACACCAGGAAACTGTCTTCGCTTTTTCCTTTTGCCCCCCTTTTTCCAGGCGTACCTTCGGCGCTATCTGTCTCTTTCACTCCGTATTTCCTCTGTCTCGGTGTTCGCTTACGAGCGGCCTCGTGACACTGTGTATAAGGTATAATATTGGTTCCAAGACACCTACTTGAAGTACTCCAGCAGCTATATTTTTTAATCTAGAGTATTCATTTCAATATTTATCACAGAAATATCTCCCTTCAATATAGGATAACAACGTTTGATAGAAGTGATCTGGCAGATCTCGTTGGAGCTTAATAATCAAACCTTTGTGCCAAACTTTATCATAAGCTTTGGCCACGTCTAGAAATAATCCAGAAGAAATTCTCTTTCCCTCTGGCGTTCTTCTCATGACAACGAATATACAAAGTAATTGATCAGTTGTTGAGGTTTATTTCTAAATCCAAACTGATGTTCTGGTATTAATTTAGTTTTTTTCATTATAGGTTTGAATTGCTTTAACAATAACTTTTAAAATAGCTTAGATAATTGAGATAGGAGTAAAATTGGCCTGAATGATTCTTTTTCATTAGGAGTGTGAGTGAGTGTGTGGTGTTTAAGGGCCCGTCGACAACAAGGTCATTTGGGCCCCTTTTCCATTAGGATTTTTCCACGTTTAAGTATCATGAGTACTTCTACTATCCTCTATTGACTTGGGATATATTTAAGTCTTTATGTAGTATATATCATTTGTAATAGTGGTAGTTATATGTGGTAGTTCTTAGGATGTGTCTAGTTATTAAATCATATTCTGGTGCTATTTTGTATTAGTATTCTGGTTCTTCACGTTTTAGTTTTTGAGCGTTATATGCCTAAGTTCTTTACCTTTCATTTTCTTGCCACGTTTTAGGTCCTCTTCAAATGTTTGTCTTGCTAAAGGTTGAAAAAACTCTTCTAGATAGTTGGCAAATAGGTCAGCTTTATCCTTATTGCTCCTTGCTAAAATTTATGATAAACAGAATTCCCAGGAATGGACAACAGATTTTCAGAAATATTGCGCCTACCTGTTAAATCACAAGCTTATCTTCAATTGTTTCTTAATCTCGTTAATTTCCACTAAAGTTTTTAATGAATTTTCTTAATGAATTTAAAATAAAACTGAACTATAAACAATTTTTAGGGCAATTGATGGAAATTCAGTATTTGTTCATACTAGCCATAGACAGGCTAAGGTTTTTGATAGAGTCAACATGAAAAATTCAATGCCATGGCCGAGATTTGAACCACGCATCTCCTGGTTTCCGTCCGGTCGCTGGCACTGAATTTTTCATGTTGACTCTATCTATCAATGTTTAGGGGTTTAGGGGTTAGTTCCTTCGAGGAAGGAAGTTTAAGTGTAATGAAGAAGTGCTCTTTGCGCCCATTTTGAACACCAAATTTGTATATTTTTTTTCTTTGGGGTGGGGGTAGATAACATTTTAATTCAAGGAAGTGGATTGAAATAAGGGGGACCATGTTGAAAACTGAAATATAATTATGGTTTCTGTTATAACAAGAAAAATGTTTAGGTTAAGAACTGATCAATATAACCTCGTATGTGCCACACATTAATCATTTTATGTCGTGTCGTTTGAATGATAGGCATGCTACTATGTGGAATAGGTAAGGTGTATATCGAAAGGGGAAACCAAACCTTGCGTATCTGCACCTAAACTGCAAGTAGCACTTCTTGGAGGAATGGATGAAGTGAAGTAACCACAGAAGGCTAGAGGCTGCAAGTAGACAAGCAGCAGAGACGCACAGATTGGAATGAAAGTGAAATGAGGGAAATAAAGTAATGGTAGATGAAGAATTTCTCTAACTTTCGCCTAACCGACCAGGAAAAACAATGACAAAATTCCCAGTGCGGGTTGATGAGAACTGAATCCGAGATGTCCTGAATATGAGCCTCATCCTTTGCTGCAAAGCCATTTTGTGGTATAAGAAACACTGTAGCTGGAAATCTGTTTTATTACCATTAACGGAAAAGAAGTTGATAAATGAAAATTATGTATTTCTGTGTTGAGAAACATTTAAAGTCACTTTGGTATATATAGCCTAACTAAACTGCATACAAAACTCCTACAAGTTAGATGCGTCAGTAAAGTTAACAAAAATTATGAAGGAAGCGCTTTATTTCCATTATCACAGCTCCATAAATACCTGTTCGAGAACTCCACTGCCTGGTAGATGAGGCGTTAACACATTTATGAAGTTTCAGAGTTTATATGAAAATAACTCATGTCTCGGAACGGTTAAACATCTCAACATGCAAACAATATTACCAGAATGTTTATAGAACGTGTCTTCCTCAAACCTGGCCAACGTCAAGCTATGGCAAGAACATATCTGAATATTAGCTCTGGAAATAGAGTTTTTAAACAACTCGCTCAACGAGGTTGTGAAACTTTTACTGCACTGCTTAGGAACTAAGTTACTTGTACTTGCATGATCCAATCAGTGGAAAAGGATTTCAAAACCTTCTACTTTGTTCTAAAGAAATGTGATATACATAAGAATGAACGGATATAATAATCTTTGCGAAAGAAAGAAACATTGCATTTGATTGATGGCAGAGCAGAAGTACATTATTAATTAAAATAACATGTGACGAACAAAAGTTCTGGTATATCCGGCAACTGACAGTGTCAATTTTTTTGTTTGAAGTTAAAATAATAAAACATTATATTAATTTCACTATCAACGGTAATACCTACGAAAGTTAAGAGGTTCGAAGGCGCTCTAGTTCTAACCTAAAAGAAGCCAGCCAACAATCCGCCGAAGTTCCTCCGATAGAAGAAGGATTCAGCCAAGTCACCGCCGAAAGCATCTACTTCAAGAAAATGTGAATCGGTATTATATAATGTATCGCCAAGGAAATTTAAGACCTCATATGACAGAACTGACTTTCTTAAGGACAACAGTAAGACCAGTGAAAGGAGAGCTAGCCAGCACTAAAGTCCGCGAACATCTCCGTCAAAATGAGGAATCACTTGGAGAGGACGCCGATCGGCGACTTTCATCTTCGCCGGTCCCAGTTTCCGATCGTTTCGAGAGACTAGGTTCGAAGCTACCAGTAAGGAAACCGTCCTCCTCCATTGAGGATTTAGAGCGGGTAGATCCTGTCCTCCCTGTCCAAACGACAGTGAGGAAGAGGCAGGAAAAACCTGTTGAAAGTGCTAGCCCAGTCCCAAAGAAAAGGAACAAATTGATTCGACCACCTTTGGGCAAGTAGCTTATGTCATGGCAAGTTGATATTGGAAGTAGTAATTGTATGCCTTTTGGTATTTTATTGGAAATTATAGCTTTTTATTGTCTTTTTTTACCCGTTTGTGCTTATTTATTTTATTCTCATTTTGTTTCGATCTATATTTTGAATTTTGAGTAATTTATATTTGGCTATTGCCATGAATTACTTTTTGTAAGGGCGCTGATGACCAAGCAGATGATCGCCCTTATCTAAAAATCGTCGTCGTCATCGTCGTCGTCGTCATCGTCGTCGTCGTCATCATCACCGGTAATGTCATAGGAATCTCTTTAAACCTGTGTTACGAACTTAAAGAAAGCCTCGATTACTAATTATATCTGTCGCGCGCCGTGGCGTCATGCCTTGGTTATCTGTCACGAAATGCGGCCCGGGTTCGATCCCACCCCTGGTGGATGCCGATTTTAAGACGCGGGTATAGGACGAGTACCCACTCAGCATCGTAAGGAAATTGATATTACGATATGTAAGCGACCTTGGTCATAAGAGCAAACTTTCCAGCTAGGGACGTCGAGATGCTGACCACTTCTCCTCCCCGTATCGGTTGGATGATCGCCGAGATCTACCTTGCGTATGTGTGCGTGAGGCCAGCAACCGGGCTGTCGCGTCATGTCTTTTTATTTGTAATTTACGTTCTCCAACGTTAAGTTATATTGGGCATTGAATGAAATGGGCGAAATGATGCTCAGATGAGCCCGGGGTCCATGGAACTTAAGAGTTACCCGACATTAGTCTTTCAGGATAAGGGAAAACACTGGAAAAACCTTATCCAGGTAACTCACTCTGACTGAGATTCCAACTCGGGACCTCTTAAACGTGAGGCAGACACGCTACCATCTGCGCTACCGAGGCGGGCATGCCATGGGTTATTTTTTTAAAATTATCTCCAGAATACAACCGAATAAATTATACCAATATTTTAGCAGTTAAAATGTACTTGATTTATTCAATTAGCTGGGGAGAGGAATTTTTGGTCGTTAAGGATCAATTAGTTATAACAATTTCATAGTTCTATTAAATTCACTCATACACACATTTACTCTCAGGCACACTTTCACTCTAAGGAGAGTGATTGAAGCTAAAGGAAATCTTTCTGTCCTTTAGCCAAGAATCACTTAAAACTTATAATTCTCAAAGTTGGCATGCAAGCACCTGATTGTCGAGGTAGGCACCTCTGTATTTGATACCATCAGTAATAAATGACGCAAAAAAGAAGACAGTCTGATTTGTGTTATCTGTGAACTTGAATAAGTACGATACTTTGTACCTGAAGCTAAAGAAGAGGAAACTGTACACAATCTAACCAAAGGGATCATGTGAACAAGAATGGAAATACCGAGACTGCACGCTGTGGAGTGGAGGCGCAGTTTCCTTCAGGGTATCGCAGCTCTAGATAAAACCTAGGTTTGGTACTACCAACTACAATTAAAGAGAACCAAAAGAGTGGCGGATCACTTTATGGAATATCGTAGACGCCAAACTCTCCTGAATTCTCATCCTATTTTCTAAATTATGGTGCCCTCTTTGACATACATGCGCTGTTAATATTAGCTATAACTGGGAAATTGCGGACCATCCTCCATATTCCCTAAATATAATCCCTTATGAATGACCACTTAAGGAAAATGAAATTACAACTTATGGTTAGAAGAGTTTATTTATCTGACAGGCAGTTTAGTAGCAGTACACCAATCTGTTATTAGAACAAATCCCATAAACACCAATGAAGTCTTACATTTATTTACTTACATTCAACAACGACAGCTTTAAGTATTTTACTGTAACATCAGTTGTATGCTTTATATGTAATCACACAGCATAAAATTCCACCTTTATTATGCTTAAATCTTTTCCCAGTTGAGCCCGTTCGTTGTAAAACAGCAGGTATTAAAGTACTGAACTGTAATAATTTTAAGTTAATAACCACCACTACAAACCCCACCACCCCCCACCACCACCTCCCACCATACTACAAGCTTTTCACTCTTTTTGTGATTTTTGTATACATTAGTTGTGTTGTGTTCTTTGTTACATTCTCAAAACACTTATTTTGCTTTTTTTCAGTTTTGGTTTGATCCTGTAATATTTTGCTTGTATTACATATTTTTCCCTTTCAGTGCTTTAAAGTCTATAGAGTTTACAAATTTTGTGAATGATTTTAAATGTCTTTTAATTAGGATGGACTTGTGTATTGGCCAGTTACCTCTTCTAACAACATTGTTAGAGTTACTCTAGTTTCTCTAGTTTCATTGTTAGAGTGAGGGAATAGAAAAAAGTCACATGGGGCTAAATCCGGACAATAGGGAGGGTGAGGGACGTGATTCATGTTGATTTTTGCAAGATATTCAGCAACAACATTGGCAATTGCGGCCACGTATTATCATGGTGCAGCATCCAGCCTACTTCACGGAAATGCGGTCTTTTGCGCCTGATATGGAATTGCAATGTTTTCAAGACATCCCTTTAGTATTGTCCAGTTACTGATGTGTGTGCAGTTACAACATGCTGATAAACCATTCTATGAATATCAAAGAATGAGATGGCCGTAACTTTCACAGCAGAAGGAACCATTTTTGCTCTTTGGGGGGTTGGTGATGAAGGAGATTTCCACATTGAGTTTTGCTGTTTGCTCTCAGGACCAAAATGATGTAGCCAAGATTCATCATTAGTGATTAAGTTTGAAAGAAACTCTGGATCTTCCTCTAACATCAACTTTAACTGCATGCAGACCTGCATGCGAAAATCCTCTTGTTCGGGAATCAACAGTCCTGGAACACATTGCGCAGAAACACGTCTCATGTGTAATGTTTCTGTCACCAACGTGTGGGTGGCACCCAATGATATGCTCAGTATTTCAGAAAGTGATCTTAAGGTAATTCGTCGATTCTCTCTCACAATGGCAGCAGCAGTGTTGATGTTTCCTTCCGTAAGAGCAGTAACTGGAGCGCCGGGTCCACCTTCCTATGAAATTGATTGTCTCCCCTCTATAAACATTTTAAACCACCTTCGAGCTGTGCTGTAGGGAAGAACGGACTCTCCATAGGCCTCCTGTAACATTGTATAGCCTCAACTGAAGATTTTTTGATAAGCAAGCAGAATTTCAAATCCGCATATTGTTCCTCGCCTGTTATCTCCATTGCAGCGGTAGGCGATACTGAATATGTCGAAACTTGCCAGGTTGTCACAGGCGGGAACCGGGAGTACCAACAATGAAACTACTACGGCGTGTTGAATTTTATTGCGAAAAATTATGACCGTAAAAAGTTATGATCATTCTTTATTGAACAGCCCTCGTAGATAACAGGTAATGCTTTATTTTGATTTTAAGTAAACTGAAAATGAAATGTATGGTATGAGACATAATGCAGATAATTGCAAACGTTTTACAGGAACCAGAATTAAAATTCTATTGTATATTCGTCGAACTTATTTCTTTTCTCTATAATCAGTTTCGTAACCTTCTTTCCATAGTAACGAGATACCTATAATATTTTTCTCATATATTTGTGTTCGTTTGTTTTTACTGCCATGGAACTTCTCCTTAGCATGAACACAATTATTCAGAAGTACTTTTATGTTTGAGAACTCTAATTTAGAAAAATTGTGAGGAAAACAATAACCTAAGTACCTCACTTGTCATTAGCTATAAAAACTCTCGACAATGTTGTGACTAAGGGACACTTGAAACGTTTAAAGTGTTCTGCTTTCTGCCTAGAGAAAGTTCTGCTTTGTATTTTATGGTATTTTCAAACGATTGAAATTCGGGTAACATTTATTCGAATAAACCTTTTGTTTATAATACATTTTTATTCCCTCTAGCAAAAGGTAAGAGCAAATATTCTATTGTCCGTAATTCTGCTGGAAGTCCATTATGCATGCACGAGGAAAGAGCGTGAGCCTTGAAGCTGTATCGTTTTATGGAAATATTATATTAAAAGAAGCGAAGCGTAGTGGGAAAAGATTAAAAGTAAATCCGCAGATAGGAACAATCAAAGCTCCTGGGAAACAGTGGAATTCAGATTTAAATTTTGGTGTATTGTAGAGCAATAATACGCTTCACAGCATTCGGTTCCATTCTTCTCCCTTACCCCCATAGTACTATGGATTCCGTCTAATCATCTTGGAAACGTTCAGTCGCACAAAATTGTAAAAATCAGTAGAAACCTATCACTCCGTGGAGAGTATCATATAGCTTACGAAACAGCGAATGTTAATAATTTTACAAAAATCCTCCATTTTTGGACTTTGTTACGATGTGATCACAACCATAATATCCGTTTAAATTCGATATATGGAGATATATTACTTAAATTTTTAATTGTTTTTAATCATTTATTCTTAGCAAAAGTGAGGTTAAGGCATACTTTTTACTTCTTAATCAATCCTAGATGTTGTAGAAACAAAATGGATTTGGGAATCTATTAGCTTACTTGGTCTTGGCTACTCCAAAACTAGGAAACAAATTAAAATGAATTATCTAAAAGTAAGTATATTGAGACAATTCGTGATGATGAAATCTTAGTTTGGCTTATCCTACAGATTTCATGGCAACAGATTCAACTGCCTAACCTGACGGAACCTACTGAAATGTACTATCAGAAAAATGAACCCTAAGTCAGCCAGAGATTAATGAAGTTGATTCAAGACAGAATGGTAAACAGACTCATATGTTTATACACAGGTATAAGTGTAGCCAACAGGTTTTTACAGTTTCTTATTTTCAGGCGAAATTCCTCAAGTGGTGTATCTATTTACAATTTTCCCTGTTATCTGCCTAAGTTAATAATCAGGGATTATCATATACTGCATATTTATATCTGCTCGTCTTCAACACTTTCTTAATTGCGTCTTTTATAGTTATATTGATCCAAAGAGTGAAATGCTTTTATGAGGCTTGCTTTTGAGGGAGTTTAAATTCCTTTATGACATGGTTACTTAACACACAGACATAAAGCAGGTAGATATATTTTTCGTTTTTTTTTTAATTGAAAATCGCTCTAGTAGTTTTAAGTAAAATTAAACTTTTGAAACATTAGTTCTCTGAAAATATATGTGACTGATTTACTGTTCTCAATGTTGTAAAACTATGAAATTAAAGAGTTAAAGAAAAACACAGCAAATGCGCTTTAAAACAGAATTTTCAAATCAAATAACTATTTGCGAGACGTGTGTTTGGGCGTTTTGCAATTTTTCATTGATTTACTCTATTTATAAATGATAAATAACTGCCATTTTGTTTCTGTAGATATAATGCATAGAGTAATGACACTTCAAAATCAGCATATACATTTTCAAATATATAACCAGCATTTCAATCTGCTATATCTCTTGGTGGCTATTATTAAAAGCAGCATGAAACGATTTCTGTGAACGATAGGTATGTGCTAAGAATTTGTTATTGAAGAAACAAGATCTATGCGGATACAACTCTCGATATACTGTAAGGACAACAGGCATAAAAAGGTTCGGCACAAATAAGGAAACAGTCGGCGGATAAAGTTTCGTGATAATAATGAGCCTTGCTAAGTAGTTAACAATAGCACGTAGTGTAAACAGATATCGCCGGCAAGCAAGATAACTGAGGTGGACTTGCCGCTCAGATAGGGTTTCAGTGCTGGAATGTTCTAGAGATATCTCGATTAACGGAGAGTGATTGTTTTTCTTGTTTGCTCCAGAAGGTTCTCGGTTCATGAATTTGTGTATAAAAAGAAGCCATGGCTAGTGATTAGTTGTAGTTGTGAAGCAGTTGTAACGAGAGCTAATGTAATCAGCTACAAGTGCTTGTTACTGTCCTCGATCTTGGATGATTGTGTGATGTAATATTGTTACGTGAGAATTGCACAGAGTATTTCGACGAAAACAAAGGAGATTTTTAATTTCTGCAACTCGGCCATTTAATTCTACGAACCCACAAAGTTACAATATACATGTTTCACTTCAAAAGATGTTCATTATTTCAGAAATGACTCATTGTCAAATCCCCTTCAGTGTGCTATTTTCGATTCCTATATTCTGATTAAATAATTGCTTTTACTTCGCTCATTTTTAAATATAAGATATGTTAACTGCTTATGTGGGAAATTATACCAGCACACCAGGAAAATAAGGAATTATTTTTGAAGTACTATATGAAAGTGTGTTTCATGAAGGGAGGCAAAGAGAGAGAGAGAGAGAGAGAGAGAGAGAGAGAGAGAGAGAGAAAGAGAGAGAGAGAGAAATAGAGATGAGGGTAACAGGGAGAATGAAGATCTATCCGCGAATAGGACGTTACTGCTGATTGTAATAGCTGAAAATAGCTTTTGTATAGAAGTACCATTTAACGGTTACACAATTTTTAAGGAAGCTTTTATAGCCACCGATTAATTATCAATGCTAATATAGTCAGAAAGACAATTATATTGTCGTAATGTTCTGGCATCTGAGATAGTTAAAGAAGCTACATAACGGTTGTTATAATACAATAGTTACAGGGAAATGTTGTAAAAGTGACCAATTTCAACATGGTGAGAGGAGAATTGCATACCTACTTGGCAACGCATAAAAAACTTTCGTGTTTGGGTGAATCACTACACTCAATGGGTGTGCTGGAATATATTTGCTCCTTTGTAGTTCTTTTTGCCGCTATAATTAGGGATTATATATTATCTTACAGGGCGAGCACTTCAGGAGGTACCCAACCTACGTCTAGGAGATGTAGATGTACCCTGGTCTATGCAGGTAACATACCTTGGTGTTCTTCAGGACATGCGCCTTACATGGAAAGACCACATAACAGCGGAGGCTAACAAAGTCAGTCGAAGGATTGCTATGTTGTATCCACTATACAATCCCAACTCATCTAAGGCACTTCGTAACAAGCTCCTACTATACAAACAAGTACCAAGGCCGGTTTTACATACGCCTGCCAAGTCTGGGGTGCTGCAGCTAAAACACACCCCTCCAAACTCCAAGTCCTCCAAAAGCGTTACCTTCGATCTGCAGTCGCAGCCGACTGATATATCCCAAATGCCAATATCCATTCAGACCTATCCTTTCCTAAAGTATCTGACTATATCCTACACCTGTCCCAAAGTTTCTGTTCTAACCTCCCAAACAGCTTCAACAACCTGATCCGAGGACTTGGAGAATATGAGCTCGACTCTGGAGAAACATATAAGAAACCTAGACTTGTGCTAGGACCTTCATAAAATTTAGAACTCTTACTTATTCCTATATTGCATTCCATATTTACCTTAATCAAACACTCAAACACTTAAATTAATCACCACCATTAACCCACCGTCATTTATATAAATGAAACCCTCAATATGCCAACAAGGGACCTAGTCCCGGTATGGCAAGAGTCGAAGAATCCTCCTTTGCGGAGGAGGACTCTCCTTCAACAACCTCGAGGATGTGTGTGTGTGTGTGTGTGTGTGTGTGTGTGTGTGTGTGTGTGTGTGTGTGTGTGTATCCTTAAATATTTTATTTTATATAGGATTGAAGATCCCCTTTTAATGGTCTAGCTAAGTAAAATAGCGTACTAGAAATCAATCGGTATACTCGTAACACTGAACACCATTGCAAAACATTGCATTCATCTCAATAAAACACGATACTATAATTTTATGCATTACACCTGCAATACAAATACTAACCGATGTGTTTACTAAAAGTGTATAGAATTCGTGGTACATCTCTTCTCTTTCAACGTATTCGCTTAATTTGATTAATATATTAAAATTAACATTCACAAGATAAATGTTTAATTACTTTCAATTTATGTATAATAATTCTGCGATTTCAGGGTTATAAAATTAAACGTTGAACAATGTTGCGCCAATAAATAATTACGAAAGAAAATGGAATGGATAATTTTATTAACATGAAATAGCTTTTAAATGTTAAAATAAAGTATTTCTAATTAAGACGAAGCTTTCGTGGCGAGCGTTATTGATTACGGCTTCACGGGTGATCAGAAGCGTCAAATTTATGAAGATCGAGCTTTCGGCTATTTTACACTCTATGGCCTTCATCAGAAACTCACGATGTTCCTGATGAAGACCATAGAGTGTAAAATGGGCGAAAGATCGATCTTCATAAATTTGACGCGGCTGATCACCCGTGATGCCATAATCTATTTCTAATTAGTCCAACTTCCAACCATGATCTACGGCTATAATACAACCTGATATAGAGCAACGTGCTATATAGCAAAGGAGACCTGTAATAGCTATTTACACAACTTGTGGTTGAACTGGAGTTGTTTTGTGATTGAAAAGTCGTTCATTATTCGTTATACTTGATATAAAATTCCATCAGCATAAAGAAGTCTCATGTTGCATAAGTTGTGGTATACACAGTTTAAAAATCATAACAAAATTTAGTCAACAGTTTTTTTTTAAAATCAAAATGAAAATGCATTGGAATATTTTAAACTTACATCACTCATTGAGGGTAAATAATTGAATAATAGACACAGCGTGTCTAAAAGAGAGCGTTTCAGGTACCGACTTTGAGAAAATATACTCCCGGAATTCGAAACTGCTTAGTTACGCTGCGTTTTTGTTATGGATGTAAATAAAATATATTTAAGAGATCTGTTCACAGCGGATTGAAGGAACAAGGACAGTTAATATCTTATCACAAAGAAACTGTTTTGAAGACTTGTGAACTTAAATGCGTTCGATAAGCATGAGACATTATCAAAAGTATTATTCTTGGAATATGTAACCACGACTGCTACCATTTTGAACAGTAACTTAACAGTCCTATATACAAACCACGTCTTGAAGTCGTCAGCTTTAAGGCAAATGAAGATAAAAGAACCCTCAATACAGTTTCTGTGACAGAACAAACGATGTTATTCTAGGACGAATTTAAACTGATATTAGAAACAAAATAAAGCTCATTCTTTGCCTAAAGTGCTTCTTTAAATAACTCAGTTGTTTCAGAACAAATTTAAAGAATGAGAGCATTAAAGGGAATGTGTTGAGATGCTAGTGAATTTTACGGACATTTCTAAACGTTATGGAAGAATACATTCGTAAGAAACTTCTTTGAAAATGTTTACTTCTTTTTTTGTTAGTAAAATGAGTTCTATTGACTCAAAGTCCAACTACGATGCTTTAAGAAGGATACTTGAGCCATTATGGTGAACGAATATTTATTCCGGAACAATATGTATGTGTAAATATACACTGAATTTTCTGTGAAAGCGGGAATTGGATTTCATTCTTACATACGCATAACATTCTGTACATAAAACTTAAACACAGAAGCTACCTATACATCATTGTATATATGCTTATGTCAATTGCTTGAAAAACGAAAAGCAGAAACTAAGAAAAAAGAATAACAATAGAACAGAGAAAATACCGTTTATAAGCACGTACGTTACTGTGGAACAGTGACACGAATGTCCCTCTGTACGCATTAAAAGAGCTCCTTTATGGCTTGGGAAAGTGAGGTTTTATATGTAGGTAGAGGAGTTCAAAAGATAATATTTTATATTTGGTTTAATTGGAGGCCAAATAGCAAACATTGCCAAGTAATTGCATTTTCATCTCTTATAACCTCTATACATTAGAATTTCTTTCATAATTTGATATATATGCTCATAGATATAGTTTTAATATATATTTAAATAACCCGATAAAATAACCATAATATTGAATGCATTCTTTGCAGTGGAAAAGTAAAAAGGGACATTTTTAAGGTGAATGTTGCTCTGCAAATCCGTATTACCATAACGTGGTAGATTTTTCATTCTGGTTTTGGCATTCGAATGATTTTTTTCTTTTGAAAATGTGTGAAAATTTGCTTCATAATATTTTTCTTGGGCAGTAACTTCTGCTGATGCATTTTTATGGCATCAATTATCCATTTTCTTAGAAACCATTAAAAAAGATAAACTAATTCTTGGCATAAAAAAATTACCTCTATTTGCTATTGCGGATATAATTTAGTGCTAATAAGCTGCTTCGTTGTGTTTAAAAATAATTGCCGATATATTTTTCTCAGTTAATTAAAACATATCGTATCTTCCTTAATAAAAATATAATTTGAGAGAAATAGATCAATGAACGTTAAAGGCACTTGTCTACACTTTCAAAGCGCAAGTCTATCTTTGACAGATT
Source organism: Mantis religiosa (assembly GCA_030765055.1). Lineage (NCBI taxonomy): Eukaryota > Metazoa > Arthropoda > Insecta > Mantodea > Mantidae > Mantis > Mantis religiosa. The sequence continues at coordinate 59,302,762 of CM060957.1, forward strand.
GTGTGAAAATTGGCCTTGAATTTATACAAGATTTAACATTGGCTAGATGGAGCTTTTGGTCTCAATGGGTACCAAATTAAATGCAGTTAAGATATTTACCCTACAGCTGCACCAAGGAGTAAAGCGTTGAAGCATTTGTCAGTTGAAGGAAATTTGAAATATATTATGGATAATTTGTACTGGTGAATGACTTGTTTAAAATATTTTCCTTATAATTATTCACCTTTTATCATCATTAAACCAGAAGATAATCATAAGGAAATCTAGAGTAGTACACAGAATGCAATTAAAATGCTTAAAGTCTTCCATGCCTTACTATTCCTGAGTATTGTAATAATTAGGGCTTTTATTTGTCACCTGGGAAAGCATGTTTCATTTGCAAACTTTAGATTTATATTTTAATTTGCATTAAACCTCAAATGGTAAACCGTTCTATTGAAGTGTTTAATTTAATTTTAATTGAAGTAAATATATTGCCATGAATTTAAAACATTTCATTCGCTATACATTCGGAAAAGGCAGGATTTTCTGGGAATTTATTATGGTAGCTTTATGTTAAAAAACAATATAAAATCGGCCATTAAAAGTATCTCAAACCTTGGAGAATCACATAGGTTTAAAGAAATGCTGTATCAGACAATGTAAAGCTAGAACTCCAGTTATGTATTGTCACAAATAGTGACTGATTTGATCAGTGCAGATGCTAGAATTTGTATTGATAATGTAGTAGTGAGGTCATGCATCACGTGATCTCTCCTTCCTTTTGAGGCATGCAAGGAACTATTTAGCTCTCTTTCTTGTGTTTAGGCTTTCATCAGAGCAGGGCGTAATGTATCGTCCTTTTGAGTACCCTTCTTTTGTAATTACTTCAATGTAAATAAATATGTTGTAAATTACCTCTAGTTTCAGTACCGCGTGGCATCTTAATATATTAACATCCATGGCTAAGTCGTAACAGTATATAGGATTGCAAAATGTGTACTGTACTCTAATATAGCTATGGATGGTGTTATTATTTAAATCACAAAAGGACAAATTAAAAAATGCTAGCTAATGCTGCAAGATTATTCACGGCTATACCTGCTTTACTTGACATTAATTGAATTATAAAACTATTTTGTATAGGGGGTCTGCTAAATATATGGAATTTTTAATATTGTTTCCTGAAGAGGCTGCTGAAGATGTTAAATTTTGCGAACGTTGTTTAAGAATATCCAGAGTGTATATTTATTACCCAAACAAATGAAGTATGAAAGACAGATCAACTAAAGCAAAACTGAATCATATAAGCTCACTTTTGGCAACGAAAACTTTCTAATGAGGTCTTAGAAAACTAATAGAGAAAGCAATATAAATCTTGGCTGTGGAATGGATCTGAACTTACCATGCGATAGTGCAGTAATAGAGGAACAAGGGGAAGATAGCTCGAATTAATTTCACTGGCCAAAATAAGCAATATTTATAACAATGGATTTTGAGATTCATTCCCTTTCAATAAAATCTTTAGTTTTGTAACAAAAATTTTCTAAATTGCTAAATTATAGTATCACTTTAGGTATTTCTTCCAATTCCTGAGAACAGAGGGACTTAAACTGTCATTGCTTAAAGCAAAAAATTGAACGTTTGAAGTAAATTGTTATAAATCAGGTTTCATAAACGATCGACTTGCCCATTCTTGCATGAAAAACAAAAACACATGCATATACAAACTGTAACAGTAAATCTGCGAATTTTATCATCCATATACAAAATGATTTATCTAAATTTTTAAAACTAGCAAAGCTTTTCTGTTCCACTTTCTCTATAAACATACAGTGTCTTCATTGCATTTCATATCATTTCTTTATATATAGATAATCCTATCCCGCTGCCCTTAGTCAACAGATGTTCTCTTGACTGCATAGTAAACTTCAACAGTACTGAAGAACTAGAGAATGAAACTACGCCATCGTAATGCCATATTTCAAACTACTCTAGAAGCTAAATAAAGGGAAGAGCATACAATGTTCGTCCGAACAACAGTTCTCTATCTCAAGAACCTTAGAGTAGCAAGGTTTCAACTCTTGACTCCGGGATACTCAAGAGTAAGGGGATAGAGTAAGTAAACAGAAGCGGGGATGAAAGCACGCAGTGGCGGACGTCAAGATTCGCTATTAATAAGAGAATATAACTGAAGGCAACTCTATGAAACATGGCGTTCTTTACTGTACGTCATCACTTCGCTGTGCTTGTTGGAAACAAGGAATGCTTTATGTGTATATGTTTGCGTAGTAATAATGTTGGCATTATGTCATTTCTTAATAATACTCGGATACCAAAGCTATTCTGCTTAAAAGAGGGTGAAAATCACAAATTTTCCATATTTTCAGAATCGTATATTTAGTGTAGGACATCTGAACTATTCAAAATCTCAGTTATCATCTTGTGTTGACAAGGGATCAGATTTACCTAACGTTATATACTTATTTGTAGAAAGTCAGACATATTATTGCTGTATGTGCATGTTTACCATGGAGGTTAGCATTTCTAATGAGAGCTCTTAAGCTCCAAAATTAGATTTGATGCTTAGATAGAAGATAGTCTGTGAAGAGATTAGTCTTATCTCTTCGGATGAAATTGGCATCACTAGATGAGCACTGTTAAAATCTTAAGAGTGAAAAGAGTGTGGGAGAAATCCAAACTGTTCCACACAATACATGCAAAAATAATTTAATACAATCACTTTTTATGCGTACCTTTATTCATCCTCATAATTTTGATGGTCCTTCTCAAAATAGTCGGGCCCAAATGACCTTGTTGTCGACGGGCCCTTAAACACCACACACTCACTCACTCACTCAAAATAGTCTCCCCTGAATACGATGCATTTGTCCCGGCGTTTCTGCCGGTCTTCAAAGACATGCTGGGAACCATTTTTTGAGAGATCCTTCAAAATCGCCTCCGCAGCCTTCACCAATGCTTCTGATGATGGATAATACCTCCCACGAAGACGTTTCTTCAAGTTAGGGAATAGAAAAAAGTCACGTGAGGCTAAATCCGGACTATAGGGTGTGTGAGGGATGCACTTCACGTTGATTATATTCAGCAACAACATTGGCAAATCCAGCCGCGCATTATGGTGGTGCAGCATTCAGCTTTCTTCATAGAAATGTGGGGTTTTGCGCCTGATATGGACTTGCAATGTTTTCAGGACATCCCTGTAGTTTTGTCCAGCTACTGATGTGTGTGAAGGTACAGCATGCTGAGAAACCATTCCATGAACATCAAAGAATGAGATGACCATAACTTTCCCAGCAGAAGCAACAACTTTTGCTTCTTCGGGGTTGGTGATGAAGGAGATTTCTACACTGAGCTTTACTGTTTGCTCTCAGGATCAAAATTATGTAGCCAAGTTTAATCAGCAGTGATTACGTTTGAAAGAAACTCCGGATCTTCCTCTAACATCAACTTTAACTGCATGTTACCTCCATTGCAGCGGTAGGTGATACTGAATATGTCTGAACTTGCCTGTTTCTCACAGGCGGGAACCAGGAGTACCAACAAGAAACTACTACGGCGTGTTTGTTTCACATTAAGCTAACGGAAGATAATAGGATTGAATTTTAGTGCGAAAAATTATGGACGTAAAAATTATGATCATTCTTTATTGAACAGCTCTCGTATATTCTATATATAGCCGGAATCACCACAGGGAGACATTTAGGTAGTATTTAAAATTCATCCGTGGCCTTAGTTTAGGCCACAGATGGCATCTCCAGAAGTTTATAAATCAGGATTCCTCCTGGTGAATGCGTTTACTCTGCAATCTATAAGAAACAATTTGTTAGAAACCCTTGTCGTAATCCGAACTTGAATTACAGTATAGTTTTAAATATTCTTTCCAGGTTCAGGAACATTTCAGCTCATGAAAAAATCAAGAAGCGATAAAAATGGAGCAGCAAAATGTCATGAAGTAAGGTCGGATTCATAGGTTCAGGCTCCGGCGCTGGAAAGGACGCAAGGATCAACCTCCATGAGGGTTCGAAGGCTTCTTCAATATTTGTATGGAGGGAAGCCTGGTAAGCTCATTGCGATAATAACAAGGATTAGGCGCTAATGCTGAAAAGGGAGAGAGGAGAGTCAAAGGAGGCCGATTGATCTAATGTCATAGGAGACCTTCGACTATCTTACGTTAGGACAATTGTCATTATTTCGGTCCTATAGAGACAGATACGTTGTTACAGATACGAAAAGAACCACTGTCCCTAGAATTCACTAGAAAGTTCCCTAAAATTCACTGAAACGTTCCCAGAATTTTCTATAAAAGTCCCCAGAATTCACCAGAAAATACACTAGATGTACCTAGAATTCACTATAAAGTCCCTGGAATTCACCAGAAAAGACCCTAAGTGCGTGGGTTTACTGCGGATGTTAGCTATAGGCAGTCTTCGAGTGGTTGCGAGTTTCGTTTTCATCATCGGTAGAATTGAAGGGATTAACTTATTCAAATTGGCCCTGAAAATTAAATTTTAATTTTCAATTTTATATGTTAGCAAATCATGGTAAACTGTTTCAAGGCAATGGAAATTAATTGTTCTTTCACACTAGCCGAGTGTAGGATGCACTATGAAAGGGTAGAGCCAGACTGAAAAATTCAGTGCCATAGCAGGGATATGAACCACGAATCTTCTGGTCTCCAGCTGCTCTAACCATTGAGCTACTATGACCAACGTGCCAACATGACATTAAATTCTCCAACTGACTGGTGTTTTTTCCCGTAAACCACTAGGAGTGCTGATAAACACATAAGACAGTCTGGCTCTACCCTTTCATAGTGCGTCCTACACACGGCTAGGTGAATGAAAAATTAATTTCCATTAATTGTACCTAATAGTGGTCCGAACTATAAAGCCCGGGCCTTAGAGTATTCACAGCATAGTAAGTCGCCATTAAGGTAGTTCTCTCATGTATTTATGAGAACTCCTAGTGGTTTACCGTAAAAAACACGAGTCATTTGGAGATTTTAATGTCATGTGAGTGAACTCCAGAAGCCAATGGAGGTATTCTGTGCTGAATTGAGACGCGTGATTCAATCGCTCAAAAATAACACGATATAAAATTGAATAACGAATAACGAATAACGACTCAATTATATTTTCCAAAAGTCTATAGCATATCACAATTGTTTTCATATAATGTACAATGTTTCATGATGTATAATACATCATCGCTTCATCGATGTTTACCTATTGGTGTAGGTCATGAGATTTACAATGTGTTCAGGAAAGGTTTGAAGATAAAGATAGACAGTCACACAAAGAGAACAAAATAGATATAAAAAGACAGTGCCAGCATTAGGCAACATTACACATGAATCAAACAAACCGCGGAGGAGAAGTAGCAAGCACACTTACGCATTTCTTAACATTCCAGTCGAGCAGAAGAATACACAATACTCTTTACACGCCAATAAACCGTACGACGGTTATCCATGGCGTTACAATTACCAGTACAATAAATTACCCTTTGTCCTGATTTAAAGCTTGGAAATTCCTATTCTTGATTATCAAACTTGATTGACCTTGTTGGCTTAAGACATCTGCTTCACACTACTCACACATGTTAAGTTATAGTTAACCAATATTGAAGAGGTTATTTCCCATAGTGTTAACTAAAATTGCTTAATAAAAAGCATTTTCGATGTTAAAAAATCTCGGTAACATTCCAAAAGAGAATACTTCACTGCAAGACTTGTTTACAACAAGTAGCCTGATATTGTTCACATACTTTTCATAAAATAGCCTACTTTCTTACTTAAATACTTAATTTAGAATCTTGTTATTTTACGTTTTAATTAAATAATCCATAATTTGACGTTTTGTTATCAACCAAGAGCTGTTTTATTTCGTGTGCACCATAGGGTAATATCTTTCTACTACCACCACAGACTCTGTACAAGACATACTGGCTCTAGAGCTTAGGCTGAATGTATTCAGTTAAGCCAAAATGGAAAGGGAAAGGAATCCTCTCTCGGCCTCTGGAGATTCCAACTTGGAAGCATCGCTCTATTTCCACCATTGTGCAACCTCAAGTGTGGGAATAGTGGACCACGAGCTTTGCGGTTACTGACAGACTTAATGTGCCCTGAACTACTGTTGAGTGATTTAACACTTTATAATATTCCTTAATTTCCACATATAAAGGAGATATGTTCACGGAAAATAAAGTGCAAAATGTCCTTAAGTAATAGGAAACGAGAAAGTGGTATTGATGGCGAGTATAATGTATCATCAAGAGAACTCATAGTCTAATCTTCTATGAGCGAATCAGCTGTCTCCATATTTAATTATGTTTTTATATCTATTCTAGAGCTATTCAACTAAAATCATGTTTTTATAAGTGCAGATCACGACGCAGTTAAACGTATTATTGTGTCCCTCATAGGTAGACTCTGGGATGGAAATTTGGGAATGGGAAGCAGCAGAGCATGAAAACAGAGCCGAGACAGCATTTTGGAAAAGAATACTTGTAAGTTCTACAAGGCTCACCAAATTCTAGAATAATCAGGGAGTGGAATTTTTTAAAGATACAGTAGATAAACAGTAAAATTGTGACTGATTTCTGATGCAAAGAAATACCTCTGGATTAATACTACAAATTCCAGCAATATCAATGAAAACAAAATTTACTCCTCTCTTTGGGTCAACTGAGTTAGAAAAATCTTTGAGATCAGCATTCATCAGGATGAAAAGTAGTGAAATTAATGGGTATTGGAAATTAATTGTTCTTTCACACTAGCCGTGTGAAAGAGTGGAGCCAGACTGTTGCCTTATGTGTTTATGAGAACTCCTAGTGGTTTACTGTGAATAACACGAGTCAGTTGGAGAATTTAATGTCATGTTGGCATTTTGGCCATAGTAGCTCAATGGTTTAGAGTGACTGGACGGAGACCAGAAGATCTGTGGTTCAAATCCCGGCTATGGCATTGAATTTTTCTGTCTGGCTCTACTCTTTCTTAATGGATATTGTTTGAAACCTTTCCATATACATTTACATCATCATGTTGGACATCGGGTTCTAAAAATTAAATCCTCCGTAACATAAGCACATGAAACAAAGTTAAATTAGAATAAATTATACATATTTAGAATGGAAAGACTAAGACTAAGAACTGAGAGGCTGTAAAACATAAAATAACAAATACTGGTAGAATAATCTTCACGTTCTGTGGCGTAGATAACCATTGAGTACAAGTCTAGATGGAATGTGCACAGTAGGAGCACCAGCAATAACTAAAGGAAAACAAAAATTCTTTAGTCCTGCTAGAAGATTGGTATATTGGATCTACTGGCAGGCCAGAGAAATTCGCTAAACCTCGGCAATTCGCCGGCTGCAAAGTACGCAGCCACATTTTTTTTTTCAGTTGATGAGAATCAATATATCTTTCTCATTTTTCATTCCTTTTCATATTATATTCTTATCTGAAATATACATTATGGTCACTGATAGATGCTGACTGCCTAAATACATTCTTTTAATATTCATAAAAATGCCCTAGAAAGATTTATGGTGCATAGCTTTGTAGGTAAGAGAGACTAAACAGAAGGCTGAGGAAACACTAAAATTAATTGTTATTTCACACTGGCCGTGTGTAGGCTAAATTGTGGAAACGTAGAGTCAGACTGAAAAATTCAATGCCATAGCCGGGATTTGAACCACGGATCTTCTGGTTTCCATCCAGCCGCACTACCATTGTGCTACTATGGCCAACGTGCCGATAGTACATTAAATTCTCCAACTGACTCGTATTTTCCCGGTAAACCACTAGGAGTTCTCATAAACACATGAGACAACTACCTTAATGGCGACTTACTATATTGTAAGTACTTTAAGGCTCGGGCTTTATAGTTAACCACTATTAGGTCAATTAATGGAAATTAATTGTTCTTTCACACTGGCCGTGTGTAGGCTAAATTGTGGAAACACTAAAATGTTTGAGAAAATGAAATGTGAGTGTTTAACGCCCGCTTTTACTACAGACGGCACCGCAGGCGGTGACACTGATGATACATGAGATGAAGATGGAGCACCGGTGGAATGAGATGGCGGGGGAAACTGGAGGTCCCGGAGAAAACCCGCCCCAGCGCCGTGTTGTCCCCCACAAATCTCACTTTGCGGTCGCCTGGGATCGAACCCGGGCCGCCTTGGTGAGAGCCAAGCGGTCTAACCACTGAGCCACGGCACGGCCTAAAATGTTTGAGACCTGGGCTAGTCCCGGCATTGGATCATATTTGGAGAATTCATAACAAACATGGAGTGTGAAACAAAGGAAAATTCAATTACCATGAGCTAATGCTATAAATATAATTTGTAGGTGTATTGATAGTTCTCACATATAACAGTTCTGTCAAAATCATTAAACCATTTTTTGAGATTAGTTGGTTACCTCCCATATAATTGCATGAAGCTTCTTTTAAGCATGCATATGCTATTTTTGGTTAAATAAATCTAATAGTAGTACGAAGTAATTATCGTGGAGTAACAGAGAACTCCAGATGGGTGAAAGTTGTTTCTAGGAAATTCTCTTTCAGACCCAGGGTTAAACTCCACGTAAACATCTGGGGTGTTGAAAGTGCTAATTTTCTATTAACACGCCATTCAACTAAAGCAACTGCTTTTCATAGCGCTATAATTTGTGGCATGTTAAAGCTGGCACGAACTTAAGAATTAATAGGAGTTGAGGTTTAAAATGAATGTATTATTCTAATGAAAGGGAGTCTTAGCAGGGACGGATGAAGGCCACAGCGTAGTACAATAGACCCCAAGTGTCTGAAGACGAATAGTAGGAAAGGAGAGGGAATAAGAGACACTTTGGGTAAGAAGAATAAAAGCAGAGTAGATTGCTTCTCCATTTTGTGTGGAAATGAGAACGGTAATTCGAAGCGAGTGATACTACTTTGAATCGTGAAATAGAATTATGACCGTGCCAGAAAGTGCCTCCGTTCTTGTGGAAATTTCGGAAAAGAAATAAATCATCCCCTTTTCCATTGACACTTATGAAGGAATGGAATGAGAAGCTGCATTCTTTTTATTTCTAATGGAATCAAGTGCAACCGTATTAACCGTTCAAAATCTTTGTCATCGGAAATAAAATGACATAGTTCTTTTCTCCTCCGTCCAATCATGAACGCAAGGCAGTGGTGAAAATATTTTTTACAAATATACATTGTTCCCCTTACTCCGCCTTTAACTCCAATGGTCATACCTGCGGCCATTCTCCTTTGGAACATATCGAAGGTGTTAACTCGTATTCGCTGTTTTTTTTTTTTAATCATTAGGTCACTCACACGTTTGCACTCTCATTCTTACTTCCATACTCTGGGGAAGATGGGGGAATTATCTTGGCTGGAGAAAAATCCACATTCCCACAGCCGGGAATGGAACTCGGGACCCCTAGCAGGCAAGCAGGTGCTCTACCGACTGAGCTACGGGGCCAGCCAAAAGTAACTTTTATTTTATTAGACTGAGAATAACAAGACGCGTATTAATATGCCAGTAATACATTTTAATTAAAACTCATAATCACTATTTTAACGAAAATAATTCATTGATTGTATAACGAGAACCTTAATTACTTTCAGTAGTTGCTAGATTTCTATCACTGTAAGCTAAACTTCATTAATCTCCATTAAAAATATTTAGCTTTAATATTAAGGCAAGTGACTATTGGTATGACCTTCTATGGTGACCCCGAGGGATAAACAATGGTGTGCTTAAAGCATAAAGCTTTTGTAAAAGTAGCTCCACGCGTTCAAATTACACGACATTAGATAAGCTTACAGCTCAACAAGAGACTGCAAATTCGATTTCTGTTTTAAAGAGTTTCTTGGCAGTTGGACTGGAGTAAAACCATTAACGGAAATAAGATTTTCTCTACACGTCCAGATTTGTTTGTCATGTTCCAATTTCCGAAACTAAGCTGTACAGTTGAGTGCAGAACAAAAGTGCTTTGACGTGTTTTATTATTGTTGAATGCGTCCTAAGGGATAAGTGCTCGACCATAACTGAATACTTTTAAGGCTGTCTGTTTTGTTTTATTCTACAAATGTTAAATGAAGTACATTAAAAGTGTATCTCCGAGCTCTCGCAAGTCAATATGTAATATGACTGACGTGAATTTTAATCTCGTTGAGACGAGATGCGAAAATTATGTTTCTTGTTACATCCTTAGAAGACGAACGTCAACTAATTCAATTGATCACATACAAATCCCTAAAGTCAACGCCTTGTAGACTTCAGATATTATTGGCGACGTTAACTTTTACCAACCCACGTTGCCATTCGCCAAAGTTGGCTTTTCTTTTATTAAAAATGATTTGGCATGTGATGGCTGAACGGCTGAAGCAGTTGGCTGAGATTTTCGATAGCACCAATCAAAGAAGCTGTTAAAAACTGCATTCGTAAGCAACATGATTGTTACTGGCATTAAGTTAAAGACTGTAGACTTCCAAAAATCTTCATAATAAGCTTGATAGAAAAATGTTGAAAAAACTACTAAGAGCTTGTAACCGCAGTATCTACCAGCGATTAGGAGACGGCGAATTAATTGAAATCATATAATTAAAAAGAAGATAGATAATTAAAATGCTTTGATAAACTAATATAAAAATATTGTTATATTAACATTAAATTAGAATGGATAGAGTAATGATTTACCTAGCGGTTGACTTAAAGAATAAGTAGGGAAAATATAATTTAATATAGCATACATACTAATCATCCAGGCAAGGAAGAGCAAATATTCGTGTCAAAATCTGCACACTTCGGAGAGAGAGAGGAAGGAAGAACCGTTACTCTCTTTGTACTGGTAAAGGTTCAATTTCTGAGAACTATAGAATACTCCCAGCTAGTAATTTGTTGGGACAAAAAAGTTTTCAAAATGCAGTTGGGCATGAACGCTAAAGGGATTTACTTCGCTGATTTGATAACGATGTACACCGTTACAAACAACTCAGGGTAGACGTTCCCCAACACTGGGCGGGCTGAACGACAATCAGTTAAATGAGTTTAGCAAACCAATGCGAAAATTCGAAATAAATGAGTAACCAATAGTAATGTAAGATTTGAGAAGGGTGAGCTATTTTGGTCATGTAATAAAGTTAGAGAACGGATTCAGAATAACGTTCGAACTGAATCGCGAAGTAAGTAAAACTTACTTAAAAGGTGATACTACGAGAGGAAAGACGTGTGAGTGCGCGTTAAGAAGGAGAAGCTAAGATTTTTTTTTTTTTACTTGTTCCATTTATACCCCGCTGTTAACTACAATGGTCATATCGGCGGCCGTTCTCCTTTGGAACATACTGAAGGTGTTAACTCGTATTCGTTAGGTTTTAATCATTAGATCACGCACACATTCACACTCTCATTCATACTTCCAGACTCTGGGGAAGATGGGGAATTATCTTGGTCGGAGAAAAATCCCCATTCCAACCGCCGGGAATCGAACCCGGGACCCCTAGCACGGCAGGCAGGTGTAACTAAGATCTATAAGTACGAAATGCAGGAAAGTTAAAAATAGCGCAACCAGCGTAAGTGGAAGCAGCATTAGAAGTTTATTAGAGAAAATTAGTCACCGTATAAAGAAGTAATAGAAACCGCGCGGAAGTAACTTTAAACAAGTAATCCAGGGTTTCCGGTAAATTGAATTTATTTTAGGAAGGTTACTAACAGGGGGTCACCGATACATGTCAATAAACAAACTTAGTGAGAATTAAACTAAATAATTTTGCAACGAACCAAGTGTTATTAATACAACTGAGTAGCCAACAACCACCAAAATCCATTTCCTGAAACCATACACCTGAGGATAAGAACTCATAGCTCCAATTAGAATCCAAATCACATATGAACCCAATCGATTTAACTCTGTTGTGCGGGGTTGCCTCAAGCTAAACAGTACCAAGTCTTTCTGGGTAGTGAGTGGTCTTCTTAATGGATACTGTCTTTTTAAAGAATGGGCCACAATGTTAACCCAACAAGCGGCAGGGGGTTGAAGCAGTTTAATGGGATGATGGTGGATGCTGATGCATTTCTCACCTTTGGTGACTATCTTGAAGAAACCTAGAATTTTCCCCTGCAACTCTGGATCTGTTGGCACATCAATAATTCTGGAGCTATGAGAAATTTTCCCCAGGGTCGTAGTATCGGGGCTGAGAAATATTAGATTCTAGTGCTGATTGATTAACTTTTCAGACATACTTTCCCAATGAAGAATGATGATTGATCTTACAGAATCTTGAAGATTATTGATAATTGCCTTTTCTCCTGCTATTAATGTTGCAAAATACTAATTATAACTTAATAGCACACTAGCTATTGATGCATATATTATGTATCACACAAACGCATTGATTTGTAACTCCTTATCTGCAGAGTAATAATGATATAGTCTATCCTCTACGATTGTTCCTTGCTGAAGAAAGATCTTTTAGACATATAACAACTTCCTCTCATATGAGGTTGTCATGGTTACATATCACCTACCTGATATTTCATTACATATTTGAATTTCTTCAACTATTCTTTTTAACAACATGAAATATCTGCCACAGGATGCTGAATAAGCGGTTCAGCTCTTGACCGATTGTGGGGCTACTATAGACTTCATAGACCGTAGACCTCAGGCTTTCGGAGACTATTTTCTAAAACTGGTTGAATTATCTTCTGCTTCAGTCAATAGATTTTTAAGTTCATTTTGAACAGAGAACTGCTTCGCTCAAAGATAGTAGAACGGGGCCACGCAATAGATCTTGGAATGACATAGTGCAAGGACCTTTTAAAAATTCTTCCCCAGAAAAGTAAGTTTAATTCTCACCCTATGATTTTTGATCAGTTTCTTAAAGCAGAAGAACTACCATGTACACGTTGGCACGTTAGCCATTGTAGCTCAATGGTTTAGAGCGGCTGGGCGGAGACCAGAAGATCCGTGGTTCAAATTCCGGCTATGTCATTGAATTTTTCAGTCTGACTCTACCCTTTCATAGTGCGTCTTACAACCGGTTAGTGTGAAAGAACTATTAATTTCCATAAGTTGTACCTAATAGTGGTCCGAACTATGAAGCCCGGGCCTTAAAGTACTTAAAGAATATAAGTCGTCATTAAGGCAGTTGTCTCATGTGTTTATGAGAACTCCTAGTGGTTTACCGGGAAAGACACGAGTAAGTTGGAGAATTGAATGTCATGTTGGCACTTTGGCTATAGTAGCTCAATGGCATAGAGCGGCTGGACGAAAACCAGAAGATCCGTGGTTCAAATCCCGGCTATGGCATTGAATTTTTCAGTCTGGCTCTACCCTTTCAATAATTTCATTATTATACGTAAACTAGATTCGAATCTTGCGGGGCTTCCAAGGCCCTAACCCACATAAAATTATTGGCGCAAATGAATGACTTTACGAAATATAACGGAAGATGTATCTTGCATTTATACTTATAAAATAATTTCAGAATAATATTTAATTGTATTTTAACGTATACTAATATAAATATATTTAAACAAACCTGAAATATAAAGCTGACAAGAAAAACAAGTTTAAATATTCCTCGTAACTGTCAATATCCTGCTAAGTGATTTATAATTTAACATTTATAATGTGTGGTATCTCGCAACTCTATCTTCAAAACTATATTGAAACTATCTTTAAAATAGGCAACTTGTCTTAGTTTGCATTCATATGATTCACTTCATTCACTAGAAACTTGTCTTATTGCAAAGTCGCCTTGGCATACAGTATCTTTAACTTATATTTAGCTTTACTTATAGATTGAAGTTTGTGTCATGATACGGGAAAACTACGAAGTGATTCAATTCGACTGACAACTGTATGGGATTTTAACCAATAAGGACCGGGACCTTCTTGAAGCAAGGCACAAGCTCTACTTTCTGGACCGTCAATGGAATGAATGAATGTGCACTGTCTAACGTCCGCTTTTACTACATGCGGAATCGCAGGTAGTGACACTTGTGACATAGGTATGAGGCAAATAAAGATGGAGCACTGGAGGAAACTCACCCCAGCGCCAGGTTGTCCATCACAAATCTCGCCTGGAGTAAAACCCAGCTGCCTTGATAGGAGCCAAGTAGTCCAACCGTTCGGCCACTGCTTGGCCGTACCGTGAATGTAATTATTTCAACTATTAATAATATCACATTTAAATGCATTTTGGTTTTATGGAAATGACAATAAATTACATCATAATAAGCACAAAAATTCTAAAATTTTCAAATCTTATTGAACACTTTCTGCTGAATATATTACTACATTTGAATTTATGTAAAAAACCTGAAGCTGCTGATAGTGAAGTAAACTAAGTGTTAAGAATAACAAAACACTATCCTAACCCAACTTTACTATACTTATTTTATTTAAAATACTTGGGACCGCTTTCAAAGCAACATCTCCTTTATTTTCAATCAGTCAGCATGAAATAAAGCTCGCCTCGGTAGCGTGGTGGTAGAATGTCAGCCTCACGTTCAAGAGGTCCCGAGTTCGAATCTTGGCCAGGGTGAGTTACATGGATAAGGTTTTCTCCGGGGTTTTCCCTTATCCTTACAGACGAATGTCAGGTAACTAAGTTCTATGGACCCTGGGCTAATTTAAGCATCATTTCACCCACTTCATACATCGTCCGAAATAGCAACGTTGGAGGACGTAAATTAAAAAAAATTAATAATAATAATAATAATAATAATAATAATAATAATAATAATAATAATAATAATAATAATAATAATAATAATAATAATAATAAATAATAATAATAAATAATAATAATAAATAATAATAATAAATAATAATAATAAATAATAATAATAAATAATAATAATAAATAATAATAATAAATAATAATAATAAATAATAATTATAAATAATAATAATAATAATAATAATAATAATAATAATAATAATAATAATAATAATAATAATAATAATAATAATAATAATAATAATAATAATAATAATAATAATAATAATAATAATAATAATAATAATAATAATAATAATAATAATAATAATAATAATAATAATAATAAAATAAAAAAAGTAAACCCAGAAGTTCAAGTATTGAAATAATTGAACGAACCAGTAGATTTAATGGTTTGGGAGAAAATATTTATTTTGAAAAATAAAGATCGCATGATGAATTTTGATATCCCACCACTAGATGTCATCAATAACTTTGTGTTGTCCCCGGTAGATGGTAGTAAGATAGGGAGCTGTTCTTAAAACTCCGGAAGTGGTCAAGGTCAGTCAGTCAGTCAGTGGGTCAGTGCCAAACTGACAGGTTGAAAATAAAGTAGAAGATGCTTTGAAACCGGTGCCAAGGATTTTAAATAAGATAAGTATAGTGAAGTTGTGTTACAATAGTGTTTTGTTATTCTTGATACATTTGAATTTCCTTAAACGTTCTATGTGAGTTAGCGAAACTTAAAGTAATATAGAAAATACGGATAACCTTAATTTTTTACATTTCCTGCACACATTAAAGTAATATAGCATTACAGAAATATCATCAGTGTGTATCTTTTCATTTGTAATCTCTGTTTAGACTTTCTTTTATTTTTTTGTTCGTCAAAGAAGATAAAGGTGATTGATCAGTCATGTCATGAGATCAGATTTCGGACTTATTTCTAGACATCGTGACTTGTGCAACCGTGCTTAAGGCTGTTTAACCCTGTACGCTAACGTAGTTCGCTCATATAAGGGAATACATGTCAGTCCTCTTTGTTAGTCCAATATCATATTTCTGATATTGGAAAAAGCTATCTTTATGGAAAATGTGAATGACATACATTTATGTATATATTCAATATAATTGCAAGATAAAGAAAATAGTACAAGAACGTGATAATGATGTAAAACTGAAGAAAAATATCCTGAAGTAAAATAATAAAGTAAAAATTTCAAAATTATTCTAATAAATATTCATTTTCATAACACGGGCGCCAATAAGCATCAAAGTACACGTTAACATAATCCAAGTACAGAAATAATAAGATGAAATATCAATATCTGAGAGCTGGTAACGATTGTTTAATACAGGATACCCATAAAGTAAGTGTCCATTTTGCGGAAAACGTACATGTGTATTATTTCTGTCACAGGTAAAGTAAAGATAAATCAATATGTTAACAACTGTGGAGAAAATCACAATTCTGGAATATCTTTTATGATTACGTTTGCCAAAAACAAAATTACCGGAACAAACTATCGGGACATGCTACACATGATCTTGGAGCCGCAATTGCAACAGGATCGTATCCTTGCCTCTGTCATGTATCAACAAGATGGGGCACTACACCATTATGCAAACTTTGTCCGGGACTACCTGAACGAGACATTTCGTAACAGGTGGATAGGAAGAGCTGCATGTGGGCTGCTCTCCTCCCCGATCTCACTGCTCTGGACTTTTGATTGGATTGGATTAGTGGGTTTTAGGGCCCGTCGACGAGGTCATTTGGGCCCGTCTGGACTTTTGATGAAACCCCACGCAAAATAGCCAAGTTTATGATACCAGGTATTACATTTGAATGAACTGAAGCGGCAAGTAAGAGAGGCATGCTTGCTAATAACCCCTTAAATGTTTCAGCGTGTATTCCACGCAACCACAAGGCGATGGGAACAGTGTGTTGCTGATGAAGTTGGACATGTTGAACTGTATTAACTACTCTCTCTAAATAAGTGTATATTGTTGTAGCACATCTGGAACATGAAAATAGATACTTTTATGGCCACCCTGTATTGCGGATAACATATCAACATTCGCATGACTTGAATACCCGACAGACTCAACCTCTACGTGTCTCACAAAGGTATTATGCTAGTGAAAGCTTACGATAGAAAAATAAGTTTATGTATTTATAAGGCAAAGAACACTATGAAATAAAACGATAATAGATAAATAAATTTTCATATGCTTCATATGTCGGAACGATGCTGCTTCTTTAACCCACAGAATCTTAGGAATAGGAAGTTCCATCCATGAGAGTTTTATAACGCTGAAAAACTGGAGAGCGTCTCCCTCTTGTGGTTTAATTTTAATGAGGCAACTTTTCTCCAGCCTGAGACATATTTTAAAAGAGCCCTGTTTTCAAAATCATATAAGATACTGCTGTACTTCTAAACAAATGAGTAAACACATAGTTATGTTGTGTCATAGATCAGGATTATCCAATATTATTTAATTGAACATTTAGCTTTGCAATTATTACTTGGAGGCCTTATTATTTATATCCTGGACGTATGTTTGTAATGTACATCTCGAGTAATATGTCTTTTTCGTTCTGTAATTTTTTTCAGTCTCTATGCCCATCAATAAAAATTCGTTTAGTTTCTGTATTGAATATTTACCTTTAAAAATTAATTTGTAATATTACAGAAAACCATTCTTGAATCTCCGATTAAATTATGGAGTGAGGAAAACACCGATTTTCTTTTCCTTTCAGTTTTTAAGAAACTTAACAATAATGTCTATAAATTTATACAACACAAATTTAAAACAAATTGCAACGACTTGAAGATAAAGTTGTGTCTCATTGTCGAACTACGCAGTACTTTGACGTAGAGCACAATGATTTTCGGTTTTCTTTACTCCGATTTATCCTGTGTATTTTCTATGTATCCGTTATATCACTGCAATTGGGGGTGATGTTTAAATACAACATAGTTACAATTAAGTTAATTTAAAGTTTTAGGATAGACAATATATTTTGTCTTTTTGTGCTGTGTAAATATATAAAGATGATTGCTTTCGGACGCGCCAACATGCAACATATAGTTGTTCATGAGAGAAGCAGGTAATCTCCAAGTTGATTACGCAAACCTCCAAAGACTTCCCTTGTGATTTATTTATGGTCATTGCAAAGTCAAAACGCACGGGAAATTAAAAAGGCTTAAAATCAAAAGGCAATTCCTTTGGAAACATCGGAATACGCAGGATAAAGATATCTTCTCCTTTGTACTTTCCATTGATGATTGTTGCCTCGATGACGTTATTCATTAGCTTTTATTACAGTCAGTCTGGTTCCATTGCACAGTGCGGTTCGTTAATGCTACGCAACCTGATCACAACTGATCCTACTTTTAATTTTAAAATGTCAGGTGGGAGTCCAGGAAATTCTAATCGTCGTCGTCGTCGTCATCGTCGTCGTCGTCGTCGTCGTCGTCGTCGTCATCGTCATCACGGTATAATCCTTGTGGCTCGTTTCGACTTCAAGGAAATTGATCGCACCATCTCATTCGTGGCCTACCAACATTTCTTCTACCCACAGGTTTATACTTGTATACTACTTGTGGTGTACGGTCTTCGGTCATTCTCTGCACATGAACTTGCCATTTTTGCCTTTATGCAATATTTGTTTCATTTAGACTCTGAGTTTCCAATTCTCTTCTAATATCCTCGTTTTTTTTCTTGTCTGAGCCTATAACCTGCCACCTGTCTCAGAAATTTCATCTCAGCAGCCTGCACTTTCTTCTGTTATGAGATAGTCAAGACCCAGTTTGCACACCCATAAAGCAGGGTTGGGACCGCCATTATTTTATACAGTTTTAACAAAGTTTGACAATTACAATTTTTGAAAGTTCTATTTAATGTACCACATATTGTTTGGAATTTGTTTATTTGTTTTGTATATCTCTATTACCGCTATATGACAATATAGCCAAGATAATTAAAATAACTTTGTTGTTGGATGGATTTATCATTTATGCAAATTTTTGCTCTCAAATGGTACGTGCCTATAAAAGCCACTATTTTTTATTTTTCATATGAAATTTGAAGATTACATTCTCTTGTAATATTATTTAATTCATGTATGGCTCTTTGTAAGTTATCTTCCGTCTCGGAAACTAAAATCTGGTCCTCAGCAAACAGCAATGTGTCAACAGGAAATTCTAATGAATTTGAAAACTCTGTGGCACAGTTGAGTACTTCATCCTGAATTACAACTGTACCAAATGATTTGTATAGAAACAACTTCCCCGGAAGAAACAGATACTCTAGAACGCAACTCTTGCCCGCCCCGATAGAGTGGTGGTAGCATGTCTGCCTCACGTTCAGGAGGTCCCGAGTTCGAATCTCGGTCAGGGTGAGTTACCTGTGTGAGGCTTGTTCCGGGGTTTTTCCTTATCCTGAAAGACGAATGTTGGATAACTCTAAGTTCTATGGACCCTGGGTTCAATTTGAGCAAAATGTCATCCATTCCATTCATCGTCCGATATGACTTAACGTTGGAGGACGTAAATTTAAAAAAAAAAAAACAATTCTTACACACCAACACGACTATTAGCATCACCTGCCTCTCGCTGTTCATCAGTGTGGTCAGCACGTGACGTAGCTCTTCGCACATTTGACTGACTTCTAGGACATACGTCATGTCTTCTCCTTGGCATAGTAAAAAAAAGTTTCCGTGAACTCCACAAAGTCAGAAAGAAATTCAATTGATTTTGTGTCAATTCAATTCACATTCACTAATTCACAAACGCAAATTATAAAGAAGGTATCCTAGGATTTACCAATATTTGACAACAATTGTGGTCATTAATAAGGTTATAGGGCGTTCAGAAATAAATTTGGTGTTTAATTTTCCAAAGGTATATCATGCTACATAAGAAAATTTCAGTATTGATAACAAAGGATAAACGTCATTTAATAAAATATGGTAAGTTTGGCAAGGAGTGGAATATCTGTTTACTATGTAATGCTTTTGTTTGTCTAAATAAAAGAATGTGTATGTATTCCGTAAACATTTACGTGTGTACTTTTATATTTTGTTAACAACCCGATCCATTATCAGGTCAGGTTTTACTTTCTCACCTTTTAAACCTTCCTTGGACTTATACAGATATTTTAAAACAAAAATTAGGCAAATCGGTTCAGCGATTTTGGAGTTTTTGCAAGACCAACAAACGTAAATTCATAAAAATTCGTAAAATTCATATGTATGCTTATGCATACCTGCTATATTGCACGATATCTTTCGTGGTTTCTGCCAAACCCCAAGCACTCACATTCTGTTGTCATTTGTTTTCATTTTAACTTCTGGTAAATTTTTCACTAGAAAACCAAATATTGCAAATCTAATCATGAGTGTCGTAGTTTGTAGTAAAGTTCTTGCTTCCATATTTATACAGCATCACATCCGTGTCTCCATATTTAGTTTCACTTCTCCTCTAAATCTTGCTTTAGTATCTTGTAGCGGGGTTTCCAGAAGACATAGTTTCAAACTGTGGTCTTGAATAAATAGAATTTCTACCTTTAGTGCATGTGTAAGCTGGGAGGATGTAAAGCATTACTAATACTTAGTGGACTGAGTACTTAAGTGCTGCCATCTTTATGAATAATATAAGTTTTATACATACATGAAAATATTTCTAGATAAAAGAAAAAAAATATTTCATTTGCTGTCAAAGAAAAATCTACCAGGTTCACTACCTTTCAGTATGGGTCTATAGAAAGTTTAATCACTGGACCTCCACAGCACTTTTATTTGAGTCGCGTTTAAACGCAATCAGGTATCGGCAGATGCGTACTACATCCAATTATAATTGAAATTGCTTTATGTTTTTCATCTGTTTATTTAATAGAGTTTGCTTTCATCAGATATGTGTGATATTCAATCCGTAAAAATAAATTAAAGGGCGAAATAAACGGTTTAATGAAACCGCTGTGGGATACAAACCCCCTGGTGGTTAGTACAGTGAGTTCCACACGTTCTGTTGTGTCCAAAATATCGATTACTCTTGCAAGCATTAAACGTAAAACATAGCTATGCTATATGTTTAGATATAAATTTCAAAGGATTTCAATTACGAATATAAGGATATGTCAACAATTAGACGAATAAACATCTAAAAGCCATGCGTCAGTAGTATAGAAATTTACAATATGCTTCAATACTTAGGAGTATTCAGGGTTAATGACGGCCAGACATTCTGAATATCGTGTGATATTTCATCTTTAAATTTAAGTTTCCTTTCCTATAAATGGCTGTTATCAAGCTTCACATTGTATAATATGTACTCAGAATAAATTATTCGCTTAAAATTGCAATACTAACCTTAAGACACATGTACTAAGTGCTTGCTATTTCTGTTTCCATTTACGTTTTTAACTATCTGGCACGTAGTTTTGCTAGTATGTAGTATGATTGCCTCATTATCATAAAATATTGTATTAATTACTATCTGAATAGAAATACCTGGGATTTATAGTGATAGTAGATAATAAAACATCAGTGGATATTCAAGAAAGAACAGCATGTGGTAACAGATGCTTCTATGCCTTGCAGAATATTAAAATTCAAGGAATACTAAAATTAAAATATATACAACAGTACTGAGACCAATAATAATGCATGGTTCAGATAGTTGGCTGTTGACAATTAGAGAAGAACACTGGTTATTATGCTGGGAAAGGAAGATTTTGAGACATATATTTAGAGTGATAAGGCACTTGGACGGATGGTGAATGCGGACTAACTTGGAGTTACAGTGCTTATTTGGACAACCAAATACAGTAGTGAAAATTAAACAAGGAAGAATGAGGTGGATTGGCCATGTACAGAGAATGCCGGAAACCAGTGTAGTTAAGAAGATATTTATAGGAAAGGTGGATGGCAGAAGGAGAAGAGGAAGACCCAGGAAAAAATGGGTAGATGATGTAGAAGACGAATTGAGAAAGTTGGGAGTTAAAGCCTGAAGAAGAAAAGCAGAGGACCGAGTAGAATGGAGGAGGGTGGTTAGGGAGGCCAATGGTGTACATGGCCTGTAGTGCATACTATCATCGTCATCGTCATCGTCGTCGTCGTCTTCGTCGTCATCATCATAATAACCGAATAAAATTTGCATTCATTATACTGACTGTAGGGTTCATTCAAAGTATTCTCGCAATTGTCGTGGACCTTGGGAAGAGAAAACGTCCCTTTACGTTTTAAAGGGACAAGCATCCGACACCTTGTGCTGTTCAGTATACTTATGCAGTTATTCAAGGCAGTCCTTGAACAAGGAGGTAGGTATCATGGACTAATGAAATCCTACTTCACGCTGGAAAATGAATCGGTATTTTAACACAACATATTAGTTTCTATGGAAGCAATATAAAACGCCAGTTTTCAATTTGGCAGCGGAATTAAAATATTAACGTTATATTTTTAAATTTTAAAATTAAACCAAAACTATGATTACATTCAATGTTCACAATTACAGTTATACTTACCAACAGTTTGGGGATTTAATAACATGCGCAGAGGATTTTGGATAGCATGTGCAGCAAAATAGGGAAAACAGATAAAATAGGTCATGGAAAGAGAGAGTCAGACAGAAAAGTTCAATGCCATAGCCGGGATTTGAACCAAAGGTCTTCTGGTTGCCGTCCAGCCGCTCTAACCCTTGAGCTACTATGGCCAACGTGCCGACATGACATGAAATTCTCCAACTGACTCGTGTTTTTCCCGGTAAACTACTTAGGAGTTCTCATAAACAATGAGGCATCTAACTTAATGGCGAATTACAGCGTGAAAGTGCTTCAAGGCCCGGGGTTTATAGTTAACCACTATTAGGTCAATTAATGGAAATGAATTGTTCTATCACACTGGCCACGTGTAGGCTAAAGTATGGAAAGATAGAGTCAGACTGAAAAATTCAATGCCATAGCCGGGATTTGAACCACGGATCTTCCGGTTGCCGTCCAGTCGCTCTAACCCTTGAGCTGCTATGGCCAAAGTGCCAACATGACATTAAATTCTCCAACTGATTCGTGTTTTTCCCGGTAAACAACTAGGAGTTCTCATAAACACATGAGACAGCTACCTTAATGGCGACTTACAACGTGCAAGTACTTTAAGGCCCGGGCTTTATAGTTAACCACTATTAGATAAATTAATGGAAATTAATTGTTCTTTCACACTGGCCGTGTTTATGCTAAAATATGGAAAGATAGAAGATCCGTGGTTCAAATCCCGGCTATGACATTGAATTTTTCAGTCTGACTCTATCTTTCCATATTTTAGCCTACACACGGCCAGTGTGAAAGAACAATTAATTTCCATTAACTGACCTAATAGTGGTTAACTATAAAGCCCGGGTCTTAAAGTAATTACAGGTTGTAAGTCGCCATTAAGGTAGTTGTCTCATGTGTTTATGAGAACTCCTAGGTGGAAAAACACGAGTCATTTGGAGAATTTAATGTCATGTTGGCACGTTGGCCGTAGTAGCTCAAGGGTTAGAGCGGCTGTACGGCAACTAGAAGATCCGTGGTTCAAATCCAGGCTATGGCATTGAATTTTTCAGGCTGACTATATTTCCATACTTTAGCCTACACACGACCAGTGTGAAAGAAAAATTAATTTCCAAAATAGGGAATGTTTCATGACACCATGAACAGAAAGTGGATCAAAAACACAGCCGTAGACAAACTAGAGTACTGAGCAGGCTATGATGCTGGATTTGCTATTTCCGGCGTAGAACGTAGATTTACATACTTGTCTTCATTTTCCAAGTACCTTTCTGAAAAATAAATCACCAGGCGAAACTGCGACACCATGATATTGATCCCTATAGGGGGTTATCTTGCATGTAACTCTTAATACAATATAACTGATAACATCTTGTAGGTTATGCAATAAATGATTCATTATTTTAATACAATCATTTATAAAGTAATAATCTAGAAAGTTCAGGGGTTACTGAAGAAGGCACTGCAGTATTTGTGTCTATTTTTTAAACATGTTTCATAATCGTCAGTATCAAACACTGCATGTGGAATGAATAAATTAAATTGATTTTACTTCACTTTCCTACAGCAGAAAAGCAATTTATAAGACCTGTCAAACACATATGGACACGTTTAATATTGAAGCTAAGAATATGGTAGGTGCCTTCGTTCAGCTTGTATTTTAGTGAAGTAACTCCAAGGAATTCAGCCACAGTACAAAGTAATCCATTAATTTGACTACTGTTAAGCGATTTTATAGATTCTACACCGGCATTCTCTAGCTCTTGCTTTTGGTGAACAAAAATAGAAAGCAAAATGTATGTCTAGAACAGGTTCTACCAACGGCCGCTAGCTGCTTTTGTTTGACCGGCACACAAGATTTAGGAAATATAAATATAGGAATAAACGGTATGCGTGTATTGGATAACTTGTCCACGATTTTCGAAGGATTACATCAAATTAAATTGTTATATGTTAATTGATATGCAGTGCAATGTGCTACCGAAGCAGAAAAATTAATTTTACTGAGGTTTAGAACCGTCTAAGTGATTGCCTCGGTAGCGTAGACGGTAGCGTGTCTGCCTCACGTTCAAGTCCCAAGTTCGAATCTTGGTAAGTGTGAGTTACCTGGATAAGGTTTTTCTAGGGGTTTCCCTTATCCTAAAAGACGAATGTCGGGTAACTAAGCTCTACGGACTCTGGGTTCATTTGAGCATCATTTCTTCCATTTAATTCATCGTCCGATATGACTAAGCGTTGGAGGACGTAATTTTTTTTTTAAAAAAGTATACCGAATGACACATTTCCTCATTTGAAATTAGTGAGGATTAATTAATAGGGATTAATATTAGTTTTCCCATCAATATACGGTCTGTTTTACTCCAATTAACAAGCGTATAATGCCAAAGAAAGCCAATATCATATTATATATGGTATAAATTCATGGAAACATAATTGAAATTTACTATACTACCTTTAGCTTATAAAATTATGTACATTCTGAAAATGGAGCATTTGTTGACCCTTACAGGAACACTTACCCTAATGTCTAGAAATAAGAAATATATTATATTTTAGTTATTTTCAATCAGTACTTGCATATTGCATAATTCTATGGAGTAATGGTTCTGGGTGGGAAAGGGTATTTAAAATTCAGAAAATAATGATAAATTAATGTTGCATATAGGATATAGAGAGCCATGTAGACCATTATTGAAACAATTAGGAAAACTCACACAGCCATCATTATATTTATACAGCTTAATCGATTATTTATACAATTTAACCAGGATAACTTTCGGTCAGTCAAAACTATCATAACTGTGATACACGACATAAGAACGGCATAAAATTTCCAGCCCATAGACTGGCCTTGCTTGAAAAAAAATACCCTAATGTATGATTAAGGTAATCAACAAACAGCCACTGTCAATTCAGAAAGAAAAAAGCAAAACACTGTTCTAAAAACTTTTAAGAACCTACTTATTAGGAAAGCCTTTTACTCTGTTAAAGAATATATGCAAGATGACAAACTAATTATTGATTTTTGTTAGCTGTATAGTTTTAAGTAATAGCAAACATATTTATTCTTTTGTATTAATCATTAATTTTATATATAGTTTTTACATTGTATATGTATACTGACAAGACACCAGTCTACGAGCTTTGCTCAAATATGTAAATGTTATTGTGTTAATAAAATTTGATTTGCTTTGATGTTAAAGTATGCCTGTGATTCCCTACATGTCGTTCATAGACGTTCAGTAAATAGGTATTGACAGAACTTTAGTGCTTCTTAAGCAGGTGAATAGTACACATTTTTACTGTGTAGTTTAAAAGTCTGAAATGGGTGAAAGAGCTTTCAGCAGAAAAAGGTGCTACAATGGTCAGAATACATAAAGCAGACCACACCTTGTGTCAAATTTCCACATAAGAACAAGTTTTCTTGGGAAGTGTCCATTACACTGTAACTACAAATCGCGATAAGGGTCGTTATAGGAAGGGGAAGTCTAGGGTGAGCTGAAAAGTGAGGATAAAACTTAAGTAGTGACCAGCAAACATTATCATTTCAAAATAACACCCATGCTACAAGGCAAACTGAACCAGAATAAATCTCTGAATATTTCTACAGTGAATAAACGACTTCAGGATGCACATCGGAAAGGTTGCATTGCGGCTAAGAAACCTCTATTGAGAGATATCAATTAACCGAAAAGATTACAATGGATCAACAAACAAGAAAGCTGGACTTCTGATCAGTGGGAAAAGGTGTTATTTACTAAACAATTTAAGTTTTGATCTATTTGGCTCAAAACGCCGCCAGTTTGTTCGACGTGTAAAACGTGAGTACATGGCACCTCAGTGCATATCTCGTACAATCAAGCATGGAGGCGGTTCGGTATTCGGTGTTGTGATCGGTTGTTTTGGTGGTGATAGGACAGACAATATTGTGAAAATATAAGGCATTATAAAGAAGGAACATTATCTACATTCTCCAATGCCTTACCAAACCATCTGGAATGTGCTTGATTGGCAAGGGTTTCACTCTACAACAGGAAAATGACACCAAGCATACATCTTTACTCTGTTGAAGATACTTTGAACGATTGGAATAGTGACAAGACTTGAAGGGCCCCTTCAATGTTCTCTGTCCAAAGCACTCTGTACATATGAATAATTAAGCTAAACTTTGTAATTACAATGTTATGCTGGTAATAGTTACATCAAAGTAACACCTATTCAGTTCTTTCCCAATGAAAGAACGCAGAGAAGTGGCTGTCTTCTTATCGGTTCAAAAGGCCGGGGGGAGATGCTAGTGCTGCATCTGAAGACTTTCTCACTTATGTAATGCCTAATATTTCCTCGAATTATTTTATACAGTTTATATGCTGAGGTTGCATAAAATGTACCGTACTTGTGAAATTTATAGCACCAGGCCCAAGAAAATTCATATGCGAAAGAGAGGAAGGGGTTTAATATTTACTGCTGTGCCCGCCTCGGTAACATAGATGGTAGCGAGTCTACCTCACGTTCAAGAGGTACCGAGTTGGAATCTCGGTCAGGGCGAGTTACCTCGATAGGGTTTTTCCCGGGGTTTTACCTTATCCTGAATGACGAATATCGGGTAACTCTAAGCTCCACGGACTTACTCCTTTATTAATCGAGTATACACACTTGCTGCATTGGTTATGCCATGTTCATATCAATTATATTATGACACTTTAGGAACATATTTACATCAACAATTTAGTTGAAATGTTTTAAAATAGACTTATCTGAAGTCTACTTAAGTGCTTCGAACGATTCTACTGCCACATTAAACCACCAGGAAACAACCAATAACTAGGGACGAATGTAGGTCACATGAACTTGCACCTTACCGTTGTTACAGGCTGTGGCATGGTACTTCATCGTCTCGGTGTGGCCCGGGATGTTGTCCGAGCGCCATAAAACACGTACTATCTGGCAGTATGCCACTGACATGAAGATTAGAGGAACAGTATACAGGAAGATGGTCTTGATGACGTGGAAGGCCGTCTCTGAGCTAATGGACCACGTGGGGACACACTGAGTCAGAAGATGAGTTTCCACCTTCAGCATCTTCCTCTCAGTCTCCAGAACTATCAGCTCAGGTATATCTGTAACAAGAATAAAAATGATTAATGAGTTATATTTATTACTTGAAACAGGTCTACAGTACCGTATTCCACTGCCCTTTGAGCTTTGCATTTATGTCAAACACATAAGGCCGCTTCACATCTTCGTTCTGCGGAACAATACATTGCTAATAGCAGCCATGAGAGAAGCAACCGATTCCGAGTTACGTAACATGTCACGCTCTCAAAATGTTTATTATTAGAAAAATGTTACATCCACCCTATTCTCTCTTCCTAATATCGTGTTTTATATTCTCTACCACATATAAGGGAGGAAGAAGTACAGTACGCGCAAGATAAGAGCAATGGATTTACGGGGTAGTGCGGGTAGAGGGGAAGTTGCGAGAGCTAACGCTCTTTTTTTCTGCAGTGTGGTCAAACTTGAAAACCACAGTTCAGCAAAATAGTGCGTAAGATAAGCGAAGATATGCGCCGCAAGTGTGAGATCTGTGGACAAACATTAAATTGAACTCGATCGGATAAAATGTATATTCATATACTTACTATTTATGAAACACATAAAACAGTAAACAAATATGACAGCCATAAATACTAATTCGCTTTGTGATTCTTCGATTTCTGAGTCCACTGCATCAGTTTCATCGTTAGTATCCTCTGATCTGTTGATAATTTCACCAATCGCATTTTCAATTACACCATCATTTCTCCAATATTTCATGTCCAGTTCTTGCATTATCCTTCCCAATCCGTCGCAGTTACAGAAGAGAATGCTGCTACAGCAAGTTTCTGCAGATTTGTGGCTGACATATCACCAGTAACGTTGTGTCCTCTGAAAACGTTCTTTATTTTTGCCCACGCCAGTTCAATTGCATTCAGATCACAGTTATATGGAGGTAAACGAATAATCGTGTGTCCACTTTCGAGAACCATAACATCCACAACATAGGTAAGTCTTGCTCCTAGGTTTGTTGGCCTCTATTAAATACCGGTGTAGCTTTGGTAATGGAGGTAAATAGAAAGCTATGTAGAAATATATAAAGGGCTCAGAGCAAGAGAAATAGAAATATAAAAGAGTAAGATATAAGGAAAAGGAGGAAGCCAAAAAGGAAACGATTGAAGGCAAAAGAAGAAAGAAAAGATCACTATTAGCTATTACCGTACACAGATCACAGCCTTACTTGCTTTTTCCTGGTGTTTTTGGGGATTCATTGGGATGAGATGTACAAAACGATTTAATACGCCTGACAGTGCTGACGCTTTTTTTCCTGTGTAAGCAGCAGCTCGTTCTATTGACTTGCTGAGTGGGAACATTAACTGGTTGTTATTCTTTTCTATATCGCAACTTTCTGCAACTTTCGCTATTATTTTGCGTCTATCACTATGCACGACTATACGTGCATGTTTCCGAGTCGCAGTTCGTTGCTCGGAAGGTACATATGATGATGAGTTTGGTGTGCCTTCAGCCTTAATTACAAACTGTTTAAGCTGTAGTAATTAACCTCAAACTTGCACAAAACGAATGCACACAGAAAACAAAGAGCGCGCGTAAAAGCTTAGCATATTGGTCACTAGATGACAGAGTGTACTAGTGTGGTGTACTAGCATAGCACATTTCATGTTTCTAAGTTGTCAACTGTGTTTACGGAGTTAGCCGAAACCTACCAAGTATGGACTTGGGAGACGAAAGTTCAGGATAAATTGCGCATACTGTACTGCATTCCACACAAAGTTTGATATAGAGCTTTCATAGTAGATCAGTTTTGTTGTTCTCTGAAAATAATAATTTTAGAAAAAGGATAAATGTTGATCTGTCCGTGTGTTTGAACAGCATAACGAAACTTTGCATTTAATTTTAGCATCTTACAGGATACAACACTAAGATTTTCAATAATATCCTCTAACCCTAAATTCTCCGTTTATGTAGCAATGTAGC
Source organism: Mantis religiosa (assembly GCA_030765055.1). NCBI lineage: Eukaryota > Metazoa > Arthropoda > Insecta > Mantodea > Mantidae > Mantis > Mantis religiosa. The sequence continues at coordinate 59,332,062 of CM060957.1, forward strand.
AATTTGGGATATATATACGTACTAAATTACTCTTCATTCTGAATTGCCATAACATAACTGGTAAACTGTTAAAGAGTCAGATAAGATCTTTGTACATGAAACCTTTAGGTCTTGCAAAAGCAAACAATTTCTCTCATTTTTGTTTCTGTGGAGATATCTGTATTTATAATATAATTTGTCACTGACTTATCTTTACACTTTTATTTTTCTCAAATAACGGTAACCCAGGATGCGACAGCCCATATATGGCCAGGACCTGCCAACCCGAATTTGTCACGAGGTGTACCCGAAACTCCCAAGACTCCGAGCTCTATCAGCCCGGGAGCGATGGTAAACTCCGGGGTTCTTTCCTTGGGGCAATACCTGGAGTTTAAACCCCCCAATCGACAACAACGTCAAGACGGGTGGAAGTGGATACGCCACTTGCACGCGTCAACCTCGCAGGGAAGACTACCGAATAACCACGGTGGGGTCGCCTGGTGATCTAGTACACCTCCTACTAGCTCTGCAGGCTAGTACCCGGGACCCTTTTAGGCAACGCTCTGCCTCCCGAAGCCTGGCCGGAGGTACCCTATCTCCCGCGGGTGTCAGGGACACACTGCCCCCTCAAGTCCAACCCAATCCGAAAAACTCCCATTCAGGGAGGGGCTCGAATGTTTCGGCTCGAGCTTCCTCTGGTAAAGTCTGTCTAGTGAACGGGAGTGCAGTTTGCCGCTCAAAGGAAACTACTCTCCCGCCCACTAATGACCGTCATAAATCTATCTCCACACTTCAGAAATGGAACACTGTCGTTGAGGACCAATAGCAACCCTGATTTTCTTGAAATGACAGTCGCATGTCTACTCCACGTGGAGTCTCAATTCCCAAAGTTCCAACTTCCAGTTGACCTGTTTCATTACGTGCAGAAATTCGTTGTGTGTCACGATGTGGAGACCGCGGGAGGGAAATGCAAATGAAGTAGTAAATAACTTTCAGTCAAGTTTAAATAATCAAAGTGAAGACAATAGTATGAATAAGTGGCCGAGTTATATTACGGGAAAAGCCTCAAAAAACAAAGTTATTACGGGAACTGTTTCTAAGCAAATTCAAGCGCTTGTTTTGAAAACATAAATATGTACTGACAAATAATCTTGGTAAGGGGTCATGCAATGAACCTGATACATTCTGGGTATTCACAGACATACAGTAAGAAATATTGTGACGAAAGGAATACCAAAGAAACCGATCAAGTGTGAAAACAAAAGGAAACGTTTCTCTAGAGTAGATAATTTCACATGCGTTTTAATTCGTCGAGAAATTTATAGATTCTATGCAAAGGGGAGAGCGCCCACCTTAGACGAATTGATTGCACATTTGCAAGAAATTTGTGATTTTCTTTATGGGCACTGCACTTTGCGTGGCCCTCTAAAGGAGCTGGGTTTCAAATACCGCACTTTGAATAAGATAAGGGTTATTATGGAATCCAGTAGCATTGTAGCTTGGCGATATATTCGTCAAAACTAAGGAAGTTTTGCAGTAATGGACATAAGATAATTTATTTAGACGAAACCTCGTACGATACCCATGACGTATCGAGAAAGGTGGCAACCTTGCAGAAACATCTGGGAGAAGGAGGGTCGGGGGTTGTAAAACGATTATGAGGGTTCGTCAAAGGCAGCGGCCGACGTGCACACCAGTTAACTAAACAGACTTTAACGTCAGAGGTACCAAGAGTGCTAAGGGTCCACAGCACTCGCACTACAGCAGCCGAAGGGGACGGATCCCCTCCCCTACGGAGTGCCAACCCGACAGCCGGCCTCACGCCCACATACGTCAGGTAAAGGTGGGCGTTCATACAACCGATATGGGGCGGAGATGTGGTCAGCATCTCGGCAGCCCAAGCCGAAATGCTCACTTTCTTGACCAGGGCCGGTTACCTACCGTAAGCTTCTCAATTTTCTCACGATGCTGAGTGGGCACCGATCGTATACCCCGGACGCCCGCCTCGGTACTGTAGGTGGTAGCGTGTGTTCCTCACGTTCAATAGGTCCCGAGTTTGAATCTAGGGCAGGACGAGTTACCGGGATAACGTTTTACCGGGGTTTAAAATCCGATCCACAGGGGTGGGATCGAACTCGGGTCGCATTCCGTGGCAGGGAGCCAAGGAATGAAGCCCTATCTTACTACGCCACGGCGAAGGACATTTCTCAAATAGGAAATATTTTCCATTTTATATGTTTTCTTCACGCACAGAGAACGGAAACTCAAAGCCATCACTTGGCAGCTAGTCATTAAAAGATTTCACTTCGGTTAAGCCTATTATATTATTCTATATCCATTGGGTGTACAAGGAAAGATATAATAAAAACACCATTTATTTCGAGTAACATTAAATAGAGTAAATACAAACATAGTTGTCTTAAAGAATAGTTTGTGCAAGAGTAAATAGAGGAGACTACCTAAGTGCACAAATCAAATTTCTATATCTTTAAGTAAGTTCATGAACGCATTTTTCTCGATAGGACTTAAACTAAATAAAGGTTTGCAGAACTGTTTCAGTATATACTGTCGCGGCAACGCGCACAAAAGTTTCGGTGCAGAGGGATAAGCGCGGCTTGTGTACACAAAGAGCCTGCAGATAAAAGATAGTCAGAGATAAAAGGCTGGCCGTCACAGATAAAGGTACGCTTCTGGGAGGTTCGGGTTTGGTCTGGTGATAGAACATTCGATTTCTTGATTGTTACAGAACAGTCTCGTATTATCAAGGACGTATTTCAGGAAGCAACGACTTGGTAAGAGCTGTTGAAAACAGGAGTAAACAGTTGTAAAGTTTTGTAACGTGAGAGTTGTAAACAGGGTTGGAATGAAAATTGTAATTGAAACTGTTTTACGTTAAGTCATATGGGACGATGAATGGAATGGGTGAAATGATGCCCAGAGTCCAGGGTCCATGGAGCTTATTGTTAGCCGACATTCATCTTGAAGAATAAGGGAAAACCACGGAAAAAACCTTGGAGCGGTTCCCCTCCTTGTGGGTTGGATTTGCCCCTTCGTGAAGTCTACGCCCCACACGTGCGAGAGGTTTCTCGCTTCCCTCGGCGTGGCGACTGGTGTTGAAGCCAATCCTTTGATTTATGTGGGAGCGATGAACCTTTCGTCTCAAGGCCGTGAAGGAGATGTTCTCGAAGATTCCTATTAATCTTCTCTCCGGCAGCTTCGGTGAGCGAGATGAGATTTGAAATTCGGCGAGATTTGAAATAACCTCAGACGTGGTATCGATACAAAAAGGAGTTTACTTTTTGCGTAATCTTGAAATAAATGATTAACAATACCATTACACTTTTCTCTTATTTTTATTTCTCTCGATCGTCTTTATGTTTTTTTTTTTTTTTTTTTTTTTTTTTTTTACATTCGCGACTTTTTACAACTTTCTCCTTTTTATTTATTAATGATCAAGCGGCTTTTATTGAAGTTAATTATTATCGCGTCGAATTTTCATTGTATATTCAAAACTTTTGATAAACGTTTATAAATGGTAAACTCCAATCACTTCTCAAAGCTGCAAGAAGCCTTTTCATCAAGAAGCGTCTACTCTCTTCAAGAGTCCAAGCTAGAAACAAAAATTTGGGAATAAAATCATTGGTTCATTACTTTGTTTTGTTGCTAAGTTACTGTAAAATTCAATTTTGATTGGTCCTACATCACAACTTGGAATTCCAATAAACCAAAGCATTCGTTGCATCATCTACATGGCCTGATTGGTTATTAACTTACAATAAATTACAAATGGCCATGTTTATCTCATACATCCATATATGTAATATCAGCTTCAACCTTATCGAGGTAACTCACCCTGACCGAGATTCGAACTCTGGAAACTGGTGTGTTTGGAAAGTGAGCAACGACCTTGGTAGAGTGTAATTGTGTATGTGACGTAATACGACTGCTGTAAGAATAGAACAGGGTGTATCTCTACGGAAATAAATAACATTTGGAATTTCTGCAAATTGGACTTTTAATTCTACGAATGCACAAAGTCACAATACTCTGTTTTACGTAAAGGGCATATGGGAAATTAAAGCGGTAGTCAAATGTTTCAAACACACAGGTTTAAAATTTGCTTGACATCTGTGGAAACTGAAGCATATCAATTCCTGCTTTATGATAAAATTACTAAAAGTTTAAATCTATAAAAATTGATAGCTTGGAAGTGACACAAAACGTTGAAATATTGTGGGCTTTAACGAGATCCACTCATTTTATGTTTGTATAAGCTACACGTAATTTGCTCCAAATGAAGATCTCTTATATGTATGTGCAGACAGTTCTAGATAAAGGCCTGTTAATCATGGACATCTCATGCTAGTAATTTCAAAATATGTAGAAACGTTTTTGATTAAATCAAAATTAAAGTAAATGTTTGTTGTAAAGAGAAGGAGCGATATCTTGAAACCCTTCATATGAATATAGTCAGTCCTTGTGGGTGAATAAGTCCCTCATCTACCATTGCTTAGTAGTGGGAATCATTATATCCTGATGGATAGAGTCAACATGAAAAATTCAATGCCATGGCCGGGATTTGAACCACGGATCTCCTGGTTTCCGTCCAGTTGCTCTTAACCTTTGAGCTACCATGGCCAATGTGCGAGAGCCCCTAGTGGTCTACCGGGGACATATGCGAGTCAACTGGTAGCCATGGTAGCTCAAAGGTTAAGAGCGACTGGACGGAAACCAGGAGATCCGAGGTTCAAATCCCGGCCATGGCATTGAATATTTCATGTTTACTCTATCCATCAAATATCTTAGCCTATATAAGGCTATTGTGGAGAAATGATTAATTTTCATCAATTAACTAAAATGATTATATACCGTATTAACAGACAGTAAATAAATAAGAACACTATTATTGTTATTATTATTGCTATTGGTATTATTATTGCTATTGCTGTTGTTATTATTGCCATTGTTATTATTGCTATTGCTATTGTTATTATTGCTATTGCTATTGTTATTATTGCTATTGTTATTGTTAATTTTCCTTCAATTTATATTACTACATAGTTTAAAACAATGCAGCTTTTTGAGTGCAGAGAAAGCTTAACAAAATATCACACTTATCCACTTATTTATGCATCTATTCATTGCAGAATTAATTTGGACATAAAGAGCGGGCTTCATCGGAGAAGAATATAACTAGTGTAGCATGGATTATGCCTAATGCATCCAGTGCCTCCTTGGAAACTAGGGATCTGTCGAAGAAATACCAAAGGTAGTCAGACCTGATAGCAGCATGCGCAGCAACTATCGATGCTTTCCCCCCGTTTTGGAAGAGTTGAAGGGGAACGTACCATGTCAGATTGTATAGGTACAATTGTCTCACGTGCCTCAGTTTGCAAGCCTAAGGCCGTCTGAGCATTCCTCTATCAACCAGGGAAGACGACAAAAAATAAAATTCAGGGTTATCAGTCCAACACATCGATTAGTTCCTAGGAAAATAATATAGGCTTAACTGATAATAAAATTCTTAATTAGCATTGTACATACAAGAAAATATTTAATAAAGCCATTTCTACGCTCGTTTATCTTATCGGCATGAAGGAGATAGAAATTGTTTAATAATAGTCTATACAAGAGTGAATGTGTTTTTATGTCTGTCAACATCGAAAATAAAAAACGAAAATTCAATTAAACGTCAAGCTTATTTCAAATATTCAATGTAGATCGGCTCTTAGGCCCTAGAGAGTCACTCAATCAAATTTATTGTTAGTATTTAAGTTTAACAGCTTACAAAGATGAGACAGTGATTTCCCAGAAAATTCCAAACTAACCTTCAAAACCTCTTTTAGACTGTTGTGATTTTCTCAAAAAAGGCTCATATGATCTTGAATACCATATAATTAAGACACCCTTATGTCAAATGAAATGTATATATTGAATTCTTTTAAATGTGATTATCAGCCCTCATGATTCTCGATGACTTTTGCATGATGGTAAACTGTAAGAGCTATACACATTTTGTGCCCAATAAATTTTTTAACATATTCCTTGCTATTTGTTTGAATATTCCATTACTTAAACGTTCCTCAATTTGGAAGCCATAACTCGTTTTTATGTCCTGGACGTACGGGGTTAGCGCAAACGTTGTGTCAGCTTTCATTGGCTTTTATTATGTAAAGCATGAGGCTTGCATTATTGAAACATATACCATTAAAAACAGAAACTCAACGAATGTTACAACTGCTCGATTGACCCCCTCGTGTCACATATCCACTCAAAAATACACAAATATTGTTTATCAGAAAGCTTTGAATTAATTAGCTTATTTTTAACTGTGTTGTAATTTAACTTCGCCCCTAATTGCAGAATCAATAACTAAGGAGTCCAAATTTGGTTAATTTATGATAAATTTCTTCACGGGCTTCCAGCTAGGTGAAAAGATGGTTAGATATCATCTATATCTATTATATATATATATATATATATATATATATATATATATATATATATATATATATATATCCGTCTATAGGACAAACCGGAAGAACCATCGCTACTAGTATAATCGAACATGAATGGAGCATTCGTTTAATACAACCTGAGAAGCCTGGGCTGGCAAAGCATTGTTTTGATAATGACCATAGAGCCAACTTTCGGGAGACGACCATCTTTTTTTTTCTGTAATTTACGTCCTCCAACGTTAAGTCATATCGGACGATGAATGAACTGGGTGAAATGATGCTCAAATGAGTCCAGGGTCCATGGAGCTTAGTTACCCGACATTCGTCTTGAAGGATAAGGGAAACCCCCGGAAAAAAAAACTTATCCAGATAACTCACCCTGACCGAGATTCGAACTCGGAACCTCTTGAACGGGAGGCAGACATGCTACCATCCACGCTACCGAGGCTACACGACCATCTTTGCAATATGCAACAGTTACTGGGAGCAGAGAGTTAAGGGGTCTTTGGCCATTTCCTCTGAAAGGAGCACGCTTAATTGTGATGCTGGATTTCAGTTCAGCTCCTCTTGGAAACTGGCCTTAAAATGGGAATCCTTCGATTTATGAAGCAAATATCAATACAGCTTGATAATCAAGTTAAGTAGTTACGTTTCTTAGACACAATTTTCTATACTCACGCCGGACGTGGTATTTAATGAAAACAGTATTTTATTCAGTAATGCTAATTTTAATAGTGTTTTGTCATTGTTTATAATTGTGTTATATCCAGTATTTCATTTGTGGTTATAACATTTTCTAAATATCCTGATGATGGGAGAGATGCACACTCCCGAAACGTTGGTATGTAATCGTCTTTACACCTGGCTGGCTGCCCGAGAAGAAAGTGAGCGTATTCGTCGCCAGGAAAGCTTCAGGTCTTTTTTTGGTTTATTTATATAGATAAATGCAGACAATTTTTATTGGCGTACGAAGTTCGTCAGGCCAGTTAGTATTTTATAATACAGTGTTTTTGAGAACAAGGAAGTGTTGCCACCGAAAATATATCTGAAATAAAGGAAGACGATTAATGTTTTGAAATCAATGATGATCAGTACTTTTAAGCTCAAATCCTACTTTTTTTTTGAAAAACAAAAAAGCAGTAATGACTGCAATCTATCCTTTAAATTTCTTAGTAAGTTTTTTGTATTATAAATTATTTGTTACATATAATATACTAATTTCTGTAAGTTTTAATTTGAATTCCACTGGTTAAAACCACAAACCCTACAAACACTTTTCTCGACTGTAATGAATGCATTTATTTATTCGTGCATTCCACAGGTAAAAATAATGTCTATAATGAGCGACTCCCAAACTGTTCCACTGTGGAGTAACTTTTTTAATTACCGGAGTAACGGGAAAGGTTAGTTGACTTTACCGGTGGAATGCTGAACTTTTCGGCAGCCAATTCCACTGCTATGTGTTTCCAGGTCACCGGTATTATTCGCGTTAGTGGACTGTGGGCACCCGCAATGCTATCATAGCGTGAATGTACAGATAAGGAAAGCGAGCAATACTACAGCTATACAGGTCACGAAAATTTATGTTTACCTCATGGCACAATGGTTCACGTAAGCCTATAATTTATTGCATTTTTAATGTGAGAAAAAGAATTGAATTTTTATAATGTGCTATTAACCCATCTTTAAATCTTAAACTTCTTTATAATTAATGCTAAATGCATTACATTCATACTACAAGAAAGCAGAACTTCTCTTGTAACTTCACTATCATAAAAAATCATTGCTTGGCAGTAATTTATTCCAATGAATAGATTCTACTATTTGCCATTTTAATGCAAAACATACAACAATGCACGAAGTCTTCAAGCTTTGTCCATTTTAATCTTCTTCATACACCACTGGTATCTAGTAGCTGAAGCACAACAGGGTTTGAATGGCTGTGAAGTCGCATTTCATGCTTCGTTAGCATGGTTCTTATTTCTTTATTTATGGTGTCCATTTTTAAATCCCTATGGATGTGTCGTTCCTAATGTACCATGGTGCATCAACGATACCAGTAGTACTTTGTTTTGAAAATTTATTCTAATTTTAATATTAGATTTCTTGATGCAGCCACAGGTCTGCATACATCCGAATAGGGTTTAATATCTGGTTACACAAAAGCAATTTGTTATGCATCGTAAGTTGAGAATTTCTTTCTAATATTTATTAAAGTTTTTCGTACTTTAGTTATTCTTTCTTCTTTATAAATGTGCCTTCTATTTTAGTTCTGCATTAACGGTCATGCCCAAGTACTTGGCTGCGTTTGCATATTATGACTTTGTGGGTTCGTGAAATTAAAGGTCCGATTGCACCACTCTAAAATGTTCTTTATTTGCACCGAATTACAGTTGAACACGTGCCGATTACACAGAATTACGTAATGCACACAATTACAATTCACCAGTTCGTCCGTTGCAGTTCCACTGTACGCTCACAATTACGTAAACTCTTCCGATGCACGTACAGTCTTCTCGTCCGTTCACTAGCACGGCGCTGCTACGCTGCTCGCCAAGCACTGACTGACCTCACTCATTGCAGCCCTTTTTATAGCAATATCGCCGTTTTCTCGAAGCCTCTAGTTTCCGTGAATCACCGCAAAGGTTCCAGATGGCAGTGGAAGGGGGGAAGAGGTGGCAAGCGACAAGTGACACTTCCCTAATCAACCCAACAGTTAGTGACAGAGACAAATGGGTGGGTGTGGTTTGGCTGCTTCTGGCCCCTTGTCGTTGGTTGTGCTTTCCACTATTTGGGGGACAATATGAAATTAATCGTTTATTTATAAATACAGTTAACTGTTTTACTTTTCAATTTGTGAAGTTGGTATGAGGGTTTCCTGGTTTTGTGGCATAGGTTGTATACAACAGGTACAGTATTGGTCCAAGGACACTTCCTTGTGGTGCTCCCGCATATATTTCCGTAAAGTTTGGATACTCGATTCCATATTTAATCCGAAATAACCTGTAGTATTTCAGAGTATTGATTTGTTAAGTAGCATTCTAACTTATATTAATTTAGTCCAGCATGCCATACTTTATCAAAGGTAGTTCTATCCTCTGGCCACAGAGGAAATTTTTATAGAGTTTAATGACACAAATTATACACTATGAGATGATTGTTGGAAAAATAAATTTGTGAAAGAAACGTTCTAAGTATGTTTAAGGTGCTTCTGCGTCCAGTTATGAGGATTTATGGGGGGGGGGGAATAAAATAAGAAGGAGAATGAAAGGTAGGCGCGACCTGTATCAAACGCAGAATGACACCAAACATTCTGTAAAAACATTTCAAACTTTCGAAGTAGGTGAGACAGTAATATTCTCCTGTTACTAATGCTAGTAAGTAAAGTTGAGTATTTTTTAGAACAGTCGGATATTCATTGGAATCCGATTACAAATAGAGAAACGGTAGACTTCAATTTCCTGATTGGCTTTCTAGCAGCTCGATATCAAACTGCTGGCAGTGCCTGAAGGCAAGACCTGGAAGAAGAGATATTCCAATATTGACGAGGTGAAACGTTTTCCGATAAAAGCTGTAGACATATTTTTCAGTACTATACGATGTTCTCAAAGTGGCCATGGAGGGCAAGGGATGTGTGAGAAAGTGAAAGGTGACTTGTGATACGATACCCTTTTTTTTTTAAAAAAGTTTTTCGCCATTTTGGAAACATGTACAAAGAAAAGGGAGTAAAAAGTTGTACAGCAGGAGAAGTTTAGAACATCGGTTGAAGAAGAAGCAAAACTTGCAATGTTTTTTTTATTTTTTTTTTTCCTTTCTTTCAAATGTGAATATAGGAGATCCTCAATTAAGGGCCCTGGGAGGTCGATAGGTTTCAAAACATCCATATTTTTGTTTTTAATGTTAAAAGTTATATAATTCTTCAGCTTTAAAATGATATATAACATAGGTTGTCAGCTGGTATTAAAGTCCTGTAATTCGTCAATTTAAACATGGCAGCGTAATGATACGACCACTTCCTGAGAATGGTGCTTATTCTTTGATCGTGAATTCCCCAAACCTTGATTTTTCTTACTTTAGGTGCATGTTTCTCAAAAACTATAAAAAATATTGACAAAAAATTTTTAGTGGTTATTTGTCGATGTTCCATGAACACATTAGGCTAACATTTATATTAATGTTGTTTATAAAATGGATGAAAACCAATATTCAGTCCTTGAAATATCTTTTTTTACTCAAAATAATTAATTTTTTATGTGCATGGTGTAAACTGTATGTAATTTTCATTCAGTCGATATTATAAAACTGTATCTTAGGTTATTTGGGATAAAACTTGGTGCATGTAGCTTTAAATTCCTACAAGTAAAGTGCACCTGAAATATAGGGTGCAATATTTGTTTCAGAACACACGGCGTGATTTATGCCCCTTTTGCATGGACCTATGCGAGCGAAATTTAAATATTATAAAGTAGTTAAATGCACACATCCTTATACAGCAATCATACCGAATTTCAGTTACTGATAATGTTTAGTTTTATATATATTGAATTTTTTGTGTAAATTGAAAACAGTACTAAAACATAGATAATTTCTATTAGTCTATTTAATGACGGTTGCCAGGTAAATAGAAAAGTAAAATTTACATCAGGATAATGTTTCATAGTTGTCCAAAACAACTGCAGTTCAATATTTAATTTAATACGATACCAGAATATATTATTATACGTTTTAAAATCATTTCACACAGAAGGAATCTGTAACAACTTTTCGTATAGCATACATAGCTGTATTATCCAAACCGTGTACACCAACTCTCATATAATGAAGAATGTGATTTTTGGACGTTTATGTTACGTAAATTACCAAGTTCTCCATATGCATATTCATTATAGACTATTGTTTAATCAAAATAATTTAATTTAAACGAAATGCATAGTGACAATTATTTTAGGCAAGCACCAAACATGTGTGATTTCCTTCTTTAGTAGTTGGGTGGCCATTTTTATGTGCTTGAAAAACTAAACCGGAAATAGCCTCATCTTTCACTTTGGGACGCTTACTGGAATTCGAAAAAATAGACCACCCGTAAATAAGTTTGACATAAACATTTAAATATAAATAAAATAGGCACCGTAGCTTTTATAAATAGTTCACGTGTTGACCGAAGCATTCTGTGAAACAGAAAATGTAAAATAAATATTTCACAAATAATAAGATTACTATATATAAAAATTAACTGTGTTATTTAAGAATTTAATATAATGAACCAATATGCGCATTAATCTTAATTTTATATAAACCGGCCGTAAAAAACTTGATGCAGTGTCTGGTATTTCACATGCATCCTTTAGGATTGACATCACAGTGTATGTATGGAACGCTGGATAACTGCATCGTAAGCGTTCAACGTGTGGTTGCAACATATTATGTAAGCTGTCATGAACACTTCGGTTTGCAAAAATCCTGTATGATATATTGTGTTGTTACTAGGTAGTACAGGAGTCAGAATAACACAATAGGTATGTCAGGTGCTGATCCGTCGTATATCTATATTTTAAAAAGGCCTTCTTAATCGTCAGTAGAAGTTATAACCTTTTTGCTCTAAAATAAGAACTGAATATAATTTTTCATTTGTCCTAGCATTTGGAGTGGGTAACATCTGAAATACAAATTCGCACCTCAGTTAAAAATAGTCATTTGAAAGATATTTCATTCCCTAACACTGAAACAGTTTCATAGAACAATATGTTACTTCTGTTACTGCAAGTCAACGGTATACATTTCTGTTTAAAAATTTCTTTTGCCTAGAATTTGATACTGAAACGGAAAGAGCTCAGTTACATCAACTTTTGAGGGGTGTTCCTTAATCTATTTCACAGTACCCGTGAATAGGTAAAAGTTTGGAAAGTAGAGTCATATTGAAAAAATCAATGCCATAACTGTGATTTGAACAAAGAGAGATACTCCCTAGTGATTAATCGAAAAAATGCAAGTCAGTTAATGCTACACTTGTACGTTGCTATGGTAACTCAATGGCTAAAAGCAAGTGACGGGAGATTCATGGTTCAAGTCCCCTCTATGGTATTGAATTATCATTCTGCATCTTCTCCTTTTTTATTCTTTGTTTCTTAATTTCTGAAACAAAAGAATGTAAAGATATGTGAAATGCCAAACTAAGAATATACACCTTTTAGTAAATATATATTTTTGTAGTGTTTTGTTGTAATACTTTAACTACATACAAATATAACTTTATGCCATTTCTTTTTTCAAAATGTAGTTCAATAGATACTGTAATGTCTATATACCTATTATATTAGAACAGCCTAACAAAGGGCATCTGTTACGTTTCCAAGAAATTGCCTAATTTATTTTGAAATTATATTGTAGCATTTTTATGTTACAAACCAGAAGATAGCCCGCTTCGGTAGCGTAGATGGTAGCATGTCTGCCTCACGTTCAAGAGGTCCCGAGTTCGAATCTCGGTCACGGTGAGTTACCTAGATAAGGTTTTTTCCGAGGTTTTCCCTTATACCTCAAGACAAATGTCGGGTAAGTCTAATCTCCATTGACCCTGGACTCATTTGAGCATCATTTCATCCAATTCATTCACCGTCCGATATAACTTAACGTTGGGGCGCACGTAAATTAAAAAAAAGAAAAAAAAAAACAGAAAATAATGACTTGTAAGATGCTTCAATATTTCAAAAACTATCCCTCTGTTGTCAATCGAAATATAACAATACCTGCATTATTTGGGCTAACTGGATAAATATTGTACAATTATAAGCGTGATCCAGCAGAAAGAATAAGCTAACTTGCAACTTCCAAGCTTACTAACGCTTATTTGCAGCCACATAGCAGTTTAAGGATTTACTTTTGTTATTTATGTTAACCCATTATATATACAACGAAACTGTCTCACTCTAGTTGTTTTGGTTTGACCCCGGAAAAATTAATGACATTGTCACCGAGAACATTATTTCGCTGAAGCCGCACAAAGCCGGAGCCACGCGTGGGCAGAGGCAGATAGTGGTGCACGGTGCTATACGCTTGCCGAGAGAGAGAGAACAGAGGGAGAAAGAGACAGACCTCGGGATAGTTCTCTCATTTTCTCGCTGCGCCGCAAAAGGCTTTGATACGTCGACAAATTTCTGAAAACAAATGGTAGAGATATAAAAGCCGCGGTTTGAGAGTTGCCAGACAGTTGCAGTTGTGCAGCGTGTGGAGATTTTAACTATACCGCAGTTGTTAATTGAGAATGCAGCTGTGTGCGGCTGTTTGAAATGTACCACAGGTTAATTCTTTTGTTTGTTTACGTGTGGTGAAGCAACGAGAGACTGCATTGTTGTATGTTACGTCATTTTAGAGCCTTTAAGGGGTGTACAAAGTGTCTTTTCACTGAAACAGAGAGCATTTTGAATTTCTGCAAAGTAGACTTAATTCTATGAACCCACAAAGTCACAATATTTATTTATTTGATAATATTGTTTATAATTTGAAAATATTTTCAGAATGATTGAAGATGTATTGTGTTTATGATGAGTGTGAGTAAGTGAAATTGTAAGACATATGCAAAATGTTTTAATGGGAGGCTATGAATATTTAATACATATGTGGAAATAATTGGTTTTTAAGGACAACAGTGAGCACCAATCAATGGTTCCTATAGGGAATAAGTTAGTTGAAGCTTAGATTTTGTAGAAGTAAAAACTTGAGATAAATAAGTTCAGTAGTACATTTAATCATTCGGTAAAGATACAGCAAAAACTACAATGTTGTGTAATTTGAAAACAACGTCGTAAAGTTGGTTTTTTTTTTTTTTTTTTTTTTTTTTTTTTTTTTTTTTTGCTTGTTCCATTTATACCCCGCCTTCAACTACTATGGTCATATCGCGGAACATACTGAAGGTGTTAACTCGTTATCTTTTGGTTTTTTTAAACATTAGATCACGCACACATTCACACTCTCATTCATACTTCCAGACTCTGGGGAAGATGGGGAATTATCTTGGTCGGAGAAAAATCCCCACCCCCACCGCCGGGAATCGAACCCGGGACCCCTAGCACGGTAGGTAGGTGCTCTAACGACTGAGCTACGGGACGTCGTAAAGTTGATGGATTTGGGAAATCAATACAATTATAAGAAGAATTTAAATTATATTATCCAACTATTTCATTTCAATGCCTAATCCTGGAAAAGACTTCAAAGTTACGACCTCACTCTGAGACCGAAGGCCTGATAAGATTTTGTTTTGTTTTTGTTTTTTGTATTTTACGTCTTCCAACGTTAAGTCGCATCGGACGATGAATGGAATGGGTGAAATGATGCTCACATGAGCCCAGGGCCCATTCGTCTTTCAGGATAAGGGAAAACTCTGGAAAAAACCTTATCCAGATAAATCACTCAGGACCTCTTGAACGTGAGGCAGAGTCGCTACTATCTACGCTACCGAGGCGGGCCGCCTGATGAGAGATTCCATTCTAGCTGCTGGGACAAGGTAAGAAGAATTATTCAAACTGAGGTTTGAGATGTGGAGCATCGATACATCTCACGCAATACTTCAGCTTCAAATATCGCCTCACTAGGTGCATAATCATACATTCCTAAAATCCGTTTCAAACGGCTTCCCAACGTGGTGCTTCGGGAACATCTTTATATCTCTACATTTGATAAACTTTGTTTCATCACTAATCAAGACATAATTTTATGCACTTGAACCAAACGTGTTGATAACACAATAGAAATGGAAATTAATTGTTCTTTCACACTAGCCGTGTGTAGGACGCACTATGAAAGGGTAAATTTCCATTAATTGTGCCTAATAGTGGTCCGAACTATAAAGCCCGGGCCTTAAAGTACTTACAGCATAGTATGTCGCCATTTAGGTAGTTGTCTCATGTATTTATGAGAACTCCTAGTGGTTTACCGGGAAAACATGAGTCAGTTGGATAATTTAATGTCATGTTGGCACGTTGGCCATAGTAGATAAAATGGTTAGAGCGGCTGGATGGAAACCAGAAGATCCGTGGTTCAAATCCCGGCAATGGCATTGAATTTTTCAGTCTGGCAATAGATAGCCTGACAACTTTAAAAGAACTCCCTATACTCATATTTTTAATTCCAAACTTAACCTTCGGTACTACTGAGTAAATCTGAGCAAAACTTTGGACATAGGTTTCAAATTTCAAAGAAGATTATAGACTAATCATCATTTTAAAATACTAGCCCGTGATTCTTTTCAACTACTAGCACATTTTGTTTAGCCCATAGTGGAGGACTTCACACTCTTGCGTTCGAGCAGTAGGCGAATATTTTATTTTATTTTACACCTCTTAAAATTTTCCTCCTGCATTCATATATAATGTACGAGCTTGCAGCATTTAAACTATGTTAACAAAATTGGGAACATTATATATATGCTATGAAATACCAATTCAGACATTCTTTTATATTAGAATTGCTACTGTAATTGAATAATATCATCTAACACCCAAAATTAACCTTAGATTTCACATACAACCACTTGATCATTAACATAGAGAAGGTTGTCTAATAATAACTAAATACAGTGCCGTAAGTTCAGGTTACAGAGAGTCTGTGTTTATATTATTTACGCCACTTGAGAACACAGCATTTAACGACACTATATCAGGGAGGGAATCGTGCAGCCCCATTTGACTATTAATCACCGCTGTAATTGCGAGATCATGCCTTACATTTCCATATATCAGGAACACAGTTCCCAGATGCTCGCGTAAATGCTAATTTGGTTATTACTTTAAGAGGCGACTTACGTCGAACCCTATTTGTCGTGTATTGTACATTTAAATTTAGCCTCTACAACGAGAGCTCTTATTATAAGAGGAATAATTTATAGCGGCATTATAGGATCTACGGCGTTTACTGTTTGTTCAAAATGCTTAATTAGTTTATAGGCTAAAGAGAGGTATCAAAACACGTTTATATCACAAGGAAATTAGTGTTTGGTTAGGTTTAGCATAAAACTACATGAAGACTACAACCACAAAGGAGAGTAAAAGTAATGTGTGAAGGGTACACAACAAAGGAGGACACCTCGTACACATATATCGCAGCTAATACGCCTCAGGAAGAAATGATGAAGTGAGGAAACAGCAGAAAGTATTGGGGTTACAGGCGCGAAAGTATTAAGGGTTTTTCATCCCGGCACCAGGATTCGCTGAGCAGCCACCAACATGCCGTGTGCGGGTTTGACAGGCGTTCCTCCATGTAAGGAGAGCGACCATATAACGCCACCCAGCGCCTAGAACAGCATTCATAGGCCACGCAATGGTCGTTGAACACTGAAATATTTAAATGAAAGCTTTGATGAGAGTCCTTTTATCTGTTTTCCTGGGTCGTCAATGGCAAAGATATCTTACTGTGATGCCTTCACCGTCTCAAGTTTCACTGGATTGTTTATTTCAAGTGTCGCTACCCAGGAAAGCTATAGTCTCCTACAAATAAAATACTTTATTTACTTCCAGAAAGGTTTTCCACCTACAACTTAACACCAAGTTAAACAATTTTACCTATAAACATATTTTAAACCTTCTATGACATTTTTCGTTTGAGTCATTATCACTGTCATCCTCGTCCATGTTTCTGTCACATTGTCTTCAATTATACATTCTTTCTTTTTCTTCCGTTAGTGCATCTTTTTCATAATACTCTGTTTCATTTCATCTATATGGTGACATACCTTTTCCCATTCCATTTGTCCAGTTTGCTCAAATTATTTGCGGCACATTTCGTCTTTTATTTTAAAGGACACATTTCTGCAAGCAATCCATTTGTTTGTCATCTGTCCACTTTAATTCAATAGGATTCAGATCCGGATGTTACGGAAGAAGCCTTAAGTTTGCATGGTTATATCCTGACAACATTTGGTCGATCAAAAGGTTCTTCTTAGTTGGTTTGTTTTGTTGCTATTTTCATCAAGAAAGCATAAACCTACCTTCTTAAAGCACTCAACGTTTGGGGCTTATCTACAAAAGTATTATGTTACGAGGCATTATCTATTATAGCACCACGTTAAGGGGTAATTTGGAATTAATATTGTGGATAACAGTTTGACATAATTTTCAGCATTCATTTCTTTATGAACACTTAATATGTATATAACTATGGTCAACAGTACTCGGGGGAAGGGGTAGGGGCAGACGATTCACCGGCATATTGCATCAAGTAACAGGAGTGATAAGTTTGCTAAGAATAGGAGTTGGAAGGAGACAAGAGAAGGAAGGTTAAACTTGGCCTCGCTTACTGTTTTATTAGAGAAGGTAGTGTTCTAGAACCATTGCGCAGCTTCAAATAATGCAAGAAGCCACGGTGGCTGTCCGACGCTTCTATCACCACAAGTCTGAAACGCGTGAAATATAATGACACGTAACGAAGGAAAATTATGGGAATGACATTGTGGTATCAAAGTAGGCTCTCCAGGATTCGCCTAAGTTACAAGGGAAACCACGAAATATACAAGTCATAATGAGGGTTCAAGAGGATCAAACTCGCTACCTCCTAAGCGCTATTATCACATTTGGTGTGCTAGCTGTTACGCCTGCTGTCGTAGAAAATAAACGAGTTCTTCATGTCACAGCGCCTACAAGTACACTTGGTTAAATATCTGGCAGCGACCTCGGTCCCTCCTAGGACGTTACAATAGCACTGTCTGACAAGGAAGTTGACGCCTTGCAGCACTGACAGACCGTTGTTTTCATACAATGAACGAAAAGGAAGACAATCTTTTTTAGCGTGTCCCCTTAAAACTCATACCAAAGTGTAATGTAGTGTGTAAAGAGTTACTTGGAGAATCCGGCCAAACATTGAAACATCAACCGGCCGGACTTATCAGAAACGCCTCGTTCGCCTCAAAACCTTCGTAATGTTAGATGCACCACTGATAACACTGAGCAACAAAAAATTATTTTTGAATGTTTCAAGCACTTCGTGAGGCAATTCCGGCTAATTTTGGGTTGAGAAATACAAATATGACAATGAAAAAATGTTATTAACTCTAGTTTCTATGATACACTAGGTGGAAGTATTACATATTAACGGATTGAGAGAAAAGGATACATTTTAATTGCATATATGCTAACAACAATGAAAGTGCATTTGATATTTTTAACTGGTAATTACATGCTAAGAGTTCTAAATTGCTGGAAAAATACTTCGCAGATAGTCGTGTCTAAAGAGAATCATGTGGTGGCCTATTGACTTCATCGTCTTTTAGCTTGCCTCTTGTGATTGAGAAAGACCAACAGTAATCCGCAAGCATTACTTCATTCCAACGGCCCTGATATCTTTGTTCCATAACAGAAATATCCTGATGGAATCTCTCCCCATGTTCATCAGTAACAACTCCACAACTAGGAGGGAAAGAGTCTAGGGTGGAGTGGAGGAAATGGATTTTAAGGGGCATGTTGCATCCAAGGTAACAGTATTTCTGCAGGAGCACTGTCACCAAATGCTTGTAGCTGTCATCTCTTTTGTTACCTAAAAATCCTTGACGGCTTCAAGCTTCCGTTTCTTTCCCCTCCAAAATTTGGACAAATGCAGGATCCTTTACAAGTTCTCTTATTTGTGGTCAAACAAAAATGCCTTCCTTAACTTTTTCATCACTTAATTTCCAAAATTTCTCTCTGATTGTGTTTTGTTATTTGACAGGTGTGCCAACTCCCAAAAAATCCCAAATTTAAAATCTTCACTTTAAAAAATGAAATGTCACTTTATCTTCAAAACAAGAGCTAATCTATCACTTTTATGGCGATTTTTGAATTCAGCAGATAGAAATACATATAAACTCACTATTTTTAAGTCCGAAAGATTTTCATTGTTGCTGAGTGTTATTATTCTTAATACTTGAGACAATTGTTATGGATGAGATTAACTTAGTGAAGTAGCTCCACTGTAACTGTGAGGCTCGAGTTCCGAAGGTTTCGAGTTAGATTTCAGTCTACCACCCACTCTGACAGTTTTTCTTTCTTTTTTTCCGAGAGGTGTATCTGATTTTTTTTTATTATTTTATGTTTAATAATTTCTCTTTGATTTATACTCTTACTCATCTGTCAGCGTATCGCTGTGCCCGACGAGGGTGCGGATGCGTAATCAAACTAGAGGGTACTCCCACGGAACTAGAGGGTTGACGAGTGGACGAGTCGTGTTTAGACAGCTTTAGCAATGGAGCAGGTTTCCGAGCTTGGAATTGTTTTGATCTTCAGTGCGTCTCTTTGCAATCTCTTTCGGTTTTTAGCATATAATTCGTTACACTGAACCAGTTGTCCTGTAAAACGTCATTAATAAACTATTCTTGTCATTTAAAATTACAGTACACGTCTTATACTAGAATGATAATTAAACCAATAGCAATAGCTTATGCTTACCTCTAATGAGAACATTTCTTGACTGACTAATTGTAATTAAATTATTATAAATATTTAATGCATAGAATCATACATTATATAAAATCGACAAAGTGTCGTTCTTCCAGATCTCCAGTTAAAACCCAATGGAAGGTAATGAACTTTTTTTTTTCTGGCATGAAAGTGCTTAGCATGGTTTTCTTTGTAAGAGACGGGAAGGTGCTGATCCTCTGTTGTACACATACAGCAAATAGATGGACCTGAAGCCTGAAACAGAAGCCTGTAACAAAATAGGCTTTTCATGCCCAATATAGAATAAGAAGGGGAGCTTATAGCATTTGAAGAGCATCAATAAACGGAAACTCAATTTAAAATAACCTGATGAAACATAATCTACATGACTTAAAACGTCAGCATTTTGCCTATAGAACACGGCGTTTACTTGTAACATGTACGTACCTATGGTAACTAGGACCTAGATAAAGGCGACTAGTTATCTACTCCCTCAATGGGCGTACGCACGCACACACAGAGTGAGAGAGAGAGAGTGAGAGAGAGAGAGAGAGAGAGAGAGAGAGAGAGAGAGAGAGAGAGAGAGAGAGAGAGAGAGAGAGAGAGAGAGAGAGAGAGAGAGAGAGAGAGTGAGAGAGAGGGAGAGAGAGAGGATCCTCGGCAAAAGTTTCGTCTTCTCACCATATTTTCTGTATTGGGTAACTCTTTTTCAGAATTCAGTAGGCACCAGAATAAATGTACTATTAAGTGTTTCAAATTCGATGATTTTTGCTTCAGCGCTACTAGACGATCAACCAATCGGAGTCTTGCGGTGCATTCCCCCTATGTGGTGTGTGACGAGCGCCAAACTAATCAATTTCTAATAAATACCATTCGCGCTAAGACAAAACTTCAGGTTTCGCAAAAACTGGTCCATGAGGAAGGAGAGAGTAATGTATTCAACATAGCCGTAAAAATCCCATATTTTTACCTCAAATAGTTTGCCTAATACTGCTGAATAAAATAGGTGCCACTATATTATAACCATGCATTGCGACATAAGCGCTGCAATGAACATCATTATTGGTATGCGTGAATGTGTATTTGAAATTACTCAGAGTTGAAACGTAAACATTTGACATGCTGTGATAAAAGAAATATGTACTTTGAATAAGCCAAAGTGTTTGTTAAATTCGATGAAAGGAAATAATACACCTCCCGCTGGTCTGGCAGAACGTATCTGTGCGTATTATATCTTTGTTTATAAAAATTGTTCGTAATCTCTATTTACTTTAGAGAGTTCAAATCAGCACTATTCCGTTACTCTTCCATGAAAAAGTGTATCATGCTGGATCAATGAGACTCGATCCAGCTTCCACCTTATTACTGCCAGAAGAATCCATTTTATATAATGGGCTCAAATCATGTTGCAAACAGAAATAATATTTTAAACTGACTGATTCACGACTTATTCACGAAGAAATTGACAAGGAACACAAGACTGGGAAAAGTGCATGAGACATGCAGATAAACTACAAGAAGACGACTTTTGGAAACAAATAGCACGTAAGGAGATTTTGGAACCTATCATAAATTTGCAGTACTCAGACGTTGAAGACAATGCCAGTGACGAATTATCTCTTAATGTGAATAACATTCACAGTTATTAGGATGCACCGCTGGTATTTTCGTTGGATTATAAAAATAAGTAGTTCATAAATTAAATATTTAAAGTAAATATATAAACCACTTGCGTAATGTACGAATACCTATGCTGAAATTGTGCTTTCAACAACTGCATTATTATAAAGCTCTGAAAAATTCAGTTTGCGTTTTCTTACGTCTTTGCGCCAAGAACACTCCCAAGTGTGTGCGAGAGAGAGAGAGAGAGAGAGAGAGAGAGGAGAGAGAGAGAGAGAGAGAGAGAGAGAGAGAGAGAGGAGAGAGAGAGAGAGAGAGAGAGAGAGAGAGAGAGAGAGAGAGAGAGAGAGGAGAGAGAGAGAGAGAGAGAGAGGGAGAGAGAGGGAAATATAAAAAGAGTGAAGATAACGAGGTGAAAACGCTGAATGCTGTAACGCATCTGATTCGCTACAGGCGAGAACTCTTCTCAGTTGAAACACATGATAGATATAAATTTCTTTCGTTGTTTTGTATTTCCTTTCTTTAATAAAACAACCAAAAAATAGATTAGTGCAGGACAACTAACAGAGCAGTCATGCAGCTTTGTGGCACCACGTGATTTCCGTTCCTTTTTACTCTAATTTCGGGTTTTGGTAATGTAGAAATGTAAACCCCTTAGACATTAGAGAAACTGAAGAGCAATATATGAGAATGTGTTAAACCTCGCACGGCTAATTTATTTTGGAGATATTGTCATTAGATGGAAATTTTGTATTTATATACGCATAAAAATGTGTAATAAAGATGCCGTTCAAGTTTAAATACGAGGGCCAGTCTTGAAAGACATGCTGGAAACCAGTTTTTGAGAGATCCTTCAAAATCGCCTCCGCAGCCTTCATCACTGCTTCTGATGGTGGATAATGCCTCCCATGAAGGCATTTCTTCAAGTTAGAGAATAGAAAAGGTCACATGGGGCTAAATCCGGACTATAGCTAGGGTGACGGATGCACTCCACGTTGATTTTTGTAGATATTCAGCAACAACATTGGCAATATTCGGCCGCGCATTATCGTGTGTGCGGCAACCAGCCTGCTTCATGGAAATGTGGTCTTCTGCGCCTGATATGGATTTGCAATGTTTTCAGGACATCACTGTAGTATTGCCCAGTTACTGATGTGTGTTTAGGTACAACATTTTGATAAACCATTCCATGAATATCAAAGAATGAGATGACCATAACTTTCGCAGCAGAAGCATCCACGTTTGCTTTTTTGGGGGTTGTGATGAAGGAGATTTCCACACTGAGCTTTGCTGTTTGCTGTCAGGATAAAAATAATGTAGCCAAGTTTTATCAGCAGTGTTTACGTTTGATAGAAACTCCTCTAACATCAACTTTAACTGCATGTTACTTCCATTGTAGCGGTAGGCGATACTGAACATGTCTGAACTTGCCTTGTTCTCACAGTCGGGAAGCGGGAGTAGCCAACAATGAAACTACTAAGGCGTGTTTGCTTCACATTAAGCTAACAGAATATAATAAGTTTGAATTTTAGTGCGAAAAATTATGACCGTAAAAATAAACATCATTCTTTATTGAACAGCTCTCGTATTATCTTTAAGGATATATTTTTAGTAGCATTTAAAGATTAGAATTACATAGTGTAGCACTAAATAAGCTTTTTTCTCTCCGTTAAGTACGAGTAGGCGAAATGCCTACGAATGATGCGAATTTTAAAGCATTTGTTGAAAGTATGAACTATAAGCATTTTTATAAAAATATTGTAGTTAAGCGGAAGAAAATATAAATCTAAATGTTTATATAAATAGGCTTATAATAATTACAGTTCACATTATAATTGGTAGAGAAAGTTTCCTGATTTTTAAGGATATACTTTTTAATGCTTGTCACTGCTGCATATTCATAAAGAAATTTTTGCTACACTTGCTCCTCAGAAACACTCAATGACCAGGAATATGAACATGATTGATGTCTTTGGTCGAGATTTGCATTAAATTTAAGCGTCAGCCATTACATTTTCACTTGAGGAGGAGGGGATCGACGTCGATTAGTAAACTACTCCTTCCACTCTCCGGCACCAAAGAAAGCCAACCGTTAGATCATTAGCCAAACCTCCTCTGTCATTATTGCACCAGTTCTCATAATCTGGTCAACCCAGTAGCTACAATTATTTGAGCGCCCAATTTGCTTTTATGTTCGTAAGATATGATTATTAATCGTTGTAATTTATATGATTATTAGGAAAAACGTTATTAAATTGTATTGGAAGGAAATTCTAGTGTTCCTAACGACAAAGCAGATATGGAAGAATTTATGATAGAGACAACTTTGGTAATAAAATTGAAAATTCAAATGCTTTAGAGCAACCTGCAACGAGGTTTCTTTTCATGTTACGGGGACAGAAACACAGAAACATGAAATTTGGCATTCACTGAATTACACCAGAGGCTGTCATTATTTCAACTCTAATCACTATAACCTCTAGTTTTGTACTAACATTTACTCTAAGCTATGTCTTAATAAAACCTGCAAGCTGTTATTAAAACGTAAGACAAAAGAGTCAACAAAAATTATACGAATAGTTAACGAATAATTAAATAAAACAGTTGCTAAAAAAGGTAACATTATGAAGACCTAATAATAATACTATGTAGTGAAGAAAAGCAGTACACTAAGGTTCTACCTACGTACACAAACAACATATGAAAAACTGGTTACAAAACTATTACGAAATGCTATCAAAACTAAGCATAAGAAGCAAATTCAAATTAAGATAACGTTAAAAATTTCAAATCCGAAGTGTGTTTCTATAATTTCTATAGTGGAACATGTTACATATTCCATAACTTTGAAGAAAGAAGTTAATGGAACTGTACTATGTAATAGTTGCAGAAATTCAAGGAGTATTAGTAATACGTTCGGTACAAAGGGTTTCTGAAAGGGAAAGAATGCTTTTTATAATTAAAGTAGGCATATATACTCACCGTTTTGTTATTTTATGTTTTAATGAGGGGAAGAATATCAAGTCAGTAATTCGATCTTTGTATACTATGTAACTAGCAGGATGTAGAAGGAACGAAACGACGGACGGATACCTCGTGATTGTTAATGTTACTTCTCAGCATTTCCTCTAAAAGAATGACATACTAATGTTACTAGGATAGTAGAAATAAGAAGACTAATTCAGTGCGAGAATTAACTATATACGATATATAAGGATTGTAACAAAGTAAGAAATGCTAATTGCATTTTAAATATCTTTGTATATTGTATTTATTATGTTAATAGAATAAAAATAAGGATGTGAAAGTATTTCAAACTCATAGAAATATTTTCAAATTAAAAGCTGTGCTGAGCTTCTGAACCCAGTGGAGGTTCGGGATTTTTCTTTATATAACATTTCAGAATGTGAACCTGTATGTATAGATGCGTTTTCTAGAAGTGACACGTGAACTTTCTTTGCAACTTTTGATTAGATGTCAACAAACGCGGCACCCATCTTGCACATACATTGTAAAAGCCCGCAACATTACTTAAAATATTACCTGCACGTTCTTATGATATGTTTCCAGCCTCTGCTATCTCAAACATTTTAATTTGTGGTCTTCCAGTACTAAACGATGAATTTTATCAATAATCTCTGGAGATGTGACTTCCACAGAGTGTCCATAGCGAGGCTCATCACTAGTGGTCGTGCGTACCATTTTAAACTCTGCAACCCACCTTTTAGTCGTTGCATATGAAGGGGCAGAGTCTTTCAATATACTGTCCAGTTCCTCCTTTATTTCTGTAGGCGTTAAGCCTTACAAATGGAAGTACTTAATCAGTGCTCGGTTTTCCACATTCTCCATTTTCGTGAAACCTCTACACTTGCTTTATTTAAGATGGTGTCGTTCAAAAACTAAACGAGCTATTGACCTGCAACTTTGGATACCAGCTGGTTTAAAGTTAAACTATATGATGCTATCCGTCAAACTAGCCCAGTGGCGCCATCTCTAAGTGTGTACACCCACTCTAAAGTAGGGACGGGGATTGGTCAAAGATTGACCAGACAGGCTTCTCTCGGTTTAAATTTTATTGCAAATAATATTTTTCGAGCCTACCAACTCGGAAACGTCATTAAAGAGTGTTGTTGCTATGTGATGTATTAAAATTTAAGTTAGTAAAGATTAATGTAATACAATCGGTTTTATTAAAATTTTCCATTAGTGATTTCAATTGTAGTTTTAAGAGAAATTCTAAGATTCTAAGATAATGTCTCTTTAAAACTTTGATAAATCATAAACCTGATATTTCAATGGTTACGCTAAGCAACATGTGAGGATAGCTAAAACAATTATTATATTTATAATGTAAGAGTAAGAGAGCTGCCACAGTTCCATTAACTAAATCACTTACAAACGCCATGCAATATATGATTTTAGCCATCCCATTTAACACACACCTAGAAAGAAATGCGTTTGCATTAACAGAATATTTTACGTAATACAATTACCGTATATAAAAGCGAGAAAACACGGAGTGTTTACAATTCCATGAACTCTTGGTAGTTAGGAAATAACCACACAACCATAAATAATGTCATATCACAGCTACGCTACATTGCATATTCAAATAGAAATACTGTTTCCATGTTACAGATAAGTGTATGTACAATGCGATATACCCAAGAGGGGCATAAGCACGCTTCTAATCAGAATGGTTTAAGGGTAACTCGCTAGATATCAAACAACATAGACATTTAATTCGATTTGGGACAAACTGCTAAGAATGAAATAAAGATTGGGTATTATATAACATAGGAATTGTTACAGATAGTAGCAAAGTCCAAAAGAACGTAGTTTCTGGGTTTGAATTATAATGTGACGTTTCATCCATAGGGTTTTAGTTGTATACCAGCCAGGAGTCAATTTCTTTGAAGACGCTCAACGGAGTGAGTGATGACAGACAAACGGACAGACAATCCATTCCAAACTAATAAAATTATAATTAAATTGGGGCTAATAATTAAAATATTATTGAAAGTAGCATAAAATTACTCTTTCAATTAAACACTGGTATGAGTGGTTGGACAAAGTAAGCTCTGCTTTATAGACAGAGACAAAGAAAGCGAAATCAATAATTGCCTCACAAAATGTACGTGAATAAAAATTTAAAACAGGCAATGAGCAAAGTTAATATTTACATCTAACCTCTACCATATGCAAGTACATAATGCGACAGATAGTAAAGCTGTTCTTATTTTTCTCTTCTTATACTAGTAAACTGTTTATGCCCCCCCCCCAAAAAAAATCCACTTGGCACTTCCAATATGTTGATAAGTAAAGAGTAAATTAGTACAAAAGTGAATCGAGAATATATTGACACATTGCTTCACTCACAGTGTGAGTGTCCTTACGCTTCTTTCAAGTTTATACTTTGAAAGAGTAAATTTTTCAAACAATCCCACTTTTTACCTGATTCTAGCACTCCATATGTTTTCTTTTTCCCCAATTTCCCTCCGTTACTGAACTAGAAGACAACCTAGATTCACAGATTAATGTTAGATACTTTTAACATCAAACTAATACGGACTCACCGAGGTACTGATGTAGATCACCCTTAAAAAGTATGTAATTCAACCACTCAGGTAGAGGGTTTCTGCACTTCCCTTTAGCCCTTAACCTAGTCCTGACGTACGTGAGATAATAGGTATGAGTTGGACTTGAGTTCAAACAAAAAGGAGAATGACTTACTTAGGGCTGGAATGAGAGAGGTAAGGAGTTTATACCAACACTACATAAAGAAAATAAGCCCGCCTCGGTAGCGTGGTGGTAGCGTGGTGGTAGCGTGTCTGTCTCACGTTCAAGAGGTCCCGAGTTCGAATCCCGATCAGGGTGAGTTACCTGGATAATATTTTTTCCAGGGTTTTCCCTTATCCTTCAAAACGAATGTCAGGTAACTCAAAGCTCCATAGACTCTGGACTCATTTGAGCACCATTTCATCCAATTCATTCACCGTCCGATATGACTTAACGTTGGAGGCCGTAAATTACAAAAAATAGATAAATAAATAAATAAATAAATAAATAAATAAATAAATAAATAAATAAATAAATAAATAAATAAAAGAAATAATACCCTAAAACAAAGCAGAGGCAGGTTTCCATGTAATCGACTGCACAGAATATTTGTTTTGGAATAGATTGATTTTTATTGTACATATTCCAAAATTTTACAATTTAGAACTTTGGATTACATTTATTTGTCTTTACTTTGTTGTTACCTTAGCTTACTTGATACCCTGGTCTTCCGCTCTGCCAGGTAGCTGTTGATCTCCATGCCCCATTCTTCTCCCTCACATTCCTTTGTTATATTCTTCACATTTCTGGTCCATTCTTCTTTTACTTTCTGCAAAAACTCGCCAATGCTTCTTACCTTCTATTCCTCTTTGCCCGGTAACATTTTTGTAGCTTATATCCTCTTCTCTACTTTCTCCCATGTTTCTTCCCAAACCTTTTTGCTCCACATTGCAACCTCCTCGCATTCTGTTACATAGTGTTCTATGCTTTCTTTCCCCCCCACAATTCACAAATTCCCTTTTCCATACCTCTTATCCCTCTTAGAAATGTTGTTCCTGTTCTCATCCAAGCTAAACCTTCTCTCTCTTGCCTATTGCAGTAATCAATATATGCTTCTCCTCCCCAATTTCTTTTTATTTGCTTGTAAAATTGTAATGATTTTACATTTTCTAGACTTCCCCATATTTTCTCTCTTTCTATATTTTCTATAATGACCATCCAGTCACTGGAAACTATGGGCATTCCTGAATCTATAGTTCTAATTTACATTTCCAAAACCAGTCTTAAATTGATGTAGATGCCTTTATATTATATAACGAGTACATTAAAACTCAGAGGACAGATAACTCGACAGGTAATAACTTGACAAATTGCATACAAATTTGTGAGAAATATTTAAAACAGAATATAAAATATGTTTCTAGATTTCTACAGTGCAAGATGTGCCACCCTTATATTGCGATAAATTTTATTGGTATTCTTTTCGTCACATCCTCTCATCAGAAAACAAAAAAGCTGTGGATTTGGGTTTTGTTATAGAAGAATGAAAGGCCACTCTTTGCGGAAGAAAGTGGGAAAGGAACAATGGCTTGAGTGCGATGCATTATAATGTAAGAGATGATGAGAGATGTTCTTTATACGGAGGCGGCTTCCTTTAGAAAAAAGAAGGCAAAATCGCGAAGCAGAATGAAAAGATGATTTATAGTGCACATGGTACACGTTCAGAATATGCCTGAGAATACCAAGTACAACAGAACCAACCACAGCATTGCCTGGCAAATCGTGAAAAACAGTATTGAAATTCTAAACTCCCTCTGGAGATAAATAAGCAACGTTCTGGCTTCTAAACCTAGATGCCACGAGTTCAATTCCCCTCTGTTGGGAACATATCTTTAATTAGGATCATTCTTTATCCTCTGAAGAGGCTTCGAGGTATGGAGGCAAGAGTATGGTGACTGCTATTCCTAAACGAAAATGAGCAGAAAGCAGTAGTTAAAATCTACAATCAATGATTTACTTGTTTCTGAAGTTTCACATATGAGCACAGAGGTTAAAAGGGCATTTACAAATAAAGAATTAAAAATGAAAGTACCAGCTAACGATTCTATGTCAGTTTTTGCCTACCATGCTACAATGAATGCTATTGTTAAACTGTTTTAAAATACCAACGTTATATTAGAAATTAATTGTTATTTCATACTGGCTGTGTGTAGGCTAAACTATGGAAAGATATTCAGACTGAAAAATTCAATACCACGGATCTTCTGGTTGCCTTCCAGCCACTCTAACCCTTGAGCTACTATGGGCAACGTGCCGACATGACATTAAACTCTCCTACTGACTTGTGTTTTTCGCGGTAAACCATTTAGGAGTTCTCATAAACACATGAGACAACTACCATAATGGCGACTTACAACGTGTAAGTAATGCTATGGCACTGAATTTTTCAGTCTGACTCTACCTCTCCATACTTAAGCCTACACACAGTCAATGTTAAAGAACAATTAATTGACCTAATAGTGGTGAACTATAAAGCCCGGGCCTTAAAGTACTTACACGTTGTAAGTCGCCATTATGGTAGTTGTCTCATGTGTTTATGAGAACTCCTAAGTGGTTTATCGGGAAAAAAAAGCAGCTGGACGGAGACCAGAAGATATGTGGTTCAACTCCCGGCTATTGCATTTAATTTTTGAGTCTACCTCTATCTTTCCAAAGTTATGTTGTTTATCAAAGCCGCACCAAAGTCAACTTCTTAGTAATCGCTTTCCAAGAAATATGCCAATAAATGTAACTTTCAATCACAATATTATATGGAGAAGATGTCCACTATTCGTATCATCAACTATTTAATTATAAAATCAAAATTCAACCAGATTTCTTTATCATATATCGAGTGTATTTGCTTCATCGCTTTGATCATTCAATTTTATTAATGTATAACGTATTAAATTTTTCTTTGAGAAATATTTAATGACGAAAAGCAACTTTTCTTTAGGTTGCATTGCAAAAACTCCATGTTTTTTATAATTCTGAAGTTCTTGAAAACGGAGATGAAGAAGTGCACAACATATATTCAGAGCTTTCTTTTAAAATTGGCGATAATTTGGAACGAGCCCATAGGACTGTTTCTCACCGCCTTTTCTGAAATTATCACTTATCAAGTCTCTGATTAGGTAAATAACTATTTAGTCTTTAAAACTGATGTATATAGGTATATATTGTTTTGCACTATTTGTTATTTCTCCTCAAGCAAAAGGGAAGGAATTTAATTATGATATATAAGAAAATACTTTTTTCCCATTTATGTCACTTAATATCAATCTCGTTTCACCGAATATGAATTCCAGAGTAAAGTGAAAATATAAATTTAAAATTTACATCACCCAATTTGGTAAAAAGAAGACATAATTTGAAATTGGCCTATAGAAAGAGAAGACCGAACTGCGTATCTTAATATAGTTTTCTCTGGTTTCATTAAACATAATATGGGAGTACTTTTAGTGTAATTTGGAACAAAGTATCCTATGGTGTTTAATTGCTTTTTCTATGTTACTTAAATCCTTTGCTTAAAATTAATTACTCACTCATATGTCTAAACAAAACTGAAGCTTGTAGTCTTGGACCCAACGATTTATAGTAAACTATTTAGGAATCCTTAAAATCCAACACTCAATCCTTATGTAAATGTATGTGAAAATATTTGTAGATTAATCTATAAGACGCAGAAATTAGTCTGCAGCTTACAGAACTTTACAAACATACAGTAGCATGATAGTAAAAATTCTCATCCTTTATTTACAACACATTCAACACAAAAATTAACTGTACAGTCCGGTTGCACGGAAACTTTCCGATATGAGGAACAGCTGTTTAGGTTGGTAAGTGAATAGCACCACGCCCCTAGTTCAAACCACTGTCAGCGATAGGAAGGCGTGCGCCTGCCACATTTTTCACGATGGCGTGGGTTAAACAAAAGCCCAGATAATTTATGTTACATTAAGACATATAATTGAGAATATGTCTCATCGACTTTGACTATTTCATTATATCCTTGTTCAATAAGCCCAATTACTTTTGGCTAGTTATCCACAACCTTTGCTCACTTCAAACGGCATGCATAGCATAGAAGATAATATTGTGACTTTATGGGTTTGTAGAATTAAAGTTCCAAGTTGCAGAAATTAAACATCGTTCTTTATTTGCGTAGGAGTACACTGTTCAATTCTCACGCATCAACATTACATCACATATACTCAGTCTTCCAAGGTCGATGACAATAAAAACACAGCGTTCAGTTTACAACATTCGACAGCTGACTCTCGTGTAACAACTACACTCTCGTTACACACAACGGACTCATCACTAGCCATGGTTTCTTTTTATACACTCCCTCATGAATTCCAGACTGTTCTGTCAATCACTAGATGTTTCTGGAATAAACAAGGCATCTAATGTGGTAATCTGAATATTCTATCACCTTCGAGAAACGTGAAACCCTATCTGGGCCGGCAAGTCTTTCGCCTCTGTGATAAACTTTCCGTCTCTTGTTTATCGCCGCTATCGTTAATTATCGGCGTTTTGTGAACGCTAGCCGCATATCAGTTCCTTTGTGTACTCTAGCCGCGCGATCTTAAACTGCTTATGCAAGCTCTTTATTACCGTGAAACATTATCCGCCGTTTGCTATCTACTTGCGCCGAAATTTTATGCCTGTTACCGCGACAATATATTAAAAAAAGCTGTTTCATGTAACTCACCCCTTGTCATTAGAGTTATGAAAAACAAATGAGCGACGGACACAGCAAGGAAGTGATGTTGACAATCGTTCCACTAAGGTTAAATTTCTCTTTACCCTTCCCCTTCCACTACGCACCTAGGCTACAGGCCTGGCTTATCGGTCACTGTTTGTGTTATTGGACTTTGATATAAACCAATAAGAGATTGGCACAGCCAGGACTGGTGTAAAACACGAATGGTGAAACGGCTATGCCAACATTATATAAAATAACACACCAAAAGATATCAAGAGCATCGGAAAATTGCCGTGCACCGAACTGTACTTCCTAAATCGTGGCCTACCTGGTGAAGTTCAATGACCTAAGACATCTCTTTTGTTCTTATTTTTCGGATAACACTACTTAAATATGTAACACATTAAAAACATTATATTGTTCACGAAGATATAATTCAATTGCTCCGAAGACGTAAATTAGCCACTACTACTGAGATTGCTGAGAAAATCTTACGCATGAGGGATAGGAAAAATGAAGTTTAGTACTTATTTACACAACTTATGGCTAAAATTGAATTATTTACGAATTAAGAGAGTTACCTCCTAAGTACAGCTGTTCTAAAAATTAAACATCCTATATCTCACAACAAAAATTCGCAATAAACAGTGCGAAATCAAAATAAAAATGATTTGTAATATTTAAGTTTAGGTTTCATACTGAGCATAAACAACTGAAAAGCATACGGAGTGTGTCAAAGGCGGAAGTTCATAACCATAACAATGAATATAATAAAACTGTACTTGTCGAGGTTGAAACGCTTAGTTTTGCTCTGTTAGGTAACATAGACTGTCGGCATCTGTTACTGTTGTAATCATCTGACACACACAGTTCGTATTTCTCGTTCTCACTTTGACCTATATGTTACTAAATACATGACACTGTGTTAACGGTAAGCTCGAGGGTTTAATGTTCTGCAGCTGCAAAGACTGGCAGTTGAGACATGAGCGTTGAAGCAAAACGTTCATGGCAGAAACAAGATACAAAACAATGCAAAAATAAAAATAAATGAACAGAGGTATAAAAATATACACAGAAAATAAGGTGACAAATGACAAGTAAAACAAAACACAAAAGGAGACCAGGCAAGGCATGAAAATAGAAAACCGGTAAAAAGGAACAGGAGCTACATTATGCCGTGAAAAATACAATAACATTAGAAACAAGGAAACATGCAGAGAAAAGAAGGTACAGAAGAAATAGGAGCAGTCAAGGAAATAAATGGAAAACAACAAACAGTAGGATGAAGAAGTAGATATGATGTGCTATGTTCACATGCCGTTCTGTAGCAATTCTTCAAGAAACTGTTATTACAAAAACTTCTTGTTCAATTCCTTCATATTAATTAAGATGAACATTGGCAGAAACTGTTTTATTACTCACTGTTTAGTCACATGAAGCTTAAGCTTTAAGGTATACCCAAATATTTTAAGAATGAGTAACCATTTGGAATTTATCTTTAGATAACTTTGTTAGGCGGGGGGGGGGGGGGGGTGGAAGGAAAAGAAAAAAAGAATAGCAATTTTCCCCTTGAGAAAACTACGACAGTTTAAAAGTTGAGGTAGATAACAGATAATACTCTCTCGTAAGTGACGTCGTTTTAAAAGAAAAACAATTATTTGAAATGAACGGGTAGATTATGTAAAAAACTGAAGCTGCTGACAGTGAAGTAAACTAGGTTATTAATAATAACTAAACACTAGTAACACAATTTCACTTATCTTATTTAAATCCTGGGACCGGTTTCAAACAAACATCTGCTTTATCCTCAGCCACTCAGCTTGACACTCACCCACTTACTGACTGACTGACCTTGACCACTACCGGAGTTTGAAGAATAGCTCCTTATCTAACTGCCATCTACCGGGGACAACACAAACTTATTGATGATGTCTATAGGAGGGATATCAAAATTCATTACGCGATACTTATTTTTCAAAATAAGTATCTTCTCCCAAACCATTAAATCTTTTGGTTCCTTCAATTGTTTCAATAATTTAACTTCTGGATTTACTTCATGATTATATGACCAAAAATGATCAGCCACTGCCGATTTCTCGGTCTGTCTATATTTAATATTTCTAAAATGTTCTTTCGCTCTGGTTTCTAAATTACGCTTGGTTCTGCCAATATAGATCTTATCGCATTCTAAACAGTTAACTTGATAAATACCAGATTTTTTGTTGTCTGAAATTTTGTCTTTTTTAGAAAACTGTAGCAAATTCTTTATACTGTAATTATTATGAGGTGCTAGTATTATACCCACTTCTTTGAAAATTTTTTGGAACTTTTTATTTGCCCATGGATGATAAGTAAATTTTTTGAAAATATAATCCTTTTTTACTTTTTTAAGAGTGGAAACATCATTAACATTTTTTTGATATTTAAATTTTTCCATTCTTCTGATTATAAAATCTTTATTAAAGCCGTTAATTAAAGTAGAGTTTACAATATGTTTATATTCCGCATTAAATTCTTCTTCATTTAGAGGAATGTTTATCAATCTGTAAATCAAACTATTAAAAACAGCAAATTTGTGTGACATAGGGTTAAAACTTTTATATTTGATATAATTATCCGTGTGAGTTGACTTTCTATAGATGACAAAACTTAATTTATTGTTATTTTTCATTATTTTTAGGTCTAGAAAGGGGATGTAGCCATTGTTTTCAATTTCTATTGTGAACTTGACAGCTTTATCCTTGAATTTAGAATATTTAAAGCCTCATCTATATATCTCTCAGGAACTATGGCAAAAATGTCATCTACGTATCTATACCATATTTTAAAAATTGAAGGAAAAGCTTTAGTGACTTCTATTTCAAAAACACTCATAAATGGATCAGCAAGAAAGGGTGAAAGGGGACTACCCATAGCTACTCCTGAAATTTGTTGAAAAACATTTCCATTGAAAGTAAAGAAATTTTGATCTAAACACAGATTAGTAAGTTTCATAAAATCCGTGGACAACACGGCGCTGGGGCGGGTTTTCTCCAGGACCCATCTCATTCCACTGGTGCTCCATCTTCATCTCATGTATCATCAGTGTCACCGCCTGCGGTGCCGTATGTAGTAAAGGCGGGCATTAAACACTACACATTTAATTTCATTACCATTGAGCTACTATGGCCAACGTGCCAATATGACATTAAATTCTCCAACTGGGTTGTGATTTTCCCGGTAAACCACTAGGAGTTCTCATAAACACATGAGACCTTGATGGCGACTTACTTAGCTGTAAGCACTTTAAGATCCAGGGTTTATAGTTAACCACTATTAGGTACAATTAATGGAAATTAATTGTTCTTTCACACTAGCCATGTGTAGGATGCACTATGAAAGGTTAATGCCTCACTGAAAAATTCAATGCCATAGCCGAGATTTGAACCACGGATCTTCTGGTTTCCGTCCAGCCGCTCTAACCATTTGAGCTACTATGGCCAACATGCCGACACTACATTAAATTCTCCAACTGACTCGTGTTTCTCCCGGTAAACCACTAGGAGTTCTTAGTGCGTCCTACACACGGCTAGTGTGAAAGAGCAATTAATTTCCAATTATTTGAAATGTTTTCTGACAGATAAATAACAAATTTTAAAAGTGTATACCATTAGATTATATGGTCTTTGGGTCATCTATCAGTGAAGTTTATTATCCAACAATGATACCAATTTCTGGTTCTTGATGCGAAGAATACTGTGACACGCACTTGCACTGCTTCAATGCTGTCAAAATTTCTTCTACGTAGAAAATGGGCCGTGGATCGATAAAGATGATAATCTGATGGTGGAAGATCAGGGCTGTATGCTGGGTGTGTTAGCAGTTAGATTCCTCCAAATTCCTGAATTTTTTCCATTGTTGTTCCTACAGTATGGGGTATTACATTGTACTCTTGTAGTATAAATCTATTTCGGTTAACTACTTCTGGGTATATGCGTCTCGAAACTTCATGAAATCGTCCCAATTGTCGAGAGTAAAGATACGCATCAATCGCCCGCCCGTTTGAAACAAACTCCAAGAGAATCACACCTTCAAAGTTTCCACCAGACACACAACATTACTTTGGGCCCGAACTGATTTTTGCAACGATGTCTTAGGTAGTTTGACGGAGATAATTCAAAATGTCATCAAAAAGCTAAGAATAAACATATAAAATTTAAGTGCAATACAAAAAGTAAAAAACAAGAATACAAAAAATTAAGACTAACACATATACAGTTACTCC
The DNA here is from genome assembly GCA_030765055.1 of Mantis religiosa. Classification (NCBI taxonomy): domain Eukaryota; kingdom Metazoa; phylum Arthropoda; class Insecta; order Mantodea; family Mantidae; genus Mantis; species Mantis religiosa. Next base: position 59,368,086 of record CM060957.1, read on the forward strand.
AAAAAGTATTCGTCTAATGCATGGGTTTATGTTTAAGGATGTATAGATAGTGGAAAATCAACAGAATAAAGTACAGCAAGTACACTGTCTCATTTATTTATTAGTAAAAACGAGAATACAATAAAGAACCACATAGTACTATTCATATAAACATATTGAAACGTTGAAAAGTAAAGATATGCAATAAAGGATGCAAAATAAGTATTCGTCTGCATACTGGAAATGGTGTAGAATGTTACGGTTAGTACAGATGTATTTTGTATCTTGAAAAGTGCAGAGCGATGCGCAGTGGTATCTGGACGAGTCCACCTCAGAACGGTTGCAACTGGAGGAGAGGAGAGGGCATGTCAGTTGCGTACCAGTTGCGAGCAACTAAACACGTGCAGAACTACTCGCTAATACTACAGCTTGTTTCAAAATGTACTTGTCTCCTGGTTCCAAGAGGGCATTTGTTAAGGATGCCTCCTAGCAGCACACTAGGAAATAAAGTGCTACATTTAAAACACGAGAAGTAATAACCAATATCTACAGATTTATAGAAAAGGAACAATGATCTGGGTCAGCTATAAAAATCCGGCGAAGGGTATCTGAGGCAACAGTTGTGTCTGAAAGCAATTTAGCAGAGTTATTAAGGAAAGAAGATCCATTGGTGCTAGTGCAACATCGTCCTTCTCTATGCCCAGTAAAAATAGATTAAGAACATGCACAAAATCTAATTTGGATGTTTAAATTCAGAAGTAGTTAGGGGAACTATGAATAATTTTTAAAGCACAGAAAAACAAAGACCAACTTTGAAGAAAGTGCTTATGAAGCTAAAAATTCTACTGACTTCCAAGGCAGTGTCTGAACATTAAGAAGAGTTCTTTTGAAGCTAGGAATATTTGAAAAAAAAAAAAAAAAAAAAAAACACTAAGCTTGACAGACAAATTTTAATCGAACATCGCACCATACGTGCCAAAAGACTTAAGTATTTACGAAATATTCGGAGATATCGAAGTGACGTTTATATAATTTATATGGATAAAACATATAAATACAACACATACTGGGCCATATGCCTGGAGTGAAATACGTTGCAGGGACTCTGCAGCGATATTGAAAGGCCGACAGTTGGTTATCATGCGTGCTGGAGGAGAACAGGGTTTTGTTCCAAATGTCTATGTACTATTTAAGATCCAACAAAAGCGTGAAGAGTACTACCAAAGTAAGAATCAACTCAGTTTATAAGAGCTGCAAAACTGGCTTTGAAAAGGAAATTTGCTTTTAGACACCTTATGCACTGCCCTCCCCTCTCGTAATCTTACGCGTGTGACGCATTGTGGCGATAGGTGCACTATCCCCACCACAGTTGTTACTCATCCCTACCGCGCAGGATTCCTGTCAAGCTAAAATAACACATCTGTACTTAGTAAGCCCTCTCTATAATCTATTACAAACTCCTTGGCATGGATTTCACCAAAGATTATATTGTTTCCACTGTAATTTTACACCTTTCCTCTAGTAGAGTATTCTATGGATCCTTTATATTAGATATCTGATGATTCCTAATATTTTTGTCCAGTATACTCCACAAATTCTCTATTGGATTCATGTCTGGACATTGCGGTGCTGTCAGCTGTCGTAGAGTATTATACAACAGCCATAGCCTTGCATCTAGAGCTGTGTGTTTTGGATTATTATCTTGTGTGAAAATATAATCCTCAGAAAGATCCACATTATTTACGCTTCTGCACAGATGTGCTTTTACGATATTTATATAAATGTTATGATTCATAATTCCATCGATAAAACACAAATTTCCCACATCATTTGCATTCATGCAACCCAGACAACTACTGAACCTCCTCCATGTTTAACTGAAGCTGTTTTATTTTTCTCCTCAATCTCACAATTCTTTTTTCTCCACACTATTACTCGCTCTTTTGATTTAAAGAGATCACATTAGCTCTCGTCAGTAAATACAACCTTCTTCCATAAATCAAACCCATCGTATTTAGGTTCTTTCGCAAAAGCAACTTGTTTCTTTCTGTTGATTTTATCGATTTATGGTTTTCTACGGGCTGTTCGGCCTCCATACTCAGCTTCATAAAGCACATTTCTTATAGTTTTGTGCTGAAACGGACTTTCCTGTGTGTGTTTGAACTGTAACAGCAGGTTTTGTAGCACTTAGCTTAGGATTTTTCTTGAATTTTCTAAGTAACTGTCGTTTGTCCATCTCGGATAGAACTGCAGGACGAACGTTTGTTGATTGATTTTCGTAAGTTTTGTTCTGATAAAACCTGTATATATTAGTCTTCACTGTACTGGTAGGTCTTCCAATGGTTTCTCCAATTTCTTAAAGATGTTCTTTTTTTAAAAGACTTCATGCAATTTCCTGTCTCTTCTCTTGTAGTTTCACGACATTTTCAACCCATATTACTTAAATAGCAATCAACGGCTTTGAAAACAGAGATGGAACTCTTAATGGCAGTGGATGAAATACAACTGTATAAGAAAAAGGAAGGGTTGTGTGTCAGCGACGTACCATACCTGGGATCCTGTTTACTAGACCAATACTTGTTTGACATCAAATGTGACATGATTTTAAAAAACGTACAGCTGTTCACTAATTAAGCAATATATGAACCCGAATTGTGCTTTACTTTTAAATCTAGATATTAACCGATGTAAGTAAATACTCATTGTTCGTTTCTTATCTATATTTTTCTGATTGTACTTGTTATATTTTACGTGCTATGATTAGACGAATACCTTTTGAAGTATCTGTACACATACAATGGAAGACAAGACACTGGTAACTGTGTTATCATTAAACATAAAACAACTGAAAATCACACGCCGTTAATTCCTGTATATAATTGTTCCTTAAATTGCTCGTAGGATAAACTATTATCCAGTTCTATTTTAGAAGAGAGTTCGTTATACTTGGCACATAACCTTAAATAGGGAAATTTTTATGCAATGAAGCTTTAGGTGTTCTAAACTGGAGCAATTTAAAGGTTTCTGAAATTTGCAATGCTGGTATTAAAATTGATTTGACTAAGTAATTCTTCGCTCCATACCAGACAATTCACAAGTTTATAAAGGAATAATTGATCAGCAAGTATTATCCGAGCAGAGATTGATATTATTTTGAATTCCTTTAGCAGTTGAATGTATGGAATACACTGATAAGTGAATACGCCGTGGGTTTTGTGGTATACATATATCAGAAATCTTTTCTGAATATTCTCCATGTGGCCGTTATAATATTTAAACATAGGTGACCATACAACTGAGCCATATTCCAAGTTACTTCAAACAAGACTTTTGTATAAAATTAACATATGTTCAGTATAAATTAAGTCTATGGAGATTAACAAAATTCTAATAAACCTCTAATAAACCCAAATAAACTTTCATTAAACCACTGTGATCAATTTGTGGTGGAACGTAAATCAAAGTTGCCATTTTCCTTTCTGAATCTCAGGGATGAAAGATTAGATTAGATTGATTTGCGTTCAGTAGGTCCACTTGTAGCCAGAAAGGGCTGTGAACATTGAACATGGCCAGAGGTATAAAGTTTAATAGAATATATATGTACAAAGGTTAACATAAGACACATATTATAGTACACAGGCAATATGAACAACAATATGGAAAACAAAGCAGGGATAATTATATATGAAACAAAATGAAACACTTTTTAAACCAGCTTTCACTTGCTTATGCCAGTACATCTTAACCTTTTTGCAATGGATACCATTCTTGTTATTTATTAAATACATATGCATTAAAAATAAACTTTCAAATTGCACCAAATATTTATTAGTAATGATTTGTCATTGGAATAGTTAGATACTACTTATAGAGCTACAGAAGCATTATCAGGATAGTTTGTCATTCAGATAATCTTGTACAGAATAAAAAGATTTTGAGCAAAGGTACGCTCTAACAGATTTTTTAAAAGCACCGAAATTATCAACTTTTTTTTTAAGAACATCAGGAAGTGCGCCAAATATTTTGATAGTTTCATAATGCACAACTTTCTGGAAGCAAGAATGTTTAGCACTGGGATAGTGGATATTATACTTTTGTCTAGTGTTTATTTTGTGAATTACATTATTTGTTGCAAATAAGGCACGATTGCATACAAATAATTTTAGGATCGAGAATATATACATGCAAGGAAGCGTTAATATCTTCAATCTTGTAAAAAGATCTTTACAGGAGAATCTGTTAAAGAAATTATTCTATCTGTGATGACACAAAATAAGGTTAATAACTTTTAAAACTTTTTAAATAGCTATTTTATGGAAATTAATTATTCTTTCACACTGGCCGTGTGTAGGCTAAATTGTGGAAACGTTGAGTCAGACTGAAAAATTCAATGCCATAGCCGGGATTTGAACCACGGATCTTCTGGTTTCCGTCCAGCCGCACTACCATTGTGCTACTATGGCCAACGTGCCGATATGACATTAAATTCTCCAACTGACTCATATTTTCCCGGTAAACCACTTAGTAGTTCTCATAAACACATGAGACAACTACCTTAATGGCGACTTACTACATGTAAGTACTTTAAGGCCCGGGCTTTATAGTTAACCACTATTAGGTTAATTAATGGAAATTAATTATTCTTTCACACTGGCCGTGTGTAGGCTAAATTGTGGAAACGTTGAGTCAGACTGAAAAATTCAATGCCATAGCCGGGATTTGAACCACGGATCTTCTGGTTTCCGTCCAGCCGCACTACCATTGTGCTACTATGGCCAACGTGCCGATATGACATTAATGTCATATCGGCACGTTGGCCATAGTAGCACAATGGTAGTGCGGCTGGACGGAAACCAGAAGATCCGTGGTTCAAATCCCGGCTATGGCATTGAATTTTTCAGTCTGACTCAACGTTTCCACAATTTAGCCTACACACGGCCAGTGTGAAAGAATAATTAATTTCCATTAATTAACCTAATAGTGGTTAACTATAAAGCCCGGGCCTTAAAGTACTTACATGTAGTAAGTCGCCATTAAGGTAGTTGTCTCATGTGTTTATGAGAACTACTAAGTGGTTTACCGGGAAAATATGAGTCAGTTGGAGAATTTAATGTCATATCGGCACGTTGGCCATAGTAGCACAATGGTAGTGCGGCTGGACGGAAACCAGAAGATCCGTGGTTCAAATCCCGGCTATGGCATTGAATTTTTCAGTCTGACTCAACGTTTCCACAATTTAGCCTACACACGGCCAGTGTGAAAGAATAATTAATTTCCATTAATTAACCTAATAGTGGTTAACTATAAAGCCCGGGCCTTAAAGTACTTACATGTAGTAAGTCGCCATTAAGGTAGTTGTCTCATGTGTTTATGAGAACTACTAAGTGGTTTACCGGGAAAATATGAGTCAGTTGGAGAATTTAATGTCATATCGGCACGTTGGCCATAGTAGCACAATGGTAGTGCGGCTGGACGGAAACCAGAAGATCCGTGGTTCAAATCCCGGCTATGGCATTGAATTTTTCAGTCTGACTCAACGTTTTCAGCTATTTTATGGTTAAGATGTTCATAATTTAGTTTTCATATATTTGTTATCTCCGTTTATTTCGACATTTACGCTACAATGGCTTGGAGTAATGTATTTGTTTATTCTGTACTGCGTTCTGTTTTAGGGTTGTGCCTTAGGCGCTAAGAACGTTTATCTATAGCCGAGAGCTTTTAAGATGGAAAGGATAGTCAAGAGTAATGGTAAATGAGTGGGAGTGTATCCCTCACTCACGGCGGTAGAGCGAAGGGTGGGGCAGGATCGATTTGAAACATACTTAGTATAGCACTCACCCTCCATACCGCCCGCATCTCCTCGACACTACATGTATCTTAGTGCAGTCGACTTCCGTCTCAGCGCAGATCCTATCGCATGCTTGTTTACAAAATCGAACTTCCACTTTATGTGTATATAAAGGGAAGCCTGAGTTCTTACAAACATGAGGTGAGCAAGTAGTGACATGGCAAAAGTGATAGATGACGTCGAAATGAAATTACTTTCACTGGGAATTTGGGCTACAAGTTGACAAAGATAAGAGCGTTCTTGTTTGTTTTATTGATCTATAACTTTAATCCTCTTTCAGTTTACACTTAAGTTTATTTCATGCTCGATTCTCTCAGCAATACAGTCCAATTTGTACGAGAAATTTTTGAGTTTTACGAAATATAATTGTAGGTATGGATTCTTGTTGCAAACTTGTATCACGCTCTAAATTACTTTGACTAATTAATTAATGGTGCAGTGATATGGTATTGATGTTTTATCTTCTCTTACATACAGAACGTGGATACGAAAGATAGAAGGAATGTTAATAAATGATTACATGTATTGTATAACGTACTTAACTATTTATTCTGCAAATACGAGATACTATAATAGTTACAGTTGAAAATGAATTACCTCTCAGAGTGGGCAATGAACGATCCCCAATAAGCAGACAGACTTTTGGTGTCCAAGGGAAATATATTTTTCATACTGGAAGAAAGCAGTAATTGTCCAACACCACCTAACACTACAAAACCTGCAAATACGCCTGAAGCATGAGGTGAAAACGGAATGGATAGGAAATGAGAACAAAAGCACAGTCGAAGAGAAAATATCCCAGTATCCAGGGTAAAGCACGAAAAACCCAGGTAGAATAGCCGATTGATGGGAACGAAACTCAAAAATGTTGAATAGAGTCTCACAGGCAACTCAAGCAGTGACTCCGACTACTGGTTCCAGGTGTTCTTCGTCTAGTTATTTAGATATTCGGTAGTACAGATTATTCAAGATTTCGTTACAAACATTCCACTATCTATCAGCTTTTACGATCAACTCAGTCAATTGTCCACGGCTTCGAGACCCATCAGTATACCACGGCTGTCTTCCTTGATGTGGCACAGGCATTCGACAGGGTTTGGCATGATGGTTTGCTCCTTAAGCTCTACCGTATCGGACTTTCTAATTACTTATCACATCTAATCCACAGTTTCCTCTACGACCGCAGCTTTTCAGTACGCTTTGGTGGAAAGCTTTCATTCCCACGTAATATTACCGCAGGTGTCCCACAGGGTTCTATCTTGGCCCCGACTCTAATATATACATTACTGATATTCCGGACTTAGCTCCGACTTCTTTGGCTCTTTACGCTGATGACACAGTACTATATTATTCTCATGTTAATCTCCAGCACGCACAACAAGTAGTACAGCTCTCTTCAGATCGCCTAACTCATTGGTTCAGGACTTGGCGGATCTCTCTGAACCCTCAGAAAACCAAGGCTAAAATCTTCACTCTTCGCCGATATACTCCGCCTCCTCCGTTGTGTCTCTACAGGAACAATGTCCCTTGGCTCCCCACTAAAACTCCCGTTAAATACCTTGGAGTGCTTTTGGACTCTCGACTGACCTGGCGTGCTCATATCGATCGTCTTATATCACTGGCCTCCGGGCGAATTTCAAAACTCTCACCTCTGTTGCATCGCCGTTCCAGCCTTGGCCTACAGTCTTCATTGTTACTCTACAAATCACTCGTTCATCCGCTTATTACATATGCCTGCCAAGTGTGGGGGGCTGCACACACATGTCATCTGCGTCGTCTTCAGGTCATACAGAATCGCTTCATGCGCATCGCTACCAACGCTCCATGGTTCATCCGTAATTAGCAGCTCCATTACGAACTAGGACTGTTACCTCTTCACGATTAAATTCGCAGGATCGCCCGTCGTTTCTTTTCCACGCTGCAAGAAGTTCTAGGAGCTGTGCATTATAACATCGGCGTCTGCACGCGCCAGCCCTTACGCTTGAAGAGGAGACTACCACAGGACCTGCTTCTGAGTGATACATCTGATTCCAGTGATGCTAGTGCTTGATGTCTCTCTTACATCTTCAATATTGACTTAATTTCTCAGAGAGTATTATTGGAGTTCTAACTTAATGTAGTTAGAGGGCGGCCTGTTAGCCTATCCCTGAGTGTTATTGTTCTTTAATGTATTGTTCTGTTACCTTCTTTTCACTGTGATCTGTAAGACATTGTACTGCTGATCAATCAATAAAAATTATATATAAAATGTTACTGAACTGTCTAACAGAAGGACAAAAAATAAAAAGAAGTTTAAGAAGCTTTTTATAAGCTCGAATTAGGCGGCCAAAGAGAGACTATGGTCTGTTGGAACTTTCTCACGTGTAGGCACAGGAATTTGTAGGCCTTATAGTACGGAGGAAAAGAAAAGTACTTTTAGACGGTGGTGGTGCAGCTGAAAAAATTCAGACCCTCTTTGATAAAGTGTTTTGGTTTTTGCAGTGTTCCAAATCACTCCGTGTTTACTTCTATCCTTGACCACAGGCCGCTGTTTACGTTCTTTGTACAGAAGCACCTCTCAAAAGCGGAACGCGATTGTCCCTGAATTTGTTTTCTGTTTACACAGGCTTCCGTCTTGCAGAGGGTTGTATTTGAATACAAAGAAATGACGAAGTAGACGCACAGGTTTACAGTGAAGGGTGTAACGACTTGGAGTGACTGAAAGTAAGTTATGGAGGAAAAGATGATGATGAACCTCGTTGAAGATCTAATTGTTGGATTTTAGTAGTTCCACGGCTGCTCTTGTATCCGCCTAAGCTTTTATTTTCAGGGGCGGTCTCAGATAGGAAGTGATAATTTGGTTATAAATGAAATAAAATGGCAGTTCCTCCTTTCTTCTATAACAATTAGTATTTTAATTAAAATGAAACTTTTCCAACTATTAGTTACGCTTTACAATGCTTTATATACGTTGATAGTATACTAGCTTGTGCAATCCTTTACAACCTTCCACTTTCCAATGCAAGAACAAACTCTGCAGAAATGCATACACACTCAAAACACACCTTCACACTTTCACGTCCATTTGCAGAAGAAAAATGGCTTCAAGTGCCTCAGCTTTTATATTCCTGCCGTTGCCATAACGACATCTAAACATCTTTCAACTTTTCTACATATATCTTCATTCCTTTTAAATAGTTTCCTTAATGTAATATTAACATTTAAATAATAATTCTTTTACTAATTGTAATTAAAAAATAAACTTAAAATAACTACTTAAATCGTTTTAAGGAATAATATGGAATAAAGTGTAAATGTTATACAATAAAGTGTAAATAATATAGTATGACCTTGTGGGTTCGTAGAATTAAAAGGACGAGTTGCAGAAATTAAAAATCTTCTTTATTTCCGTAGAGATACACTGTTCAATTCTCACGTAACAACATTACATCATATAACACAATCTTCCAAGGTCGATGACAATAACAAACCGTGACAACTGATTACATTAGCTCTCGTTACAACAACACTCTTGTTACACAAATGTCTCACTGTTTTACAACTAACTTTGCAAGCCGTCACGTCCTTCAACACCTAATTCGTAACTCTAGATTTTTCTACAATCAGCCAGAACCCGAACAATCTCTATCAGTCCAGAAATTTCCGGAAGAATAAAGAAACCAAAGTAACTTAATCTATGCCGGCGAGTCCTTTACCGCAGTTATCTCTGCTTAGCAAGGCTCATTATCACCATGAAACTTTATCCGCCGACTGTTTTCTTATTTGTGCCGAAACTTTTATGCCTGTTGCTGTGACAATAGAATCAAGTGTAAATGATAAGGGGATGATGTGTATTGTATACTATATTTTCAACTTACATACAGTAATTGTAGATTATTATAATTTCTCTGTCTGTTTTAATTTTCCCTTTCCAATGCGTATCAACATAATTTGTTTCACCACACACAGCATTGAACAATGTTATGGTGATATTTGAAACACTCGAGACATCGATTGCAAGCTATGAAAACATCTTTGCCTAATTTTCTTGCTACCTGTAAAGCTTGAGTCTGAAGCAATTGCCTAGAAATGGGAATTCCTTTAACAAAGTGCGCACTATCAACCTTTTCGGACACAGTACGATTTAGCTAGTCATACTCTGTAGATTTTATTATGCGTTTCGCATGCTCTGTTGTTCCCTTTAACCACTCTTCAAATTTAATTTTTGTCTAAATCTCATAAATCTGAGTTTTCTCCACTTTACACAATGAAGTTAACCTTTTAGCTGGAGTATTGTTCTTATCAATAACCTTAATGTTTCCTCCAGTATAATTTTCTTATGCTTAGGACTCATTTTATATAATTGCGGCCAATAATATGTTTTTAAAAATCAGTAAAGTTCAGTTTTCTTCCACTTGTACTTGATCACTTTTAGCTATGAAATTGAGAATCAACACACTGAAAAACTATTGTACCCTTAAATATTACAAATAGAAGCAATAATAACAGTGAAGTTTTGTTCATGTTGAAGTTTTGTTGAGTCAGACTTATTTACACTCACCTTCACTATTAATAAGTGAAGGTGAGTGTAAACAAGTCTGACTCAACACCCTTACCATGTGTGCTGGAAGAAAGTTGAGAGAACAAATGGTTATTTTCCCTTTTCCTCGAAGAATTACAGTTTGACTTTATGGTTTGTGAAATATCGCTGCAAGTGAAGTCACTCTCAGAATTACAGCACTTTTTAAAATACCTACTTTGTAACCCATTACACGTCGAGCGTGATGGCTCAGCCAGTTTCGTCTGAGACTCGCATTCGGGAGGCCCGAGTTCGATTCCCGTGGCCAACCTATCTGACCCATGGGTTCTTTCGGGGCATTCCTGGGTCACAAGGCAAATGCTGGGTAGGTTAATTACATCCCCCGAATTTCGTGTCCTTCCATTTCATCTCCATTATCATTTCATATTGTCACCAAATTATCGGAAGGCACGGACAGCTAGCAGAAGGGTGGGCGACAGGAGGCACTTAGGCCACTCCTACCCATTTATCTTGTAGCGCTAACGAGGGGATGGTTGGAAAAACATCACTAGCCATCTCTTTCCCCTGCCCCTGACGTCTGGAACAGTCGGGATGATTCACTGAACCGCGAGGCTTCCAGAAACAGCGATCTTCCTATATAAGGCTGCAGTGGACGAGTCATTTCAGTTCTTTGCGAGCAGCGTGAGGAGCGCCGTGCTAGTGCACGGACTGGAAGACCGTGTACGTGTATCAGAGGAGTTGTACGTAATTGTTAGTGTAGAGTGGACCTGTGACAGATGAACTGTTGAATTGTAATTGTGTGCGCTACGTAATTCTGTGTAATCGGCAAGTATTCCAACTGTAATTCGGTGGAAATAAAGAACATTTTGACTTTGTGCAATTGGACTGTTAATTTCACGAACCCATAAAGTTACAATAGCATCCCTCATCTGGTTGTCTCTTTCGGGGTATAAGTGTCGGCGGGTGTCTCGGCGGTGCATGGCAAGCTGATATGCTCTGAGGTAAACTACTTCCTCCTTCGGTAGGTCAGTTGCCAGTCTCCGCTCCTCTGCTGGACCATTTTGGGAGAACCAGTCAGGGACCTTTGGGGCTCGGATCACCTACCTGGGACAATTAGGGCTCGGCTGCTGTCCCGCTGTAGGGGAAGTCTCCATCGAAGTAAACTGTAGGGACCCTGCCCTCTATACTGTCGTGGCTCCTTGGGTCGGCCGCTCTCTGTCTCCTTCGGCTCATCCTTACTCATCCTTGCCCCTACTGGGGGTCATAGGAATAATGTGTCCAGCATGGTGGCCTACGTACCGAATGCCCTCCGTAATGAAATCCCAATCCCGAACCCGATCCCAACTAATTACACAAAGTAATTCATTGTAGTCGGATTATTTACGCAAACATTTCGCGAAACGCGTTATGCAGTTTTCTGGCTTAGATTAGACATAGCTACGTGCGTAATTTATTTTCCGTTTTTCCAGATTACCGGCATATAACAGGTCCGTTTTAAGCAGGGTTTACTGTATTAACTTATAGCTTGAAGCCAGCTGCTCATGAGAAATAGTTAATGCTAAATATGTTGCTTGAGTTATCTTTTAAAGAAGAAATATCTACCAAGATTAATCTGTTCCACAAGGAAAATTAATAACAATAGCATGGGCACTGCAACATTTTCATAATGCAGGGATATGTATAAATTCACCTAAAACATCTAGCTCAGAAGCGTTAGATCCGCAAACAAATGCGGCGCTACAGAAATTATACATGAGCTCATTTTTAAAGTCAGTTAATATATGGCATGACGTAGCTGGAGGGTTATCAGCTTCTGCTGCACGCTAGAATAATGACATGTCGTTTCGAAAGGCGCTTAAACTTAATGCAATGCAACGTTCCCACTCAGAATATCCGGCTTAGGCAGTGCAAGAGATGGATGCACAGAGAGAGCGTGATACAGGTTTATATGCGGCAATAATAAGGTATACCAGCCGCTCGATGGCGCCATATACTTACGTACATTGTTTTACTTTTAGCTACTGCTATTTGAATATTTATTGACACTAGCTATGTGACCCTTGTTTTGATTCAAATCACGGTAGTCAATATTTTAATTTTGTTATTTTAATATTATTCAGAAAAGTTGCAACTTATTGAAAATTGCAGTAAAAAGGAAACCAGATTAAAAATAACAATTGAAGGTAAAAGTGATTGAAGAGGTGGTGGCAAAGGAAAAATCAATATTGTTAATGAGTTTCGCGATGATAATATTGCTTTAAAATTTTAAGAAATGTTGAAACGTAGAGTCAGACTGAAAAATTCAATGTCATAGCCGGGATTTGAACCACGGATCTTCTGGTTTCCGTCCAGCCGCACTACCATTGTGCTACTATGGCCAACGTGCCGATATGACATTAAATTCTCCAACTGACTCGTATTTTCCCGGTAAACCACTTAAGAGTTCTCATAAACACATGAGACAACTACCTTAATGGCGCCTTACTACATGTAAGTACTTTAAGGCCCGGGTTTTTTATAGTAAACCACTATTAGGTTAATTAATGGAAATTAATTATTCTTTCACACTGGCCGTGTGTAGGCTAAATTGTGGAAACTTTGGAGAATTTAATGTCATATCGGCACGTTGGCCATAGTAGCATAATGGTAGTGCGGCTGGACGGAAACCAGAAGATCCGTGGTTCAAATCCCGGCTATGAAATTGAATTTTTCAGTCTGACTCTACGTTTCCACAATTTAGCCTACACACGGCCAGTGTGAAAGAATAATTAATTTCCATTAAGAAATGTTGTCTGAATTTAAAAAATATTGAGTTGAAGAATATATTATGAAGATTACAAAATATGGTCATGAAAATTGACCAATTAAGATTATATAAACCAATGAGAAATTACTGAAGTGCCATAGCAACGGCCAATTCAATAATTTCAAATCAACTAGAGTTAAATTCATTCTACGTTGAGACTTCGCTGAGTAAAGAAGCAAATTGTGATTCTACGTATACGGGTTGTCGAGTAAAGACGCAAAATTTGTGATTTTATTGTCACTTATATTTATTTATAGTTACTTGTCAACACATTTTAGAATCTGAGTGAGCACATTTATACTTTCAAGAAAATATAACTGGCGTGCATCAAATACATGATATAGACGTATCGACGTAAAGACTTCTATGGAGAGTGAAACAATCGCCTACGATTATATCTCCAGAGCATTCAAGACAGCAGATGATGCTTGCAATTTTCACTGAATAATGAATCAGTTTCTCTCGACTACTTTACTTAATTTAGAACTATTATATTTCAATCAAGATCATTACAAACACTGTACTCACGTAGGCGAGCCCTTTGTGTGCTGGACCATAAACTTTCCTCAATAAATTCACGTTGAACTTAGTGTTCTGTTTAAGAACTGCGTGACAACGACGGAGAACAAGCTAAACATCGATGGCATTGAACCGTCCGCTGGCATCCACTGAAAGTCTGACTTAATACAATATACATACAATTAAAAATTCATGTAACCATGAAGAGCTAGAGGTAATTAAAAAGACTGACATTCCACTGAAACGTTCTATACTCTCTATATTACACTATGAGTGTATATAAGTTTTTCGAAAAATGTTCCCGCTGGCTTCTTAGTTCCCTTTCGGCTTTCTGAATCTTTCAGTTTTTGTACTCCTTTTTGGATCTCGCTTAGAAATTCTCTTTGAACTCTTCTGGTGTCGGGCGTCTGAAACTTTAACGCTGCGCTTCTGGACCTGTCTTACAAGATTTAAACAACATAACCAACAAAACTGAAGGCAAGCATAACGACATTATGAAATGAGTTATCTAACTTCAACTAAAATCCCAAAAAGTCGCAGTTTATGGATGATCTTTAATAACATAAATTATCTAAGATCCCATCTTTAAAGCTTTACGTTGCATAGCTGCACGATTAACGATAACGGTATTCAATAAAATGGGCTCTGGTAATATATTAGATCTTTAGATTAGATTATTTACTGTGCATATTCAACAATTTTGCAATTTATAACTTTTAGCTACATTTATTTGTGTTTATCTTGTTGCTACCTTAGCTTACATGCCACCCTGGTCTTCTGCTCTGCCAGATAACTCTTCACCTCCATGTTTCCTCCTTGCCTAATTAGTCACATTCTTCCCCCTCATCTTCCTTTCTTATATTTTTTACATTTCTTGTCCACTTTTCTTTTACTTTCTGAAAACTCACCAATACTTCTTACCTTCTTTTCCTCCCTTCCTGTTAACATTTTTATAGCTACTATCCTCTTCTCCACTTTCTCCCATTTTTCCTCCCAAACCTTTATTCTCCACATTGCAACCTCCTCGCATTCTGTTGCACAATGTTCTATGTTTTCTTCCCCCCCCCCCCCATACAAGTCACAATTTCCCTTTTTCCTACCTCTTATCCCTGTTAAGAACAGTGATCTTGTTCTCATCCATGCTAACCCTTCTCTCTCTTGTCTATTGCAGTAATCTACATATGCTTCTCCTCCCCAATTTCGTTTTATTTGCTTGTAAAATTGTAATGATTTCATATTTTCTAGACTTCCCCATATTTCCTGTCTTTCTATATCTTCTATTCTGCATTTTAACAATTTACCCACATCACTTGTATTCCTTTCCTCTAATTTCCATATATCTTCCATTACTATTTTGTTCATAATTCCTACTATCCTGCCCACCAACTATTTGAGCTCTCCAAACTTTTTTGCTGTCTCATGCATAATTTCATAACTTCCCCTTCTTCTTTAGCCAAACACCTATACCAAAATGTTATTATTCTTTCCATTATTATTCCATTTCTTCTTGTCTTTCCTAATTCTACTAAAGCTACTTCCCTTGGTCCTGATCTTGGTAAGCCTACTAGCTCTTTACTAAACCTTCTGTAGATTTCGTCCACCGTTTTTTTTTACCTCTATGCCCCCCCCCAGATTTCCACTGCATACAACATTTTGGATTCAACTAGTGCATCATACATTCTTTCTAACCCCTTGGTTGTCATTTCTAGCTTATATTTGCATATTCTTATCCCATTCATTGCCGAACTTCTTTTGCTTTCATTTTTCTCCTGTGTGCTGCCCACTTTCCATTGTTATTCAACCTTACTCCCAATTATTCATAGACTGCTTCTACACTTTTGCTACACTATAGCACCAACTTTTCATCTTCTTTTTTAGTTTAACTTCCTTCTTTAAAACTATAACTTTCGACTTATTTATGTTTATTTTTATTGCCCACTCTTCACAGAATTTCATTTATTGCCTTCTGCAATCCTACTACTGTTATAGATCCTACCATTAAGTCATCCGGATATAGAAAAGTGGAGTAATTTTATAAGATTCTAATAGCCTTTCCTTTCTCTAATACATACCTAATGATCAAAAAAATATACTGAAAAAATTATAATTTCTGAGAAGTTCAGATTTTGATGGTCGTGCATAAAAAGGCGCTTTATGAAAAAGTCGGTAAACAACAAACTCTGTATCTAGGTTCAGTATCTTCCAAGGTTTTGACCCGAGGCTTTTAAGAAAGTTCCCGCGCTGCATTTTTGGTAAACTGTTATTTGCACTAAAGCTAGAAACGATTGCAATTTTATTAAAATACCATATATAAAATACGTAAATGACAAGATATACACAAGAATTTTCTGAGAATAGCTGTGATGCTCATTTCATTTTTAAGTAATATATATGTATATAATATAGATGGTAAAACTTAAGAGATAGAAACAAAATATTTATCTGTTTATAAGATACCATTTATTTTATGACGTTGTGTAGCTTCATCCATTTATAAGATATCCTTAATATAGGCTTCAATTGCTCAGTGTTTTTGACATACTTTCGTGTCCTGTCAATTTTAATGTGACTCTCACGACTGTATAGGAATAGTATGCCATTTAAAGATGAAGGATTGAAATACCTGACTGCCAGAATCAAACTATTGTCTATCCGTTTTCTACTTACAAGATAATAGATACACACAGTTCGGCTGCCCGTTTTCTGGCTCTGACATTTCTCGAGAGGGGAAAGCAGGCTGTTACTAGTTCTTTTGCGGGAATTTCAAGCAGAGTAACATGAGTATTTTAAATATTTCATGCATTTGCATATTTTACGACCAGAAACTACACTATTATAACAGCGATAATAACAGGACTTACGAATACTAAAAATCGAAAATCACGCGTGCACAAAATAGCAAAGAAAATTCACCAACGCATGCAAAGGAAGCCACGTGGTTCAAACAAAATTAACCTGGCAACACGGTGTTGGATCCGACAATGCTGATTGGCGCTAGTAGACAGTTTGATCGGCGCTAGCAGACAGTTTTAACTTCCTGACAACAACACCAGATGTATAGTTCAATTAATTTGAGGTGGCAGCTAAGCAAAGCGGCGCTATGAAAGAATTCGTCTGATACTAAACCTGAAAAAAAGACTGAAGGTGATTTATACATGCGGAGTAGTTGATACATTTACCATCAATAGCTCCAAATGTATACAATCATCCTCAGTTTCCTTTCAGGATTGCTAACTGTATGTTGGTACTATTAACCTCCCCATTCTGCCTCCTGCAAACGCTAAACGCCAGACCTGGAGATCCAATGGCCGCACTGTACATTGCAGAATTACCTCAATTTTAACAGGAGATAAATTGGTTATTACAGTCAATATTACTGTGGAACTCTGAAGTAAACCAGGGGCAGTAATTCGAGTGTAACAAGATTGTAAGATTTTATCTAAACTAACAATAAATACCTCAATTCCTCAATGTTTAAATCTAAGAAAACGAGTTTCGAGGATTCATTACAGAGATGTTATTCTCAGATTGCTGGAGTCAAAATGCACAGAGGAGTATGAGGGTGGAAACGTGCTCGTCATTGCCTTTGACTTTTAAGCTGAGAATCTCGTGAATCAGCACGAATGCAATTTGAGAAGTATTACTCCGCCTTCTAAATCTTAACGCTGAGATACAGCGTGTGGGAGGAAAGTCAATTTATTTATTCCCGTTATAGAAAGGGCAACTTTTATTTTGGGAATTCTTTATTTCATTTCTTTCTGTACTAAACCAATTTGTAAGCTTTGAGCGCAGCACCCACTATTTGGATAATTCGATTTTTTCCAGCACAAGCTTTATTTTTGGAACAAGTATGTATGTTATTTTCCGCCTTAGCTTATTTGAAATGAAATATTACAGAAATGGCAAAGAAATAGCAGGCAGTTTATATTTGTCCACCTTCTCTAGGAGTAAGGAACTGTTGCAAGTTGTTTATTACACAATTTTTAAAATACGCACACTGAAGTGCATAGATTACTATAAAAATTGACGTGCAGCAACCTTCTTTACAAGTATCTATAACTCTTATCTACCACAGACATATGAGTATTACATCAAAATTTTAATATAAGATTACTGTAGGAAACATACGTTTTCGATCCTTTAAAGAAGAACAGGTCTTTTGGAAAATAGCTCTAAATTACATCTTAAATTGGCAATAATTTATCTTTATCTGAATATGGCAGCAAAGTATTTCATTAGAATATTACATAAATGCTTGAAGATAATATTACAATAATAAAATGTGCATCTGAAATGTTCTGTATTACCCTTTGATATTCCTTTAATTCTGAATTAATTTCGCATGATTACTAATCTGTAGGTGATAAACATCGATGTACAACATAAAAAGCATAAATTTGATTAAGACACATAAGATCTCATGTTATTTAAGGGGTTTGCAGAAATGGTTTCCATTACAAGAGGGAAGCAGAAAGCTAGGGCAAGGGTCTAACATTTAATAAAACAATAGCTGGCTTTGACATTCCTTCTTTTCACGGAATCGTGACAAACAAAAGAATGAAAATGTAGCACTTAAGAACCATGGTATGGCATTGAGAAATTCAAACCTGTAGCAACAATTATTTCCTGAACGGAAAGGTCTCAATATTATTTGTTCTAAGTTGGTGGACTAATGTTTCCTGGTCTAGTTTTCTTTTCTTTATTGATTTTTGCTTTCTTTCTTTTTCGTATACGCAATCATACCCCTTATAATAAAGCAGTTGTGTAAAATTATACAATTTTTAGTGTAATGATGTGAAGCTTTCAGTGTGTATCGTTTTATTCCTAAAACAGTTATCAAGTGAAGATATGACAAGTACATGTTAAAGGCAGCTGTACAACTATCACCCCATTGTGCAGCGAATACAGGGTACCCTCCACGTTTTACACGCTTCTGGCGTTAACGTGGTGTGTCCATGGATCCCTGGTCACGTAGGCTTGCCGGGGAATGAAATGGCGGATTTGGCAGCCAAGAAAGCTACCATAAAGCCCAGTGTTCGAGTACCATCTGTGACATCGGAAGATTTTAGGGCCGTATTGCGGAGAGCTGTGCAAACCTGCTGGCAGGAAGAGTGGTCCGCTCTCCGCAATAATAAACTTAGATCTGTCAAAGAACTTCCGATTCCCTGGGTTACCTCCTGTCGGTCATCTCGTCGCGAGGAGGCGAGTTTGGCTTGGTTACGTATTGGGCACTGCTTTTTTACTCATAGTTTTCTTTTTAAAAAGAAGCCTGCTCCACTGTGTCCGTTTTGCAATGAAGCGTTATCTGTACGACACGTGCTGCTAGAGTGTTTTCACCTAGCAGACCTTAGGACGTCTCTGCAGCTGCCGGCCAGCTTTGCAGAAATGCTAGCGGACGATAACGCAGTAGTGGAGAAGGTATTTAGATTCTTTTCTAGATTACACTTTAGGATTTAGTGAAGGAAATTTTGATTAGGTTTTGATTGATATTTCGTTTTCTTCTTCTTATTTTTTTAAAATATGTATGTGTATGCAATTTTAATAGTTTTATTTATACTTATAAAGGTTTTGGAAATTTTTATATCTGGCTTTTGCCATGACTTGTTTTTGTAAGGGCGCTGATGACCGCCGTAGTTGAGCGCCCTTATACACATCATCATCATCATCATCATCATCATCATCAAAGCAAATATAAAGTTCCAAATTAAAAAAAATTGTCTTCCTCATCGAGGAATAGTTTACGGGCTACTCAACATATTAAAGTTCAACATACTCGATTCACTAGCTACGTCAATATTTTATAAGATGTTATGTACGCTGTCTCAAACTAAAAATTAGCCTTTGTCGCATAAAAGGTAATATAGATGGGCATCTTATCAAAAAAGCTTCCTGGAAGATGTGGAATATTTGGTAGTTAACAGCACATAAGACAGCAAAGTGAGGTTTGTGATTGACAACATGGCGTTGGGGTAGATTTTCTCCCGATTCTCCGGTTTGTCCCTCCAGCATTCCACCAATTGCTCTATCATCATCTTTCCTATCACTCAACTCGCTCTCATACAATCATCCACTTCCTTCACCCTCACACTAGACATCGGGCTGATCACCTATCCTGGTCCTCTATCAAAGATCCAGAACTTGGGCTCCTTAAAAGGGATAGAGGAACAAGTATCCCCTAACACCACGATAGTACTACTAGGGAAGATGAAAAAGAAGAACATTTAGGTTTTCAGGCATGTTGTTTATATACATATATGCACAAGCCTTTTTTCTATAAATGTTTTTTAGATCTCCGGAATCCTAAATCTCTTGCTTCTAGTGTAATATAATGTCGATATTTTTGTCAAAAGCAATCCATGTTGCCGCTGCAGTTTAAATGCTATATAAGACTATTATTTATACTAATTGGGTAAGGAAAATGAACGGAATGAAGTCACACTTATACGAACCAGAATTCAAAATAGTCAAAATAGCTTTAATGCGGGATATTTGCTAAATCCACATTACAAAAGTTGATTAATTTTAAATCACTGTAGTGAAATTTATCGTGAATATTAATTAATAAGTGGATATAACACTTTAACGGTATGAGACCGACATTGAAATTTTATTGGTTACAGAAAGTTTTCAGATTGTTCTACACAAATAATTTTAGAAGATACTGAATTAATGATCACCAACACGTATTTTTAATTTAATTAAATAGACTCAGAAAGTGACAGTTTCTGAACGACCTCTTCTGGGGTTCTCGATCTTTTGCCAAAAGTTGACATCTTCCAGGAGAAAAACAGGAAATTGTGTTTTAGAATCTCCTGCAGTAAAAGCCTCCCACGCGATATAAAGTGCTGTGCGGTAGCTCCGGTGCCACAGGCTATGATTTGATTTCATAGTGAAAACCTGTTTATCTTATTTTACTCTCTACTCATCCAGTAACAAGAAGAAACTTTTAATGCACCACTGGTAAGCTCAGTGTCGTAGTTATTTTAAACGTTTTAAAAAAATCTGTTGTGTATACTCTCGTGACACTCACTCTCTCTCTCCCTGCCCATTCCACAGCAAAGAATCCTTAAAACCATTAGTCTATTTACTTCTATACTGAATTGATTGTATTACAAATTTCGTTGTAGATACAACAGAAGAATCGCCTTAGGTGACAGTTACACCTATTTAGAGCCAGTCGCTTATTTCTCTTTCTCTGGACAGGACATAAAAAATAAAAAATTTCCTTTCGAAAAAAGTATATTTATTGGAAAATTCGAAACAATGACAAGAAATATCTGTAAAATATTTACTTCTATGAAATAATTTATTCGAGATAAATTGTATGCTTTTACGAGATCTACATTTTTGTGCAGTTGGGGTTTGTATATCTCTCATGGTTCACCATGTACGCAAAGGTCATCCTGATTGAAGAGGATTTCAGAGGTTATTTACAAAATAAAGAAGCTATACATTTCATTTGTCATAGAAACATTCAGAATATGGTGAACAAAATTCTTTATAACTATTTTCAGATCATTTCTTCATAAAAATCCATTTAAACCGTATTTTGAGGTGGAAAATTTCTTAAGTCTTCATGTTATATCCTGGGAAAATTCTGAACTCAAATACCTAATTCGGTATTTAAGAGAGTTCTCGTTTTCACCTTATGCTTGCTGAATTAAATTCAAATTTCTTATTTATTTATTATGTACTGGTAGAACTGCAAATGTAAACGTGCAAGATGTAGGAATATTTTTATCTGGCCATGCTGAACAAACATATTCATTAATGCAATTGCTTCAAACCTTAACTGCTACAAACAACGAATTGAAAAAGATGTCACTTTGGTACTTCAAGTCAAGGTGTTTTATTCACTACTTTATAATAAATGGTATTTTCCGCATAATGCAGTGAAACATACAGAATACTGATGTATTATATTTAATACTAATCAAGGAAACCCGCATATAAGATTTGTCTTAAAATTTATCCTCGGTTGGTTTAATAAATTGTCACAACTTAATAATTGAAAGCACAACAAAACAATTATCCATAATTTTTAGACGGCCTGATAAGCGTGTTTTATTGATTTTTTAAATCTGCTAAAGTGAGAGAAGTTAAAATTGTGAAACATTCTAAAATAATTGAGAGCCATACATCATTAAAGTGATCAGCTGAAAGGCTTTAAAAGGGAAATAGTTACAACGGATAGTTAACACTAAAATATTAAAGCATTTTTGGAATAAAACTAATTTTATCTTTGGCTACGCAAGTAATATTTCCTTGTATACTATAAATCCGTAAAAGTAATTATACATTAAAATTTGCTATTTTAGAAATTATTACAAAACATTATAATACACTTCATTGGTATATTGTTAACCAAGAGGGAGAGCCGGTTTCGATTCCCGATAGCAGCGCGGCGCATAGACTGGACCGCAATGCACTCAGCCCTATGAGGGCCATGTAGGCAATTGACTTTCTTGAACGAAAAGTAGCGGTTTCATGTTATGAAGACGGCATTTACCTGCCCGGAAGCGACGCATGCACTAATCACGTCGCACCCTCCAGTACTGTACCCCACCCATCTCTATGGGGGAATTAGCGGTCCTGCATTGCTCGGGCTCTTGTGCCACGGAGTTTAGCTTCATTGTTAGGTTGTTCATCTTAAAACTGTTATACTCGATTATGATTTGTTTTCTAATTTGCAACACAAAATGTTGCAGCTTCAACAAATCTACGTTTGTGAACATATATGTTATGTTTTATTCGAATCATACGGGTTATTTTGTACTGAAACGTAAATCGAGTTAGGTTCACAGCAAGATTAAATAATTTAAAATCCCCATAATTTATTTATAATTAGTATTTCTGTTTATATTTTTTGAAATTTAAATTACCATAAATGTATTACTTTAATAAATAATATGTAATAAAACTTTAATAAATATCCGATTCCTCTAAATAGACCATAATAGCGCCAAATTCTTTAAGTTTCAAGACGATACCTACTAATACTCTAGTTTACAATTTAAACAGCTCTAAAAATGAAATTGATATAATAAAGAATATTACTATTCACATTCAACTAAACCAGATGATAAATAATCATATCCAAATATATATCTTAAATTTTTTCATCAAAAAGAATCAATATTAATGATTTAAATTCATTTACTTTTAATTTAAATGTAAATTTCATTTCGTTTTATACATGTGAATTTATTGATATTATTCGGAAAAAAACTGCTAGAAATATATTAGGAATGACTAGAAGCAGATTAAGACGGGGTAAGCGCCCACTGTTACCCATCCAAACACAATTTCTTATATCGGCTCGTTTCCATCCACTAGTGTTTACCTAAAACAAGAATGTGAAATTGCCATATTACCTTGCGATGCTAGACTGAACCTGAAACTTTAACATTTCAGAAACAACAAATTTGTATTCTGGGTTATCAAAGGTTCTTCCGTATAAAAATACTGATATAGTTATCCAAATCTTAACTTTTTCTCCATTAATTTCTTACAGCACCTTTATAAATTCCTAAATACTTTTGTAAAATTTGTATATTCATTTAACCAACATTCACAGTTGGAGATATTATCCTAGTAAGTTAGTGACTTACTGATTACATGAAGCCGTGGACTCCAGGCTAACCAAAAGTCTGCCCAAACACCACGTACTGGAACAGCATGCGATTGCAAGCACTTTGCACAAAACTCTGACGTCAGCTGTCATTAGTGAGGCAGCATCTAGATTCAACTGGAAAATGATCTTGCTTCCAGACTCCATCAGATTTAAATTGGTAATCTTAGCCAGTAAGTTAACCCTCAAGTAGTCTAACATTAATTATCTTATATTTAGTGAGCACACAGCGTACTTTTATGATTATACCTATTGTAAGTTATATCAAAATCACAATTTAAACCAGTTAAAACTTTCAACATGGCATGAAAAGCCCCATCTTCTATATTAAAAGTATTTTCAGAAAAGAAAATTAGGAAGCACAAATACTGAATAATAAAAGGTACGTAATTGAACTTGAGTGAATATTTGTGCCTGGGTAAACAAATTTAAGCATAAAACAATGTCAAGTTGAAAAGGACTCTTTGTGATCACCTATGTAATTTATATAGGACATAGGAGAGCCAAAAAGAAACATGAATTAAATAAATAAAGAGTGGACAACTTGAAAACAATTTTACCAAAATGAGAGCCTTCTGGACACTTGAATAGAAAGACGCACTAGTAGAAAAACTGCCAAATTAGTTGTAAAGTTGCGTTATATTAGAAATATTTGCTTTTGAGGTTCTTCTTAGAAATGTTACAACAAAAAACACCGCCAATGTTTGAAAAACTTTCCACTACGCTTTCGGTTCATCGAGTAATAATTTTGTTCCAGCTGCTTCACTGGTGTTGATTGAAAAAGGTGCTGTCTACGGTAACAAGTTCTAGCAGATATTTTGTGTTGTTTTGGATTATTTTAACATGAATGTATTAAGGATAGTTGAAGAAATTACAATTTATGTTAAAACATAAGTTTAAAGTAAAGCAGGCCATGAGAATGGAACCTAAAAGTTTAGAATTTGTGAAGCTATGGCAACGTAACAAAGAAATTGGAATTTTTGCAAGAACCAGGACTTCTGAAAGGAGCATTCGTAAAGGGTAGACGTAGATGAGTATTACTCTGCAAGTATGCATGTAAGAAAGTATAAATGAACGCATTTGTGTGATAATAATCGACGTATTAATAGCTGATGTGCTATTAATTTATCATTTAGTATTTTGCATCATTAGTAGAAGGAATAA
The DNA here is from genome assembly GCA_030765055.1 of Mantis religiosa. NCBI lineage: Eukaryota > Metazoa > Arthropoda > Insecta > Mantodea > Mantidae > Mantis > Mantis religiosa. The sequence goes on from CM060957.1 coordinate 59,392,552, forward strand.
AGGCAATTATCAATAATCTTCAAAATTTTGTAAGAACAAGTACGGAATTGTGTATGTGGAAAGTATGATTGGGAAAGTATGATTGAAAAGTTAATCAATCAGTAGCAGAATTGAGTATTTCTCAGCTCTGACACTACGACCCTGGGTGCAGAATTCATCGCTCCAGAGCAGCCGTGCTGGAACTTCACCAAAGGTGAGAAATCCATCATCACCAACTTCATCTAAGATAAACCGCTACAAAGTGAAATAACTATATAAAAAGTAGATCCCTACATGAACCAAAAGGAAACAGACAGATTCGAAGTTATCTGTGTTAACTTCGAATGAGAACAACAAAAGGCTTAATGTGTAGTAGATGTATATCAGCAGGACGAAAGTCCTTGTAAAGTTTATAGGGTCATAGACCCATGAAATGAAGATAACAATGGTTCGATCTATAATAGGCAAGGCATTAGAAGGCATTAATGTTGGAAAACGTACACAATTAAATTTGATTTCTGCTGGGTTTACTTATGTCAATGTATACAACATGAAAACGGTAATACCATAGGAATGCACAGTTAAACTAAAGGCTAAATTGCAATAATCAGGATAATAGATTACTATAATAGATAATAGTTTCACTGTAACTATTTTATGTATTAGGCAAACATTTGGTGAATGAAATTCTATAATAAATTTGTCTAATGAATGTGTTAAGGCATTATATGCTAAATTTGTTTTATAATTCAGTATTTTACCCAAAATTTGAAGACTCCCAGTATACGAGTATGTGTGTTAAAAAGCCAACTCTCTTAAGTTTCCCCACCTAATTATACTTTTTTATTTTCAAATTTTTTCTCAATTCGCTATGGAGTATGTTATTCGAAAATACTAACATATTTGATTCATTTTGCTTTCAGGACAAATGTTTGAAGTGAGGACACTTTACCACCAAACAGTGTCAATGGCGCGAAACGAAGATTTAAACTATGGCGAGGGATGATAAGCCTAATCTCACTGTTGCCATTGCAGATTAATTGTGAACATCCTAATTTTTGTCACCAGATAATCTTTGTTCTTCTAAATTCTGTGACATAGCTTGTCTAAAGGCTTTTATAAAGTATAGGAATTCCTTTAGATATAAGATGTAGTTCTCATTCCTACTTAAACCAATTAATTCTTTGAATAAGGCTAAAGACAATTAAAAGCAAATGAACATGAAATCACATGGAGTAAATTAATATATCGTTATGCAGAAGTTATAGCATGCAAAGGCTAGTATGAATCACCACATCAAAAAATATATTCCGAGAAACTAAATTACGGAGATATTATTGAATTATGTAATATATTTGATACTCATTTTTCAACCTTCTTTCGGAGATAGAATAATCATATCGAAATAATTAACCTAATCCTACTCATAACATTAATTTAAAATGTCAATAATACGAAAAGGTAAATACCTCTATTGATGACATTGGTAAACATATTTAAAGATATCCAGTTAATAAATTATTCACTTTATTAATAAACGAAACTGTTATTGAATTTACCAGATAAGCAAAACTGTATAAACGAGATTGATAGCAGTTTAGAAGTAAAGATGGGACAGTAAGTATCGACGGTAGAAATTCCCAAGCGAGTGGGCGATTACGGTGAACCATCCGATAACGAAATTTTCCGGTACAGCGAACATCCTACTCGTTCAAAAACGTTATTTCGGGCTTGATGTTAATGGGAACAATGAAGGACTGGGGACGAAGGAAAATCCGGTTATAGATTGGAGTACGGACAGTCTATTCATTGCCAGTGAACAGTCACGTCACCCACCTTTCAGAGAACATAGAGATGGAGAACTTGCTCTTAACTTTATTACTGCAGCTTCGAGAAGGAGCATTTCTTGAAAAGGACTATCGTTTGTAAAAGAAGCACTCTACAGCGACCGTAGCAGATGTGTACTAGGAAGCGTTCGTACAAAAATATCCCAAGAAGCACTAAACCTCTTTGAATTTAGCTGTAGAATATTTCCTAAGCAAGTTTCTCAAAATATTACGTAATTGCTTAGTTTTGTTAGAGCAGTGGTCATGTTAAGTGCATATTAAACCTCTACTTGATAATTAATTTTGTTCCTTAAATATTTTTGAAACCTTTCTACCAATTATCTTCATATTTTGTGTTGTATTGTATAGCGAAACGCATTTGTTTCCTTTCAAGTTCAAATAAAGTGGCGCATAAGTATGGAAAGATAGAGTCAGGCTGAAAAATTCAATGCCATAGCCGGGATTTGAACCACGGATCTTCTGGTTGCCGTCCAGCTGCTCTAATCCTTGAGATATTATAGCCAACGTGCCGACATGACATCAAATTCTCCAACTGGCTCGTGTTTATCCCAGTAAACCACTTAAGAGTTCTCATAAAGTCCTAAGTGAGAACTCCTAAGTGGTTTACCGGACAAAACACGAGTCAGTTGGAGAATTTAATGTCATGTCGGCACGTTTGCCATAGTAGCTCAAGTGTTAGAGCGGCTGGACGACAACCAGAAGATCCGTGGTTCAAATCCCGGCTACGATATTGAATTTTTCAGGCTGACTCTATCTTTCCAATAATAAATTCTGTTCCTATATTTTTATACATATACACTAAAATTTTAGCCGCGCTGAAAGCGATGCTTTCATTAACCTTCAGCGATGTGTAATGTCCCAAAATACTTCATAATTATGTATACTCTTAAAAGGTAACATGTATCACTGATATATTCAGTGTTTTAAACCGAGTTAAATAGACCATTAATGAAGTACATCACAGCGAAGTACCTACTGTAATTTTGTAATTTCAGTAATCAACAGGGCTTTGTATACAATAATGCATTAGGGAGCATAAATAGAGACCACTGAAAAGAGCATCTATAGAGAAGGTATTTATCGAGGTGAGGGTAGAAATAAAACTGCCATGTGGTTTAAAAGCCAGACGACCCTTTTGAATTTTGGAGACAGCTCTTAAGCTCAAAGCAGATTATAACATGCCCCAATTGCTGTTTTAATTACAGGAAACGGAGTTTGAAGATAAACCTTCGATGTGGAGTGCTCTTAATGAGTGGCTTGGAAAAACAGTGACAACCTGAGAGTTGGGGAGATTCGTTGTGGCTTTAGTTTTCCAGCAGCCCTCAATTTCTGCGACTTCACAGAGAATTACCTCGTTGAAACAACTTCATGCTACAGTTGGCATGAACATTTGAATGTAAATTGGAATAATTCAGTACTGTCACAGAAATCACTGGGTTTGCTAAACTAAGCGAAATAAATGACAACGCTTATAACTAGAGCTCAATAAAGTGGAAAACATCAGCTGTGAATGCGTGCGTTATCGGAGAATTATTTATATTGTTTGTTGTTACTCATTAGTTGTTAATTTTGGTGCGGAATATACGCAATAGTAATTATTTATTTTATTATCGAAACTGCAGCTCTTAAAATAGGCTATAATTGTTATAACGCTCATGATTTTAAAGGGGTTGTGTGAAAAACCTTTACAGCACATCACGGAAATAAGTGAATTTGTTGCGGAAATTTAGAAGATCACTACTAATTTTCACTAGCATAAATATGAGTTATAAAATATGTTTAACGGAAATAAATTAAAATTGATGGTAATGGTTAAATAATTCAAAGTAATTAGACATTGCATACATAAGAAAACAAAATTTTTACTTTTCCGACCAGCTTAAATAAAAGAACATACATATTATAATAAATATATCGGCGAGTACTTTTCTACAGGATTCAGTTTCTATTGCTTGTGCATATGTAATACCTGGTGTAGTCAATTCAGTTAATGCATAAAATGTGTACATTTGAATGTCATATGTATAAAAGCCATGAACAACAACAATGAATAGCTCTTTCACAAATACAATTGTGAGTTAAGGTTTAAAAGGCAGAATGAAAATAAAGAGTTAAGTGAAATAGCCGGGATTTAAATAACAAGTCTTCCGCTTTGAGCGACTACTTTGACCAACTGAACTACTAAGTAACAATCCGGTTCGACAATAAATTCCCCTATTCGTGATATTTCAATAAGTTTTTCTCCAAAGGAAGTTCCTAGCAAACTAACACCTGTATATGTTAAAGATATAGCTAAGCTTGATCAATGTGAATTAAAGTAACATAAGAAAGCAAAAATATAGGTAAGATAAGACCTGTCATTGAAAGAACTCCAGCAAACTAGTTTATACAAGGGCTGTTCAATAAAGAATGGTCATAATTTTTGCACTAAAATTCAATCTTATTATATTCCGTTAGCTTAATGTGAAACACACACGCTGTAGTAGTTTCATAGTTGGTACTCCTGAATCTCGCCTGTGACAACCGAGCAAGTTCAGACATGTTCAGTATCGCCTACCGCTGTAATGGAGGTGACATGCGAGGAACGACATGCGGCTTTGAAATTCTGCTTTCGTCTCAACAAATCTTCAGTTGAGGCCTATACAATGTTACAGGAGGCCTATGGAGAGTCCGTTCTTACCTACAGCACAGCTCGAAGGTGGTGTAAAATGTTTAAAGAGGGGAGACAATCAATTTCAAAGGAAGGTGGACCAGGTGCTCCAGTTACTGCTCTTACGGAAGAAAACATCACCCCTGCTACTGCCATTGTGACAGAAGATCGACGAATTACCTTAGGATCAGTTTATGAAATACTGAACATTTCATTGGGTGCCACCCACATGTTGTTGACAGAAACATTACACATGAGACGAGTTTGTGCGCGATGGGTTCCAAGACTGTTGATTCCCGAACAAAAGGACATTCGCGTGCAGGTCCGCTTGCAGTTAAAGTTGATGTTAGAGAAAGATCCGGAGTCTCTTTCAAACGTAAGCACTGCTGGTAAAACTTGGCTACATAATTTTGATCCTGAGAGCAAAAAGTAAAGCTCGGTGTGGAAATCTCCTTCATCACCTACCCCCAAAAAAGCAAAAGCAGTTGCTTTTGTTTGGAAAGTTATTGTCATTTCATTGGAATGGTTTATCAGCATGTTGTACCGGCACACACATCAGTAACTGGACAATACTACAGGGATGTGCTGAAAACATTGCAAGTTCATATCACGTGCAAAGTACCGCTATTTCCGTGAAGCATGCTAGATGCTGCATCACTATAATGCGCGGCCGCATTTTGCCAATATTGTTGCTGAATATCTTGCAAAAATCAACGTGAAGTACTTCCCTCACCCTCCCTATATTCCGGATTTAGCTCCATGTGATTTTTTCTATTCCCTAACTTGAAGAAACGCCTTCGTGGGAGGCATTATCCATCATCAGAAGCAGTGGTGAAGGCTGCGGAGGCGATTTTGTCTTTTAAGACTGGCAAAAACGCTGGGAGAAGTGCATCGCATTCAGGGGAGACTCTTTTGAGAAGCACCATCAAAATTATGAGGATGAGTAAAGGTATGTTGCAAAAAAAAAAAAAAAAAAAAAAAAAAAAATGCTGACCATTCTTTATTAAACAGCCCTCGTAGTATAACTATGTGTTACCGAGAGGGATGGCTCAGGGGGTTTTCTCTGTGGCCCGCATTGGGAGACCGGGTTTCGATTCCTGTAGCTGAACTAAGAGATCCATAGGCTTTTTGCTGCTGCTTTTCCGGGTCGCTAGGCGAATGCTGGGTAGGTTAATTACATCCCCCGAATTTCCTGTCCCACCATTTCACCTCCATTATCATTTCACATCATCTCTCATCTGATGGTCTATTTCAGGGTAGAAGTGTCGGCGTGAATCTCGGCGGTGCATTGCGGGATGATATGCTCTGAGGAAAACGCTTTCCCCTACAGCGGGTTCGACTTGGTCAGAAGACCGGTAGGCGGGATGCCGGCTGTGCAAGACAGCCTGGAGTACTTTGTTCCGGGGAGGCGGCCTCCGTTCTCCGAAGCGGCCTCTTGATTGTTTCGGGGCCACGACAGGTCGGATGACGATTGTCCTAAACCCACCGCCAGGGAGTTTTAAAGTGTAGGGACTTCGCCCTCTGTATTTTAGTGACTCTTTGGGGTCGGCCATTCTCCTGTCTCCTCTCGCCTCACACTCCCTCCCGGGGTACCCCGCATAGGTACAAAGGACTAGTCCGGTCGAGGTGCTGAAACATCCCTGAACAATCCAATCCGATCCAATCCAATTACTATGTGTTTCTGATGACTGGGATGGTTGCTATACATCTATTGAGACATAGATATTTGGAAAAAGTAACACTCATTTTGAACTTTGTCTGAGGGTTCTAATGTGCTCTTAATCTTCATTTAGTTAAGTATGAGTTAGAAAGCACAAGAGACAAATAAATATAGACGACATTGAAATATAATATTTGCTTCAAATGACTTTAGGATTAACATTTTCCAAGTATGTGTTATATTTTAACATTTTGTGACTTACAGCTGTGATACAGCAATTTATCGTTTAATATATACAACCTTTTTATCCCATGAAAAAGGTCAAAGTTGAGAGAAGGTAACCTACACTATAAACAGTTTTATGTTTGCTTTACGTTGTGTATTCAATTATTATTCATACTACTTGACTTAAGGAGCAAACGTTTGATATGAATACCATGCTGTGAATAGAAGAATATCCTTTTACATCAATACATACTACATACTTAACATCAGTAATATAAAATAGCTAGTTAGAGCTTTTGGAAAGTTATACAGAAGGCAGTATCAAATAAGACTACGCCTATATGTAGGGCTGCGACATCGATGCGGGAACTTGCGGATATCATATAGAACATGAAGGGCCAGGTTACAGCAATAAGGGTTAAAGGTCGCTGACGCGGTATGGTAGTGTCCAAATTGCCATACAGGTGCCACGGTATTGCAGTCGTACTCTATCGTGTTTCACACCTGATGGCCATAGTATTTTCATAGTATTGTCAAATATTGCACGTCTAGTAGAATGATTTGCAACACTATATCTAGTGCACAAGCAACCACATTTACCAAATCCGCCCTACCACATCCACTGTTTCATCCATTAAAACCCATATGTTGCGGTTAGTTAGGATCAATCTTATACCATCAATGCACTTATCATAACATTATTTTACGTAGTGCTTACGTGAAGTCTCAGGATGTGGAATTGGTTTATCAGTGTACTTTTCTGAAATTGCACACAATATTGTGTAACGAAAATGAAGGTGGTGGCGATCAAGTGTTACCACAGCTCCACGTTGTGCACCAGTTTGAAGCAAATATTATAGTGAGCAATGAGGTTCTCTCAGGGTATGCGTAGATGTGTGTGAGAAGGAAATTTTACAACAATGGAATTCTCGTCTCCAAATTATTCATTCACTGCTTTTTTCTAACCTCAAAATGGAAGCTGCCGACCGAGGGTTACCAATCTCGGTTTACAGTGACTGAATGCTAATTATATTTCTCGATAAATTTTGATGACCCGACAAATATTCAAGACAGAAGAAGTTGACCGCTCTAATAGGCCTGACGTCTCAGACTCCCCTCTCGATATCGGCTACACGCCGGATAATGTTAATAATGGTTTCCTAGCCGCGAACCGTCTCCCTCGGCCTTACGCCGGAGAGTGCTTGACCACATCTGCGTGTGTATATTTATATAACTTTCACTCTCCAAAACTCTTTTAAACAAACAAAGTCCTTTTGTGGCTGTTTTGGTCGCCATTGTAAACGACCCAAAGAATTCCCTATTCATATACTTCAAGGGACAGTTCCTTTAGAAACCTTCTAAGGACACTGCTCATTTCATTCATGGCATTGTTACAACACTTTCCCCAACTGAACTGACCTTGGCCTTGGTCGTCACAAAGAACCAACATTCCTTCGACATCTATCATGACTGCTTCTGTCAAAACATAATTTCGGTATCAATTGTATCCTGTAGTTTATGTAAAGGAATATCGGTGGAATTAAATGCCGCGCATAGCTCTTCATTAAATATTTGATTTGATGGAAGTACGTCTTGTTGTAGCGATGAATTATCACACTTATGTGTTGCTGGACTGACATGTCGTAGCACATTACTCGGTTTACTATGAGCAATTGCTTTATTGCAGGTTTTACAATAAACGTTTTCATGAAAATAAGAGAAAACGTGTTCTCCATACTCAAATATATACTTTGGTAAACCTGTGGACGTTTATAACCTTTCCTTTGGCATTGTATTTGCGTGAAATCCGTGTGTCGATTTCTGTGACTCAACGTACGGTTTACCCAACCCTCCCATTGACATCGGTTCACTACCGGGTGCCTCCCAACAAACGCAACCGCTCCAATGTCGCTGCCATACTTTAAATGTATTTATGGACACTTTGAAAAACAAACTGTAATCTCCTTTTATGCTTGCATATTTGGAAACTACTCAAAGGAGTTTCAGGATAAGGCACATCAATTGTTTCTAGATTTTTTTTTTTTTTGGTATATTGCGTGCTCATTATTTTACTACAACTTCTGAAACTGAAAAACAGAAAAATGTTTGGAATATGTAGTTCTTACAAACCTGTAGTAATAATTTTCTTTATGGACACTTGTGAAATTAAAATTAAAAAAAAGAAAAAAAGAAAAAGAGCCCACCTCGATAGCGTAAATGGTAGCAAGTCTGCCTCACGTTCAAGAGGTCCCGAGTTCGAATCTCGGTTAGGGCGAATTACTTGGATAAGGTTCTTCTAGGGTTTTCCCTTATCCTGATAGACAAATGTCAGATAACTAAGCTCCATGGATCCCGGACTCATTTGAGCATCATTTCACCCATTTCATTCATCGTGCGATATGACTTAACGTTGGAGGACGTACATTACAAAAAACACAACAACAAAAACAATAATAATGACAATAACAATAATAGTATAGATAGTTTTTCACTGATTTATCATAAATATTACTGCTTATTTGCCTTGGGGTTGAGCCCTACTTCCACATGAAATGGGATATATGTAACTTTATAGTGATGTCAGTACCACAAAAGTGAAGTCCCATTACTCTCTGCAACATTTTTATTTATGGGTCTAGCCGCTGTCCAGTGGTCCGCACGCTCGGATCCCAATATCAGCATGCAATATATATTGTGTCCAATACAAATACGCGGTTTATACCGCACACCGAGTGAGCGTGCAAAGATAGAAATTAATTCAGCGGGTGTCAGTCTATAAAAAAAGATAATGGGATTAGCTGCAGCTGACATGGTGACAGAGAGAGTGACCATCTTTTTTTAACTTAGATACAGAAATCCATGTATTCTGATTTATGCCATGTTTATCGGGTTGTAAATCGACAAGTGTCACGATATCAATTTAAATATGTTCGATAACCGTTATGTTACAGCATTCAGATCAAGTTAATCAACTTTGGCTGTCTGTGCCCAAGACTCTAAAACAGTATTTAGACGACAAAGCCTTATCAGGTGAAATCAAAAGATTACTTGCAAATTATAAATACTAAGGTGGTCCAGAAGGTACCTTCCCTTTGGGAATCAAAATTTTATTAGTATATCTTAAAACTATTTTTTTTTCTATTTTTACACGTTCTCCGAACAAATTCAAGCCCTTCTCATAACTTTTAACAATACTCTCTGAATAAAACCCTGCCGTGTGTGAACGTAGCCAATCCGTCACGGTGGGATGAAGCTTTCCATCATTGGCGCAGTGCTGCGATGCAAGCTAATGATTTATGAATGGTAACAAATGAAAATCACTGGCAGCCAAGTCCGAGCTGTAGGGAAGATGGTCAAAAACGTCCAATTTGAAAGTGGCCAAAAGTTCATTTCTTCTCTGTGCTATTTTGGGCGAGCTTTGTCATACACAAACAACACCAGACGCTTGTTTTGGATTGCCCTTTTCAGTCTTTTCAAATTTTCACAGTAGGCTTCAGAATTGACGGCAATTCGTCGATCATCTTCACACCTTCAAAAGTAAAGTTTGACGAGCTTTCTTTGGCTTGCTTGGAGAAGCACTATGTCCCCATTGCACTGACTGCCATTTTTCGCAACATTCACGTAGGCAACCCAAATCTCATCGCCAGTAACAATTCTATTCAATAAGCTTCTCCTTCAATGTTGTACCGAGAAAGAAAATCTATGGCAGAACTCATTCTGTTGGTTTAGTGCTCCTTAGTCATCAGTTTTGGTACTCAACGATCACGAAACTTGAGATTGACTGTCACTATCTCGTGCAAAGACTCCGAGAAATTTCGGGAAAATTTTCGGACATTTCCGTTACCGTGAACCGCCGGTTCTCACGAGTTTTATAGTCATTTGTTCAATAGGTCATCTTTGACAAGAGTAGGCTTACCACTACTGTTCCCATCATGAATATTTGCTCTTCCATTTTTTTAAAAATCCTACCCATTGACGGACAACACCTTTACAAATAATGTTAGGACCATGTGCACACAAGTCACGATGAATTTTGGCTGTTGAATGACGTTTTGCTGAAAGAAATCTTTTAACACCGCGCACCTCACATTTAGGGGGATTTTCTATTTTGGCACTCATATTTTGAAGTTATATCTAGCAAACGCGCAACAGTACGTGCTCTCCTTTGGATAGCTAGAAGCGCATTGAGCACTGCGTGCGCTGATGTACAAATGAAGGTGATAAGCCCAAAGCTTCTCGCGCTACGCACAAAGGATGGTTACTTTCTGGACCGCCATTGTATATAAATAAGCGAAGGTATTCATTTAATTAAGTATTACACTTGCAAAGGCAATCTTTTGGGCCTTTGGCTGTACATAATTTCTCTATTACTGCATCTTACAAGAAGAGATGTATACAGTAGTGAACATATAAATTGAGCAATCACCAAAAAAGGGGACAAATTTTAAGTATTATATTCACTTGAATTTATCTACCCATTTTTAATAAAATAATATTGCATATACTTCAGGGTAATCAAGATAACATTTGGAGAAAAGACCGCCTCGGTAGCATGGTGGTAGAGTGTCTGCCTCACGTTCAAGAGTCCCGTGTTCGAATCTCGGTCAAAGTGAGTTACCTGGATAAGGTTTTATTCCAGGGTTTTCCCTTATCCTGAAAGACCAATGTCAGGTAAGTCCAAGCTCTATGGAGCCTGGGATCATTTTAGCATCATTTCACCCATTCTATTCATCGTCCGATATGACTTAACGTTGGAGGACACAAATTAAAAAAAGAATTCAGAAATGGATGCACAAAGAGATAAGATAGATAGGAGATGATCAAACCCTTTAAGAATTTATAATTATGAGAGAGATTTTAAGTTTATTCTCTCTGCATGCTCACAATAAGGACCGAATAATTTATCGTTTAAGAAACGTGCGCATTTTGAAATTAAAATAAATAACAAAGGGCATCTGCTAAATGATTAACTGTAAAAAATTCTATGACATTTGCAGTAACAGCATATATTTATGTACATGCTTCTGTTGTAAGATTTCTGTTGTAACTAACGCTTCACAAATTACGTCAAACTCATTAAGAATGAAAGGGTATTTTCAGAGAATTCCAGATATATATTTCATTTGTAATGGAAATAAAAGTAGCTCAAACCACTTCTTAAGTTAATCATTGATGGGATAAAAATATTTCATATAAAGGGTAGTTTGGAATGGAGGAATTGTCAAGTCTATATAGAAATTAGACCTAACAATCACTCTCCATTGTCATTGTTCTGTAAGGAGCTTTTATAAGAGACTTATATTTTACTATTATTTAACAATAAGGAAATATTCCACTAAGTAATTAAGAAAGCATAACGTACTGATTAAAAGGTTGATAATGCGTAAAAGTTAGCCTTAGTGTTCTTCAGAGCAAATATTGTTTCAAATTGTAGGTGAATTTAAGTAAAGAAAGCAAATTTATATCATTAAATCATAAGATGTTTAACATAGATTGTGGAGTATGACTACAGTGTATTTCAAAGTCATGAAGAGCTGGATTAATCCTCCTGCACGACTGTCGCGCTCCAAGTGACGACATAGTAGAAAAGGCTGTAAGTTCGCCTTTGTAATAAGATTTCAGACGAGACAACAAAATATAGAATGTTGGTATATGGATAGATTTTACTTTAAATACTGAGATATTCATGGGGGTATCAAATGCTGCACCCCTATTCTGCGGCCGCGCCGTGGCTTAGTGGTTAGACCACTTGGTGGGTTTTCTCCGGGACCTCCGGTTTCCCCCGCCCTCTCATTCCACCGGTGTTCCATCTTCATCTCATGTATCATCAGTGTCACCGCCTGCGGTGCCGTATGCAGTAAAAGCGGGCGTTAAACACTACACATACATACACACACACACACACACAAACACACACACCAATTCTGCACTCCTCCGTGGCCTTGACTGAGGCTCTAGGAGACAGCGGTCGGGCGGAAAGAATACCTTCTAGATAGAAAAGCTCGAGTGATTAGATGAAATGTCGCAGCTTTATTTTCTAAGTGTTTTCGGGATCTCTTTATTTCTCCTCCTTGCTTATAACCTTGTTTAAAGGAAAACGTTACTTCAATATACCAGCGATATATTAAGAAGTAACTTAAGTTTATGAAAATCACTTCATATCGCAATCACTTACTGAATTGAAGAACTGACACTTTTTACATGTACTACAATTCGAAACATACACGTACTTACAATCACATAATCAACTGCAATTATGTATGGAGCTTTGTTCTGGCATTTTACTTGGAACACGAGATTATTCTCTTTCTTTTTTCTAGCAAAGCTGCAGTTATGTGCTGAAAATGGTCCCAATTGAAGGAAGTGCACCTTTATATGTGTGCCCTATTCTTACCTGATGATTTAAGTATAATTAGCAACAAGAACATATTATTAACAAATTTCAGAAATGTAATGCAAGTCAGAACCCGTATTTTGCCATAAAAATATAAAATGTGGCAGCTTCTGAGATGTGTGATCACTAGGATATCCAACATGTGTAATACATGTTGCGTTAAGGTTCTGAAGGTAGAGGAAGAGTTAAATTTATCATATTGTTCTTTTTATGATTGAATATATTGGAAGTGTCAATTTGGAATCTTTACAATAGATTTTAAAACAATAAAGTTGATTTAATATAATAAAGCTTTTATGTCTTCTAAGAACTGTGATAAAGCATTTTCAAATTTTATTTTGTCTTTCAAATATCACAAAGAAACAGCACAGTGCAGGAGGAAAGTTTTCTAATAGCTCGTACGACTAATGTATCAACTAAAATGACGCACAAAAGCTGGAGACAACTTACCAAAAGATAGCGCCAGTAGCCAGATGATGATAATAGCGGTCTTGGCTCTTCCAGTAGTTGACTTGAACTTGAGCGGGAAGCAGATGGCATACCAGCGGTCCACAGAAATGAACGTCAGGGTCAATACAGACACAGCCACCGACACAGTCTGCAAATAAATGGAGGTATATTAGAAATATAACCACTTCTACGGTCGGGCAAGAATGAAATATTTCATTTAAGCTGAATCAAAACCTTCAGATTTGGAATTTAGAATAGTGGTACCATGTAGTGTCCCATTAAGCTTTACTGTTCTGTAAGTAGGTCGTACGAGTATTTCTTTTATCGAATCTTCTACGAGATGTACCTACACACACATACGAGTTAAAAACTATGACTTATCACCTAGGATCAGGTTCCTTTAAAAATTTCATGATATGAAGATTAAACCATCTGCTGATTACACAGTACAGCAGTAAAATAATCCGGAATATAACAAAAGCAGGTAGATATGGGACGATGTTTGAAACATCAAATTCACTGAGTATTTGCTAAGGATATTTAGCAACACACTCCAAAACCCAAGCTCGCTTACTTTTTGTACGCAAATCAATGATCAAAACAAACGACATTCTATTATTCTACACATTCCATTACTTTATGATTAATGAAAAGAATTCAACCTATATTTTACAAGGTCCAATAAATGAGGCCAGGGATTTGTTTACTGAAACCCTTTATTTCACTTGTTACTGATAAAACGTCGGTAAACAGCTTAAAGCAGTAGAAACTTGATTTAAAGGAGGTCTTTATAGCTATTAATGAGATGACCAAGTGGGATGGCTCAGACTGTTTCATCTGTGGCCCCGTATTTGGGAGGCCCGGGTTCTATTCCCGTGACCGACCTACTTGGCCCATGGCTATTTTCGAGGGTTTTCCCGGGTCGCTAGGCGAATGCTGGGTAGGTTAATTACATCTCCAGAATTTTCTGTTCTTCCATTTCACTTCCATTATCATTTCACATCACCTCTCATCTGGTGGTCTCTTTCAGGGTAGAAGTGTCGGCGGGTGTCTCGGCGGTGCATTGCGGGATGATATGATCTGAGGTAAACTACTTCTTCCTCTGGTAGGTCTGTTGCTGGTCTCAGTGCCTCCCTAATCTTTGGACCTTTGGGACTCGGATGCTGGACTCGTTGCCGTTCTATAGTAGGGGAGCGTGTCCGTTGTCCTGGCCTGTCGGGGAAAATCTAAGTAAACTCAAGGACCCCTGCCATCTGTACTATCGTGGCTCCTTGGGTCGGCCGCCCTCTGCCTCCTCTCACCTCATCGTTCCTCCCGGAATTGACCCACTTGGGGGCATAGGCATAATGAGCCCAGTATGGTGGCCTACGTGCTGAATCCCCTCCGTAGTGCATTCCTAATCATATTAATGAGGTGATGCCTGGCATTATTATGCAAAAATTCCCCATTCCATTTGAAATAAGACTACATCTTTGTAGTCGAATAGCTTCCATAAGTTGCTCTAATCTAAGTCCGAAATGAACCAAGCTCATTCTTAAAAATTGATTTTTTTAGGGGAAAGTGCTAGGTGTTCAACAATTTGAAAATGAAAATGTACCGAAAAATAAACACTTGACCTAAGAGTATTTTAGAGTTATTCTATTTGTGAAATAATGCTGAAATAACTCTGAATAATGCTGTCTAAAAACCATTTACTCGTATTTCACATACAAGACAGTCATCTGTTATCTGCAGTTATCTTAATACCGGAAGATCCTGCGGTCGTTCATAAAGTTTGATTGCTTTAATGCAAGTAGATTCTATTGTCTTTTACTTTGAGGCGCGGCACTAAATAAACCGCCACTAATCTCTTATACATTTCCCGCCACTTCAAGGACTGAGATAGGTTGCAGGATATAATATCATCCTCTGACGAAACTATCAGGGCCTAGCTAATGACTGTAGCTCATGATTTTTGCATTGTGCAGTAATTTCAACACACGAAAGTAATTTATTGGAATTACTTATAGATCAGAAGCAAGTTGATGCGTATAATACTTCCTCCAACATGAAAAAAGCTCATGAATCGTTGTGAGGAGGTCAACACTTCATTCAAAAGGTGAACTTATCTTTCTCGAACCTCAATATTTTGTATAAAAATGGTTAATAGTATTTCAATAAAAGAAGGGGAAGGAGCACCATTAACATTACCATTATATAAAGTTTTAGAACATAAATCCAGTTTCTTTACTGCTTGGTGTGGGTTCTTTTTCTGTTCGTTGTCCTAATGTGTGCTTGTTTAGGGCTGGAGTGTGAAAGGTTTGACGGTGAGGTGGAAAGGTGGGTGTTTTGTCTAATCGTCGGTGAGCTGGGATCTCTTTCTCAGGGTTCAGTTATGAAAAGTCGTGTTGACCGTCTTTCAATTCCTTTATTTTTCTTTAGCCGGGCTCTCGTAGCTCTCTTGTTAACACTTGCGTTGTCTTCCTAATTTTCCTTTCCCCTTTACGATGTTTTTACGTTGCTTCGCGGACTCCCTTGTTATTCCCTATATTTGCACTATCTTTATGACCATAACTCTAAGTCGGACTGCGACATCTGATCCTACTTTTATCACAATACTCAGTACCTGAGTAACCTTCCAATAACACGTCTTCTCCCCGTCGTCCTCACTAGCAGAGTGACGCTCTTTTGCCTGTCGTATTTTCAGCTTCTATCCTAGCTTTTCTTTCCTATCACCGCCCATTTTCTATTCCTTTCCTATTTTACGCCTATCACGTGGTTTACTCTACATTTTATTGGCAGGGTTTATTTCTTTAATTTTCTCTTATTGGTCACCTCCGTATGTCGTTCCTATGCATCCGTACTATTCTCCGCCCCTCTGGGTTGTATGACCTCTCAGCGTCATAACGGTATTCTATCATGCTTGGCTGAGTTTTCCTTATACCTCGCATATTTTACTGGCGTCTTGATGTCGGTTCTATTGTTCTGTGTTTCCTGCCCTGTGTGCCCAAAGGCAACTCCTGTCCAATTTTTCCTTCATTTGTACTGTATTGCTATTTCGAATATTCTTTTTAACTATGTTTCTTATACCATTTATTCCCTTTTTATTCCCATTATGCTTATTTATGATCTCTACTATTGTATTAGTTTCTATTGATCTTTTCCCTCTTAGAACCTGAGGTTTCTGCTTCAAATGCCCTTCGGAGGAATATTGCTATTTTTCTCACAAGTTGGGAAAAATTTCAAATTCCTTCGAAAGTCCCACTAAACCGCGACCTTCAAAGTTTAACTAACGTGCTAACGCTGACAATTGTTACCTAGTTTCTCCTCTTTCCCTTCGTCAACGCAAGTGCAAGCAAGGAGCTTTAGAGCGTTTGTTTGGTTGTTTTTTTTTTGTTTTTTTTTTACAATAAAATACACACATACATTTATACATTTATACATTGTTACATATTGTTTTAGTTTTCAGTGTGTCCAATATTTTACATTACGTTATCAAACTGATTTTGCATTTTTGGATTGTCTCTGATTTTCTCTATTTATTTACATTATTTGTTTTATTGTTGTCTTTTGGGCTTTACATTGCCTCTTTAAGTATAGTGAACCTTTAATGTTTCATACACTGTCACTCGCGTCACTGCAATGTCGTGATTGCTTTTGTTTTCGGCACTTGTATTTATAATTCCTTGTATGTTCCGCTTACTTATTCTAAGTACAATTTTTTTTTTTAATTAGTATAACCAGGTGTAGCATTTGTTTATATTATAGTTAAATTCCATCGCGTTTATTTTCTATGTCCGTTATTCTTATTTCTGTGAAACGTGTGTATTTCTTCTATTTGTAACAAAGTGGTGTTTACTAATTACCTGTGCCGTACATTAATGAGTTCAGTGACTCCGGTTCGCGTCAGGTAATGGTTTGAGTATGTGTGATTTCCAGTTCTTTAAAGGGTCGTAATAGTGCTATGTTATATCTACCTATGTTTTTCTTCATTTTATAGTCTACCAGCTCAAAAGAACGATCACCGAACTTCGCAACGATCATAGCCGGCCCTTCCCAAAGGATATGCAGTTTTTGTGATGTTTTGTTAAGCATTGAAGATTTGTTGTGGGTTCTCACTAGCACCTTATCTCCTATGTTCGACGTCCATTTCTTTTTGTATCTTTTCTTCCTTTTATTTCTAGTTTCTGCTCGTTTCCTTAGGCGTTCGTAGGCTTCTTGTATTTGCTGGATTTCGTTCATTTCGTCTGTGTTAATTGCTCTTTTTAAGCCTGGTAAAATGCTTTCTGGCGTTTGGTTTAGGTGTAGCTTGTCTGGCGCTATACCAGTGTTCGGGTTGATCGTGTTGTTCATGATTTCTTCTATTAGTGGTAGTTGGGTGACCCACGAGGTATGTCTTTTGCGGTATGTTAATATTCGCAGGTAGATGGATAGATCCCTCATCGATCTCTCGCACGGGTTACTTTCCGGGTGGTATGCTGTGGAATTATATATTTTGATACCTGATGTTCTTATCTTATTTACGAAATGTTTGCCTTTGTGTATGGACGCGTTATCCGCCAAGATGGCGTCCATTTTACCATATTTCGGTATAAAATCGTCCAGAATTTTGCTTGCACAATTTGCGCTTGTTGGCCTCTTCATCGGGTATAATTTAGTGAATTTGGTAAATACGTCCATATGTTTACATGCAGATCTGGTATTTCGGGGGAAAGTCTAAAGGTTGATTCTGTCTCTCCTTGTTTGAAAGGTGTATTTTCTCTTACGTCCAGGGAGCCGTTTCTTATAGTGATGTGTGGATAACTGGTTTCGTTTCGTCTACCTGGGTCTTCCTTGCTCTCGCAGGTGTCGTCAAAATTATCCTCGACTGTATCATCTTTGTTTACTTCCTGGATTCTAAGTTCCGCAATGTGAACACCTGATTTTACCTGCACATATTGCACAAAAAAGGTTTCTTCCTCTAATAGGTTTTCTGCCTCTGTTAAGTTAATGACCTGGTCAGTCAGCTGAGAGAACCCGATCGTTGCCTCTTCGTTATCTCGTCGTATAGTTAAATACCTGTTGGCATAGTTGATGTTGGCTTTAAATGCCTCTAGGAAATCACTTCCTAAAATGATTTGTACTGCCAGATGTGGTATTATTAAGAAAGAGAGTTCAACGTGCATTTGTCCTAAACGAAATGGAATCATTGTTTGTTTTTGAATGCGTTGTTTTTTTCTACTGATGGCTGTCAAAATATATACATTCTTTGTGGGTAGTGTTTGTAGACGTAAACCTTTCATTTCTAAGTCGTTAAAGAATTTTAAACTGCATACAGAAGCAGTTGCTCCTGTATCCAAGGTTGCCTGATAAATTTCTGCGTTTATGGTGATTTCTATTTGTGGCGTTTCTACAATGTCCGGTTGTTTTATTTTTCCAATCGTATTGTCACTTTCCGCTACTGTCTCGTCTGCCTGTATTTGTAATTTTGCTACAGCGTTGCTCTTGTTCCATCTTGTTTCACATACCTCGGGGTCGGATTCGGGAACGTTATCCTACCCACATCTAGTTTTCCTGGTTGAGTGTGTTCGTTGCGCCGTTTAGAGATGTGTGTGTAGTTGGGACGAACGTCTGATTTGCAAACCATTTCTGTCGTGTCACTGCGCCATTGTTATTATATACTGTCGTTGGAGATGTATTGCCTGGGTTTTCTTGCCTCGACGTTTGCTGGTTTTCCCTACTGTTCATGTGTTCTGTCCGGTTGTCTGTCACGGCGGGTCGGTTTTCCTGGTAATGTCCATTATTGGTCCAATTACGGTCTGGTGGATTTTCTCGTGGTATGTCGTTCGTATAGGGTCTCCTAAAAGTATTGTATCTTCTCTCTCTTGTTGTGTTCCTGTCGTAGCCGTTTCTCCTTTGCTGTGGTCTTTGTGTACGTACCCGATGTACGTTGTGTAGTTGTGGTTCCTGAAAATGGTGGGGATTTTCTCGGGTTTGTCTTTGGTAGCGTGTATTGTAGTTTCTGTGTTCAAATGCAGGTACATGGTCTCTGTATCGTTCTCTATTCTGGGCGTTGTCATTTCTCCGGGCATTTCCTGTGTTGTATGCCCTGGTCCCACTAAGATTCGGTTCATTGTATACCGGTCTGCCCTCTCGTGGTCCTGTGTTTGAGTCCGTCATCTGTGGTTGCAGTGCCGTCAGAAGTTCGATCGTCTCGTTTATAGTGTTCGGTCTTGCTACTATTAAATGGTTCTTTATATGTTCTGGGAAATGTTTTATCACGAGATTAATGAATTCGTGATCCTCTATCGGCGGGTCAAGCATCTTACTCTGTTGTGCTAGGTCTAGAAAGTAGTCAACGATCTGTGTTCCCCTGTGCAGATATTTCCCTGTATTTATTTTGGTCCGCACAGCATATTGTGTGGCACCATTCCAATATTTGGTGAGAAAGTTTTGTCGAAACTCTGCATACCTGGTATGGTCACCAACTGCTAATCGAAACCACGTGAGTGATCGTCCCTGTAAGCCTTTCTTAATAATAAGCATTTTGTATTCCTCTGGGATGTTTTTAAGAGTGAAATATGCTTCTACGTCCATTATATAAAGCTTCGCGTTGTCCCTTTCATCATTGAATGTTGGCACGGTAATTTCATTTAATAGGTTAAAATGGTAGGGGTATCCTGTATTTGCGCAATTATTGAAAATGCTACCCTGATTCACACTATTACATGTATCTGTGGGGGCTGATGAAGGCGTGTTCTGGCACGAGTTCAACATCCCCTGCCTAACCGGTACGTGCGGAATGTCAGTACTCTGAGGCTGGTCATTTGTTATTCTGAGGTCGTTAATGGCCTCTTTGAGCACTGTCATTTCTCGCGTATGGTTTGCAATGGTTACTTGCGTTGACCGGTGAGCTGCGGCCGCCTGCGTCAGAGTTTCTTTAATTACTATGAGTTCAGACTGAGTCTGCTCGTGCCATTCCTTTTGTCTATTTTCTATACTGGCGCAGGTATTTCGCAACTCATCGCTCAACTGGGCATGCACATTAATACTGGTACTAGACATGTTATTTATTCTTTCTTTGATATTTACAATGTCCTGCTGTGCATCATGCATTTCTGTACGCATGTGTAGGAATTCTGCCTGAGTTGTGGCCTGTCCTAACCTAATGTTCTCTAGGTGCCTATTTTGTTCTATTAGTTTACTTTCTAACTGGTTTCGTAAAGTTTGTGTTTGTTCTGCTATTTTCTTTTCTATGGTCTGATTTTGCTCTAATATTTTCGTTTCTAGTCTTTGGGTTTTCTCTCCTAGTTCTCCTAATCTGGTCTCTAAATTCTGACTTTGTTCTTCTAATCTATTTTCTAGGGTCTGGTTCTGCTCTACAATTTTAGTTTCTAGTCTTTGGGTTTGTTCACCTAGTTCTCCTAATCTTGTTTCTATATTGTTCTGAAATTGTTGGAGCATCTGTTGCATTGTAGTTGTGAGGCTTACTACTGTTGCAGTACTAATGTCTTGTGCTGGGCTGTTCATGTTTTGCTCCTGTGATTGTTCCGCCATTGTTACTTTTGTCGTTCTACCACTTCTCAGTAGCATATACTTATTTACAGTCTAAGGATGCACTACTTGGCTGGCCCTATGTCTCTTCTCCTTGTAGAAAGATGTTTAAGGTGTACTTACTCGTGCTGATGTGTTGTTTTTACCTCCTTTGGCTCTGATGGTTGTGACGTCCCTGTTGTCGTGATGGATGCCCTCGTCCCTGACGTTCTTCTCCGTTGTCGTGATGTTGAAGTTGTAGTTGTTGCTTCCTGTTGTCGCTCTCCTGGTCGTCGGCGTGCGTCTCCGGTGTCGTGATGCTAAAGTTGTATGTTCCTCGTTGTCGTAGTGCCGAACTTCAGAGTTGGTTTAGGACACGTTGGGTGCCAGTTTGGTGTGGGTTCTTTTTCTGTTCGTTGTCCTAATGTGTGCTTGTTTAGGGCTGGAGTGTGAAAGGTTTGACGGTGAGGTGGAAAGGTGGGTGTTTTGTCTAATCGTCGGTGAGCTGGGATCTCTTTCTCAGGGTTCGGTTATGAAAAGTCGTGTTGACCGTCTTTCAATTCCTTTATTTTTCTTTAGCCGGGCTCTCGTAGCTCTCTTGTTAACACTTGCGTTGTCTTCCTAATTTTCCTTTCCCCTTTACGATGTTTTTACGTTGCTTCGCGGACTCCCTTGTTATTCCCTATATTTGCACTATCTTTATGACCATAACTCTAAGTCGGACTGCGACATCTGATCCTACTTTTATCACAATACTCAGTACCGGAGTAACCTTCCAATAACACGTCTTCTCCCCGTCGTCCTCACTAGCAGAGTGACGCTCTTTTGCCTGTCGTATTTTCAGCTTCTATCCTAGCTTTTCTTTCCTATCACCGCCCATTTTCTATTCCTTTCCTATTTTACGCCTATCACGTGGTTTACTCTACATTTTATTGGCAGGGTTTATTTCTTTAATTTTCTCTTATTGGTCACCTCCGTATGTCGTTCCTATGCATCCGTACTATTCTCCGCCCCTCTGGGTTGTATGACCTCTCAGCGTCATAACGGTATTCTATCATGCTTGGCTGAGTTTTCCTTATACCTCGCATATTTTACTGGCGTCTTGGTGTCGGTTCTATTGTTCTGTGTTTCCTGCCCTGTCTGTGTGCCCAAAGGCAACTCCTGTCCAATTTTTCCTTCATTTGTACTGTATTGCTATTTCGAATATTCTTTTTAACTATGTTTCTTATACCATTTATTCCCTTTTTATTCCCATTATGCTTATTTATGATCTCTACTATTGTATTAGTTTCTATTGATCTTTTCCCTCTTAGAACCTGAGGTTTCTGCTTCATGCTATAACTCGTATAGTTTAAGATATTTTAGGCTTAGAGGCCATCCCAAAACGAGAGCAGCACGAGATTCGGTTTGAGGGGAAGTGCTCCTGGAATAGCAAATGTAATAGCAGCTTCTTCTCATCAAGTCGGGAACGCATAAGTTGAAAAGCGTTCCTGGTGGCGATGTGATGGTGGTGGTGCTGGTAATGATATTGGATTCAGCGGGCCTCGAGATATGTTTCTAATGAAATCTTCACATCGGGTACTTGACTTGAACATAATACCTCCTCATATCTAATATATATAGGAGGCAGAAAACGTAAACGTAAAGCTGGTTAATATAATTTCAACTACTAAAGAAATGTGAAATGCGTAGATAACATTATAATCCTTTATATATTTAACGTTCTCCTATATATTTGCTGCAATGTGTTATTTAGTGCCTTCTTTAGCAAAATGTGTTTATATGAGAATTTTGAGCAGCACAAAACCATTACCCTTTTACTTTACACCTAATACAATTTTTAAACACCCATTGTTTGTGCATAGTAATAGGTTCCATATCCAATTAATACAGGGATTATACAAATGAATATCGGGGCTTTAACCCTTTATAATATTTACTACACGCAGATTACAGTTATAAATTACATGTCAAATGAAAAAGCAACTCAAACAGTTTTACCAAGAACCTTATGAATGTTCAATGTGACTACCCTTTGTCACAGGGCACACACCAAGCCTATAGCCGAGTTCTTCCCAAACGTTGATAAGTGTGTATTTAGTAATTGTAGCAACAGCTGCTTCAATCCGGTTTCTTAATTCAGGGTGGTCAGCTGGTAGCGGAGGCACGTACACACGATCCTTGATGAAGCCCCACAGCTAAAAATCGCATTGCGTTAGGTCAGGAGAACGTGGAGGCCATGCATAGCAAGCCCTGTCATTGGGGCCCTTGTGGCCTATCCAGCGCTCGGGTACAGTGGCGTTCAAAAAATGGCGTACTTCGTTATGTACCATCTTGCTGGAAAATGAAGTTCTCTGGCTTTTTTTTTTTTTTTTTTTTTTTTTTTTTTTTTTTTTTTTTTTTTGCAAATGAGGGAAGAGACGTTGCTCTAGTGCATCAAGGTAAGAAGTGCCAGTTACAGTAGGTTCACAAAAAACAAATGCCCATAAACTTTCCGCCGGGAATACGGCACAAAAAGCATTCACTTTAGGGGAATCTCGTCACATTTGTACCATCTCGTGGGGATTTTCTGAGGCCCAGATGCGCACATTATGAGTGTTAACATGTCCAATAAGAAGAAAGGTCGATTCATCACTGAAGCACTACGATCCATAAAATCGTCATCGTCATGAAACAACATGTCGTTTGCGAAGTTGGCACGTAATCCGTGGTCTCTCAGCTTTAGAGCCTGTAATAACTAAACGATAAGGAGGTAGCCGTAAACGTTTTCTTATAACTTTCCAAACAATCGACACAGCAACTTTTAATTCATGACTAGACTTCCGGACTGATTTCTTTGGGCTATGAGTGCACGACTCTCTCACTCGCTCAGCAGTCTCTTCACTTACTCTTGGTCGTCCCGCGCTCTATCCTTTACAAAGGCAGCCGGTATCTTCAGGCTGATTCTTTTGTTTTGTAATTTGCGTCCTCCAACGTTAAGTCATATCGGACGATGAATTGAAAGGGTGAAATGATGCTCAAATGAGCCCAGGGTCCATACAGCTTAGAGTTATCCGACATTCGTCTTTCAGGATAAGGAAACCCCCGAAAAAACAATATCCAAGTAACTCATCCTGGCCGAGATTCGAACTTGGGACTTCTTGAACGTGAGGCAGACATGCTACCACCGCGCTACCGAGGCGGGCACTTCAGACTGATGATGCCATCTACGAATGTTATATCACTAGGGTGATCACAACCGAACTTAAAACGGAACGTACGTTGCATAGTAACTACAGATTCGTTCTTTGCAAACTACAAAACACAAAACGCTTTCTGTTTACTAGTCACCATCTTTGCTACTACCGCTGTCTAGCGGATTGCGGTAGAAACATTGCACACACATGCGCACTGGTGCCAACAAACAAAACTGAGTTGCTTTTTCATTTGACATATCAGTTATAACTAAGTTTAGTGCAATAAATATTATAAAGAGTTAAAAGTCTGTTATTCATTTATATACACCCTGCATTATGCATAGATTAGTCTTATGAAATGTCTAGGAATATGTTACAACAATATCAATAGATTGAACCAGCAGTGGTGCATTGTTTTCACAGCAAAGCGCAAGTACGTGAGGTAACGATGTGAGAATGCTATTGTCTCCTTTTCAGATAAAATAAGATAAACAAGACATCATTAGCCCGCCTCAGTAGGGTAGATGATAGAATGCCTGCCTCACGTTCAAGGGATCCTGAGTTGGAGTCTCGGTCAGGTTGAGTTACCTGGATAAGGCTTCTTCCGGGGTTTTCCCTTATCCTAAAAGACAAATGTCGGGTAACTGTAAGCTCCATGGATCCTGGGCCCATTTGAGTATCTTTTCACCCATTCCATTCATCGTCCGATATGACTTAAAAAGTTAAAGGGTGTAAATTACACAAAAAGATATCATTAAGCATGAAGACCTCTAAACAACTGAATCAAGTTAACCATCTCAGTCGTATACATCATACCTTCAAATCTGTCAATGTCTATCTCTTTAGTTCTGGCAGACCTTTCAGGTTCATTAGTTTTACACGTTTTAGGATTATCACAAGTAATTAATTATTACCATTGGCTTCTAAAATTACATTAGCGGGTATGCACTGAGGCAGTATATTCATGCATTCCCTAAGCGGATTATTTGGTAACTTTAGTTACATTTCAGCTGTGAGTGAAATGGAATACTGAAAATTTAATTACTTTATTACCTAATCAAACATCGTAAGTTTCAGAAGTACATTTAACGATTTATAAGAAGGAGTTTTCAGCGGTAAATTATCGTGAGTTGCAAAATGCGTGATGGTAGAAATCAACGTTTTACGAGGCGTGTCCGTAAAATAAGGTCTCCAAGGCGCTGGAGCCTTGAGGAACGCTATTACGCGAGATCCGGCAACAATTGTATATAGCTTGGTTTCACTCCTTCAAATACCCATCACTCGTTGCAACCATGCCTTGCTGGGCAGCCGTTTGCGATGGAGCTTCCTATCACTTCCGCCACCAAGTGCGAGTTGCAGTGATCTGTTTTTTGAGTGCCAAGGGCACTACCCCCACTGAAATTCATCGGCAGTTATGCGAAGTCTAGGGCCACAGTGTATGGGCGTCAAGAACGTGCGAAAATGGGTCAGAGAGTTCAAAGACGTAGTACAGACGTCCATAACGAGCAACATTCTGGTCGGCCTTCGGTTTCAGCCGAAACAATTGCAAAAGTGGAGCAAGACATTCTTAGAGATCGGGGTGTGACAGTTCGCGAGCTGTGCGAACTTATCCCTGAAGTCAGTAAGACTACAATTGACAAGATTTTGACGGAACATTTGCATTATCGCAAAGTGTGTGCGAGGTGGGTCCCCAAAGTGCTCACCGAAGACTATAAATAGCAGCGCGTTGTAGCGGCCTACTGATTCTTGAAGCGCTATACAGAACAGGGCGTGGAATTATTGGATTCCATTGTCACTGGCGATGGAACCTGGGTGCACTACACAACACCGCGGCATTCGAATTCACCGAAGCCGCGGAAGTTCAAACAGGTATTTTCTGCCGGCAAAGTGATGGCCAGTGTGTTCTGGGTCAGAAAAGGTGTATTGTTGTGTGAGTTTATGCCTATCGGAACATCAATAAACGCCGCTAGCTACTGCGAGACTTTATAAATTTTGCGACATGCCATTCAAAATCGAAGGAGGGTAACGCTTTTGAAGGGAGTGATTTTTCATTACGACAACGCTCGTCCACATACTGCACATGCAAAGGCTGATCTCCTGGCCCAGTTCGAATGGGACAACCTCACCCATCCCTCCTACAGTCAAGACTTAGTACCTGGTGATTATCATCTGTTTCCTGAGTTGAAGTCAAATCTGGGTGGAACACATTTCCAGACCGACGACGATTCGAAAAACGAGGTTGAGCGCTACCTGCGCAAATTAGCGGGAGAGTGCTATGACAAGGGTATACAAAAACTGCTACAACACAGTGACAGCAAGCATCGATCGCAATGATGATTACGTTGAAAAGTAGCTGAGATTTGCGCCTTTCCATCATTTAACATTCATTGACAATAAACATGTTCTCTATATTAAATAAAATTGGAGACCTTATTTTATGGATACACCTCGTATATTCCCCGCGTTGTGGCGATTATTTTGCAACAGTAAATTTGTAAAAAGCGCGTTGATAGATGATTAACTACTCTCACCTTTGGTGACAAACTGGTAGAATTCTTGTAGATGTCTCGGGGCTCTACAGCAATGAATCTTACCTCTGGTTGCAGTATGGGAGTGAAAGTCTTTTTATGCTGCAATTATTAGGAAATAACAATTCTTCTCCTTTAAATATCGTTGGATTTATTCAGCAAAAACGTTAATAAATTCTGTTACAATTTGAAGTGCCGTAGATTCTGTCCTTTCACAAATTATTGCTATTGCATCGATGAGCTGTAAGTTTCTGGCACACGCCACTAGTGAAACACAAATGTATTTACAACTAAATCGTTTTTCTACAAACTTGTAGAGCGACACCAAAAACACGTCTTATTCTCAGGAACGTTGTCTGCCAAGTGACGCTAAGCTAACTGAATATATTGGGTGTTCTGCACACGATGTTTCTAGAAAAACCAAATTATTTTTCCTTTATTGCTCCACGTCACCACACTATGTAATTGCATTGCTGTAATTACCAATAGCAGCACCCAACAATTACGCCGATTCTCGTTAGAGAGAAAGGTGCAAACCTTAAAACATATTAAACAGGCAGACAGGTAGCCAACGAGGTACTGATGGAGAAAATTAGGAAGGTATACGGCAACACCTAACACTAGTTGAAGGTGTGCCCCTTTTAGATATGCCTAACTAAATATTTGTGAATCTGATATATATCTTTATCCCTTCCTTAACCAGGAGTTTGGTCCCTCGGATATTAAATACCCAACAGTTCTGAACTTATTTGCGCAGGCCCCAGACCAGAAACAAGAAGCATATTAAAAAAAAGTTATACAATGGTAGAAGAGCACCATTCACTACTTGCCGCCCGGAGAACTCACTTACGCCGAACTATCTCAAGGGTACTGAGCTACCGTGAAAAAGGCTCGGCTCAAGCACCCCAGCGCCAGCAAGCGCTTTAAATAAGTGAAACACGGCGACAACCGGCTAGAGTGCCCGGCAAGGTAGGGAGCGGTCGGCTCAATACGAGGGAATGTAACTAATCTACCCAGCATTCGCTTGGAGATCCGGGAAAACTCCCATAAAAACTTATGTGTCAGGTAGGTTGGAATTGAGCCTGGGCCTCCCGAATGGGCGCTACAGACGAAACCGCCTAAGCAATCCCGCTCGGTTAAAGATGATTAAAAAGAAGGCATTCTGGAATATTGCTGAATATTCAGCTTAGGAAATTATCCCCTGAGTATCAGTAATGTATTTAGCAATTGTAGTGTTTCTCTGAGAAAGACAGAAGTCAAGTCTGACACCATATTTTATTTCACGTGTTTAGGGAATCGATACAGACTGTAAACACACGATCTCAAAAGACTTTAAAGTTCCGTAATAAAATTAGATTCATAGCTTTATAAATGTTTTAATGAAAGACAAGCATGCAGAATTTAAAAGTTTGGAAATCAATGTAATGTGCTGATATAAACAACTCTAGATAACATTGGATGTTCTATGTAAACTTTGCCAAACATCCCTTAACGTCTTTCTCTCATCTTGAAAGCTCCCATGCCTCTTTGCAAACAGATAGATAACTATTCAACTTGAACAAAGAGATTACCGGAGTTACATAATTTAGGCCGGATAAATATGTATTTAGATTAGACTTATTGGAATAATTTTTACATAAAAAAACTGGATATCTATGAGAGATACCAGATACTGAAGTACTGACGAGCAATCTTGTGTTTAATATTGAAGGCAATTCTTTTTAATTTTGTATCTGTTTTCTCATAATTTATCGGGAAGGAATCCCGCTATTTTCTGTTTAAATTCACCGTGCTAGCAGCCCAGTACTCACGAAAAATTAACTCAAGTTTTGAAGATACTCATCGCTTCATCTCATGCTTTTAGACTGAATTGGTCACTAGACTTAAGATTTGCAGTCGGATGTCTCCAATTCAAACCTAATCATACTGAACAAGAAGATTCCTTGACTTTTAGTGATCACCAAATTGGTGATATATTTTAGATATATTCTCATGTATATTTAATTTTCCGGTCAGTAAACCTCATTTCATTTTTTAACTTTCAGGTACTACAGCCATTTCCAATGGTGCAGGCTGTTTTGAGGTGAGTATGAGAGAGAGGCTCTGGGGAGGTGCTCTACTGATTTCCATAGCTGGAAATGTTAGAACCACACTATATTAGCATACCACCACCAGGTGCGGCCACCATTTGTGGTCAATTATCTCACATCTCGATATCGAATGTCAAACAGGCGGAATATGCCAACTAATGCAGCGCCAAAATCTTTCTTTAACTCCAGCTAATACTTATAATCTTAAAGTAATACATATACAATAAAGAAATATATAAATGAGGAAGCTTCAACTTTAAAGTGATTGCCAATTAATATTATAAAGACAGAAACATCTATTTGTGTGTAGAATAATCTCAAAATGCCATTTAATCAATTTGGACAATTCGTTCGCCATTGTAAAGCAATTCTTTCTCACTAACATGGAGTCATAAAACACCTAATTTCAATTCATGAATTAATAAATGTTTTAAAAAGCTTTACAAAGCTTTTATGAACACGTTGAAATAATTATGCCACATACATTCATATAAAATAATACAATAATGAAATATATACGTACATAGAAATGTAATAAAACGTAGTACACTAAAATTGTGTGTGACCATTTTTTAATATGCAAGCCAAGGTCATGATAGCTATATGATAGCAAAATGCCAGAGAATCAAATCTAATTACACCGCAACAATGTGCATGTGATAAGAGGGCCAATATATGTTAAAACCTTCAAGAAAGAAGTGCTTTATTTCCACCATACGGCATAATTAAGATCGTTAGCAGACTGCTAAATAATAATATAAAATGAGAATTTTGTCTAGTTAAGAGCAGAAATCAGTTAGCCAAAATTTTATGGAAATATCCGAAAGGAAGGGAATGGCATTTTAATTAAAATTGTTGGTTATTTTTAAGAGAATCGACATTTTCGAAAACGTTTCCACGTATAGGCTAACTTGAAAGTCGACACACATTTTTGATCCACTTGCACGCACACCACACACAGACAAATGCAAGTGCGTGTGGATGTCTTTCTGTAAATTTATTTTTTTATATTTAGGTAGCCTTAAAACGGGCTTTTCCGGTGAAATATGAATACAAAAGTTTTGGTTTAAATGCAATAATTTCCTTACTATATTGCCGGATCACTCACCTCTGCCATGCGTAGGTAGGGTTGAGACCGGCAGTGGGGTTGGTAGCCCTTGGCCCTCTTAGGACTGTGGTTAACTTAACTATACTGTCGCGACTGGCACGCAGATAAGGGACAGATAATGTAGCGCGGAGTTAAAGGGCTTGCAGAAACAAAGATAGATATTTAGAAAGTTCTAGTGGCATCTTGATTGATGGAGAACATTCCACAATCGTCTGAAATCATGAATGGTCGTATAAAAATT
Organism: Mantis religiosa; assembly: GCA_030765055.1. Lineage (NCBI taxonomy): Eukaryota > Metazoa > Arthropoda > Insecta > Mantodea > Mantidae > Mantis > Mantis religiosa. The sequence goes on from CM060957.1 coordinate 59,422,391, forward strand.
TGGCGAGTTAAGATGAGAGTGTAATCGGAACTGCATCGTATGCCTGCAGCTGTATTTTGAAAGTGAACGCTTTGGTTTGCGGACAGCTACCTTGTAAGATTTTAATTGTGTATGTGACGTAATTGTGCTACTGCAAGGGTTGACCAAAGTGTGTTTGTACGAAAATAAAGAACATTTTTAATTTCTACAAATTGGACTTTGAATCCTACGAAGCCACAAAGTCACAACATGTAGTAGAGAAATAAAAATACTTTATATTATTAAAAAAAAGTCCATTCCAAGCGAAAATAATTGTTGCGACGCTAGTGGGTTGCTTGGTGCATAACAGGTTTCTAGAACTCATAAAAAGGGGGGGATATCAGAATTTTTCACCGATTTTAGGAATAACTGGCGAGGTATGGCCTTAGAAATGCTAAATAGAGATTGTTGCCCAATTATTTGATAAATAACGGGTTAAAGTAAATGAAATCAGTTATACTATTATTCCTGTCCTTTTTGGAGGCCTAGGGACTTGAGTAAGAGGGGCGCAATGGACCCAATAGGTGGCCTACGTGCAAGGGACCAAAAGGTCTCAACCCATTTAGTTTCATTCGTTCATTAAACTGTTTTTCAGGTAATTGACATCACCGACGTTGAATTGTCAATCCGCATTGGACACCAATTCACAATGACACTTAACTTGCCGTAGAAAGACAAACCAGTGGTGCCCAACAATTTTTGTTAAGAGCTAATGATGTCATCTTGTAACAGCTTCATTTCGTACAGGAAGCATTTCTCTTCATTTATTCTGGTAACTGGACATAAGAGAGGTTTATGCGCAGAGGACCTACCTAAAGTCCGAAGACCCTGGCCTCCTTCCGGGGCTCTTTCCATAGGGCAATATATGATTTCTTAAAAAGTCCCCCCCCCCCCATCGCAACAACGCCAAGACGGGATGGAAGTGGATACACCACTTACGCGCGTCAACCCCGCAGGGAAGACTACCGATAACCTCGGTGGGGCTGCCTGGTGATCTAGCACAGCTACTAGCTCTTCAGGCTAGTACCTGGGACTTAGGAAGTAACCATTACCCCCTCCGGGCGGCCGTAGCCTCGGTGCAGCTACACGATTTCGCACGTCTGTCGGGAACATACTGCCCCATCGATTCCAACCCAATCCTAACAACTCCCCGACGGGAGGGGCTCGACAGTTCGGCCCGAGGTTTCTCTAGTAACGTCAGAGGTACTACGAGTGCTAGGGGTCCGCAGCGCTGGCACCACGGCAGCTGAAGGGGACGGATCCCCTCCCCTACAGGAATGGGAGAGGTTTGAAATGAAATGTAGTGTTTAATGACCGCTTTTACTATATACGGCACCGCAGGTGAAGATACTGATAATACATGAGATGAAGATGGAGCACCGGTGGAATGAGATGGCAGGGGAAACAGGAGATCCCGGAGAAAACCCGCTCCAGCGCCGTGTTGTCCACCACAAATCTCACTTTGCGGCCGCCTGGTATCGAGCTGGGCCCGCTGAGAGCCACGGTGCGGCCTGAGAGGTTTGGATAACTAAATAGATGAGAACTACTTCATGCAAAGAACCAGAGAGAGGCAGAGCAAGAAGCTGACGTTATCAGTCCAGAACAGAAAATGTTGTGTACCACTAGACAAACCAATTGTAAGGTCCTAGCTCCTATTATTCGCTTGGTAATAAACCTTATATTTTAGCATATATACCTGTTAATTAAAACACGTTTTTTTTCTTCTCTTCAAAGCATTAGACGAGGGCTGTTAAATAAAGAATGATCATAATTTTCACAGTCATAATTTTTCGCACTAAAATTCAGTCTTATAAATTACGTTAGCTTAATGTGAAACAAACACACCGTAGTAGTTTCAGTGTTATATTTCCTGGTTCCCACCTGTGAGAACCAGGCAAGTTCAGACATGTTCAGTATCGCCCACCGCTGCAATGGAAGTAACGAACAATATGCGGCTAGGAAATTCTGCTTTCGTTTCAACAAATCTTCAGTTGAGGCCTATACAATGTTACAGGAGGCCTATGGAGAGTCTGTTTTTCCCTAGAGCACAGCTCGAAGGTGGTTTAAAATGTTTAAAGAGGGGAGACAAATTTCAAAGGAAGGTGGACCCGGTGCTCCAGATACTGCTCTTACGGAAGAAAACATCAACACTGCTGTTGCCATTGTGAGAGAGGATCGAAGAATTACCTTAAGATCACTTTGTGAAATACTGAACATTTCATTGGGTGCCACCCACACGTTGGTGACAGAAATATTACACATGCGCGATGGGTTCCAGGACTGTTGATTCCCGAACAAAAGGACATTCGCATGCAGGTCTGTATGCAGTTGAAGTTGATGTGAGAGGAAGATCCGGAGTTTCTTTCAAACGGAATCACTGCCGAGGAAACTTGACTATATCATTTTGATCCTGAGAGCAAACAGCAAAGCTCAGTGTGGAAATCTCCTTCATCACCAACCTCCAAATAAGCAAAAGTGGTTGTTTGTGCTGGGAAAGTTATGGTCATCTCATTCTTTGTAATTTATGAAATGTTTTATCAGCATGTTGTACCTGCACACACATCAGTAACTGGACAGTACTACAGGGATGTCCTGAAAACATTGCAAGTCTATATTAGGCGCAAAAGACCACATTTTCGTGAAGTATGCTGGATACTGTACCACGATAATGCGCGGCCGCATATTGCCAATGTTGTTGCTGAATATCTTGAAAAAATCAACGTGAAGTGCATTGCTCACCCTCCCTGTAGTTCTGATTTAGCCCCATGTAACTTTTTTCTGTATCCTAAGTTGAAGAAATGCCTTCGTGGGAGGCATTATCCATCATCAGACGCAGTGGTGAAGGCTGCGGAGGAGATTTTGAAGGATATCTAAAAAATGGTCTGCAGCATGTCTTTGAAGACGCAGAAACGCTGCGACAAGTGCATCGTATTCAGGGGAGATTGTTTTGAGAAGGACCATCAAAATTATGAGGATTAGTAAAGGTATGTTGTCAAAAAAAATTGTGATCATTCTTTATTGAACAGCCCTCATAATAGTATTTTACAGAAGAGTTTCGTTAAATGAAAACAAATGTCTTTCATATGAACTTTTTGTTTCAGAGAGATAACTAAATGATAATGTAGCCAAATATCCTTAATAAAAGCAATTAAATTCTCCGCTTTATAGCTAATATACGATATTACAATTTGCAATGTAATTATCTATGTTGATACCAATAATATTTATAGTCTCTGGATACCCCGGGTAAATGATAGTGCTAATAAGGCTAGGTAAATTTAACCTAAGTAATTGGCTCTTAATTAACCCGCTCTCAAACTGGTGTTCAATAGCGCAATTCAGGTTGTGCATGTATTATATGTAATTATCTGCGTTGTGCGAGGAATATTTTATGATCCCTAGAATTACAACTACAATATCGCTTTAAATACCGTTAAATAACAATTCGCTTCCTTAGAGCAGCTGTAATGTGTGTTGGGAAATTTTGTCACGAATGACAAGAATATGCAGAACAGTTTTAAAAGGAATTTACTGCTTCGAAATTGAAATTTAGTTAGAATTTCTGGTTGTCTGGTTGCTATATTAGATGGTCCCATAAGTAAAGTCGATTTTTTTATTATGTTCCTTTGAAAAATGTATTGGGTTACTTTGATTTGGCAATGGTATTTACAGAATGACATGACTAGTGTTGCGTACATTGCGAGCATTTATCAGTCTTCAATTGTTAATAAACAATCACAAAATGGAGACCATATGCTCAGCACGAGCAGGAACACCTGCTAAAAGGAAGCAGACTTGCTCACAATAAATGCATATTCAATCAGACTCTGAAAGCACCAAGAGTCTCAACTTTCTTGAAACCATAAAGTTTTATTGAATATAAAATTATAATTTAAATTCGATATTAAAGAAGTTTGACTGAACACATTTAGAAATATCACAATACTCTATTCGTAAAACATTTTGTAAAATAAAGCTAGTGAATTCCAAAAAGAATGAAGATACTCTGCACCGAATCTGTTGAAAAAAAATAAACCACTTACTCTTATGATATATTTATTGATATGATATATTTATTGTGCATGTTCCAAACTTTTACAATTTACAACTTTTGGCTACATTTATTTGTTGTTATCTTGTTGCTACCTTGGCTTACATGACACCCTGCTCTTTTGCTCTGCCAGGTAGCTCTTCACCTCCATGCCTCCTTGTTACTTGATTACTCCCTTCCTTCCCCCTCATCTTCCTTTCTTAAATTCTTTTTTTGTTTACATTTCTGGCCTATTTTCTTTTACTCTCTGCAAGAACTGACCAATACTTCTTACCTTCTTTTGCTCCCTGCCTGTTAACATTTTTATAGCTACTATCCTCTTCTCTACTTTCTCCCTTTTTTCTCCCCAAACCTGTTTTCTCCACATTCCAATCTCCTCGCATTCTGTTACATAATGTTATATGCTTTCTTTTTCCCCCACACAATTCAAAAATTCCCTTTTCCCTACCTCTTATCCCTCTTAGAAATATTATTCCTGTTCTCATTCATGCTAACCCTTCTCTCGTTTGCCTATTGCAGTAATCTACATATGCTTCTCGTCCCCAATTCCTTCTTATTTGTGTGTAAAATTGTAATGATTTCATATTTTCTAGACTTCCCCATATTTCCTGTCCTTCCATGTTTTCTATCTGTATTTTACTAATTTACCCATATTGCATGTATTCCTTTCCTCTAATCTCCATATATCTACCATTCCGAGAACCGAGATTCGAACTCGGGACCTCTTGAATGTGAGGCAGACTTGCCACCATCTACGCTACCGAGGCGGGCACTCTTTCCTATTTGTTCCATAATTCCTCCTATCTCTGCCCACCAACTATTTGAGTTCTCTAATCTTTTTTGCTGTCTCATGCATAATATCATAATTTCCCCTATCTCTTTAACCAAACAGAAATACCAAAGTTTTATTATTCACATATAGCTAAAAAGAAAAGTATTAATTATTATAATTTGAGGCGGTACTTGTCCGTTAAGCACCTCGTTGAGCCCTCCCGGTACTCAACATCTCATATGATAGGATATGTGACGGGTGAGGGCTACGGATGGGAGGTTTACAAAAGGTCGGGGTTTTCTCAGGGTAGGTCTGCATGGATTCTCTCTTTTGGGTTTCAGGGAATGGATGCGTCCTAACAGTGTAGGGGTATTAGCATACAGAAGACACCATGACCGTTGAATGGCAAGTTTAATTATGCAAGTGGCCCTCTCCACTCGTCACTGTTGGCTGTGTTGGTGTAACTTGGACTTTAGGCGCGAGACTTAGGATTTGCCCGTTGCTGTGCGCGTGACATGACGGCTAGTTTGAATTACAGTCGCGAGTGAACTTGTAAGGTTCTAGGACTCACCGAGTGATGTATGTAACCGTGTACGCGTTGTCGTTTCTGGACGTCGCGAGAACATTACTTCGCGCACTAGAGTATTTCCGGAGGATTATACAAAAACAGAGTTTGGTAGGATCGTGATGATGTAATGTGTGCTGTTTCTATCACTCGCTAACACAGAGTGTTTGATAACCACCTAATGAGCGTTGCTCCGTCCATTCGCGAACACGGACTTCGATGAACTTTCGGTACGTGTTGCTCCTTTCACTCGCCAAAACGGAGTGTTTTTCCTAGCAAATATCAAACGCTGCCATGTCACAAATTTCCTCTTGCTTTCGCCAAATTTCGGACACTTTAGGGATCATGTGACCCGTTACTTGTTCCTTATAATTTGTGTTTCATCCCTACTCTAAAATTTCATCGCAATTTTGAGTGTCTGAGGCATGTATTCCAAGTAACTTTCTCTTACCCACAGTCTAGGTAATTAATGCAGCATCATGCGTGCAAAAGCGTGGCTTAAATGCCGGTGTCTTCTCTACATCACGTATCATGTGCAAACCAAAGCCTCGGCGGGCAACGAGTTGTCGCTTGGGTCTAGCCTTGGGCGATTCTCAAACAATGCCCCTTTGTCAGCTCAACACAAGTAACATTCCTGTGAGGGTAAGTGTTTATTTCCCGGCTCTATTTACAAGTGCTTGAAATAAAATATATATTGGTATTGCCTGTTTAATTTTTGCCCCTGTATATTAGATCATTATCCTTTATACTTGTTATAATTTAGCTTAATTCAAAGTGTGATATCTATCCGCCTGTAATTATGCATTTAATGTGACTTTCGCGGTTATTATGCCTATGTTATGCCTAACAGGGACGGTATCAAATTACTATAATTATAATTATTATCTCACTAAACGCTTGTGACTGTATAAAATTCATTTTCCACATAGACAATACAGACCACGTGATTTTTCCCCCATAGTTGCTCTATGTTAATCGAAATTAGGTACGGTATAGAGTTTGGAATAAATTCTCTGTAGGTTTTCTACATTTATAGCTTAATAGGCCAATATACAGCGTAATATTCATGTGCTTTCCTATAAAACCCTTCAGGTCTGCAATATAGGGCGTTTAACGATAGCTTCTTGCGACGTTAATTTACACTTTTATCAGTCTCAGTTTTAGTGTTTCTTAATACGTCCTTTGGCTTTTGTGCATTGTGTAGTGTGTTGTAGTGTAGACACTGCATAGCGAAAATGTCTTCTATGTTAGCGACAACTTACTAATTCGACCATCAAACGAAAGGCTTTTGTCAAATCTCTCATTTATATTAATAGCAAAAAATAAGGACGTTATTACCGTTGCAGCGAGTGGCAGTTGTAAACAGAAGAAAGTAAGAAGCGATAAAATATTATAACGTTGAAAAAATTCTTATTGAATGGGTTCTACAATCTCGTGATGCTTCAATACCAATAAGGACCCAATCATTCAAGGGGAAGTCCGAGAAAATGATATGTGTAATGTTTAACGCCCGCTTTTACTACATACGGCACCGCAGGCGATGACACTGATGATACATGAGATGAAGATGGAGCAGCGGTGGAATGAGACGGTGGGGGAAACCGGAGATCCCGGAGAAAACCCGCCCCGGCGCCGTGTTGTCCACCACAAATCTCAGTTTGCGGTCGCATGGGATCGAGCCCGGGCCGCCTTGGTGAGAGCCAAGCGGTCTAACCACTGAGCCACGGCGCTGCCAAAGCCCGAGATATGCATATTGGATATGCTTTTTTGCTCCCAATGGTTAGCTTAAAGGAATGAAATAAAAATATGGCAGAGTGTACAAGCAAATCACGGTAAATCTGGTAGCGTGTCTCCCTCACGTTCAAGAGGTCCCGAATTCGAATCTCGGTCAGGGTGAGTTACCTGGATAATGTTTTTCCGGTGGTTTTCCCTTATCCTTCAAGACGAATGTCGGGCAACTCTAAGGTCCCTGGACTCTGGACACACTTGAGCATCATTTCACCCACTTCATTCACCGTCCGATATGACTTAACGTTGGCGGACGTAAAATTTAAAAAAAAAAAAAGGTAATTCAGTGAGAGTGGAGTGAATGAAAATGTAATAGTTCATGGTAATTTAAAATGATCTTAAGATGTAGTCTTGCTTTTGTTCACAATCCAGTGTATTGTATTCAAATCTTTTATAAAATTGATTGTGATGAATCTTCTATGAAATTGTGTCATTATTGCTTTTAGACATCTAATACATGAGGTCCTGTGTGTAACGCTGTCCAGAATGTTAGGCAGTTTGGTTTTTTTATAGTACTTTCCGTTTATTCCACACAGCGTGGGTAAACCCATGGCGATGGTCTACAAATTCTTAGAGAGGTTGTACCTGGTAGCAAAACTAGAAAATGACATCATCTGATACACTGAAGTTGAAATGTTTATCGTTTTGGAAACAGAACGGTCTGATTTATGCTCCTGTGTTACGTCATATGCTCCAAGACATTTTTAAAATCATGTTGTAACATGTGGTTCACTAGAGTACCCGCGTTAAATAATAATGCAGAATAACACCATCCAACAGTTACAAGGGAGCGTTACAGAATACTGTATGGCGCAATAAAATATTTAGAATATTCTGCTACTCTCTTAATGTGCTTCATAAGTGTGTTATGGTTGTGAAATAAGTTTCTATAGAGCAAAAATATACATAGAACCACAAGGAAAGGATGTAAGTTCAGTACAAATACTTCCAGTAAAGTGCCATATACACGTAACTTCCTGGCCTCTGTTTTTGTCTTCAGAGTATCGCCTTCGTTTTAGTATTTTAACAAGATAGTGTCTAAAGAATGAAGAAATACAACTGTAAGTAAATTTCCACAGAATATTTTTATAGATTACATAGTTACCATTGTTACCGAGTGCAGTTAGACCTGTTACCTCTTACTGCCAAGTCGGTTATGCTTCCCTGGTTGAGGTTTAAGTCACTAGAGGGCTAAAGTTCACTAAATAAAAAAGATAAATGCATACCTTTTTTATATTTAAATTTACGTCCACCCCAACGTTAAGTTATATCGGACGGTGAATGAATTGGGTGAAATGATCCTCAAATGAGTCCAGGGTCTATGTAGCTTAGAGTTACCCGACATTCGTCTTTCAGGATAAGGGAAAACCCCGGAAAAAACCTTATCTAGGTTACTCACCCTGACCGAGATTCGAACTCGGGACCTCTTGAACGTGAGGCAGACATGCTACCATCTACGCTACCGAGGCGGGCAATGCTTACCTTTATGCTAGAATTAAATTATGCACCTAATATATGGTATTAATTTTGTTTATAGAGCAAAACCGTTGCCAAACGTTCTGCAAGTGGGAATGCATATTAATCTTGTAACAGCAAAAATCAGATCCGTGCAAACTGGTTTTGCGATTAAGAAAGTATTCCTTTACCTGATAAAACAGGCATTTCTGGCTAACATTGTGTTGATGTGTGAGATATGAATATTTTAGTACGTTATGAAGCAACAAGCACAACGTAAGAAACATTTGGGGAATCAGTGGTGTTATACCTTTCATTGAAGCTGTGCTATTTATTACAGGTTTATTAAGGAAAATAATTATATTATTCCGCTTATAGCTACTAGTTCTACTTACTTTGTAATTTAAAATATCTCTTTAAACATATTTTATAGTAATACTATGTGTATATAATGTGTCTGTAAACCTACCATTATATTACTTAACATTTATGCTAATTATAAATTTAGATGGTAACATTTAAGAATTGAAAGTAACGTTCCCTAAACTTAACAAAATATTGATATGAAAGGGTAGAGCCAGACCAGCAAAATTCAATGCCATAGCCGGGATTTGAGCCACGGATCTTGTGGTCTCCATCCAGCCGCTCTAAACCATTGAGCTACTATGGCCAACGTGCCAACATGATATTAAATTCTCCAACTGACTTGTGTTTTTTCCGGTAAACCAGTAGGAGTTCTTATAAACACATGAGACAGCTACCTTAATGGCAACTTACTATACTGTAAGTACTTTTAGGCCCGGGCTTTATAGTTCGGACCACTATTAAGTACAATTAATGGAAATTAATTGGACTCAACCATTTCATAGTGCGTCCTACACACGGTTAGTGTAAAAGAACAATTAATTTCCATTAATTGTACCTAATAGTGGTCCGAACTATAAAACTCGGGCCTTAAAGTACTTACAGCATAGTAAGTCGCCATAGAGGTAGTTGCCTCACGTGTTTATGAGAACTCCTAGTGATTTACCGGGAGAAACACGAGTCAGTTGAAGAATTTGATGTCATGTTGGCACGTTGGCCATAATGGCTCAATGGTTTACAGTGGCTGGACGGAGACCAGAAGATCCGTGGTTCTAATCCCGGCTATGGCATTTAACTTTTCAGTCTGGCTCTACCCTTTCATAGTGCGTCCTACACACGGCTAGTGGGAAAGAACAATTAATTTCCAACATATTGGTGTTTTATCTGCTTTCTGACACTGATCAGACACTGCAATACATTCGATCAAAAAGGTAATGGCTAATTTAACCCAATATTATTAAAAAAAATTATCAAGTACCTCTGCTGCAAAGAATTTAGTTTGAAATCTATCACTCAAATATCAGCGTTTCCTGTCTCACTGACGAAAATGTGTTCAAAGGTAAACAAAACCACCGAATCATCCTCGAGATCACCGGCAGAGATTCTATGTAGGTATCACTCGATCTACAGCTCTGCTCGTTATTTCAGTAACAAGGAAATCATTTTTGCACTTTTTGTTTGGCTTATTCTACAGATACATTTCATCCGTTCGTAAGCCTTTTTAAATATTTGCTGTGCGTATAATGATCTGAGTGTTATCGGATATATGAATACCATTATTATATTATAATTATTATGAAAATAAGTTGTATTACATGATCTTATATGTCGATGTTATAAACTTAAGAAACTAATTTGTGTATTCATTAATACGTCTTTGTTTCATAAAAATGTATTTTAGAGTCATTTTACTTAACCATATTGGATCGTTCCCTCGCTACCGTGTGAAACTCTTCTCCAGGGAAGTCCACAGAGAATATTCCTACAGGTGATTCCCAAATCATTCGCTGCTCTTAGAGACTGTGAACATAGAACAAGCAGGAGCTTCACTTATATTGGATCAGCTGCTTTTATCCTTAGAATACACATAGTGGTGGTCTAGGAGTAATTACTAAGCCGCTGATTCACGAAGTTGTGTGTTCAAAGCCGGCGGTGAGCGATTAATTTTTTCTAGCGTAAAGATCCTTTCAAGGGAACCTTCACTATGCTCACTCCTGCACGCGTTTGAGAGCTTGATGGCATTATCTCTGCTCTATGAGAGGGCTGTGTGCCAAAGATCGGCTTGCGGAATATAGCTGGGAGTACCCGAAAATGAATCAGGAATTCGTAGGAACATATACTCCCAGTAACACAGCATTGTACGGGAGGGATTGTCTACTCCTGACGGGCGGCGGACTACACATGGCATGGACGTCCAGCAGCTACTTGCAAGTGGTTCCATGTGCAGCTTTTAAAGCCTCAGTTTTGAGCGTTGTGGTTCTATTCCGCAGCAAATATTAGGTGAACATTGGTGGTCGGAATTGGAAAAAATGATATTCAAGATAGGCATGGAATATCTATGGAGAGCAGAGGAGATAAATTATAGCAGTTTTTGCAAGGAAGTGAGAACTAGAGTACAAGACATAGATAGCCGAGAGATATGGGAAAGTATAGAAGAAAAGAAATCTTTGAAATTTTATAAGCAATTAAAGACACAACGGAGTAAGGAAAAATAGATCAATGTGGCAAAACTGAAAGAGAAGGCATATAGCATGGATGAGAGTAGGAATATTATACTTAAAACAGTTGAGAAATAATGAAGCAGGGATGTGAATTTTGTGGAGCAGAAGAGAGCACTGTTCATTACCTGATAGAATGTAAGGAGTTAAAAATTTACAGGAGAAAAATATGGGAGAAGAAATGGTACAGTATGAGTAAAGAGATATTTGCGGTACGCATGCTAACGAGGATGGGAGAAAAGAAAAATGGATGTTGTAACCGCAGTATCAGGCACCGACTAGCAGGCAGCGAATTTATCGAAGTCAAATAATTAAAAAAAAGAGATAAATTAATAGAAATGCTTTGCTAAACTAATATAACAATCTTGTTATAATAGTATGAAATTAGAATGATTAAAATAGCAGTTGACTTAAAGAATAAGAAAGGAATAATATAATTTAATATAGCATATATACTAGCATCCGGGCAAGAAAGAGAAAATATTCTTGTAAAAATCTGTACACGTCGGAGAGACAGGAAAGAAGAACCATTACCTTCTTTGTGTTAGTAAAAGCTCAATGTCTGAAGACTGGGACAAACGACTTTCAAAATGCCCTTGCGCATGAACGCTAAACATATTTACTTCGCTGATTTGGTAACGATGCATACCGTTACAAACAACTCAGGGTAGGCGTTCCCCAACTCAGGGTTGGCGGAACGTCAGTGAGTCATATGAGTTTTGCAGACCAATGCGAAGATTCTGAATAAAATGAGAAACCAATAATAATGTAACATTTGAGAAGGGTGAGCTAGTTTGGTCATGCCATAAGGTTAGAGAGTGGATTAGAATAAGGTTTGAACTGAATGGTGAAGTGCGAAAAACTTTACTTACAGGTTGATACTACGACAGGAAGTACGTGCTCATGTGCATTAAGAAGAAAAGCGAAGATTTCGAAGTCTGAAAGGTGGTCACCGATCCAAGTCGATGAACAAACATATATTCAAGAATTAAACCAAATAATTCTACAACAAACAAAGTATTGTTAATACGACTGAGTAGCCAACAATCATCCATGTCCTACAACCATGCACCTGAGGATAACAGAACCCATAGCTCCAATTAGAACCCAATTAATTTAACGATGGTATGCGGGTATGACGCAATGTATTAAAATTTCTAATATAGCATAAGAGAGAAGTGGATTAGGATAAAGAAGCAAAGGTCAAGAAGAAATGACATCAAGCTGTTCAGGAAAACCAAAGGCTTATAGCCAGGGGACCTGAATCAGCAAGTCAGTCTTAGGGTCTGCAATTTTATGTATTTTTTACAGGAGGTATAATGCAACATGCTCTATGTGAAATTTTATTGTACTGAAATTGTAATGGAAACTGTACAAATAAATAAATAACAAAATGGTTTATATACGGCAGGAATTATACCATCAAATTTTCAGGTTCGGACGGTATGAGTAAAGTGATCGTTCACTTGTTAGCATTGCTTTCTCCAGAAGGTAAGTACAGCTGGTTGTTCTGTGTATTGGATTTATGCTATGTAAAAGAACGTCAAGCCAGATAAATAGGTCTTTGAGAAACATTAAGAGGTCTTTTACTGGTTGAGAGGCCAAAAACTACAGTAGTTAAAAGCGTCCTAAAAAGCCGCTTGAAAAATAGGAATAAAAGTGGCACATTGTCATATAAATAAAAAATGTTTCGATTTGGAATTTATCGAGGCTATTTTCCCATTATAAGTCTCAAAAAATGTCAAGAAAGTTGTGCAGATAACTATATAGCCTATCTCGCTTCAAAATAAGCAATCACCGCGTATGCATGTACTTATGATCCGGATTCCCTATGTATTTCTATATTGTATATAATAAGGAGGTCCTTCAATAAATAACCAAACTAATTTAGTTGTATTTAAATAAGCCGCCTTGGAGTACATTGACTGCTAGTGGTGGAAAGGTGAACCCTTCCTCCAGCAGTGCTGTGAGTGCCAGTCATGCAGAGTAAATCAGTTGGTAGTTAGAGCCCGATACGTGAGGTCGTGTGTACTACACCCACCATGGAACTGAAATTGCAGCAAAGAGCATCAATAAAGTTTTGTGTTCTTTTAGAAAAAACTCCTACAGAAACCTTTGAAATGGTGCAGCAAGCATACAAGGACCAAGCTTTAGGCAGAACACAAGTCTTTAAGCGATATAAAGGTTCCAAAGGGGGTCATGAAGACCTTCAAGATTCTCCGTGGCCTGGAAGATCCGTAACAGCAGAAACGGAAGTCAACAATAACACAATTGACGCAACTGTACGAGAAGATCGTTGTATAACAATTTAGAAAGTTGCAGACATAATGCATTTCTCTGTTGGAACTGTAGACGTAATAATTCGCAATGATACTGGCTATCGAAAAGTTGCTGCGAAATTGGTATTGCTGAAGGACGAACAGAAGGCTCACCGCGTCATGACGTGTCAAGAATGTCTCGGAAGGTTACGACAGTAGCCAGACTTTCTGAATAGGGTCATCACTTGTAACGAGATTTGGTTCCACCATTAGGACCCGTTAACAGGACAGGAGAGTTCGTAGTGGAAACATTCATCGAGCCCTAGGCCAAAGAAAGCAAAAGTTCAGAAAAGTGCAATAAAGGTAATGTATCTCGTATTCTTTGACAAACAGCTGATCATGTTGTAACTAATCAACGCACAGTAACTGATGCTTGCCACTGTGACGTACTGAACGGGCCACTGAAGGAATAAGTCGCCAAAAAGCGACCAGATCTCACAAGGTGAGGATGGGTCTTGCATCAGGATAATGCCCCCGCTCATCGAACTCGTGCAACTCAAGATGTCCTCACAGAAATAGGCATTGAGATCATGCCTCATCCACCTTATTTTCCAAATCTCGCACCATGCGACATTTACTTCTTCCCTAAAGTGAAACAGGAGCTTCGTGATCGCCATTTTCAAAGTGATAAGGAGTTGAACAATGTTGTCATGGGTACCCCGAACAGAATGTCCAAAAATGGTTTCAATTAGTGTTTCGAACAATGGGTAAATCGTTGTAATAATTGTATTTCATCAGAGGGAGAATACTTCGAAAGTGTGCAGGTAAATGTTAGTGAAATAAAGCCATTATGTGATAATTAAAAAGTTATTTCAGTAATTTATTGAAGGGCCCTCGTATATGCAGTGTTTTGCTCTTTTGCCATTTCTGTATATTTTTTCCCAAACATATCGGCACCCTATACATAAAAAGCCCGTCCCTCTTGTCGCGCCTGTAGCAATGGCTTAACAACCATCGTAATGAAAATTGCACAAAAAAGCTGCTGTCATAAATCTTTCCTCACGCACATGTTCCTTTACATCAGCCTTGTTGCTATATATTAAAATGGTAGGGAATTAATTAAATTCGCCTCTTGTAGAAGCCGCTCTTTTGGGCGATAAGTAAAAAGAAGTATCTCGTTAGTTAACGTGATTGCACATTGAAATGCAGATAGTGGAAGAATAACAACAAAGATACAGCGGTTGAGGTCACTTCTATGAAACAAAGAGGAGTAAATTACTTTGTAAAAACAAAGCAAGCTGAGGTAATTTCACTGTTTTAATGAAACCATGAAGCAATCATGTGTACACTAGGTTTCACAAATGGATCTGCACACCCCAACGATCGATTGCAATCACAACGTAGTGCCCATAGTGGCCATCAGCTGGCAATTTATTCGGAAAAAACTCAGTTCTTTTCTTCTACCTTTCAAATGCAGATTCGTACGTCCTCTAGAAACTCTACCAATGCGTGGTAATGCGATATCTGGAAATGCATCGACGAGAATACATCCGAACGAATAAATTTTGCTAACATTCAGTCCACGCACGATTACCAAGGGCTTTGGGATACATTGAAGTCGTACTCACATTAACTTCTTGTAGCGCTGTTTTAGAGGACAGCAAAATGGAGACAAGAGTGGTTTGCATGGATGAATTTCAGAAAATGTGGGAAATTTGCAACATGGTTCATCCATGAGTACGAGAACAGAATGGTAAAGAAGTAAACAGTTATTAATATGCCATTAGTCAGTTCATCATTTAAGGGACGATTTTGACTAATAGAGTAAAAATAAATCTATAATTCATGACCCCTTTTTCAAAAACAATTTATGGTATCAAACTATGCCAATATGTATAAAAGCGTCCTCAAACTTTACTGGTCTACATTTATAAAGTTAATTCCTTTGTTAGGAGAAGTATTATTTGCTCAACTACATCTACGATAATTGAAGACTATTAGAATGTTAAAAATTAATAAACCATATTATTAACACTCAAGTGAGTCACAAAAACACTTTGATATTTCCTTTATCATTCTAAAATCTAATTTTGTTACGTTCTAACGAAGTACAAAAAAAAAAATGTCTCACAAAACTGGTTAAATACAAAAATTTAGAAAACAAACCTGTATATATTTCCAAGGAAAAAACAATTGGTTAATACTTTTAACTATCTATGCTACACAGTAGCAGTAGCAAATAACAAGGATATGGAGGTGAAATTAAACAGATTCAATCAAATGTGTGGAACTATAATAAGAATGCTGAACAGGAAAACACGAAAGGAAACACAGATGAAATTTTATAAGATAATGGCAGTCCCAACGTTAACATACGGTTCCGAAATATGGACACTGGGTAAGAACCAACGCAAACAGCTAGAATCGGTAGATATAAGACTGTTGAGAAGCGTGGCAGGTTATAAAATAATAGACCACCTAAGAAACGAAAAAATAAGAGAAGAGCTTGAGATTTTTAATTTAAACAGTAAAATAATAAAGAACAAAAATGAATGGAAAAATCATATTTTAAGAAGGGACGCGGAACGACTTCCAAGAAGAGTTTTAGATTACATACCGAAGGGAAAGAGAAATGTGCGACGCCCAGCTCTACGCTGGAAGGATCAGTAGGGTCTTGAAGAGAACGGAACGGGGCACCGGGCCCAATCCTTGAAGATGATAATGGAAAAAACAATGGTTTAAGTTGACAAAATATTTCCATATGAAATATTTGCATAGCAAATCTTTGAGTAAAAATATATAGAGAAATAGATAGATAGAGGATGGACAAGAGAAAACTTAAAATGAGACATGTGGTAACAAGATTGGCAATACACGGGTTCCACCACCTCATCTACCAGAACAGCACCTATCAGAAACCAAATGAATCTTGCAAGAGTACATTGTGTAAAAAAATGTGAACGCTACCATATAGAACTTTGTACTAAAAGGACAAAATCAAGAAGTGACTATGCAAAACACAAGGTATAACTAACTGAAATTGTAACTAAATGGCCATTTGACTGCAATAAATGTATTATTAAATCTTGGAGTAAAAATATTATTCTAAGTTTGCCTCCCTAATCCAAAGTATACAGGGAAAATGTGTTCTTTCGTTAAAGTGTCGTTGAGCTAACACTGGATTTTTTTTTTCATTATAGCCTCCACTTAAGATAAGAGGCACCCAGTTCTGCCTCTTTGTTATAGCGTTTATATCTATGATCCAGAATCCATACGTGTGTTACCTCTTCAAGTTTTACCAATACATAAAGCGCTCACAAGTACACTGTGACGAAAACAAAGATACTACAGAGTTGTGTTAATCTCACTTTATATGGTCACCAAAACTATTAGCTCAGTGCTGACACTTTCATTCACTTCTTCACATCTATAAAGCAGACACGTCTATTTCTGTAGCGCTGATGTTTCTTATGCGTCTGTTGCTTCACCAGCTCTCAGCGTATGCAGAACGATTCGTTAGGCTGATTACACTCAGGGCTCTGTCAATTCTGGCTGGCTTTAGCCCTGTTATGCAGAGTCTCTGGGTCACGGCCAGGGAGTTCTGGAAACCGAAGTATCTGTAATTTCTTGAATGGAGCATTCTCGAAATCTTACTTCTAGATTTTCCTAAAATGAACTGTTTGGAAACTTCAACAACATGGAACAAAGAATCACGCATTTCGAGCCCCTGAACGAACACTTGCTACGTTTCACAGCTGAAGCAGGAATTTTTATTCGTAGTTAATTTCTGCACACTTTAAGGCGCAATATGAAGCAGGATTTCTATGTTGGAAGCACAATTCTTTCTCTTCTCGTGTGAGTTTTTGCAGTATCAGTTATATCATCTTGTTTTAAATGAGAGTCATGAGGTCTCTCGTTTACAGGTGTGGTTCAGAGTGGAATGAATACAATTTTGGAGAAGTCCAATTTTGTAACATATAATTTAATTGTATTTTCTGAATTACACTTTACTTGAACTTTATTTCCTAGCCTATCATTGCAGGTTACCTCCAGCATATCCAATGTGTAGCGTTTAACGTCAGCTTATACTACATACGGCACCACAGGCGGCGACACTGATGATACACGAGATGAAGATGGAGCACCGGTGGAATGGGTTGGCGGGGGAAACTGGAAGTCCCGGAGAAAACCCGCCCCAGCGCCGTGTTGTCCATCACAAATCTCACTTTGCAGTCGCCTGGGATCGAACCCGGGCCGCCTTGGTGAGAGCCAAGCGGTCTAACCACTGAGCCACGGCGCGGCCTCCAGCATATCCATAAACTTTTACTTCATTAATAAAAAGATTCCATTAATTACATAAAACTCCTTACTCCTGTACGTCTACTCGTCACTCATAAGATTACAGAACACATATCTCCTTAAGATTTTTTTTACGTCCTCCAACGTTAAGTCATATCGGACGGTGAATGAAATGGGTGAAATGAGGCTCAAATGTGCCCGATTTACCATTACTAAGCACAAGTTTTCATCTTTTCACATGAAACAAGATTATTGATTTTCTTCTTCTATCCAAAACGTTTCAACTTTTCACATCAGGCAAGATTATTGATTTTCTTTTCCCTAACAAACGTTCATCATTTGTTTTATATTGTCCTTACATGGCCCACTAATACTCCCGTTACACATCCGGTAGACAAAGTCGGTGGAGGGCGGTGACCACGTTAATTTCTCTACGGCAGGCAATAGTAGTCGCCGTGTCACTGTTTCCTCCTCAGAGCTGGTCATTCAATTCTGAACTAACACTATGTTGCTTTCAGGAAGATTTTGCAATGAAGTGAGCAATGTTGTCCTTAAGCTTAGCTTTGGTCTGCAATTGTTCAATCCAAAGCCACATACGGAAGTAGCCTACTGCATTGTTTTATTCAAAACCTACACAATTTGAAGTAATGATGTTTTTCCATTGCGTAGTACACATGCAGTAAGGTCCTAATAAATTTGAACTACGGTTTGAAAGGGTATTTGTTTGTACATTCTGAGACGAGAACTGCAGGAGTGCAGAAAAAATAAATGTTGTCATTTATATTAAAAAGTTCGCGCTGTTTATTTGTAATCATAGTAATATGAGGGTACGTTTATATCTTACAGCTCTTCTAAAAAGTATAACTTCATGAGAGTTGTAACAGCGGGGTTACATGCATTGTTTCATACTTTTTACTCACCCGGTATGTTTAACAATATGTCAACTACCTGGATCACATCAGCGTCGCTGGTGGGCCGGAATTTCGTGTTGCAGGAGAGCTTTGACTTTATGTCCATTTCCTGTAGTTGATGCGTAATGTATAGGTAGTGGATCTCTGGTCGTGCCTTAGGCTTTGTGCAGAACCGTGATGTTTGCTTCATTTCACTCTAAGTGCAGCTGTTCTCGAGATTGATTGACCAGTCTGTCGCATTTCTAAATGTAATTTCAGATGGAGCTCACGAGCATTATATTCATGTTGTTATACTTTTTACTTCTTTTACTTGGGCGGCCGACCCAAAGAATCACGACAGTGCAGAGGGCAGTGTACCTACTATTTACCAGTTAAAACTCCCCAGAAAGGCCAGCACAACCGGCATTCCGTCCACCATTAGCAGGAAATGGACCATCAGGTCAGCATGGTGACCGGAAATCGTCCTACTAAAGTAGGACATGTTTACCAGGAGCATAGCATCCTGCCATGCAGCGCTGAGGCACACGCCGACTCTTCTACCCTGAAAGAGACCACAAGATGAGATGATATGAGATGATATGAAATGATAATGGAGATGAAATGGAGGGACAGTAAATTCGGGGATGTGATTAACATACCTAGCATTCTCCAGAAAAAAAAACCCTGAAAAAATCCAGGGACAGTAGTTCGGGCGCGGGAATCGAACCCGGGCCTCCCAAATGCGGGTCACATATGAAGCCGCCTCAGCCATTCCGCTTGATAATCTATAATAAAATCCAGAGAAAATAATTTTCCAAACGGAATATCCAAAATGATGAACTATGGTTAACATAGAGCAGTGATTAGCTGATCTCCATGAACTCCGGACTCATTTAAGCATCATTGCACGCATTTTATTCATCGTCCAATATGACTTAACGTTGGAGGACGTAAATTACACAAAAAAGAAATTGCGGATAAAATTGCTCACAGCTCAGCAACTGAGTTCAACTTTAAGTGGACTGTGGTCATTTTCTTTCAATATTATTCTTCTGAAATAATGATGACACATATTACTTGCTATTTACCACAAATTATAGACCATACAGAAAGATATTCATCGTAAAATAAGGAACAAGTGTTTGAATTTATTGTTCCAATGGTAGTCTGAAATGCATAACTGCAGAGCCATTTGAATGCATAAAGATGGCCACAAAGCTTCTTCGAATACTAAGTGGTGGCACAGTTTTCTATTTGTAACGTTTAAAATGGGCAGCGTATTATAGTTTCTCTTTATGGATCCATTATGGACAAAATACATCCCTATGAAACACACTATTGCTTTGTGTTACTGACTTGTCCAATCTCGACACTTTCTTGAGATATTTACCTCTTATGGCTCATTAATTGTGTAAAGTTTGGAGCAGTAATCTGGTTATACACAAGCAATGAATCCTTTAGACGTTCAAATTCAGATTAATATGTTGGTGTCTATCCTGTGGATTGCAAGTAACTGTAAAGTAACTTATTCACATAAGTAACTAGATCCAAAAAGGCACAGGACCGTGGTAAGAAACGTGTCCAACCTGGGAAACCTCGTGTAAAGGAACATTTTTTAAAGGGGACTCAAATTACTTTTGTTTTCAATGTCGGTATTCATCCCAATAGCATTTTGTAACTAAGTTGTTTCTAAGTGCAGTTTCAGATAGCAATTCTGGAATGTCCACTGAAAAGGATGCTAAGTACATATGGATACCAGACTGGAGATTTGCAATGTCGTGAAATTGGTATCAAACTCTTGATTTTGTTCTTCTAATATTTTCATATAATCTTTCTTATCGATAATTGAGTCACATATTCTAGACAAATATGAAAAATATCAGGTTTGATGTCTTTTAGTACATTATTGTGAGTTTTTCCGTCATAATCAATACTCGAATTTCAATAAGAACTGTTCCTTATGTCACTACTGTATCTGCCTGTGACAGTGGTGTTTATTGTAAATGTCTCTACGCTCCCTCGGTGCTGTCCCAACTGCTTTTACTTCAATAACCACCATATGCCTATCATTGACCTACAGGAAAGTGAATTAACGCCAGTCCATTGTTCGACGCAAGGACTTGATATTTCATGCCAATCTGTTATTGAAAGAGAAGAAGAAAATTTTCAGCACGTTATAGGGTACTTAATTTATAGATATATTTTCTCTTTTACGAAATCTTAACATAGCTGAAACTTTGAGGTACGACCTCATGAAAAGAAAAAAGGGAGATCTTAATCGAGGAAAGTGAAGCTAGATAAAGCTGGAGAAAACAGTTGTTGGAAACATCTAAAAAAGAACAGCAAGTAAAAACTTGTCTATTCCGGGAAATACCTGCCAGTTAGAGCTTTACAAAAGCATTTTAGATGTGTAAACACACAGGAATAGTTTTCCAAAGTGTCTTCCTTATTTTTATGGTAGCAATTACTCGTATAATCTTTTTCCAAAAGTATCAATGTAATAGTCGATTCACAATTGGCGTGGTAGTAGTCACAAGAGCTAGTCAAACCAACGTATATCAGAAACGCACGGTAAGTTAAAGAAATTGTTTTTAGTTTAGAGTTAAAGGTTTAAACATTTTGCTTTATTTCATCTTTTCTTGTCAAGAGTTTAACTTTTTTTTTTCGTTAAACCGGAAATTCCTCAATCAGCCATAAACTTTTATCGCTATTCTGACAAGACTGTAGATATTGCGTCAACCCTGAAAAGTTTTTAAAACCAGCATTGGATTTTATTGGCCATACTGAACCGTACGCTATGCATGAGAACAGCAGAAACCAGCTGGTTCATCTTTCCATAAATTTCAACAGCATCTTCTTTGAGCGACTTCCATTTTACGACCTCCTTCGCACCCTCTGAACAAAGAGAATGTATTTTTAGAGTTGACCATGTTTTATCTCTCTGCACATTTTATGTTTTCTACACCAGTAAATAACAAAGAGACATGCACCGCGAAATGCTGAGGATGGACTCTTTGTTGTCAGCTGCAAGTCTTGTGTGAGTGGGCGGTAAACAAATGACTGTGACCACATAACAAACATAAGACTATTTCCCGCTCCTTCTACCTCTTCGACTCATGCACTGTCCACTATTTCTTTTTCTGTTCAGTGTCAATACTTTCTACGAGGGTGGGTCAAAAAGTAATGCCTCCTATTTCTAATTCCTTAAATAAGTAAGTTATGTGACTTCCTAAGTCAACGGGTGGCAGCACTGCATCCTCTTGCAAAATGGCTGACATCGACATTCGTATTAGACAGCGTGCTTTCAGCTTACTGAGAGTCTGACATATTGGACAGAATTTATTGTGCATCCCTGCTCCAAAAAATCAATCATAAGCACACCCTCTGCATCCCAAAACACTGTCGCCATAACTTTCCCTGCCGACCGCTGAGGTTTTAATTTTTTTTTCCTCGGTGACTTTGTGTGATGCCATTCCATGGACTGCCTCTTTGATACAGCTTCAAGAAAATGAACCCACGTTTCGTCTCCAGTAACAATTTTTTCCAGAAACTCCTCTCCCTCCAAATTAAAGCGCTGCAAGTGTTCGGAGGTTATTGTTTCCCTTGTTTCTTTGTTTTGGGCGGTTAACATTCTTGGTACCCAACGTGAACAAACTTTTGAGCAACCCAGTTGTTGAAATATCGTCATCACACTACCTGAGGGAGGTAATGCGACACAATTCACCTGTACTTACCCGGCGATCACCACGAATGATATCATCTACTCGCTGAATGTTTCATGGAGTCACTGCAGTCACCGACCTACCGCTTCGGTTTTCATCTGCCAATGGTGTTTGCCCTTCAGCTTCGTTACAGCGTCGAACCCACCGTCTAACAGTGCTAACATCCACCGTTGCATTACCATGCACATTTTAAGCATTTCCTGAATGCGAATTGGCGTTCCCCCTTCCGCAGTCAAAAATTCAATCACAGAACGCTGTCTAATACGAATGTCGATGTGAGCCATTTTGCAAGAGGATGCAGTGCTGCCACCTGTTGACTTAGGAAGTTACTACTGCAGGGGATTGGAGAAGAAGGTTTGAGGAATTGCGCCAAATTCAAATACTTCACATAACTTACTTATTTAAGGAAAAAATAGGAGGCATTACTTTTTGGCACATCCTCGTACCTATGAGAGAAATAAATCGTTATTTCAAGAAATTACTGCTAAATGAGAAACCAATTTTTTTATTCTCACAGTAAAAAAATTATTTAACAAGCAGTACAACGCTTGTGGCCGCGCCTTGGTCGAGTGGTTGGATCACTTGACTTTCATCAAGGCGGCCCGGGTTCAATCGCAGGCGCTGCAGTACGTTTTCTACGGGATCTTTGGTTTCTCCTGTCATCTCTTTCCACCGGTGCACCAACTTCATTTCATGTATCATCAGTTTCTCCGTCTGTAGTAGTAAAACTGGGCGTTAAACAATGCACATTCATTTTTAATGCTTTTTTTCAGGCGTTGTACATTTATGTTGCAGTAATATACAGTAGGGGACACAAGTATTCGTACAGCTGCAAATACAAATTAATAGTGATTTATGGGACTTGCAAGGTAAGTTGATGTTCATTAGTCAGTGAACAAATTGAATGCCCAAGACGTTAGCATCGAGGGCTTACATTTCAAGAACATGAGACATCAAACCTCACTAATTCCATATGTAATTTTATCCGTTCCCTAAGAAAAATGGACTTCAACAATGGATTAGAAAAATATTAAAAATTGTATATTGTGGGTGTCGTATCTTGTTTTTCAGATAACTAAAGAAAAACTAAAAATCGGACTAAACCATATACGAGTTAATCGATAGTCAAAGATATTATAATATTAGTTGGTCCCATAAAGCAAAGTCGGTTTCTTCATTTTGGTCTTTTGGAAATTTTATTGGGTATCTTTGGTTTGGCAGTGACATTTACAGAATACCATGGCTAGTGATATAATCATGCATCACTCTTCAGTTGTTAATAAACAATCACAAAATGGAGATAACAAAATTTGAACTTAGAGTTCTTCTAAAACCCTACTGGTAACAGGATTAAAAATGCTGCTTCCGCAGCTCGAAAAGTATGTAAAGTGGTAGCAGAAGGTGTCGTTAGTGAGCATGTGGCAACAAAGATGGTTCCAACGTTTCAGCAATAGGGACGAAAACGCTAAAGATTTACTAAGTTCTGGAAGACCATAAAATATGTAGTATTGAGGATATATGCCAAGTGTTGCGAGAAAATTCGCAGAACAGTTTCATCCCTTGCTCCAATTTGTTTTCATTTCAGTAGCTGTTGCTACTTTCTGGTACCGATTCTTAGCATTTCAGAGTACGTCCTGTCTTTTCTAGGCTGTCTGCCCTTCCTTTTTCTTTCTCTTTTTGGTATTTATGTAAAGAGCAAAATGTTACATATGTATGAATCATTGGATTCGAATGTCAAGCCAGAGTTTTATTGCGGTTTCCTGCACGTCCGGTATTCTTGCATAACCCATAGAGGTATTTTAAATTTGCTGAATTTCTCTTTATATACTGAGATAACCAAAAGGACACTGAATTGATATCCTTGACCTTTTGTGTAATATCAAAATTAAGCACTATGATGCGTGCGTATTATAGTTGCGTATTATTTATTTATTCATTATCATCATCCATAGCAGAGGATTAAATATTCAGTTCTATGACATATGATCCTCAACAAATCCGTACTAAACTTAAAGAAAAAGTCAAATAGGAAGCTTCAACTGGGTAAACCTTAATTAGTTTGTTTCCACCGTAGTGCCGAAGAAACACTAGATTGAATATTGCAATATCATGGCTCACAGCTCGTCTTCTTAGTGGATTATAGACACAATGCGGATATGTGGTCTTATCTTTCCAGTAACATTATTTTTGTCATTTGTATTGCTGCCAATGCATATCTAGGTTGCATTGCTATTCCATCATATTCCCACGTCAATGGATTGGCAGGGTTTCACACTGTACGTGGGGGGACCCAAAAGAAACCGGACTCTCAGGGCGCTGCCACTCGTAGACGTAGTACAGGGTTCTCACGCTAGATGATGTTAGTAGAGACCTTCATGAAACAGCTGTGCAGACGGCGTCAGTGTAGAGCTGATCGTGCAAGTGTGGTATTGCGTTTCTCTGACTGTTAGCGGGTTACCTCTGTGAAGTATTTATGGCAACTTTAAAGAACAAAGAGTGTGTGTGAAATTTTGTTTCCTGCTTAAAAGAAAACTGTAACGGAAACACAGTAAATGCTTCAGGCAGCTTTCCAGGAAGATGCTATGAGCCGCTATGGGCGCTTTAAACGTGGTGAGATGTGTGTTGACGACCAAACTCGTTCTGGACGCCCTTCAACATCGCGAAATGAGGAGAACACTGAAAAGCTCCGCCAAAAGATACACGAGGATCGTCGCCAAACGATCGACCAAATCTCAGCAGCGATAGGAATCAGTTGGAGCTCGTGCCAACGGATTTTGAGGCAGGATTTGCACTTGAGACGTGTTGCTGCTAAATTTGTTCCGCGCCTTCTCAACACAGGAGCACAAAACCATCCGCATGAATGTGTGTCAGGACTTGAAAACAGAGATTGTACGTGATCCAAACTTCTTAAACAAAGTCATTACAGGGGATGAGAGTTGGTGTTACGGGTATGACCCAGAAACCAAGCAAGCGTCAAGCCAGTGGAGGACTCCCAACTCTCCCAGACCAAAAAAAAGCAAGGCAAGTGAGGTCAAATGTGAAGACGATGATCAATGTCTTTTTTGATGTTAGTGGAATTGTGAATCGGGAATTCGTACCCCCCGGCCAGACTGTTAACCAGCACTTTTACTTGGATGTTTTAAGGCGTCTGCGAGAGAATGTGAAGAGGAAACGCCCGGAACTTTGGCGATCAAGTGATTGGTTTCTGCATCACGATAATGCTCCAGCACATACGGCCTTACTAGTGACCCACTATTTGGCATCTCAGAGGTGCTCTGTCGTTCCTCACGCTCCATATTTGCCGTACCTAGTCCCGTGCAACTTTTTCCTATTTCCTCGAATGAAAAAACGCTAAAAGGGGAGCGTTATTACGATGTGGAGGCGGTAAAAACAGCTCCGCAAAGGACACTGGACAATATCAAACTTGAAAGAGTTCCAAACATGCTTCCAACAGTGGGCAAAGAGAGTTGACAAGTGCATCGCATGCAATGGGCAGTATGTTTAAGGTGACTGAAGTAATTTTGTAAAAAGGCTGATCAGTAAAGTTTTTATGACAACAATCCGGTTTCTTTTGGGTCCCCACTCGTGTATGGGCAACACGTTCCTCAAATCTAATACCCCTTGACGTTTTTGCATGGGGATACGTGAAATTACAAGTATAAAAAGATTTAATCACCTCCATTGCGGTTCTTAAGGAGCGTATCAGGCAGGCAGTGCGCTACATCACACTGCATTGCTGAACAAAGTGTTTGAGACGCAATGCATCGCTTGGAAACCTGTATGGAAGTGCAAGGTGGTTATATCGAATGTGACTAAGGGAAAACCATAATAGATTATGTGTTACCATGTCATATGGTTTAAAATACCTGTATTTGTTTGAATCTAATATTTCGTTTTCTCTAAAATGGATTGAAACTTTATGTTCACCCTGTAGTTTCTACATCTGCCCTAGCCAGCCATTTAGCCCTACCGTAACCCGAATCTGTGTTCATTCCTGGCATTACAAAAACAAAATTGAAGTTAAGCGCCATTTCCTAGAATGCAAGACGGACTTTAAGCCCTACGCCTTACACAACTAATAACAATGCTGCAGATGACGTCACAATCGCTTTCCAACGTGTGTGCATTGAGCTATGACAGTACATGATTGATGTTCCTGATAACGGTGAACGCTAACTAAGCGGATGGTTCATACAAACCGCAAGTGACAAATGTCCAGGTGTGCTGGGCTCACTAACCAGCGTGATTGATCTTCAGCACTTGCGAACAACTGTCCTAACGTACTCATAATTTTATTCCCCACTGATACTTCCATTCCATATTTAGGAGCGTTTGTTGTTTCAGAGTTACTACTAGCTGCACTTTGCTTGTCTGTACCTAAAGTACAGCTCATGAACCACTATTCATTGAGTTATAATTTTACATTAGGTGAATGATTCCTTTTCTATATCTATGCCAGCAACGGATAAAGTCCTAGGTGACTATTGGCGCTTTTGCCAAACACAACCTTATCTGAAACACAACCTGAACCTAACATTTGTAGGTTCTTGTATCTTGACGATATTAGTAAATTAATTGCTGCATATATAGTGCCTTTGTGGGTTCGTAGAATTAAAAGGCCGAGTTGCAGAAATTAAAAATCTCCTTTATTTTCGTAGAAATACTCTTATGGATTACAGCAGCATTACGTTACGTACATAATCAGTCAATCAAGGTCGATCACAATAACAATAGCGTCCAGTTTACAACATCAGCTCTCGTTACAATAAAACTTCAATCTGTCTCTCGTTCACAACACTGTTTCACAACCATAACTTCGCTTACTCACTGTTTAGAATTGACTCCTCTTGTTTCACAATAACTTTTTGCGAGCCGTCACGTCCTTAAATACCTATTTCGTAAATTCTAGATATTTTTGGACCAAACAGGAATCGAATGGTCTATCACCTTCCAGAAGCGTAACCCTATCGTTGCCGGCAAGTCTTTTATTATATATAGCCTCGTATCATTCAATGCACCATATGGAATAAATTTTATCACTAAATCTATATTACGAAAAGCAGAAATCTTAACCTATATAACCTATTCGTATCTTGGATACACCATTTTATGTTAAATCCAAACTCAAATCGAAAGTATTAAATGCGTGGTGGAGTAATGCTCTTAATATGTAGGACTTTCAATCCGCGCTACCTGTCTCCTGCTCTAAATGAACGATCACAGGTTAATATTTATGGTGTATCCACCTTAATAGGTGTACCTCGCACAAAATTGAAATATTAATGTAATTTCTTCTGTGTATCATACCTTAGCAGCATCAATTTTGTGTATAAACGTCTCTCTTAATTGTTGTACAGTATTGTTTCTTCGGTTGTTTAGATCTGAGGTACTTTTTGGCTGGTTTCGAGACTTTGTCCTGTGATAGGCATTTCCTCTTACTATAAGCAGCTAAGTGTACTGTATAATAAGCATTGACAAAATCTATTAGGAAGCTAGTGTAACCTTGTGGAAGATACTACACTCCTGGAAATTGAAATAAGAACACCGTGAATTCATTGTCCCAGGAAGGGGAAACTTTATTGACACATTCCTGGGGTCAGATACATCACATGATCACACTGACAGAACCATAGGCACATAAACACAGACAACAGAGCATGCACAATGTCGGCACTAGTACCGTGTATATCCACCTTTCGCAGCAATGCAGGCTGCTATTCTCCCATGGAGACGATCGTAGAGATGCTGTATGTAGTCCTGTGGAACGGCTTGCCATGCCATTTCCAGCTGGCGCCTCAGTTGGACCAGCGTTCGTGCTGGACGTGCAGACCGCGTAAGACGACGTTTCATCCAGTCCCAAACATGCTAAATGCGGAACAGATCTGGAGATCTTGCTGGCCAGGGTAGTTGACTTATACCTTCTAGAGCACGTTGGGTGGCACGGGATACATGCGGACGTGCACTGTCCTGTTGGAACAGTAAGTTCCCTTGCCGGTCTAGGAATGGTAGAACGATGGGTTCGATGACGGTTTGGATGTACCGTGCACTATTCAGTGTCCCCTCGACGATCACCAGAGGTGTACGGCCAGTGTAGGAGATCGCTCCCCACACCATGATGCCGGGTGTTGGCCCTGTGTGCCTCGGCCGTATTCAGTCCTGATTGTGGCGCTCACCTGCACGGCACCAAACACGCATACGACCATCATTGGCACCAAAGCAGAAGCGACTCTCATCGCTGAAGACGACACGTCTCCATTCGTCCCTCCATTCACGCCTGTCGCGACACCACTGGAGGCGGGCTGCACGATGTTGGGGCGTGAGCGGAAGACGGCCTAACGGAGCGCGGGACCGTAGCCCAGCTTCATGGAGACGGTTGCGAATGGTCCTCGCCGATACCCCAGGAGCAACAGTGTCCCTAATTTAATGGGAAGTGGCGCTGCGGTCCACTACGGCACTGCGTAGGATCCGACGGTCTTGGCGTGCATCCGTGCGTCGCTGCGGTCCGGTCCCAGGTAGACGGGCACGTGCACCTTCCGCCGACCACTGGCAACAACATCGATGTACTGTGGAGACCTCACGCCCCACGTGTTGAGCAATTCGGCGGTACGTCCACCCGGCCTCCCGCATGCCCACTATACGCCCTCGCTCAAAGTCCGTCAAATGCACATACGGTTCCCGTCCACGCTGTCACGGCATGCTACCAGTGTTAAAGACTGCGATGGAGCTCCGTATGCCACGGCAAACTGGCTGACACTGACGGCGGTGGTGCCCAAACGCTGCGCAGCTAGCGCCATTC
This sequence comes from Mantis religiosa, assembly GCA_030765055.1. Taxonomy (NCBI): domain Eukaryota; kingdom Metazoa; phylum Arthropoda; class Insecta; order Mantodea; family Mantidae; genus Mantis; species Mantis religiosa. Next base: position 59,451,587 of record CM060957.1, read on the forward strand.
GACGGCCAACACCGCGGTTCCTGGTGTGTCCGCTGTGCCGTGCGTGTGATCATTGCTTGTACAGTCCTCTAGCAGTGTCTGGAGCAAGTATGGTGGGTCTGACACACCGGCGTCAATGTGTTCTTATTTCCATTTCCAGGAGTGTATATCTTTGAGGCAGACCTCACACCTAATTCTGTTCAATTCTTTGAACTATTTTTCAGTAAATGTGTAAGCAAGGAAGCAAATAAATGAGGTACGAAGACGGACCTAAGTTTCCGTGTATACTTCTGCATAGATGGAAAATAAAACTTGGCAGTATGAGGTATATAATAGTTCAAAGAATATTTTCTTGTGTATTTACGAGGCGTGCAAGTAAAATAAGGTCTCCAAGGCGCTGGAGGAATGAAGAACGCTATTACGCGAGATCCGCCAACACTAGCGCGTACCTTGGTTTCACCCCTTCAAATCCCCACCACAAAAAAACCCGTTGGAACAATTAGTCTTGGCTGGGCAGCCGTTTGCGATGGAGCTTCCTATCACTTCCGCCGCCAAGTGTGAGTTGTGCGCAGTGATCCGTCTTTTGAGTGCCAAGGGCATTCATCTTCAGTTATGCGAACTCTATGGGCGAAAAAACGTATGACATGTATGACGTGTATGACGTCAAAAACGTGCGAAAGTGGGTCAGAGAGTTCAAAGTCGTACGTACAGAAGTCCATGACGAACAGCGTTCTGATCGGCCTTCGGTTTAACCGAAACAATTGCAAAAGTGGAGCAAGAAATGCTTAAAGATCGGCGTGTGACAGTTCGCGAGCTGTGCGAACTTATCCCTGAAGATAAATAATAAATCCATTACAAGAGACAGCAGCATTAAATTTTTAGGTGTTTATTTTAATGAGTCAATGACCTTTAAAATACATGCAGAAGAAACAGTAACAAAAACATTTAAAGTAATGCATAAACTTATAAGAATAACCCTTAATAATGGAAATATACCGTATAGAGTGATACAAATTTATAATAATGCAATTTTAGTTTCCATTATAGGATATGGCGCTAGCTGTTGGGGGGAAAGAGCACACCTAGCAGGTTGCAAAGCTATTTTAAGAAGTATGCAAAGAAAAGCGTTAATTAGACTAACAGGTGTATTTTCCACCACTCCCAATGAGGCCCTGCTAGTAATTTTAGGAATTTTACCGATAGACCTAGAAATAAGGAAAAGAGCTGCAAGTTACTGGCTACGTAAAGATAACAAGATTAGGGCCTCTCAGTTAGCGGGGTTTAGGATTGATGATGAAATAGAACTAGATGAGAAAATAATCCAAATTTGGCAAGATGAATGGGATACAAGTGAGAAAGGTAGGCGGGCTCATTCATTCTTCCCAGACATAAAAGAGCAATTACTAATTAAACATTTACGACCAACGCATGGGCTATTACATTATTTATCAAGACATGGTCCGTACCCCGAATACCTATATAGGTTTGGCCAAAAAGAAAATCTATGTGCATGCGGGCAAATAGGTACCCCCAAACATACCATATGGGAATGCGTAAATACTTTAACACCAAGAATAGAACATGGCAAATACATACAAAATAGAATGTTAAATGAAATAATTAGGAAAAAGAAACTATACTATCATTTAAATAAAATAACTATAAAGTTTTCTAAAAATAAATACAAAGAATTTTATAGACTCTAACTGGACAAAATTTTACTACGCAATTGCGCTAATAATATTTTTATAACGTTTTAATTAGGATCTTGAATTCCCTCATAGATTGTTCTTTATTTAATTATTAAATTATTGTATTTTATCCTTTTGTATAATTATTAAATAGTTACATCTCTGCATAGGCCAAATTATTGTAAACTTGCATGTGTTTTTTTAAATTAAACATAAAATGTTTTTATAGTAGTTTTCAATGCATGTAAGTTATAATTAATAATCCTAAGTATTATTAAATAATTGTTAATTATTATAAATTATTCCTGTAATAATTAAATTGTAATTAAACTGTGTTTAGGACTCGGTCAAAAAATTTTAGATGCCGAGTTTAAAGAGATGGGAGCCCCCTAGTCTGTGACTGCACAGGCTAGGGGGCCTTTTTTTTTATCCCTGAAGTCAGTAAGACTACGATTGACAAGGTTTTGACCGAACATTTGCATTATCGCAAGGTGTGTGCAAGGTGGGTTCCCAAAATGCTCACCGAAGACCATAAACGGCAACGTGTTGAAGCGACATACTCACCCATCTCTTTACAGTCCAGACTTAGCACCTAGTGATTATCATCCGTTTCCTGAGTCGAAGTCACACCTGGGGGAACACATTTCCAGACCGACGATGATTTGAACAACGAGGTTGAACGCTACCTTCGCAATTTGGCGGGAGAGTGCTATGACAAGGGTATACAAAAACTGCACAGCGCATGCAAAAGTGCATCGATCGCGATGGTGATTAAGTTGAAAAATAGCTGTAAATTCCGTCTTTCCATTAGTGTAGCATTAAATGACAATAAACCTGTTTTCTATATTAATTAAAATTGGAGACGTTATTTTACGGACACGCCTCATACGTCGATTGAATTGTTCCCACAAAATCAATATATTTTTAACTAAACCTTTCATTTTAACATTGCAGCTGAAAATTTGTACACTTTCCTTTTCATTTAAATTTAGTGGGTAGGGGGAGCATTGCATGCCATTAAAAATTATATATAATAATTTTATAGGAAAGTTTGACACCCTAAATAGCCTTACATGGAAATTATTCCTTACTATTTTTTTTCTAAAATGATAGTAAGCGTCATATTTTTAAATGGTTTCTATGACAAATGCAGTTTATATCTTCAATTTTCTGGAAATACCTAGCGAAATTATCCTCTTTACCTCTCACGTTGAATAATTAATAAATTGTAAGACGGACCGAATCTTACTACACTAAGTTAAAACAGGCAAATTATATAACATAACAGTTTTGATGCTTATTTATTTTAGAGACATTCTTTTTTATCTATTTAAGTTTTCAAATATTTATTCAAGTTACATCCTTCAGTTTTCTCGCGCATCATGCAAATATAAAATGTCAAAGCCCTTGGCAATATGCCTTTAAAATCTATTTATCATATTAGTGCAGTGTATTTTATCTGTACCTATAAGGGAATCGCCAGTAAAGGTTTATCTCGATTAACAAAAATTAGACAAAAGATTAAGGTCCGTAAGAAAAGCATGCGAATCGGAATCTATATATCCAAATCATTGACTACATACGCTAATGTGGAAGAATGATTAATTTCCGTTAATTTACCTAACAGTGGTAACCATGAAGCCTGGGATTTAAGTACTTACAGCATAGTAAGTGGACACAAAAGGTGTGTATCTCATGGTACATGACTTTTTTTTTAAAATTTACGTCCTCCAAGGTTAAGTCAGATCGGACGGTGAATGAACGGGTGAAATAATGCTCAAATGAGCCCAGGGTCCATACAGCTTAGAGTTACCCGACATTCGTCTTCCAGGATAAGGGAAAACCCCGGAAAACCCTAATCAATATAACCCACCCTGACCGAGATTCGAACTGGGGACCTCTTGAACATGTGGCAGACACGCTACCATCTACGCTACCGAGGCGGGTATAAGCACTTCAATGGTTAAGATCAACCGGACTGAAACAGGGAAATCCGTGGATCAAATCCCGGCAATTGCATTTAACTTTTCAATCTGACTTTACCTATCCAAATCACTGCCAACACATGACTAGTGTGGAAGAACAATTAATTTCCAGGTCTTTCAAGAATTTTGATCAAAATTCCATGTGTTCAAGATATTTAAAGAGGAGTCGTTGAATGACTTGTGTAATTTTTAACCTTAAGGGAAAGACGAAAACTTATGCAGTAAAATAATTGTTGTGGCATTTAGCATTCAAATTTTTTCTTTTGCCTACATTGATTTATATTCTCAAATATTTGTGTGTTTAAAAGTGTTACTTTCTTTTAGGTTTGAAGGATAACATACAATCAGCCTGGAACAAAACTTTGTAAATATTTGACTATCGCTTTAGCTCACTATATTCTTATTACATCAAATGAATAAATGAATAATTAAATTTTATCTCAATTAATAAGTAGGCAGAAAAATGAGCTTTCGTGTGAAAGAGGGATGAATAAAGAAAGAAAGAATCCAGTGCAAACGAATACACATTAATAATTAATTAAGCATCTAATTTGCCCATCTATTTGAAACGTCCCTGGAGTTCTGTGTACGTAATATTCGGAGATTGTGTAGCCCTAGAACTGGAGATTCTAACTTTAGAAGATAGACTTAAAGCAAAATCTTTCAGGGATTTGAGTGCGTAGATTTTATCTCCTCGATGCCAAGGGAATCTCAGCAAATGTCAAAAGCCTTAGGGTGTCAGCTAGTGGTGACGTAAATCTGGTTTCTTCTACGCAAGAGCTTCACAACGTTTTCCATTAGTTTTTGAAGCTGAAGCACGAAATATTCTGCACGTCTTGCACTTCGAGATGTCAAATCGTCTCCAGCAGAATATAGTGGAAATATCTTATCACTTATGAGATTGTGGGACAGCATTAACCTCAGTTCTGCTCATTTACGATTCATGCAGAAAAATAATTTTAGAATTTGTCCCTTTATTTTTGAAATAAATCGTTTTAATATGGTATAAAGAGGGCCATATTGGGATATTTATGGTATGTAATTCTCTTTAAAATATTTCGTCAAACCATTTTCTCATCATACTCAATAATGCCACTCTTGGGTTTATGTGATGACTAACCTGAGAGAAAATAGAACATAAAAAGGAAAAACTGCAACAACAAAATTTAGCTCTGAATATACATTAAAAATAAAATTGAAACTAGAAACAAAAAACAGCCAAAATTAGACTTTTAAAATTATTTTGTCTCTCCAGATGCAAGATAGATGTCTTTGTTAGAAACATGATAGGTGTATTCTAAGTTTCAATTTTAGAATTAGCAATGCAGCATCCTAATCACTTTTCCAAAGAGATGAACGTTCTAATGAGATAGGAAAGAAGGTCTTAACATCTGCTTAGCTGACAAGTTCTACCCATTTATCCAAATCATAAATTTGTACAAAGATATTTATTAGCAACATATGAGCGTGAGGCAAATGAAAACCTTAAATATTTTTAAATATTATTTATTGTGCAGAAGTGGTACAAAGCTGTATCAGTTTTCAATATAATCCCCCCACGCTCAATGCAAGTCCTCCAGTGCTTACAAAGTGCATAAATGCCTTTAGAAATAAATTATTTTGGTAGTACAGGCAACCACTCATGCAACGCGTGGCGTACCTCTTTCATCGGAACTTCTTTCCTCCCATTGCGTCTTTGATTGGTCTAAATAAATGGAAATCTCTTGGGGAAGGTCTGGTGAGTATAATGGATGAGGAAGAAACTCAAAATGCAGGTCTGTGATTGTTGAAACTGTTGCACGGGTGGTGTGGGGCCTTGCATTGTCATGTTGCAAAAGGACACCTGCTGACAGCAATCCACGTCGCTTGGATTTGATTACAGACCGCAAATGACTTTTTAGAAAATCTGTGTATGATGCACTGGTGACAGTGGTCCCTCTAGGCATGTAATGCTCCAAAATGACGCCTTTTTCGTCCCAAAAGAGAGACAGCATAACCTTCCCTGCTGATGGTTCCGTTCGAAACTTCTTTGGTTTTGGTGATGAAGGATGGCGCCATTCCTTGTTCGCTCTCTTCGTTTCCAGTTGGTGGAAGTGTACCCAGGTTTCGTCCCCAGTAACGATTCTTGCAAGAAAGCCATCACCCTCCCGTTCAAAGCGCTGGAGAAGTTCTTCACAAGCATCAACACGTCGTTCTCTCATTTCGGAAGTCAGCTGCCGTGGCACCCATCTTGCACACACTTTGTGAAACTGGAGCACATCATGCACAATGTGGTTTGCTGACCCATGACTAATCTGTGAACATGCTGCAGTGTCATTGAGTGTCACTCGGCTGGTTTCGTTTACTATGGCTACAACTGCTGCAATGTTCTGTGGAGTCACAACTCGTTGTGCCTGACTTGGACGTGAAGCATCCTCCACTGAAGTCACACCATTTGCAAAATTCCTAATCCATCCGTAGACTTACTGCTGTGACAAACATGCATCACCGTACTGAACCCTCATTCGTCGATGAATTTCAATAGGTTACACACCTTCACCGCGTAAAAGCCGAGTAACAGAACTCTGTTCTTCCCTGGGCAAGTCGAAAGGGGGGCGGCCATCTTTATACTGATACTGCGACGATATGTGTGCAACTGCACTATGCTGTCACCTACAGACAATTCTTCACGCTGTCTGTAGCACGCTTATCAACTTACAGCATAACGTCGTGAAATTTCGATTTGTTATTACAAATTTCAGGTTTTCATTTGTCTCATCCCCGTATAAATAAGGAACCATTTTTCTAAAGCTAATATGAGAAGTATAGGAGAGAAAAATATGGAGCGGCAGATACTGTAGGAGAGAAAAAGTGGGACGAAGAAAGAGCTAGAGAGCGGGAGAAAAAGAGTAGCCATCTAGAACTCAAAAATCCAGCAGAGCAGCTGGTAAATAAATATATTAAGATGTGGATATTTGAGGATTTTTTTTTTTCAAAACTGAACATGTCAATTACTTGAAACTCATCAGGATAATAAAAAAAGTATATCTATGCTGTAAGTTTTTATTTTTCTTTGGAGTAAGGCTGTACATGGAACTTTGAGAATTCTTAATCCTATACTTAAAACCCGCATATATAGTACTTTTAGATATAAAATTAATGGCTAAAATATTTGGACATGCTAAGTTTTGATAAAAAGTTATGGACATATCCAGTTTTGATCGCGGGAACCTTTCGAGACTTGTGAGAGTTACCATATCCAAATAATCTAGATTTTAATGTACATATTGTGACTTTGTGGGTTCGTAAAATTTAAAAGATCAATTACACCACTCAAAATGTTCTTTAGTTCCACCTTATTCTAATGTCACAATTACAATTTCGTGATGTACACAATTAAAACTAAGCCAGTTCGTCTTTCCACGTACACTCAGCGCGCCTTACATTACTGCTTGCCCGGCTCACTCTAACACACTGTCGCCTCGCTTGTATCGATCGGCGGCCCGAAGTTTCTCGAGTCTTCTTTTATAGAGGGGGAAAACATTCTCGAAGCTTCGTGTTCATTCGAGTGGCAGGAGGAGGGGTAAACGAAGACCCAGCCACCCCTACGTCTCCCCTCCCTCCGCCGGCCCTCATTTATTGATCGGCATCGTAGGCTGGCCGTTGGGGTAAAATTTTTTGTAAACTTTGAGGGTAATTTACCCATTAATTTCCTCAATTAATGAGATTGTGCAACTTTCCAATATGTAAGTGTTTTTTTAAGAAGACTTGTCAAGTTACTAAAAGTGAGATATATTTTATATAAATAATGAGTAGTTGGCATGCTTAATTTTTTTTTAAGATTACTCACTCAGACTTGTTTTTGCGTTATTTTTAATATGAGCAACTTATGTTTCAAACATGTATGTTTAATTTTCATCAATTTGTTTAAATGATATCCTCCGATATCCTTTGTGAGGTTTCCTAAATTGATTGCCAAGGACGTCATTTCCCACCATGAGAATAGTCACTGAAGATCGGGAGAAGATCTTAATCACTGCTACCACTTCTATGTTTTTAAATTATGTGCGAATGTGATTACTATTTAATAAGGACTGTCATTTATATATAGAATATTAATTTGAAATTAATGTTATATATTTGTATATATAACATAACCTTTTTCGGTGATCGTGACTTTAAAAAACAGGAAACTCTGTCATAAGCGAAGGACATGTGCAATCTTACAAGTGCTCTTCTCATTTCCCAGCAGAGTTAAGAACACATATCGCATTCATTGACCTGGAAAAGGCTTTTGGTGGAATAAATAGATCAAAACTGTGGCAAATACTAGAAAGTAAGTGTTACCCACCACATATTATTAATGCAATAAAAGGCATATATACAAATACAACTATAAGAATTGATAATGGGGATAGGTTAACAGAACAAGTTTCTACCAATAATGGAATAAGACAAGGGTGTAGCTTAACACCTACTGTTTTAGTATATATGTATGGACGATATTCTAAATGAATGCACGATTTTAGTAGACCCAGGAATCAAAATAAAAGAAAATATTTATATTAATACACTGCTGTTTGCGGATTACCAAATATTGATTCATTGGAATGAAATCAATTGCAAAATTCAATATATATTCTAAATAATATAGTACAAAAGTATAATTTTAAACTATCAGTAGAAAAAAAAAAAATTATGGCTTTTAAAGGTAATTATAAGGTAAGATCAAAAATTATTTTAGGAAATAGGTTTTAGAATAGATATCGAGTTTTAAATATTTAGGATGTAACATAAGTTTTAGAAACAATACTGATATAGAAGAAAAAGTAAACAAATTCCGAGCAATATGTGGGACAATCTAAAAAACTTTTAAAAACAGAGTGAGTAGGGATACAAAAATTAAAATATTTAAGGTAATGGCTATTCCAACTTTACTATATGGAAGCGAAATCTGAGTGCCAACACAAAAGGATTTAAATAAAATAGAGACTGCAAAAATTAAAATTTTAAGAAGTGTTAAAGGTTGTACAATATTGGACAAAATAAGAAATGAGAATATTAGAAAGAAATTAGAAATCGAACCAGTCCATGACAAAATATCAGAACGAAGGCAACAATGGCATGTACATATATTAAGAATGGAGGATTTAAGATATCCAAATGCAGTATTAAACTATAATCCAAAAGGAAGAAGAGACAAAGGACGACCCAGGAAACGCTGGAGAGATCTATGAAGCCGGAACGGACGATATGCCCAAACCATAGGCCGCGCCGTGGCTCAGTGGTTAGACCGCTTGGCTCTCACCAAGGTGGCCCGGGTTCGATCCCAGGCGACCGCAAAGTGAGATTTGTAGTGGACAACACGGCGCTGGGGTGGGTTTTCTCCGGGACCTAAGGTTTCCCCCGCCATCTCATTCAACCGGTGCTCCATCTTCATCTCATATACCATCAGTGTTACCGCCCGCGGTGCCGTATGTAGTAAAAGCGGGCGTTAAACAATACACATTTCACATTTACCCAAACCATGAAGTGAAGAAGAAGAAGAAGAAGAAGAAGAAGAAGAAGAAGAAGAAGTAGTAGTAGTAGTAGTAGTAGTAGTAGTAGTAGTAGTAGTAGTAGTAGTAGTAGTAGTAGTAGTAGTAGTAGTGTGAGGTAGTTTAGGGCCCGTCGACAACGAGGTCATTTGAGCCCGAAAGAAGGAGAAGTTAAGGACTGTCGAACATGCGAACGATGCAAATCACAAAACGTGAGTCTTGAGTCATAAGATTCTTGAATCTAATCTTTCCTGAGTATTCCTCAACCATACATGTGACAGTGTTATACAAAGGGAGAGGAAGAATGAGCATATATCGTATGCGCCAACTATCCAGCACCAACCTAAACCAGAGAAGCCATACATTCATATGAAAGATAAGGCGGTAAAAATTAAATATAAATGATAGAAAAAAAGTCATTGCAGTAGGCATCCGCCTATCGACAAGAGAAAACTACAGAAAGCGCAGTTAGAGTGGCCGGTCAAATGGAATGGAATGGAATCGAATCCGATACCTAAATGCAAGGCTCTCACGGTTATTTTACTGTAAATTAATACTTAGTTTTCTCTGGTACCGAACTTAATACTTAAACTGAATACAGCTGTGGTAAATGGTGTTGTACCCTTTAAAATAAAAGCCACTTCAATTTGGTAGTAATATTGTAGAGATGTTTATGGTATTCCAGTGTGTATGCATACATGTGCCTACAGTCATACAGAAGGTTCAGTTTCAGGATTCCAGCTTCGAGCCTCACTCCGGGTATTGTTAAGTTCAACACGCTTCCCTTTGAGTGAAATGTTTACGAGCTCCAGGCTAGACAGCGTGTGCTGTTTCATTTGTTTTACGCACGCTGTGTACAGCTGTGAGGTTTCTCACACTTTTGTTTGGAACGTTGAAAATATCCAGTTTACCATTCAATTACTTCTTAAATAGTACTTTTCTTTTGTTAAATAGTATTAAATACAAAACAAATAACAGTTTTCTTATTTAATAAAAAGCTTTTTTCCTTCAAACTTCAACTTTGGTTCACAATGAAAATAAAAGCAGTTATTTGCATCGTAAATGGCCTTATATCCTACAGTTGTCTTTCTTTCACAGAGAATTACATGTCCTTTGGAAGAAATATAAGAGTGCATGCCCATCCGCAAGAAAATTCAATGTAATTGTGATGTAAAGACCAAAATATGCAATAATGATGTCTGTAAAATGGAACAACTTACATCGTGTTTCATTAATAATGACGAGTATAAAATATAAAATTAATATTTTCGAGCTCAGAACGGGCCTTTTGCAGTTATCATTGTAACTTCATTAAAAGCAATAAAATCTTAAAATAGAGTTAAAAAAAGGTACTCTGCTTGAAAAAAATAGGAAAGCTGCAATTTTACTGACAAAAATGGGCCTTCTACCTGTTTTGTTTGAGAATCTAATTCATATCAGCGAAGGTAGAATTACACCCTTACTACCCAAGTACCTTAAACATAGAGAGGGGGGAGGGGAGGCATGGGAATTAATTGTTCTTTCACACTGGCCGTGTGTAGGCTAAAGTATGGAAAGATAGAGTCAGACCGAAAAATTCAATGTCATAGCCGGGATTTTAACCACGGATCTTATGGTTGCCGTCCAGCCGCTCTAACCGTTGAGCTACTATGGCCAACGTGCCGATATGGCATTAAATTCTGCAACTGCCTCGCGCTTTTCCCAGTAAACCACTTAGGAGTTCTCATAAACACATGAGACAACTACCTTAATGACGACTTACAACATGTAAGTACTTTAAGGCCCCGGCTTTATAGTTAACCACTATTAGGTCAATTAATGTAAATTAATTGACCATGGTAGGTTAATTGGCCATGGTAGCCCAATAGTTAGAGCGGCTGGACGGCAACCAGAAGATCCGTGGTTCAAATTCCAGCTATGTCATTGAATTTTTCGGTCTGACTCTAGCTTTCCATACTTAAGCCTACATACGGCCAGTGTGAAAGATCAATTAATTTCCATTAATTGATCTAATAGTGGTTAACTATAAAGCCCGGGCCTTAAAGTAGTTACACGTTATAAGTCGCCATTAAGGTAGTTGTCTCACGTGTTTATTAGAACTCCTAAGTGGTTTACCGGGAGAAACATGAGTCAGTTGGAGAATTTAATGTTATGTCGGCACGTTGGCCATGGTAGCTCAATGGTTAGACCGGCTGGATGGCAACCAGAAGATCCGTATTTCAAATCCCAGCTATGGCATTGTATTTTTCAGTCTGACTATCTTTCTATAGAGGGGGGGCATGTATTTAAAATGAAGCTAATGGGCATTAGAAGCCATTTAAGAGACGTATATTATTTGCTCCAGTTTGCAGTGATGTCATCACTTAGATGTTTCTCGAGATGTGTTTAGCATATAAAACTTTGTTTTGAATACCTTACCATGAATTTGCTCCTGTGTATCCTTTTATATCTACGACATAGCTGTTAGAAACACCTTGTGCGAATATAAAGTAATTGGAACACGATTCGTTGTAAGAATCGTGGTAAAAAGCTTCAAAATAAACGACAGTGATTGGGGAAATCAAGGTGAATATTGTTGGGTATAAGGTCTGAACAAGATTTGGGAAATATTTTAATTATTGAAGGTTTACATTTCATTTCGTGGTAGCTCCAGGCTTTAGCAGGAATTAACAAGTTGAGACAGGTTGTATTGCTCAGTGATCAGAGTAAGCAGTGGTATTGACCTGCCAGCTGAGGTTTCCTGTTAATTCGACAGACAATTAAAAAGTGTTATTCTTGGGTTCCACAATATTGCACCATAGGATGTAGACCCTCTCTTAGGAACCGCTGAGTCGTATGATAGCAGACATTTTGGAAGCCAGTTCTATTTAAACGATTACAGACAGTAAGGAGGGGTTAGTCAGTCAGTTAGCTAGATGGTTAGTCAGATCATTGTTAGTTGGTTGGAGGGTCGGGTGCTGCTGCTCTAGTCTCATCATAGAACTTGTTAATACTTCTACAAAACTTAACTCATCAAAGTGGACCAGCCACCTCTTCCTCAGAACTCTACGCTACTCTACAAAAAGGTAGTATTTATTTATTATGTATTAATTGACTTAATATTTGTCTTGGGCGGTAACGGACGGGGACTCTCGTCTGAGACAGCCCCGTTTCAGGGAGTAGCGACCCTGCCGACGTCAGCTCCAGGTTCCTCTGGCCCGGATGATAGTCCCTGGTTCAGGGTCCCAGCCCGGGGTTACGGGTGAAGTCCACAACGGCGCAGAAGGCAAATGTTTCGGCTAAACCGGAGGAAGCGGTGATCCTCCTTTTGGGGTTAATACAACTGAGGGGCAGGAGGAGCTCCAGAGCCAAGGTGAAGGCAGTCCTCCTAAGGGAAGAAACCCCTACAGAAAATCTACTGTGCAAGGGGCTGGTAACCCCTTCACAGGAAATTCAAGTTACTCAGTCTTCTCACAATAAGCCAAATTCAAAGTGCAGAGATGAACTTTTTAAGGAAAACAAAGGGATGCACCAGGTTGGATAGAATAAGGAATGAAGAAATAAGAAAGGAGCTCAAAGTAGACTCGATAGGTAGCAAAATTGAAAAATACCAAAAGGAATGGATGCAGCATATACAAAGAATGTCCGAAACAAGACTGCCTAAGATTGCATTCCAATATCAGCCACAAGGAAAGAGAGATGTTGGTAGACCTAAAAAGAGATGGAAGGAGCAATTATTGTGAGACGGAACGGGCACTCTGCCCATGCCGTGAAGTGAAGAAGAAGATATTTGTCTGCACCCTTTATCTCTTCCAGGTAATGGAGAGCTTTGTTTGATTTGACTTCTCCAATCTTTAGAATATATTTGTCAATGTTATGGAGAACCTATCGCTTTAACTCTAATCGTGTCACTAGCCTTTGACTTCTTTAGCTCTACCATCGGCTCCCTTATCCTTTCAGTAGTTACAGCCCCAGTTGTCGATTTGGTTTGTAAGTCCTTCACCCCCTTTTCAATCCTGATTGCAACAATATAATACATTCGACTTTTAGGTCAATGATCAACACTCGAGTACTTGAATTTCGACCAGAAATGTATGTCGATGTCACCTGCAGTATTCTACACGACTATGTCAATTAACTTATTTCCTCACCGTCAACGGCTCCGAAAGGTGATGAAGTGAAAAATGTCAATACCAATTGGCAATATTTGTGTTCATAAAAACGCCTTGTTACAGCTAGAGCAACATTTTCTTTTCCACTTCAGTGGTACTTCTATTTTCACCTGGCCTTTACTGCTTCACTAGTTTTTCCCACCCTGTTCTCTTTTGATTGTGAGTTTTTGCTTGTTCTAGGTGAATCTTTATTTCTTTTGCTCTCGCCTTGTCGGTGTGTCTTCTATTACTGCAGGTTTACTGCATCGTTGGTGTCTGCGGCCCAGTTCCTTTCGACCTGAGTTTAATACTGCTTCTTTATTTTTGGTATTCTCGATTGAGTACAAAGCTAGTACAAGAATGCGTTAACCATACCTGAGGTAATACAACCGAGTCAAGCTTCCTTGTTTTAGAACTGTACACTTCTCTTTTATCTTAGTTGTGAAATTGATACAGAACTGTAAACTATGGTTTAAATTAATGTGCCCAAACAGCAACACTTACTTATCTAACCCTTATAAGAGTTTTACTACGGAGTTTCCTTTTACTTCTGTTATCTTATGGGCTTATTGACAAGTCATTTTTGTACAGTAAAATTGTAAACCAACACTTTTAAATTCCAAACGGTGTATTTAAACCATGTGAATGTAAAAACTATAGTACTATGTGCTTTAATTTTGGATTTATGTGAAAATTACAATATATGCTTTAAAATTAAAAGTAAAATTAATTCTAGCGATTATATATCGCAAATAATCCATAATGCCATATACATACGGTTCAAGTTTCGTCCAACAAACAATTGCCTATTACATTTGACTTTTGATAAACAATTTGTAATAAATATATATGAAAATCATTGGGAACTGATGTTAGTTGTGACAAGGAATATGATGTCTACAATAAAATATGCAAATTTCAAAGAGTGTGTGGAACAATAAATAGAACATTTAGAAACAAAATACGTAAAGAAACAAAATTAAAGTTCTACAAAGTTATGGCTATACCTATACTGACATACGGAAGTGAGACTTGGACGTTAACTAAAAAGCAACAGAGTAAAATACAGGCTTCAGGGATGAAATTCTTGAGAAGTGTGAAAGGATGCAGGAAGAGGGACTTAATAAGAAATGAAAATATAAGAGAAGAGCTGGACATTTTTAGTATAAAAGATAGGTTAAAAGATGTCAGATAATAGATTTACAAAACAAATATTACAGTATCATCCTAAAGGTAGGAGATCGGTGGACAGACCCAGGAAACAATGGCTGGAGGACTTCGAAGGCGGAACGGGCACTTGATTGTCTATGCCATGAAGTGAAGAAGAAAATATATGAAAACCAATTACAATAATATGAACATGAGGCTTTTCTTAATACGAGTACAATGTCAAGCAAAGCGGAAAAAGCTATTTTACACTTCGAATGTTAACCTACCACGTTAACTTAACAAAACTATTACGCTTAGTTTTCAATGAAAAGGCCATGAACATAGAATTTTTTTTTTTAAATCTAGGAGGTCCCGCTTTTACTACATACCGCAACGCAGGCGGTGACACTGATGATACATGAGATGAAGATGGAGCACCGGTGGAATGAGATGGCGGGGTAAAACGAGGTCCCGGAGAAAACCCGCCCCAGCACCGTGTTGTCCATCACAAAGCTCACTTTGCGGTGGCCTGGGATTGAACACGGGCCGCCTAGGGGAGAGCCAAGCGATCCAACCACTGAGCCACGGCGCGGCCTTGCAGTAATGGTAGACAAGAGGATTAGCGATCGAACTTATTGCTGCCAACGCTATTATTTCATATTATGAATGGTAGTCTCTCACGAGTAAGATTTTAAGCTTTCACGTCGATGATTACCAAGTAGAGCTTCTTGGGCTACCAGCCATGCGATGTTTATAAAGTTGCTCGAGCTTTCAACCATGTTTACTCTATGACCTTCTTCTGGAGGTGATGTAAGATTTGAAGCTTTCACAGCGATGATTATTAAGTAGAGCTTCTCCAGCCGTGATATATATATATATATATATATATATATATATATATATATATATAAAAATGTGCTCGGAATTTCGGCCATGTTCATCAGGAAGCATCCTGAGGCTTCCTGAAAGCCAAAAGCTCAAGCAACTTTATAAATATCGCACGAGAAGCTCTAGTCTCTCACGTTAAACAGGAGTAACGTTGACCTGTTATGCTTAGTTTTCATCATGAATGATCATTATTTCAAAACGATTTAACTATTTTCCTAAGTTTACAGGTCCTCCGTCTTCATTTAGTTGCGGGATTCAACGATAAAGATAATAATGGTCGTCTTTACTTCACTCTCTGTCGTACCAACATCATTCCACTGTTATTTAGCTTAAAAAGAGGTCTTAATGACATCTGCAATGAAAGTTATGATTTCGTTTAACAAAGAAACGATGAGTGTAATACTGTAGTTCAATATTTAACATAAATCCAAACTTAACTCTATTCGTCTGATACATGATAATTAGGCGTAGTGATATTCAGCATTTTGGAATAAGAAATTTAGCATTTTGATTTTTACATTTAACATTTTATAACATTTTGAAAAAATTTAAATTTGAGTTAATTTTTTTATTAGATGAATATTAACATTATTTATATGAGATTTAAAACACATTTATGTAGGGTTATTAGAGACAGCGAGTTAAAAGTTAATAAATTATCAATTTATTTTATATTAATATAGGTTAAAGCCATACAAGGAAATATAGAACAAGCCGGTGCAGAATAGAGCATACTGTATAACACAAAAAGATAAATCTATACTGATGTAAAACTAGCACAATAAAAGGAAAACGAACAAAATTAACCTATGCCCTAACTTATAAGTTTATGATTCAGTAACGCTCTTGAATGAAAGCAGTGAACATATTTCAAGATTCTCTGCTGTCATTTGAGTCCTCTTGTCACAGTAAAATTATATACACTGAAATATCTTCCAGCATCTACGCTGTTGGTAGGACGCCAAATGAACTGCACAGCTGCTCGGGAAAACTCTGGGTATTTGAGCTTATCATGTTTATAATTCTCTGCCAGCTGTTTGATATTTTCACTCTCACCATCTTCGCACTTACTGACGTGACCTACGCATAGAATGAATGAAAGTTACGCGTAAAACCGAACAGAACAATGAAAATAAAACTTAAGCAACTGAGCAATCCAACTGGAATTAACATGTATTTATCACTTACTTCAAATTAGGATTGATGTTGGTTTTTGGAGGATTGAAATTTTACGTTAATTGGGTTGTAAAGATGGAATTGTGACTGTTATTAAGCGTGGTAAGAGGGGATTCTTTTGTAAAACAACTGAACTCGTTTCAGCATCAAATATATCTCATATGGTCAATGGTGAAGCAATAGGCTAATTTAGCGGGAAGGGTTGCTTTCCACATTCCAGAAGAGTGGTCACTTACTTTATAACTTTCTAAAAATGCAAAGGTTATACAGACTCTTCAGTTAAAGCTTCCAGAAGAAAAAGCATTGGGAAAAAATAAATACTTGAGAAAAACTTTTATTTCGCATTTATATCGCATTTTGAGTCAATTTCGCACTTTATCGCGCTATATCGCATTTGAGAAAAATTACAACCTCTACTGATAATTGTAAATACATTCAAAATGTCTCAAAAGTTCTAAGGGTGATTTGAACAAAACACTACAGTTTTATTATTGCATGCTACACAAGCGGAGTTCTGTTCACAATTCTCACCAAGAGAAAGTTATTTTTATTTCTCTGAAAAGTTAATGATTTATTACTTTACTTCCAAAAAGCGAAACGTGCAGCGAGAGAGGGAGAGAGACAAAGAGAGGATCGCTCAGTGGATATAACTACTTCCCAAATTCTGTTGGGAACAGCAACTAACCACGTACAGAAAACTATCAGGCAGTTTTATTAATATCGCATACTAACTGTCCAGTTCATTTATGACCTTACTTTTCGGTCCAATGCCTTAACATCGATATATAGTTCACAGCACGTGAGATCTAAGTTGAAACGTGACCAGTTTGCTGCAAAGGAAGTTAGCTAACATGTTTTGACGTATTATTTTTCAAGTTAATGTTTTGCGTGACAAATAAAGCACTTTGATAATGTGTATTATAATATTTGACAGAGAATTATGTGTTCAGTTAAAGAGTGTGTTCAGTTTTTATATGCTTATGAGTACATAATGATTGCTCTTTTCATGTAAATAAAACAGAGTGTCAGGTTGGCAGCAAAAACAATTTTCGACACACTTTTCTCCCAAGGCAATTAATTAAAAATATAAAAGAAACAAGAAAAGTCAAGTTTTAAATTAATCGTTATCATAACTAATAAAAACAAAGGAATAAATTTAATACAGGTGTATATAGATGAATATCGTTGTTTTAACTCTTTATAATATTTATTACATTAAATTTACAGTTATAAATTATACGTGAAATGAAAAAGCAACTCAGATTCGTTTGTTGGCACCAGTGCGCATGTGCCTGCAATGTTTCTGCCGCAATCCGCTACCCAGTGGTAGTAGCAAAGATGGCGACTAGTAAACAGAAAGCGTTTTGTGTTTTGCAGTTTGCTAAGACCGAATCTGTGGTTACTGTGCAACGTGCGTTCCGCATTAAGTTCAGTTGTGTTCCTCCAAGTGATAACATTCGTAGATGGTATCATCAGTTTGAAGATACCGGCTGCCTTTGTAAAGGGAAAAGCGCGGGACGACACTCGTAGCTCTCGTTCACCCGTAGCCCAACGAAGTCAGTCCGGAAGCCTAGTCGTGAATTACAAGTTCCTATGTCGAATATTTGGAAAGTTGTAAGAAAACGCTTACGGCTAAGTTCTTACCGCTTACAGTTGCTACAGGCTCTAAAGCCCACAGACCACGAATTACGTGCCAACTTCGCAAATGACATATTCTTTCATGACGATGACGATTTTATGGATCGTGTTGTCTTCAGCGATGAACCGACCTTTCACCTAAGTGGACAGGTTAACACTCAATGTGCGCATCTGGGGCTTAGAAAAATCTCGTGAGATGATACAAATGCAACGAGATTCCCTTAAAGTGAATGTTTCTTGTGCCGTATCCCGGCGAAAAGTTTATGGGCCTTTCTTTTTTTGGTGAACCTAATGTAACTGGCACTTCTTACCTTGATACACTACAGTAATGGCTCTTCCCTCAGTTGGAAGAAAATGAGCCAGAGAACTTAATTTTCCAGCAAGATGTAGCGCCACCTCACTGGCACAACGAAGTACGCGATTGGTTGAACGTCACTGTACCCGAGCACTAAATAGGCCTCAAGGTCCCCAATGACAGGGCTTACTATGCATGGCTCCCACGTTCTCCTGACCTAACGCCATGTGACTTTTACCTTTGGGGCTTCATCAATGATCGTGTGTACTTGCCTCCGCTACCAGCTAACCTCCCTGAATTAAGAAACCGGATTATTGAAGCAGCTGTTGTCACAATTACTGAATACACACTTATCAACGTCTGGGATGAACTCGGCTATAGACCTGATGTGTGCTGTGTGACAAAGGGTAGTCACATTGAACATTTATAAGGTTCTTGGTAAAATGGTTTTGAGTTGCTTTTCCATTTAACATATCATTTATAACTAAGTTGAATTTAATTAATAAATGTTATAAAGATATGCATTTATATACACTCTGTACAAGCTATATCTTAGAACTGTAACAAACTAAAGCAATTAAAATAGTTATTTACATATGACCGAATTATATGGGAGTAGTATAGAATTGAGAGAATCAGCACAGTGTAGATAAGATGTTGAACTCTCCTCTGTGTTAATATATGAGTGATGTAGAATGCTCATTGATTTAGAACTCTCCTATATGAAAATCGAGTTGTAAAAGAAGGGGAGTGTTGGCGTAGTGCCGTTCTCCCCTGTGCAGTGAGATGTTTTTGAGGGTTGGGATGATGATGATGATGATGATGATGATTGTGTGTGTGTGTGTGTGTGTGTGTGTGTGTGTGATGTGTAATGTGTGATGGGTGGGATGGGTAACGGGGGGGGGGTTCCGGGGATGTTTGAATTAAATGTGAATTCTTTTCGATGTGTGTGTGTGTGTGCTTGAACTCTCATGTATGAATATCGAAGTCTAGGGTTCGATATTGTGATGGGGCGGTGTGGGTAACGGGGGGGTTCCGGGGATGTTTGAATTAAATGTATTGATAGTAATTCTTCGATGACTGTGCTTGAACTCTCATGTATGAATATCGAGTCTAGGGTTTGATATCTATTACGTTCAGTGCTTCGATGTCTGTGCTTGAACTCTCATGTATGAATATCGAGTGTAGGGTTTGATATCTATTACGTTTAGTGTATGATATATGATGTAGTATCGTTATTCTTTAGATAAAAGAATATCGAGAGAATGATTAGGTATGTTTACTGGGAGAGATTTATGAAAATAAATGTAATAAGACATTCTGGTAAGGGGTGTTCCCTATGCAGAATCTCTCCTTGAGCTATTGTATCCAAGAGCTATGTAAAGGTTAAGAAAAGGTTAAATTCCATTCCCACATCGAGGTACGAGAAAATATAAATCTATTCCACATTGAAGTATAAGGGTGATGACGTGTTGTCATTCCTCAAGATTTGTGCATATGTGAGTAAATTCGAATTAACAGGTCTCACCCTGTCCCGCCAGCTCGGGAACGAACGTGTCCTCACTTCACACAAACCCTCCGTCCGTTAAGTACAATCGACGATAGGATGGGGAGGGGGGAGACAGGTATGATCACGTTTCATCACCCATCTGCTCACTCGGGAACGAATGCATTCTCACTTCACATCGCAACGTCAAGATGAGTGGAACAACAACACCTATCATTGAAAGTGATACCAGATTCTGGGAGAATCTACGCAATTTCGAAGATTTGCAAAAGCATTGGGTTGAGCACCACGATGAAACGTGTGATGGAAAGATGCATCAAGTGATTTGCAAGAATCCTTCCCATCATGATTCGATCACATCTTATGCTCAATGCGGAAAGAATTGTAAAGTGTACCTCGGGTAAGTAGAATTATAATTGTGTGTTAACGTGAAAGTGTTGTTATGTGTTAGATAACTAATGATAAATATGTTTATTTCAGTAAAGCCCAAAGTGAAGATGTGGCATGCCAGTCCGAACAGGATCAAGGTGAAGATGTGTGCGGTCCGTACAATGATCGTCCGTTTAAGGATATCGGTACATCGAAACCCGAGGAGGAAGTCATAGAAAAGTGAGTATAAAATAATAAGAGTTTTACGTTAACAAGTGTATTAAATATTCACGATGTTGAGACAGTTCGTGTATGTCCGCAGATCCAGTAAGAAAGGAGACAAGAAAAAGAAGAAGACGAACTGCAAACCGAGAATCGTCAAAGCCAAGAAGACGTTCGATCAAGACAGTTTCATCATAATGATGTTCGAACCCTTCACACCCTTCGCAGAAGAAGTAGAGGAGGAAGTTGCGAGTGATGGTAAATAGTGTGTGCATGAACGATAACGACATCTCCATCAGCATTGACTTTCGTGTGAACATAGGATTATACAATGAACTCCCATCACTTTACATTAAAGACACACATGACGATACGTTTGTGTATATTACAAAAGAGGATTGGGAGGTAATAATGTCAAATTTGTGTGTTTTGGATACGTATCTGAAAGATGGTAAGCATCCATGTGCACCGTACAGTGAAAATATAATATATGCATTTAATATAATGTTATGCATGAATAAGATGCAAGAAATAACGTTTGTGAATACATGTTTAAATGTGGGCAGTATAAATCTGAATAGTACTGCATTCAATGGACTTAAAAGACTAATTCCATATATTGAAAGAAATTTATATCAGTTGTATGATATTCATAAATCATTATGTTCATATGATGCAAAAAGCAGGAGTGCAAGGAAGAGGATATTGGAGATGTATGTTAAAGTCAATAAAAAGATAATTTGAATTTGTAATGTTTTATTTATTACACCTATATGATAGATTGTACAACATGAGTTAGTGGTTTATAAGTGAATAATTTATCATGAATAATTAAACAGAATAATGAAGTTTGTGCAGGAAAATTTGACGATGCTTGAACTTCCAATCTGACATTCACTGCCCCCGTCACAGTATCCTCAGGTTGATGAGAGCAATCGATGACGAATAGCGGTGCATATTTCAGAAAGTCGTTCCTTTTCAAAAGAGGGTAATTCTCCTTTCCATAGTAGGATGATTGAAATTTGGAATATTGATCATACAGAGATGCAAATTTCGAATTGGCGAAATCCAAATTCATATCGTGATAGGGGTAAGATTCACTGTTGAGATAAAGTTTCAGATTGGTGATATTACAATTATCAAATAGAGAAGCATCCTTAGCGAGATGATTCAATCTATCCACTTGTGCACCGACTATGACGAAACGTGGTTTTTCAAGTTTAGTCGTGGTTGCAATGTTCCATGTGAACGCTTTAGTTTGAGGTACAGCAGGTTGAGTGTGAAGGTCCAAGGTTCGAAATGCGACGTGTAGAGGTTTATCCGATTTGACGAGTTTAAGTTTATCAACTCGTTCAGAATCTGAAAGTCGAAGTACAGGCATCCTCCATTCGAGTCTAGTTAGTTGTATGGTTGTAGGATCGTTTCCAATGATACAATTATTAGAATCCTTAGATCTAATGAGAATAAGTTCAAACTTGCTATTAAGTATGACCTCCTTGTGATCGTCGGCGAAACCCAGCAACATCGAAAGAGGAACGATAGCATTGAAGATACCATTCGATGTATTCACGATGTCTACCACACCTCCAGGATAGATCCATCCAGCATTTAGTAAACGATTCGATTCCAGTTCATTCAGTGCAGCATAGTTACGCATCGTTGATGAAATGCCCGGATTCCTAGTTCTATCAATAGTCGTTCCATTCATATCCAGACGAATCTCATCGAATAGGAATGCCATAGCATTGTTACTCAATTTCGATGTGGCAACGGTGCCGTCGGGTTTAGTGAGAGTCCCCTCAATGTAGAGATAACTTCTACTAGGAAGCGTGTACAAATCTTCAGCTTGACATGGAATTCTAATTTCATCGTTCACATCGAGAGCTGACGTATTGTACGGTAGGAATACGTGTTCTTCCTCCTTACTGATCTTATCATCAAAGGTCGGAATCCCGGTCACGTCCAACACATCCATCATAGAACCTTGAAGCCTAAGTTAGCGAGAAATTGTCGATTAGACGATGTGATTAGCTTGCGGGTCGATGATCGAGTAGAGATCAATCTCGAGAGATGTTTTTTAATATAGCATCGTCTCTTAAAACTTATACCCATTACGACGTATGTGCAATCGTACAGTGATGGTTTCGTTCCTGAAATCTAACTTATCGCCGTTCTGGTCTACCACTCTAATGTCGAGATGATCAATGAGATTCGTATCGATGATTGGTAAATATATAGGACTTGATGGTTCCTGCGAAATATGATAACCTGGAGGTACCGATGGGAAAAATTCATACAGAGAATGACCACTTTTACCATTGATGAAAGATCCCGTTGCAAGACTACACTCGATACGTATGATGCTGACTTTGAATATGTTAACCAAATCATTAGACTCGGTCAGCACGTTTGCCGGTACCCTCTGTTTAGAGGTGAAACCGAGAAGTGAAGCAATAGATCTCTCACGACTAAAGTCGATAATATAGGGAGATTGAATTTCTGATTTCATGGTGTTATTATTAGCACGTAGAATAAAGTCGTCACCGATGTCGAGAGCATCCTTGATCAATCTGGCGATATCATCCAATTCATAAGTACCCGGTGGAATTACTATACGTTCGACTTTTCCATCGCTAACGTAATGGAATAGATTATTACTCTCGTCCACATTCGGAATTGAGTAAAAAGTCTCAAAATTCAATAGAGCTATCTCGTAATGTCCGTTAGGATCCAGATGTAATGGTGGATTTAGAAATGTAGAGAAGCTGGTATCACTACCACTCACGGTGATCGTGTAACTCATCGAGGAGAAACTGAAGGCACAAGTGACCGCAAATCACAGAATCGAATTCTTGAAATCTCGTCGTATTATATAGGAGCTTGACACCCGAAAGGTACGTTTCTATCTCTTCCGGAGGTCTCAGATCGCCGAAACTGTCAAAGTAGTAGGCAACGTCACCATCCTTACGTACAGCAACCCAATGTGTACCAGGGTTATTTGATGTATCCAGATTCACTACTATTCTCTCATAGTATCGAGGATGTGGAGGTAGTTTATCGATCATGTAGACACCTCTAAAATGTGGAATGCGTAGACGTCGTGCATACGAATCGATCTCGTTAGCACTCAGGGCTTTTTCCGGGATAAATATAGGCCTCGCCCCGAGTTTTTTGATCGAAGATATAATCCTCTACCCTTACGACGTCTCTTACGGCGAAGACCTTTGCCCTGAGCCAAAGATTCCATGCGCTCGTTGTGACGTGTTAATTCCGCAAGTTGTTTTGCATCCGAACGTTTCTTATTGACAGCCGTAGCAATCTGAGCAGCACCTCCAGCTAGACCACCTGCTGCACCTAGAGCTGCTAAAAGTGGTAGCAAAGGTAAGAAACCACCTCTCTTGTTGCGACGTTTACGCATGCCAGCGCCCGCTGCCAATTTACCCTTCATAAGTGTAGTCACAAGTCGAGCTGCAAGTCGTTCGCCCAAAGAAGCGTCAGCAGACTTTACACGTCTCCAAGCTTTCTCTACCAACACCTTATCGGCTAGACGACGAGATTCTGTATCAGTACTCTCTGCGTAAGCCCGATCGTGATCGAGACACGCTGAATCTAACCCGTTCACCGGTAAGTCACCTCTCTGCAAGCGTTTATGTAGTTTCGTTCCGGGACCGCAGAAACGATAACCCGGTAAATGTGCCTCAAATGGTAATGAATTAATCAAGGAATTAAGAATTCCCGAACCTTTGCGTGCACGTGTAGAGCGCATGTCTCACTATGAAATAAAAAAGGCAAAACGTGCGCTTTATAAGTATACGATTCCTATGACGATTGGCTAAATCCAGTAAAGACATAGATTGCCCTTATCACGAACGAAATAAAAGACAAAACTTGTGCTTTATAAGTATTAGTCGCGATATGGAGATAGTAAAGCAAAAGTGTACGCTACCCATACAGGTGTTAGATTTCGAGGATGACATTCGTAAAGGACGACACGGTACGTTGTTTCCGAGTAACGTTAGAGCGCTCATACTTGGCAGTTCAAATGCTGGAAAAACGAACGTTTTACTCAACCTGCTTATTCACGAGAATGGTCTGAGATTCGAAAACCTCTACATATACTCGAAATCGTTGCAACAACCTAAATATCGATATTTACTCAGGTTACTGAAAACTATACCCGATATAGGTGTATTTACGTTCGATGATGGTGATAAAGTAATTCAAACGTCGGATGCTAGAGAAAATTCGATATTCGTATTTGATGATGTGATAAATGAAAAACAGGGTAAGATAGCTTCATATTACAGTATGGGTAGACATCGTAATGTCGATGCTATATATTTAGCACAATCATATGCTAAAGTACCTAAACATTTAATTAGAGATAATGCAAATATGATTATATTCTTTAGACAGGATAATCTCAATTTAAAACATATATACGAAGATTATGTAAATACCGATATGTCCTATGATGAATTTAAGGATATGTGTAAACATATATGGGAGAGTGATGAACGATCCTTTGTTGTTATAGTACCAGAATATCCACTGAACGAGGGACGCTACCGTCACGGTTTTGATCGCTTTATCAGAATGAATAAATAGAATAATCCATCACTTAAGCAATGAGTATCGACAGGTTCGGATCCCGAAGAATCATACCCTCTAGGGGTGTGTTCAATCGATATATCATAACTAGAGATGGATCGGGAAACTATCGATTCAAGGGAAAGCGGTTGTGCAATATTCACGACCCTGAAGAAGGTGACGATGCATCGACTAAACCTTATGTGGATACGCATACGGCTGACGTCGAGAATCGAATGCAAATCTTCAGCGAGCAGACCTCGTATCAGCGTATGGGCGAGTTTGAAGCTATGCTTAGGGATCACATACAAAAATCGCTCGACATCCAATACAACAATTTAATGGAGTACTTAAGTAAATATGCATTTAAACGTGATTCCGAAAATAATGTCATTATAGATGGTATAAGAATGAAAACGCTGTTGGACCCCCTTCACGAACACGACGTTCCTAATAAAAAATATGTAGATGATAGGATTCCAATTCACGACTCTAATGAAACTCTATCATTTCGAATGAAGAGATTGAAGGATTTAGCCGACCCGATAGATGATAGGGATGCAGTCACCATGAGTTATGTTAATCATTTCTTTATACAGAAACATAATGAATTGCAAACGGGTTTAACTGAGACTATAACAAACATTGTCGATACTATTACACGGAAACAGAATGAATTACAAAGTCAGTTAACTAGAACAATCACCTCCGCTAGCGAGACTATTACTACAGCTGTAGAAAAAGAAGTGAAAGAACTAACCGCACGACAAACGGAACTTGATAATAAACTAATCACTATAAATAATGATATTCATACTATGAAAACACGAATGAGAAATGTTGTAAACACTATGTTACAACAATTGAAAGCACAACTCATAATTTCATTGCAAACACGTCCGTTTCGAGGTCCCTCTTCTTGGTATACGTTAACATCGGGACTCGAATACTATAAAGTTCCTGGAAATGGAAGTGTACTCTCGTGTTCCATCGTATCATCGGTACATCCGCATGCTGTAAATGATACATTGTTTGCAATAAACGGAAGATTAGTTGAAAGATATCCTGTAAGAGTTGAAACTGGCGATATTCTATCGTTTACAGCGCCAGTCGGACGTGCTAAAAATGGTCATATATTAAGTATAGAACTGATAGTTTCATATAAATTAGCAGTAGCTGATTAATTATGCATTCATTTCGATATGGATGCTGAAGCTATAAGGCTTAAGGAATCCATTGCCCGTCACAGTAGGGCAATAAGAGAAAAGTTACGTTCTCTCAAAGGAATGAAATTCGAAACGCAACGAGTCATATCTGAAGTTCTTCAACCTGTAACCGAACCATTGAAAGTAATAGCGAAAGCACACCAAGACAACAACGACGACGAAACTACAGATGATGCTAACGGATCTGATCTCGTGTCAAAGTATCTACACAAGGTTCGAACTGCCAGTTCGAGTGACATGGACAATACTTACGGCATACGTTACGAGGATAATGAGTATAAATTGGGTAACAAGACAGTTGTGTTTAAATCTGATGGTGTTCAGATAGGAACAGAAACGTATGAACCCACAGCAGGCTTATATGAATTATTATTTAAACGTTTACCTCGCAAGACATCGTACACAGATGATGATTTAGACGTGTATTCGCAAATCTTACAAAATACTCAAGTTTACAGACACGGTTATTCAAGAGATGGACGTTTAAGAGCAAATCGAGGGTTCAAGTATCGTCATATCATTCGTGACCTTGTTAGTAATCGAACTGGATTTGGTTTACGTTGGAAAGAACATGTACCGCAGAGAAAATTAGATTACGTCTACTGGAACGATCCGAATGAAATAATAAACAGATTAAGATTATTGGTTGCGTCGAGGGATGCAGGTAATTTGAATCACTCACCCGAGATAGAAGAAATTATTACAGAACTTAAAACATCAAAAATTATAGCATGATAAAACGTCGCATTGCAACCGAGTTACATGCACCAGCTAGAAGACGATTTTTACGTCGTAAGATCATAAGCAAAGGAATGAACGATTTAGTACAAATAGATCTTATGGACATGTCTAATTATGCAAGAGACAATAGGAATTATAAGTATATTCTTCTTGCATGCAATTTTTATTCCAAGATGGCTTATGCACGACCATTACGTGATAAAAGTGGTATTAACGTTTCGACTGCTATGGAGGAGATATTGAATGAAATGGAATCGTTTCCGAAGAATGTTCAATCTGATAAAGGAAGGGAGTTTTACAATAAACATTTCCGCGAACTAATGAATCGTAATAATATTAATCATTACAGTACATTCACACACGTTAAGGCTGCTGCAGTGGAACGTTTAATAAGAACGATCAAACTGATTTTGCATAAGGAATTTATTGTTCAAGGCTCATATCAATGGATAAACATACTACCTAGAATTATTCATACCTACAATAATACTTACCATCGAACGATTCGTATGAAGCCTGTAGAAGTTCGTGATAATTCTCTCCTGCTCAGCGTCTACAAATATGATAGAAGTCTGCGTGAGAAGCGAAGATCTAGGCTTCATCGTGTTGGTGACTACGTGAGGATTTCTAAGCATAAAGGTGTTATGGAGAAAGGTTATCTACCAAATTGGAGTGTTGAAGTCTTTAGGATACGTACAGTGCAAAGGACACATCCATTGACCTATCTCATCGAGGATCTGGAGGGTAAACTGATTGAAGGAGCATTCTACGGTTATGAATTACAGAAAACTCAATATCCAGACACGTATTTAGTTGAAAGGATCATCAGACGTCGTGGTGATAGGATTCTGGTGAAATGGTTAGGATTTCCTACCCGTGAATGGATTAATGAGGTGGACATTGTATAAATAAAAAAACACACAACTCAATAAAGAAATATAATTTTAATGATATATTGTGTTTGATTTTTTTTGTTCACATTGATTCCTGACATCTTCTGTAACTGCTAATTCACATCTCCTTAACTTAAACATGATAATAACATTTTTATACTTTTTTAAAAATCTTCTGTAACTGCTAATTCACATCTCCTTAACTTAAACATGATAATAACACTTTTATACTTTAAAAAAAAAATCATACACGATTATAGTTGAATTAACATTTAATTGTAGAGATTTTAACATAACGTACATGCTAGTTCACATTGAGTATATATAAATTCACCTACCCTTAACGTAAACATGATAATTACAATTTGAAGGAATTAGTAATATACGTTAAACAAACATCATACATGATTATAGCTGAAATAAGAGCCTTTGTACATGCTAGTTCACATTGATATATATAAATCTCCCCTCACCCCTTAACGGAGACATGATAATAACATTTTGATATAATTAGTAAATATATTTTAATAAAAAATCATACATGATTATAGTTGAATTAACATTTCATTGATTTCTGCTATCTAACATTTCAAAACGACATGAATAGGAAAAAATATTCCTTCACCCTAACATAAACATAAAAAAAGCAACACGTTATCTTTCAAATGAAGTAAATATGTTATTATCATGTAATTAGTAACACACTTTACAAATATACTTGAAACTCAATTATTTCGTTTTTTGAAATACAGTAATATGTTATTATCATGTGCCTAGTAATACCTTTTAACTCAGTTGTAACACACTTTACAATTATACTTGAAACTCAATTATTTTATTTTTTGAAATACAGTAACATGTTATTATCGTGGCCTAGTAATACCTTTTAACTCAGTTGAATCTATGCTTTATTGAGAAAAGAAAAAGAAATTTACACTTGACAATTTTCTATAGCATAATGTCCCCATGCTAATGTTGAAAATGAATTATTGGGAATGTATCGTTTTGTATCGATACCACTTAAAGCTATCTTATTAGATTCAATAGTATGAACATCATGTTTATAACTTCTGAAACATGTCTGCATGCTTCGATGTATAGTGTCAGGATGTGTAATACATGAGAGATATTGTTCAAAGGTTATGAATCTCATCGAATCTTTTGTTACACCTTTTGATTTTTTAATCACTTCAGTATCATATCGATAACTATATAATTTCGATTTCAGCCCTACATATTCAGTCATCACTCTACCGGCTAGCTCATCCTTGAATAATCCTGAAATTTTCTTATTTGCTAACGGAATACCATACACATTATCCATTGGATAATTAGATGTATCGAATAAATGTATATTGGTTTTAATAAATTCATATATATCGCAGCTAGATTCAAAGAGAAAAGCATCCGTGTCCGTATAGATTAAAGTTACATCTTTCAATTTTTTCTTCAGAATTTCATAATAAAAATCATACATTTTATGTTTGGATAGATCCAGGATTGCTTGTCCTATGTATATTGGCTTATTCATCAATATTTCATCTCTGACCAATTCTATACCTATTAAATTTTCATCAAAAATCACGTACCTTATACATGTCTGTCGAGCTAACAATTTACGCGCTCGTTTCCAGCTGGTAGCTAAATGAAATGAATTATAACGTTTTACATTCTCTATAAATTTTCCATAAACACAATTATTCATTAACTTCCATAGATTTTGACCAAATTTCGTCTTATCTTCAATACGTTTACGAACGTTGAGTTCAATGTAAGGATTTATCCAGTTAGATTGTTTGTAACCTATTACTCTATGATTACGCGATGGAATCAAACCAAGTTTAACACATTGTTGAAAATTGAGATAATGTAATACGTATTTATTTTTATCATTCAATGTTGTTAGCAATTTTGTATACTTATCACCTGGCGCGATTTCATTCAAAGGGCATAATGGCAAATCATTTTGTATATCATGAAGTTCCTGTGGATATTTAAAGTCTACTTCCAACACATATCCCACGTCAGAATCACTTGTAATAGACATAAAATCTATTGATTTAATTTCAGCATCAGTTAGCCATCTTATATCAGTGTATGGTAAGCTATTATTTTCCATTGTATAACTATATAGAGAATTGCAGTCAACGTACATTAAATAATTAGTTGGTTGAGTGTTATCATAGCTAGTCATGTATCTGTTATTCGCCTTTGCATACCGTTTGGACACAGTGCAAATTCCACCTCGTATTCCTTTTTCGAAGAAATCTAGCATAGTCTTATCTGTTAATAATGAAATCTGTACACCAGTCGTTCTTAACATTGCATCATAGGCTAACCCGGGAAGTGTGTAATACTGACACGGGTCGAGTCCGTACAAACCGATACTTAATTCACGGAAGCGTTCAAACACGTCCGTTAGTATTAATGTATCGCACTTAAGATATATATTTAAATATTCACCCAGATTTTTAACATTGAATTCATTCCATACCGTTCTAGCATGACTATAATCCTCATCGCTTACATGATCAAACTGATGTTTGGATGGTAGACTATTCTCGTATAATTTTTCTATAGAATCCACATACGTGTACGGGAAGACACCTTTACGTTTCATCAGTTGTCTATGCAAAGGATTCGTGTACATATTATTGGTATAATGAAAATCATCTGCTTCTAACATATCCGAAAGGTTACTAAGTTTTGAATCCAAAAAACGATAGCTATCCAGAAATCTTAGATATATACTCATTCCATTCGAATTTGTATATCTTTTGCTAAAGGATAAGTAATTTTCAGAAGTTTGTGCAATACAGTTGATAGGTTCCGTATCGTAACCTAGTTTCTTTACTATGAAATGAGCATCGTATTTTGACAAGCAATGAAAGAATATAGGTATGAATCCTGGCATTTTCCTATTTAAATTGCAGTACTTATGAGCTGGGCCAACGTAACTTCCAGTCAAATGACAATGATCACGAACCTTTATACACGAGTTAAGAAATTCACGTTTGCATATGTGACATCGTGTTGCATTTTGATATTCTAGCTCATCCACATCTCTCATACTTATTTCAATTTTATTAGCATATATATTAATGACCTGATTTGCAATTAACGTTAATTCTTTAAGAAAATTTTCAATTGCATATGGACCTTCAAATTATTTGAAACGTGTTAAATTTTTATCATAACTACAGACCAAATGTAATGCAATTGCATACGCTTCATGTTTATGAATGCTACGTGTCCAGCTTTTACTCGATACATCTTGACACGAATCTACCTTACGTAAGATACATTCTATGTCTGCATAAACCACGAATGGAACTTTTAGACATTTCGAATATGCGTTAAATTCAACGAGATCAGTTTTACCAGCCTCGGGCATTCTGATAATTTGATTCATCATACACCTCTTTTTATGGCTATTTAAACGTGATTCTGATGTGAAATACAAGTTACAATTGTTACATAACCATTTTCGCCCATTATGTTTCGTTAGCTGCTTTCCTAGCAAACGTGACAAGTCTGTTATCAGACAATAATGTCTTTTATACATTAAAAGATTAACATGATGTGATTTTATCTCTCTTGGTTGATATAAGAGAATAATCGATTTATTTTCAACACCGTATATCGTTATTGAAATATTTGAATTTTGATTCTCGAATTTTTCTACATCTTTCAATGATACGGGGAATGTTATATTCTCAAAGTTAAATTCGTTACGAAAATCATATCTTTTATAGGAGGTGGGTCGATTCTTGTTACGTTCTACTGGGTATTTGGATGCTAACAGACAGTATGCAAAGCAATATTTATCAGTATTACGAATGTTAATAACAGCTCTCTTCGATTTTATAAAGTCGGGTAATTCAGTATACATCCCTGCATTCAATGAATCGTATTGTGTCACATATATTGTTAATTTCTCAATACTGTATAAAGCTTTTGAACTGGTACGCGATTCAAAATTATCCATATGATCTAGTATAGGTTGTACAATCTTCTCTTCATACCATATAGATTTATCTGTAGATTGCAATATCACCTCAAGTTTACTGTTAAAGTTAAATGTATGAATATTATCGCTCTCTTGTGATATTATGACATATTGACAGGATAAACAGGATCCTATCTTAAGACCTGATTTATACATGTTTAAGCCCTTATCAATTTCATTCAAAATTAAAGGTTTGCATTCTGCTAAGAATATAACGGGATCAAGTATATTAACACAGTTGTGAATTTCATAGGTACATAATCTGTTTTTGAATGCTGACTCACTGTGATTACATCGTAATCGTTCAGCCTGGGTCACGTTCGAACAGGTTTCCTCTTGCTGAATCGAGGGTTGTCCAGTGGCAGTATCGGAGCATCTTGTCGCCGTTTCTGAAAAATGCAATTACAACATTCGATTAACTTTACATACGGGAACATTGATTTACATGTATGTAAGGTGGTAACAGAAATAACATACATGTTAATAACTTTTACATGTATGAATCTCAATTTTACGTAAACTCTATACGTTACGTAGAACGTAACATGCATGTAACTTTTACATATGAAAATAGTTACATAATGATTATGTATTTTTACAATTATTGCTATCATCACGTAACTACAATATTCAGATAGTATGTAACTGTTTTACGTAATGCTCTCTCCCTTACATAAATGATAAAAACACACAACGTAAACCACATAGATGTAAAATACCGTAACTGAACTACGATATTCACATGTACGTTTTACACATATAAATTAACGTTCTTTTTTCACCTACAACGTTACTTTTACGTGTAACAAACAAACGTAACTAACATGCATGTGAAATAACGTAACTGAACTACGATATTCACATGTACGTAATTATTACACATGAAAATTAACCCTACAACGTTCACTCTCAATTACTACTACTACATGACGTGCGATAATTAACACTTTAAGTTCTAATACAACATGTACGTACATGCAAGTAACTACATTCAATTACTAATACTACATGACGTGCGATAATTAACACTTTAAGTTCTAATACAACATGTACGATTTCACATTTACATGCAAGTAACTACATTATCACTTTTTTTTATGAAATTTTATTCAATAATTGTACTCACCTTTTGACGACATTACGGGCTGCTTAAAAAAGACAATTTATGTCGTTTGAAACCACTTTCTAGTGTTTCCTCGCCATGGTATTGGAGTATGCAGTCACCACGATTTAGTAGATCTTTCTGCGCTGCGGTCATGTGTTTGAATCTCTCCGGGAGGAAGACTTGGAATTCTGATGTTTCGACGACAACCCGTTCACCATATCTGGTCTTCACGGTTTTGACGGATCGAATGATGTGTTGAACGGACTGGTCTAATTCACGTAGTTTCTTTGTGGGAAGATGTGTTCCACCTTCAGCTAGTTGATTTAGCTGGAGCATCTCATGATCTGAAACAAACATATAAGCACAAACGAATCACTATTACTTCAACACTCTTCGTAAACAGAGATAAAAAATGAAATACAATATACAACTTTTCTATCTTACCTGTAGGATCCATATTTCCAGAGAATCGACTGCCTCCTAACACATCCGTGCCGGGGTATTTATTGAGAGAGGCTCCGCCTCCTCCTTCCGGGAGAGCTGTTACTGTCTACATATTACACTATGACTTTAAAGTTGTTGTGACTACGTTATGAGTTAAAACATATTACTAGTAACTTTATTATCATAGTTTAAACTTTATATAGGTTCATCATTTTTTACACCCCCTCCAACCGTATCTCTCCTTCCCAAACACCATGTTGCGTGCGCACACTGTGATTCGTTCCCTACATCTTGGAGGGGGGGATATAATTACACATTTCTTTACACACACATACTTGTACAAAATATATTTTTCTGAACATTTGATTTTTTTACATTTGGTATACTAACACATTCATAGTATTGTTTCATCATTCATACAAATATATAGATTCATTCGTTTAATTTTAAAATATATTCTTTTTTTTCCTAACGTTATTTGACAAAGTTAGACTTCGCTACAGCAATAGGAATGTTTTGATCACCCCTGTCACCAGTCTGGAGAGATTAAATCTTTTTTTCTCTGACCTACATACCAAGGGGGATGACGTTCAGTGGAGTATTCGTAATACTGAGGGGAGATTTTCTAGACAATTTTTTTATATGGAGGGTGATACCTTGCCATGAATAGTTAGGATATCTACACTATAGACCCCTACTTGCGTATATATATTATCGTATTGATTGATCAGTTTTGTATTACTCATATCTACTTAAAGATGAGATACTTTTCTCTCGTTATCTTAATCATTTTTAAATAGATGGTTAGTGCTTTTATTTTATTTTCGATGTTATGTTCCACTTTTATCATGCTTAGAGGGAATATTCTTTTTAAGTTATCGTGCTTAGAGGGTGCGTTCCTTTATCATGAAACCCCTTTCAAACAGCTTTACATTTGCATTCTTATACTTTTCTCTCAATATTTTTTTTATCATTCTTAAAGAGATGGGTAGTGCTTTTATTTTTATTTGCATTTGCTATGTACCACTTTTATCATGCTTAGAGGGGACATTTCTTTGTCATGCGACCCTCTCACATAGATTTACATTTCCATTCTTATACTTCATCAATGTGGAATAGATTTATATTTTCTCGTACCTCGATGTGGGAATGGAATTTAACCTTTTCTTAACCTTTACATAGCTCTTGGATACAATAGCTCAAGGAGAGATTCTGCATAGGGAACACCCCTTACCAGAATGTCTTATTACATTTATTTTCATAAATCTCTCCCAGTAAACATACCTAATCATTCTCTCGATATTCTTTTATCTAAAGAATAACGATACTACATCATATATCATACACTAAACGTAATAGATATCAAACCCTACACTCGATATTCATACATGAGAGTTCAAGCACAGACATCGAAGCACTGAACGTAATAGATATCAAACCCTAGACTCGATATTCATACATGAGAGTTCAAGCACAGTCATCGAAGAATTACTATCAATACATTTAATTCAAACATCCCCGGAACCCCCCCGTTACCCACACCGCCCCATCACAATATCGAACCCTAGACTTCGATATTCATACATGAGAGTTCAAGCACACACACACACATCGAAAAGAATTCACATTTAATTCAAACATCCCCGGAACCCCCCCCCCCCGTTACCCATCCCACCCATCACACATTACACATCACACACACACACACAATCATCATCATCATCATCATCCCAACCCTCAAAAACATCTCACTGCACAGGGGAGAACGGCACTACGCCAACACTCCCCTTCTTTTACAACTCGATTTTCATATAGGAGAGTTCTAAATCAATGAGCATTCTACATCACTCATATATTAACACAGAGGAGAGTTCAACATCTTATCTACACTGTGCTGAAACTCTCAATTCTATACTACTTATGGGGTATTCATAAGGTCTTTCCAACATTATAACTTACTACAAAATGAAGACTCTTAGAACTAGAGTTGTGTGGTTTATGGCAGATGTCACACAAACCAGTTTTTATGCACTGGATCTCTTATGCAGGGCTCTTTGGCCTCCCGATGTACCCTTTATATTCTTGCTGCATCGAAGCATATAATAAGAAATGTGACTCAATAATTGCTAAACACTGAATTTAATTATTGTCTACCAAAACGATTTAGAGGTTTATCCAATATACCATCCTTGTTTGGAGAGACCAAAGACTTCCGACCTCTTAAGACACGAAAATTCAGCCATGACTATAAGCCAGCGAATGTACAGCATCTGACCTGAGGCATTGATCTGTGAGTTTAGAAGAACAATTTTCAACACTACTGAAAATACAGAGCAATGTAACTACGAACAATCCTAGCTGGAGTTAAATGGTGCTAATAGGTAACAAATTACCGATATGGCCATTCAACTATCAGTCTCCTCTCTCTCTCTCTCTCTCTCTCTCTCTCTCTCTCTCTCTCTCTCTGTTTCTCTGATATTCTCTTTATTCACAGCATATTTCCAGCGAATCTCAACTGCACTTGCGTTTACATATTTCTTACACGATTTAATCAGAAAAGAAGAAAAGAAAATAATATTTTGAATGTTCTAGAAATATCAACTGATAGGGTTTAGGTATTTTTAAGCACTTTGTAATTTTTCTGAAGTATATTTGTGTATATTTTTGACAATTCTCTTTGGGAAAGGATATGGTAGTAATCAAATGAATTTACAATCTATTTGCATGAGATTCATAAAGAGATGTTTTATCGTCAACTGCACTATTTCTAATGTATCATAGCCTGCCTCGGTAGCGTAGGTGCTAGCGTGTCTGCCTCAAGTTCAAGAGGTACCGAGTTCGAATCTCGGTTAGGGTGAGTTACCTTTTCTCCAGGGTTTTCCCTTATCCTGAAAGACGAATGTCGGGTAGCTCTAAGCCCCATGGACCCCGGACTCATTTGAGCAACATTTCAGCCATTTCATTCATCATCCAATATGACTTACCGTTGGAGGACTTAAATTACAAACAAAAATAACATATATATTCAAACCTTTAGGGCTGTTCTTGAAGAAAAAAAAAGCCAGGAAAAGTTTGAATTGAAAATGGCTATTTGAATTTATGGAATTATCTGAAACCTTCAGCAGCCTTAAATATCAGCTTCCTAGATCTTTCAAAAAAGCAGCGACCACGTAGCATTTACATTCCAGTGCAAGTTGTATTAATATGCTTTATTTAATTATTTCTAGGTCTTGGTAAATTGACAGCCTCCATATTGAATTCATTTTATATTATTTTGAAACGTTATCTATTAGTGACCGTTGCTTTAATAACGTCATTTTATCATCTTGGGTTCTATTCCATTTTCTGATTAATTTAAGCATTCTGTTTTCCATAAAGTAAACGTATTTAAGCTTATTTTCTTTGCAAACATTAATTTGTAAATTTACTCCTAATGATCTTTATATGGTTTGATGTTTAATTAATTTAAGTAGTGTATATCTTTATTTATTATATGATGTTAATGTGCTAGAAGTTTATGTTTCAGTTTGCCCAATATCTCATCTGCATCATTTCTTGTTTCCAAGTTTGAAGTTAGGGTATTTAAATATACTTTATGGGCTTCAATGAGCATTTCAATATGTCTTCACCTTAAATATTAAGAACACGTATGTCATCAGCGCCTAAATTCAAATTTAACTTTATAAATTCTCAGGCTTAATATGCCTACAATATATACATTGTTTTCAAAGAGCTTTCAAATTTCAAAGGACATATGAAAACCAAACATTCTGTATGGAATTCCATAGAAACAATTTCAAAGCGTTTGTTTCTAAGTTATATGCATTAATAAGAAAACTGCTTCACAGGAACTAAAAGAGCAGTACATTTGTTTCGCAAAGGATTAATCGGTCTCTACATTGAAAATCTGCTATAGCATAGCTATAGCTATAGCACAGATCTGAAGCAACTATTTGTTCATCTGAATGCACAATAAATTAACTGACACATACGTGAACTTTGATTATTAGGTAAACTGTTCATAGACATCGAGACATTACTGTGCAGTGCATGTGAGTCATTTTTAAACGGTATATTTTTGCTCCTGGTGCTCTTAGTACTGAATTTCTGAGACTAGCGCAGAAAAGTGAAAATAAAGATAAATCACTGACAAATATCAACCGTAGGAAAAAGGTTGGAGATTAAGAAACGGTAAATTAAACTGAATGAGACAAATTGTACATTGATTTGGGGAAGAAACAACCATGGAGGTTTACCATGTATCACGTTTTGTATAAAAGACTTTTTTCTTTGGATGAAAGACCATAGCTTTATCATCTCTTGGAAGATATTCGTTATCCGCCTCACGTTATTTCGATCGATACTGTACAGATTCTCGTATAACAGTCGTCTAATTTGATATACTTTGAAGTCTATAAGTAGCCAGCTCGTCTCAAGTTTGGAAGAAGAAATCTGAGAATGAGAGACTCCTGCTGAACTTTAATGTGAAATACGAATACTGTCCTATTTCGTCCTCGGAAACAAAACACTGTAAGGACCTCTTCCCCCTCTAATATTGGACGTAATCTTAGCACCTCTGAGCAGGAATTGCTCAAGTTGTTGGAGACTTTTTTTAAAATGTAGAGGTCTAGAATATCACTTAACAGTTCAAACTCAAAGGTTATACCATATGCCAAGTATTTTAAATATTTCGGGTAGTAATAGTAGTAGAATTATTTTAAGAGCGAACAACTGCAGAGGTTATCAGCGTCCTTACAAAGGTATAAGGTCTACACAGTTAAAATCAACACATTCAAACCGGAAAATCGTGTAAAAACTGCCAATAAAAGCTAAAATGGCTATATTTTACTTATTAAATTAAACCAGTAACCAAATGGCTATATTTTACTTATTAAATTAAGCGACAGTAAGAGTGCTTCAAACTGGAGCATCTCTACAGCTAGAGCTGCCGAATTTACGAAACTTTTGTATGGATATTTGGAAGAGAAATAAATAACTGTAGTTTCAATAACTACAGAAGTCCACACTTTAAATGCACTCCATGGACATGAGTTCCCATCGTTGAATGCATTCAATAACCTACCCGTAAGTTAATATTCTTGACCTTTCTATGCCCATCTGAGAAATCCCTTTAACATTGGAATTTGAGAGCAAAAATAACAACGCAATATACGCAATATTATACACATAAGTGTGAACATTAAATAATAAAAGTAATAATAATCTTGTACTCAGATGTTCCATAATTAAAGTTTGATCAAAACCCCATTCCGTCTAAATAAATAATAGAATGCCTAAATGAAACGCATGACCGAAATATGCATATTTAATTAATGCGAAAATTTACCGTGTTTATTCTACTCAACAGGAAGGAAAGCTGGCAAGCAGCATGTCAACAGGAAGTATTTATATGTAACGATGATATGTATGTTATATTGACCCGAAGTTCCCTTCGCTGTCAAAGCATTAAACAGCGGAAGGCAGGATTCCAGAGCTAAACCAAACCCTATTTACAATTTAATGCAACGCGCAAACTGACCAGTACCCTACAGCCGTTATTAATTTAGTCGTCAACAAATCCTCTAATGCTACACAAAATACTTTAGTTGTCAAGAACAATCAATTCAAAATGCATCAAACGTCAAAAAATGGCGTCGAATATATTTAAAGCAATGCCAATATCAGCTAACATAAATTTAGTTATGTGTTTCATATTTATAGGAAAGTATCTAACATGTATAATTCACGGAATCCGTAAAACATTATAGCGGTTTTTCTATTCTCATTAATTTACAAGTAACTAAAAATAGTAAAAAATGCAACAGGCTACTCTGGAAAGGTAATAATTCATCATTAATTGCTTTTAAAGTCCCTAACATTTTCATGAACATAATAATATATTCAATATTATATATAACATATAGTATAATAAAAGATTTAGATTCATTGTTAAATGAATTTTAAACATAGCGTGCTGTCCCTTAAATTCAGGCACGTAATTAGCCCACAAATGTCCCAAATATAATGTTTCTCAGAGCATAACATTTTGTAATCCTGAACTGCAAAGGTTTTCAATTAAGAATGTGTTTATATTACACAAATATAACTATATGTAACAAAAACTTCACTTATCTGAAGAAAATGATGATAATTGTTCTTAAATATTAAAAGCAGAAGCATTATTAACAGTGAAGTATTCTTCATATTTAAGTTTGAATTTATGAGTCACTATGTTTACACTCAGTCTTCACTTACTTGTTGTTGTATAATTGAAACGTTTTCAAGATCGTTCGATCTCATCATCAGCTGTTTGGTGACTAATTGTTCTTGTTAATTGAGATAGATTTCACAAACAAATAGCTTGCATCCTCAGTCCAACACACTTCGTGCCCACCTTGGTAGCGTGTCTGTCTTGGTGTGTCTGCCTCACGGTCAAGAGGTCCCGAGTTCGAATCTCGGACAGGACGGTCAGTTAAGGTTTTCTCCGGGGTTTTCCCTTATCCTGAAAGACGAATGTTGGGTAACTCTAGCCTCCATGGACTCCGGAGTCATTTGACCATAATTTCTCCAATTTCATTCACCGTCCGATATTACATCGTTGGAGGACGTAAATTAAAAAAAAACCACGTCGTCGTCGAGGGTTCCAGTTACCATGTTATTATGTTTTTGTATTTATAGATGAATAAATATACTCCTGAATAAAGAAGAATTTCATAAAGAATATAAACACATTATTAATATTGCTTTAATTAATGGTTTCAATAAAGACTTTATACAAAATAATATTGAAAAATTTAAACGTCGAAAGATCTGTTAATGATATTTCTACCCTTAAAAACAAAAGACGACTATAATTTTAAAAAATTACTTACTATTCTTGGGTTAATATATATTTTCAACAACATTTTTAAAGAAGTTGGTATAACTTCAGTTCTTCAAAATAAATATAGTATTAAAATTTTACTACATTTTTATAAATAGATAAAATTCCTAATAATAAAAAATCTGGTGTTTATTAATTTAATTGTTTAGATTGTGATCAGGTTCATTATAGAAAGACGGAATGTAATTTGGAATCCAGAACGAAAGAACATTTTCGAAACATTAAGTATAAAAAAACTGATAAATCGGCCGTAGCAGATCATTTTTGGTCATTTAACAATGAAATAAATCCTGAAGTTAAATTATTTAAAAAATTATATGGTTCGATATATTTAACGGTTTGGGAATAGATATTTATTTTAAAAAATAAACATCGCGTGATGAATTTTGAAATATCAGCAGTTGACTCTGTTTTTAGCTTTTTTTCGTTTTCAGATTTTGGTAATACTGAAAAAAATAACATGGTAAATGGAATCCTTGACAACGAAGTGTGTTGACGGTCTGACGATGCAAGCAATCTGGTTGTGAAATCGATCTCGATCAAAAGGACAAATTAACGTCATTTCCTTAAGATCAGTGAAGCCTTTTGTTACAAATAGTTATATATGTGTAATATTATTGCTTCTTTGTAGCTAGCTTCATTTTATACGTAATAATGTGCTTGTATTGGCTAAGTCTTTTATATGCAAGTTTTATTCTTTAAATGTACTATAAAATTTCGAGTCAA
The DNA here is from genome assembly GCA_030765055.1 of Mantis religiosa. Classification (NCBI taxonomy): domain Eukaryota; kingdom Metazoa; phylum Arthropoda; class Insecta; order Mantodea; family Mantidae; genus Mantis; species Mantis religiosa. The sequence continues at coordinate 59,492,749 of CM060957.1, forward strand.
AACTGCACACCAAAACATTTCTCGTTTCTTCTTATTAGTTAAGTACAAAGTTTAATTTCAAATATGATTTTCTAGGAATTGTAATTTTATCAAGTCTTTCCTTAGTGTTTGTCCCTCTACCGAAGTCCACGTTTAGTACCATAGGTATTTTGCACTTCAAAATCCTCTTTTCCAACAACTCAACAAGCTTCTACTCCAAGAACAGCAAATTCAGAAAGTCAAGACAGGAATATAACATGTTGCATATTTTGTTAAAAATATATGCTCAATAATTTGTATGGCCGCGCCATGGCTGAGCTTTTTTCTCACATAGGCGGCTCGGGTTCTATACAAGACGACCGCAAAGTGATATTTGTGGTAGACAACATTTCGTTGGGGCGAGTTTCCTCCGGTTTCCCCTACCATTATTCCACCAATTGCTCCATCATTCATTTCAGTCGCTGGACTAACCCCTCAACCCTGATTTCATCTCAGGTCAGATGCTTCGGCTTCCTCACTTCCTCACTCACTTCCTCAATACTTTGCGCTAGGAGGGAGTGGATGGAACATCTGCATACTCCAAAATCACTTAGATCACTTATTGATGAATCAGGCAGTTTAACAACTAAAGAAGACGTGTCAGTACAGACAGGAGAAGTATGGGGTATAATGAGTTAATTGTCGTAGCTTCTTTGTGAGAAAAAGGGAATTACTCAGTGAGTTCTGAAAGTGAGTTAGCCATTGTGACGTGCAGTAATTGCCACGTTTACTACTTGCTCTGCCCCAAATCAACGGTTTTTAAGTATGCTTAAAAGTGACAGATCCATATAAGTAGATTTACGGGCATATAAACGAACTCTTGTTGGAGAAATTCTACGCATTTGGAGCAGTATGATTCTGGAAGTTCACAACTTCGATAGAAAATAAAATATTTATTTACATTTCTTGCCTCGAGTCTTTTGTTCGATTCTCCAGCGAATGAGATGGAAAGGGGAAATCCTGCTTAACTCTTTTCATTACAATCCAATGGCGACGAAATATGAAATGACAAACGCACAGGCGCGCGCGTGCGCGCACGCACACACACACAGTTGCACACGTATGTACATTACATACATACATACATAGCTTCTTAATTGATAGATGGTTATTTAAGTATTTAAATATTATGCATACCAACACAATTTCTCACATGCATACTTCTAAACCACAAAATCTTATACGGGGTGATATGATCATTGCAGTTAAAGGGAGGATATAACTAATAATAAAAAAAAAAGATATCTGCAATATGTATTAGAGGAATTCATTCCCTGTGAGTAATTAAGTGAAATCCGATAATGTATATCACATATCTGCAACCTTATTTCACATGCCGTTACGGCAACCTGCTTTTTTGGTTTGCTCAGAAACAGGGATACCTCACCCTCACGCATGTACATTATACAAAAGATGTGCAAATGGACGCTTGGATAATAAAGCAGCATTTAATAGTCTACGCAAAGCCTGGGGCATCCTATGAACATTTTGACATGAATAGGCTTTTGTCTTTTGGTGTAAAATGTTGGCCTCCAAAGTAATGAAGCTGATAGAATTGGGAGAGGCACATAAAATGCCTCGGGAAATGGCTTGGCGTTTAATAAAGGTTTTGTGGTGCGTACGTCATATAACTGAGGCCTCTTCTGGTGACAAATTTCAATCATTTTTCAGACAGACAATTGTCATACACATTTGTTTGTGATTTTGTTAAGTAGTTACACAACTAATTAGCAAAAATAGTACTTTACTTAAAAGGAGACTAGTGCATCACCAGTGCAGCAATCTCCACGTACACGACGATACTCTTTTAATGGATCCAAGATGCTTGATAAGATTCGCAGCCCTTTATCATATTTTCACATATAGAAGAACGTAGCAACTTATAAATGGAAATGAGTAATTAGAAGCCGTTACACCTATCTCAAGAAATACTGTAAGAAAACAATCTAGAAATACTTAAACGGACTTCTAAAGATAAAATGTGAATAGAATGTGGATATAGTTACGAAGAAGGCACTAATGCAACGATATTTTCATCTGGATTAATTGCCAAATTTTCTACCACTGCACGTAAATAATAAAATTACAAAGTAGTCCTTTTTCTTAAGATAGTACAATTTATTAAAACTTAGTATTCGTTCTGAATAAATTCTTTAAACAAAGAAGAGCAAATTTGCTGGAAATGATTGATTACAGAGATAGTACAGAACAAATGTAATAGATACTGTTGTCGCCAATTCAAATTTTAACTCTTGTCATGACCAAAAAGATAATAATTCCACATTTTAAGAGAGTTTAATCTCTCCTGCAGAAGATTTAACGTGTGCCAAGTATACTTTGGAAAGCAGCAAATGTGTCTAAGCCCTGTAAAAAAAAAAAAAAAAAAAAAAAAAAAAAAAAACACTGTCTTTCATGGAAGAAAGTTATCTTCTACATGAGTAGCTAATACACCAAATCTCATAGGAGAAGGGTTAAAATAATTGATACGTATTTTAAGTATAGTGTTTCCTACATGTGGCGGTTATTTCATGTTTTCAAATTTAAACATTGATTTGGAATTATTATGGAAATAATAATGTACGGAAATGAAAGCGTGAAATTAAAGGTCACGAAATAAGTGAGATAGTATTGTGACTTTGTGGATTCGTAGAATTAAAAGTCCAATGTGCCGAAATTCTAAATGTTCTTTATTTCCGTAGAAACACACTGCGTAGCAGTAGAATTACATCACATATCAATCTTCAACACCAAGGTCGATGACAATAACAAACAGCTTATTGAACTTCCACTGTTTATAACACTCTTGTTACATGTCTTTACAACAACACTCAGCTGTTTTCTGCTTACCTCTCGCGGCTCACTCTCGTTTTACAACTGTCCACTGGAGTGTCAAAATCTCTTATATATCTCATTCATAAATTCGAGAGGTTACTCGTACAAATCAGAAAACAACTTTTCGCTGTCAATCAAAATATCACCAGAACCTTCCAAACGTGAAATCCTATCTGTGCCGGAAAGTCCTTTTCCTCAGCTGTCCTTATTTGCCGGCTCTTTGTGTACACTAGACGCGCTATCGTTAACTGCCTATGCAAGCTCTTCATTACCGTGAAATACTATCCACCGTCTGTTATCTCTTTGTGCCGAAACTTTCATGCCCGTTGCCGCGAGAGTATGCAGTACTGTCGGTACTGGTAGTCGTAAGAATATGATTACGTAACGTGGTGATGTGAACCAGTGGAAGATGAGTTATTTGGTAGCAATAGCAACGTGAAGAGAAGGAGCAGGACATTAATTGGAATTAGCGTGCTTCTGCTTGAAAACATCGTAGGGGAAAGAGGTATATTTAGTCTCTCCGAGTTTGTACAGAAACCATTTTGTGTGTGCATTTATGAAGCTCAAATAGCGTGTGCGTATGAGACAAATAGTTCATCGAAACATCAATCACTGTTTGTTAAAGGACAGTATTTACATTATTTAAAAATTGTATCAGAATTTAGAAATGGTAGTAAGTTAAATCTTTACACTTAGAAAAGAATTATTGTTCATTCTCCAACAGTAGTGATAATTTTTCCTTTACCCCGCGACCACGCCCAGAGGTACGATCTCTTGCTCCATTGCTACCGAGGAACCTCCAGGACCAGACTACAGCATCGTCACAAAGGTGAGAATCAAATCATTACTCCATCAGCTCATCCATCCACATTTGTAACACCACGTTTAAAAAACCGTTGCATACTTAAAGTTTATACAGATTATTTTCAGATGGTTACACATTAGCAGAGACAGCTTCCTCAGTATACATGGAATGACTGCCCAATGGAAATGTGAGCTATAATAAATCAGTTGTCAAACTTTCATTGGAATCATTCAGATATTTTCTCAACACAATATCACAATAAAATTCTCTTTAAAAGAGTTAACACACTGTAGTACTAAAAAGATCTATCGAAATGTTATTTCTTCAGAAAAGAGTATTTTTAACTATAAGTCATGAAGAGTGGACTTCAACAAAAATGTGAGGAGTTACGGGTCCACAAAAAGATAGTTTAATTTCAATTTCAAAGTGGAGCGGTTTCCCTCCGTGTGGGTTGGATCAATATCACACAATGCGGTGACATATCTGAAGTAGGATTCTCCCCGTCGTGAGGTCTACGCCCCACACGCGCAAAAGCTTCGCGCTCCCTCGGTGTGGCGACGCGTGTAGAAGCCAAACCTTACCTTGAAGTAGAAGCGATGAACCTTTCATCTAAAAGACGTGAAGATGATGTTCTCGAAGATTTCTATAAATCCTCTCTCTCCGGCAGCTGCGGCGAGCGATGAGATGTGAAACTTCTCAGGCGTGGTATCGATACAAAAGGGATTTCACTTTTGGGCAACTAAGGAATAAAATAATTAAGATCGTTTTACTTTACTTGGAATTATATTTCTCTACATCATTTTCTTCTTTACATGCGACTGTTTCTATTGATGTGTATAGTCCTTTACTACATTTTAATTTTCTCCTTTTTATTTATAAATTATGCAACGGTTTTTTACTTAAATTATCGTAGCGTCGCGTCTTCGATGTATATTTTAAACGTTTACTAAACGTTCATAAATTATGAACTCATAACTTCTCGTGGTTTCAAAGTCTTTTACCGAAAACGCGTCTACCCTCTTCGAGAGTTGAAGCCAGAAGAAAATATTTAAGAATAAAGTCATTGGTTCTTTTTCCTGTTTTGGTTGCTAAGTTAACGTAATACTTAATTCTGATGAGTCCTACGTCACAATTTGGGATTTAAATAAACCTGAGCATTTGTTGCATCATCTATATGGCCTGCTTGGTTATTAACTTACGTTGAATTACAGATGGCCATGTTTACTTAATATGTCCATATAAGCAATATCAGCTTCTAAAGTTACCAACTTAACAGCACTAGAAGAAAATGCCTTACACTTCATGTAATTATTTAAACGCTCTAATAATGGAAACCTTATCAGATATTTGAAATTTGCATTTAAAGGAGAATAAAATAATACAATTTATTCTACTCTTAACAAATTATATGATTTCCTTTTTTTTAAATTATACCTGAAATAAGCATTCCACTAAGTCTCCCCTAAATGTTTGCTATTTTAAATATTCTGGATATGCAACTGTTTTTTCATTGTTGTTCCTTCCCTTCTTCAAGCGGTTTGCATCTGCCACAATGTGGCATAAACCCACATAGTTAGGCTGGAAGACAATTTAGTACCAAAAATATATACACCGCAGGAAATTTCTGTCCAAAACTGAACAAAATGGAGGAGTTAATGCAGCTGAAAATCCTGTGGGCTGGTCGGAAATGAAATGTGGTTGTTCTCCCCGGGGATTATAATGCCGCGGTGGACAGAAAATTAAGCTGACCTCTGGGGAAACGATTAGCTCCAATATCAATGTTATCAGCCAACCTAATATTCGTCCCCACTCACAACCAAAATAGCTACAAGACCGCAAAGGACCAAGATTACAAAGGGGATGCGATATCAACGTTGTATTCCCACAAATGAATGTATGTTCATTATACATAAAATTAAAATTGTCTACTTTCCTTTTATCTTCCACACTTTATGATGTCATCTTTGGCTTTCCATTTTAGTGGCTTAGCTTTATATTTTTGTTTCACCTCTCCCACTATTCGTTGTATTGGAGATAAAGAATTGTGTTTTACCCAAAAATTTTAAATCAGTATTTCACCAGAATTGTGCAATTATAAAATGTTATGGTTTCCTGAACCCTCCATATTTTTTAGCAAAAAGCATTGTACACATAACGAGGAATCTTATACGAGGGCTGTTCAATAAATAATGATCACAATTTGTTTTGACAACGCACCTTTACTCATCCTCATAATTTTGATGGTCCTTCTCAAAATAGTCTCCCCTGAATGCGATGTACTTTTCCCAGCGTTTCTGCCAGTCTTCAAAGACATGCTGGAAAACATTTTTGAGAGATCCTTGAAAATCGCCTCCGCATCCTTCACCACTGCTTCTGGTGATGGATAATGCCTCCTACGAAGGCGTTTCATCTAGTTAGGGAACAGAAAAAGAGTCACATGGGGCTATATCCGGACCATAGGGACGGTGAGGGTTGCACTTCACGCTCATTTTTCGAGATATTCAACAATAACATTGGCAATATGTTTCCGCGCATTATCGTGGACCAGCATCCAGCCTGCTTCACGAAAATGTAGTCTTTTGCGCCTGATATGGATTTGCAATGTTTTCAGGACAATCCTGTAGTATTCTCCAGCTACTCGTGTGTTCAGGTACAACATGCTGATAAACCATTCCATGAATATCAAAGAATGAGATGACCATCACTTTCCCAGCAGAAGCAGCCACTTATGGTTTTTTTTGGGGGTTGGCGTTGAAGGAGATTTCCACACTGAGTTTGCTGTTTGTTCTCAGGATCAAAATTATGTAGCCAAGTTTCATAAGCTGTGATTACGTTTGAAAGAAACTCCGGATCTTCCTCTATCATCAACTTTAACTGCATGCAGACCTGCATGCGAATGTCCTTTTGTTCGGGAATCAACAGTCCTGTAACCATCGCGCACAAACACGTCTAATGTGTAGTGTTTCTGTCACCAACGTGTGGGTTGCACCCAATGAAATGTTCAGTATTTCAGAAACTGATCTTAAGGTAATTCGTCGATCCTCTCTCACAATGACAGCAGCAGTGTTGATGTTTTCTTCCGTAAGAGTACCGGTTCCACCTTCCTTTTAAATTGATTGTCTCCCCTCATTAAACATTTTAAACCACCTTTGAGCTGTGCTGAAGGGATCCATAGGCCTCCTATAACATTGTATAGGCCTCAATTGAAGATTTGTTTAGGCGAAAGCAGAATTTCAAAGCTGCATATTGTTTCTCGCCTGTTATCTCCATTATTGAGGCGAAAGCAGAATTTTAAAGCCTCATATTGTTCCTCACGTGTTACTTCCATTGTAGCGGTAGGCGATACTGAACATGTTTGAACTTGCCTGGTTCTGACAGGCGGGAACCAGGAGTACCAATAATGAAACTACTACGGCGTGTTTGTTTCACATTAAGCTAACAGTATATAATAAGATTGAATTTTAGAGCGAAAAATGATGACCATTAAAAATTATGATCATTCTTTATTGAACAGCCCTCGTAAAGACCAAATTTGGATAATTTAAGCAAAGCTGGCATAGTTATAATATATTTTCTACAATAACGTCTGAAATGATCGAGATACTGATATAAATATGTCCAGAATTTTCCTTTAAATAATTCTATGTAAATAGTAAGTAAGAGAAAAATTCAAACTTCCTGAAGAAATGTTCATAACCTAATCAGTGCAATTATTGTGGAATAAAATTTGATTTATCAGGAAAATGCGAGTCAGTTGGAGAATTAATGTCATACTGGCATTTTGGCCATGGTAGCTGAATGGTTAGACAACTGGACGGAGATCAGGAGAGGTGTGTCCAGATCCCGGTTATGGCATTGCTTTTATAGTCTAATTCCACATATCCAATCTTATAGAAGTTTTCAGCTCCTATCAGCAAAAGTGGTTATTTTCTTTTTTAGAAAGATTTCAGTTCTATGTAAACCCTGATTTCCCTTTAACATATTCCCTTTAACATCTAAGGACTGTGGTTATTTCCATTCATGAGCACAGACATCTGCCACTCAGAAGACCCTATTCTTTCGAAAACTAAACAATCGATTGCCTACTTTTTGTTATACCTATAGTTTTCAATAGTTGGTCGTTCGAGTAGTCGATTGCAAATGAAAAAGCAAATTGAAAACAGTCTCGAATGTTCCAAAGAATAGGTTGTATAAGCAATGGAATCATTTAATCTATATGAACGGATTTTCTATTGCAACTTGACAAGCAGATTACCAAATAAAAAAGTCATAATTACCTAATTCCTGACCTATGTGACAGGAATGTTTCTGTAGGAAGCTGATATACCCAAACAGTACTAATGAACAAGGTAGTTATGTAAAGTGCATTTAAACACCACCTCTGTTCTATAAAAAGCTTTCAAAAGCTTAGTCGTTTTGTGTTTTGCTATTTTATTACGCATGAGCGCTTCACTTCCTCACAAAAACTGTTATTTTATCCACAGTGACATTCACTATAGCCTGAATAACGATTGTTATCTGGGATTGCTGGCGGGAGCGCCAGTTCCATTAATTGAAGCTATGCCTGATGGATCCTTTTTATTTTCCTGGAAGAGTATCAAGGAGAACCCAAATGGAAGCGGCGATCATTGGTTAGATTATGGCCTGCAGTTCAATATATATTCGGCTATTCATTGAGCACGCTATCACTCCGCACTGGCAGCAAAGCTGTCAATTTTTCCATGGAGAAATGTAAAGTTGGCAGAGTCTTCACGTCAGGGTGCCAGCTTTTTGACATTTTTATGTATGTTTTGTGTTACTTGCTATTTCGCTCTCTCAAATCAACAGAGGTGTTTACGAGAGGTTGAGAGTGCCAATGTTGACATCTCGTACGTGCAACAATGTATATACACGGTACAGCTGCACAAATAAACTTAGCAAGTAACTCACGTAATACACTAAACGGAAATACATGTAGCAGAGAAAAATGGATGGTGTATAATGTAATATGCAGGTTTTTCGGGTGCAATGGAAATGCAGTATTCCCAGAGTGTGCCAAGACACTTAGAGCGTTTACTGTGAAACATTGTTGATTCTAGCTGCTTCCTATTTTAGTACCTTTTATTCAGGTATATCCTTAAGGGCTATCGGGACTGAATTTATAATACAAAAGTCCTCATTTTTCCACCGAGCGGGATGGCACAAGCGGTTTTTTCTCTGACCCTCACTCGGGAGGCCCGGGCGCTATTCCAGTGGCCAACCTACCTGTCCCATGTGTTTTTTGGGTGTTTATCCGGGTCGCTAGGCGAATTCTGGGTAGGTTAATTACGTCCGCCGAATTTCCTAACCCTCCATTTCATCTCTGGTCTCTTTCAGGGTAGAAGTGTCGGCGGGTGTCTCGGCGGTGCATGGCAGGGTGATATGCTCTGAGGAAAATTACTTCCTCCTCCGGTAGATCGGTTGCTGGCCTCAGCTCCTCTGCTGGGACCATTTCGGGACCACCAGCCAGGGACATTTGTGGCTCGGCTCGCCTGCCTTGGGACCATTAGATCTCGGCTGCTGGGCCTGTTGCCTTCCCGCTGTAGGGGAGCGAGTTCGTTGTCCTGGCCTGTCGGGGGAAGTCTCTGTCCAAGTAAACTGTAGGGACCCTTCCCTCTGTACTGTCGTGACTCCCTGAGTCGGCCGTCCTCTATCTCCTTCATTACTTCTTTCCTCACGGGGGTGCCTCCACTTGGAGGCATAGGAACGAAGGGCCTATCATGGTGGCCTACGTACTGAATCCCCTGCGTAATGAAATCCCAATTCCAATCCCTCCTTTTTCCAAAAGAGGAATATTCTGGAATTTTAAATGCATGCTATTAATACGTCACTTAGTGAAATACAACGTTAAACGAGTGGCGCATGGATAATGAAGGTTTATAATAAGGCATCACACGGAACTAAGGGTGAAGTGGGAAACAAATTTTGCGAAGAAAGTATCCAGGCCTATTATAACACAAATATTTTGGAACTATAGCAGCAAAAATTACATTGTATGGCTTATGCTCTCAAGAGTACTAAATTTTTAATTTCTTGAACATGTGCAATTTCAAATATGAAATATCTGATTAGTATTAATAACAATAACAACATCAACAATAATAACAACAGCAGCAACAACAACAATAAGTCTTTTCTCCCTTTGTGGTCAATGCTGACGTTAACAGGAGCTGGGGATCCCTCAAAGCGAGGGAGCCGAAGCATCTTACCTGAGATGAAATCAGGGTTGAGAGGTCGGTCCAACGCCTGAGATGAATGATTGTTGGAATAATAGGTGGAGTGATGGTGGGGCAAACCGGAAGAAACCCACCCCAGCACCATGTTGTCCACTACAAATCCCAATTTGTGGTCGCCTGGGATCGAACCCGGGCCGCCTAGGTTAGAGACAAGGGGTCTAACCACCACCGCCGCCGCCTATTTATTATTATAATACTAATAATAATGATAATTTTGGTGATGCTGGAGGTGATTATGTATGCAACAAGGAGGACCTTGATGATTATGGCAGAAGTGAATGATTGTGATCTGTCTCCATAAGTAAGGCATTATCCTTTTCCGTCAAGCGCAGACACATTATTATTTAACACAGACGTCATATTCAGTCTCATAAAGTCAGCATCAGCATTAGCATCAGAATCAATAAAAACGTCAAATAAAGATATGTCCATTGGTAGAAACAACGGATAATAAAATTACAGAACGAGAAAACAAAAGGAAACTTTTTAAATTTTAAATTAGACTTTTTAATTTAAACATAATGAATTGCACAAAATGATCTATTGCATAATTTGGTAGCTGTCCAAAAAAATATTGAAGGTTAGTTTGCGAATATGTAAAACAATTATAGGATGTTCCATTTAAAATAACAAGCAGCATTCAATTTAAAGCGGATATATTTGTGTTCTCCATACACCGCTATCTTTCTATATTTCTTTCAAGTTAAAATCATACACTTCAAAAGTTATTTAGGTGAAGCGGGATACCTATACAGCTTAGAAATCCAATCAGCTGGACTTGATTTAGTACCAACTTTCATGGCCTTCTCACAACTTTACGAAGGCTGCTTACTGTGTACTCAAAATACCAATGTCATATGTACAGATCAGGACTGGGAATTGAAGTCATTAAGCGACCCCTTAACACCATACTATTTGTTGCACAGTTTAAGCATACCTGCGCTGCTTTAGTAATGGACCCTATTCCAGCGTGTGTTATTGTTTGCCTTTCTTTTCTTAAAAGCTTTGTACTTACAGGCGATACATTGAGACTTTTCTGTACCTAGACATATTAGCTCCATTTACTCTTAAAGAAGTCAATATAGTGAATTGCTCCCTATAGACACAACAGAGAGAAACTATATTGAAACTCTAGAAAGGTTCCATAAATCCCATCTGTTCCTAGCGACTTGGGCTCTGAGCCGTTAAATCACACCTAACATGTGTGGAAGAGAAAGCAAGAAATAAAAACGTCAAGTTAAACCCAAGTTTTCCTTTTTACTTCATTACTTTTGCTCAGAACTTTAACAGAACAATTCCACTGTTCTAACGCTGAATAACAATATTAATGTTTTTTTTTATTATCAACATGCAATGCGAAGGGAAATTGCGTGAAATGTTGGTTCTCTTCTTCAGTGAGAATGGCAAGCCTTTATAATTCTATAGCAATTTGAACTGTGGTTTTTTGAATGCCGAAAGGAAATGTCCTTTCTTTCTTCACTTCATTACGTTTATCTCTAAACTTAAGTGCAAGTTCATAATATATTTCCATTAATTAATAATCAAATTGTTTTTTTTATTTCGATATTCAATTTTAGAAAAATAGCGATTGAAATACTCTGAAACTTCTCTTCCCTTCTATAATAATTTAAATATATGTCCTTTCAGCAGGAAAGAGTATGCTCTGTCTTCTTTTAAAACTGTGAACAAGTGTGAACAAAGAAACAAATCCATCTAAAAATGTAACAAATAGTCACCGGAGAAATATACGAGACAAATTGAGAATTTAATATCATGAAGGTAAGTTGGCCATGGTAGCTCAATGGGTTAGAGAGATTGGACGGAAACCAGGGGATCCGTGGTGCATTGAATTATTCATGTTCAATATCTATCAAAAACCTTTGCCTATATACGGCTAGTGTGTAGAAATAATTAATTTCCATAAATTAACTGTAACAAATCGTATTAGGTAATGCATTCACAATAAAACTAAAATACTGGGATTAATGTATGTGCCTTCTTGTTGATAATTTAATTTAGTTTAACTGCAAACTATTTGATTCAAAATATTATGGTAGAGTACCAGTAGCGTACTATTTAGAACCAAATATTTGAACTAATAAAGCTTTAAAATGATATCCACTTACATGTAGGGACAAAAATTATGATAATTTTTCTTAGTTTCTAAGCAAAGTCTATCATAAACGTATTTATCAGTGAAAATCTTTAATACGAGGGCTGCTCAACAAAGAATGATCACAATCTTTTGTGACGGCGTACCTTTACTGATTCTCATAATTTTGATGGTTCTTCTCAAAATAGTCTCCCCTGAATGCGATGCACTTTTCCCAGCATTTCTGCCAGTCTACAAAGACATGCTGGAAACCATTTTTTGAGAGATCCTTCAAAATCGCCTCCGCAGCCTGCACCACTGCTTCTGATGATGAATATTGCCTCCGACGAAGGCGTTTCATCAAGTTAGGGAACAGAAAAGGTCACATGGGGCTAAAACCAGGCTATAGGGAGGGTGAGGGATGCAATTCACGTTGATGTTTACAAGATATTCAACAATATTGGCAATATGCGACCGCGTATCATCGTGGTGCAGCAGCCAGCCTCATTCACGGAAATGCGGTCTTTTGCACCTGATATGGACTTGCAATGTTTCCAGGACATCCCTATAGTATTGTCCAGTTACTGATGTGTGTGCAGGTACAACATGCTGATAAAGTATTACATGAATATCAAAGAATGAGATGGCCACAATTTTCCCAGCCGAAGCAACCACTTTTACCTTTTTATGGTGTTGGTGATGAAGGAGATTTCCACACTGAGCTTTGCTGTTTGCTCTCAGGAGCAAAATGATGTAGCCAAGGTTCATCAGCAATAATTACGTTTGAAAGAAACTCCAGTTCTTCCTCTAATTTCAACTTTAACTGCGTTCGGGAATCACCGGTCCTGTAACCATCGCGCACAAACATGTCTTATGTGTAATGTTTCTGTCAGCAATGTGTGTGTGGCACCCAATGAAATAGTTCAGTATATGTGAAAGTGATCTCAAGGTAATTCGTCGATCCTCTCTCACAATGGCAGCAGCAGGTTGATGTTTTCTTATGTAAAACAGTAACTGGAACACGGTGTCCACCTTCCTTTGAAATTGATGGTCTCCCCTCTTTAAAAACTTTATACCACTTTCGAGCTGTGCTGTAGGGAAGAACAGACTCTCTATAGGCCTCCCGCAACATTGTATAGGCCTCAACTGAAGATTTGTTGAGACGAATGCAGAATTTTAAAGCCACATATTGTTCCTCGCGTGTTACCTCCGTTCCAGCGTTAGGCGATATTGAACATGTCTGAACTTGCCTGGTTCTCACAGGCGGAAACCAGGAGTACCAATAATGAAACCATTACGGCGTGTTTGTTTCACATTAACCTAACAGAAAGTAATAAGATTGAATTTTAGTGCCAAAAATTATGGCCGTAAAATATTATGATCATTCCTTATCGAACAGCCCTCGTAGAGAATATGCTCAGCTTCAAACATTTACCAAGCTGTTCAAGAACGCTATTTAATCTTTGCTAGGAAGTTCAGTTGACCTAGCCAATGTAGATCAACACAAGGACGCTTGTTCTGTTGAACTCTGTACAGAAGCTTACGAGCAATATTACGAAATGAGTATGTTAAATAAGGATAAGATAGGGAATTGAATAAGTTTTTACTTTTTAATGAACTTGTATAAACTTCAGTGTATTTTAAATTAATAATAGCTGTAGTCCATTTTAAGAATTGCAATTACACGTTATTCCGTACAAAATTTCTGTGCTGTTTGTTTCAATAACCACTTTGTTCTCTACAACAAAGAAGGGGATTATATTGCCCACTGTACAGTACATAAAATTAGTTGTGACATAAAAATGAAAGACAGAAACGGAGAGAGGGAGTGGAGTTAAAAAGGGAGAGAATGAAGGAAACAGCCACTTTAGCAAACAACGCAATAATGATAGCAGAGTTGGGGTTCTACTAATAGAGTCCTATAATTTACACAGCTTAAGGACGCTACAAATAAATGTCATTACATACCAACTACAGCACCCATAACACAGAGTAGCATTTGATTGCAGTCTGACATTCTCCTTGTAATTACGCCAAGAGCAAGCAATGAAGGGCCCGAGTTGGGAAGTCCTGCTACGTAATCTACACAACAAACATAATTTGAACATGCTAACCCAAAGGGAGTAACAGATTTTGGGAACGCATTTTGTAGAGTTCCTTCAAGAAGATAGTCAATTATGCCATTATTCTATATGTCACTTTAATGAAGTAATTTTGTATCTCATAATTAGCATTGCAAAGAATGAATGGAGAGAGTGATTGTCAGTTCTTAATTTCTCTAATGCGTTCTTTAAGTAGTACTTCACCCCGAGATTTCATTGAAATGTACCTCTCGAAGTCCCTTGAACACACGCAAAATGAATGAATAAACCAAGAAGGAAGAAAAGAAGAAAAGAAGAAAAGAAGAAAAGAAGGAAAGAAGAAAAGAAGGAAAGAAGAAAAGACGGAAAGAAGAAAAGAAGAAAAGAAGAAAAGAAGAAAAGAAGAAAAGAAGAAAAGAAGAAAAGAAGAAAAGAAGAAAAGAAGAAAAGAAGAAAAGAAGAAAAGAAGAAAAGAAGAAAAGAAGAAAAGAAGAAAAGAAGAAAAGAAGCAAAGAAGCAAAGAAGCAAAGAAGCAAAGAAGCAAAGAAGGGAAGAAAGAAGGGAAGAAGGGAAGAAAGAAGGAAATGGGGAAATGGGAAAATGGGAAAATGGGAAAATGGGAAAATGAGGAAATGAGGAAATGAGGAAATGAGGAAATGAGGAAGTGAGGAAATGAGGAAATTAGGAAAGGAGGAAATTAGGAAAGGAGGAAAGGAGGAAAGGAGGAAAGGAGGAAAGGAGGAAAGGAGGAAAGGAGGAAAGGAGGAAAGGAGGAAAGGAGGAAAGGAGGAAGGAAAGATGGAAGGAAGGAAAGAAGGAAAGAAGGAAAGAAGGAATGAAGGAAAGAAGGAATGAAGGAAAGAAGGAATGAAGGAAAGAAGGAATGAAGGAAAGAAGGAAAGAAGGAATGAAGGAATGAAGGAAAGAAGGAATGAAGGAATGAAGGAAAGAAGGAATGAAGGAAAGAAGGAATGAAGGAAAGGAAGGAAGGGAGGGAAGGAGGAAGGAATGAATAAATAAGTAAATAAGTAAATAAATAGGAAAGCTTAGAAAACGGCCCGCGCACCTCTCTCTCTCTCTCTGTGTGAGAGTGAGTGTGTGTGTGTGTGAGAGTGAGTGTGTGTGTGTGAGAGTGAGTGAGTGAGTGAGTGGGTGAGTGAGTGAGTGGGTGGGTGAGTGAGTGAGTGAGTGAGTGAGTGAGTGAGTGTGTGTGTGTGTGTGTGTGTGTGTGTGTGTGTGTGTGTGTGTGTGTGTGTGTGTACAGCATAACTCAGGAAACAAATGCCTTACTAAATCCTGGCGTTAACATCTTTCACCAACATTTTCTATGTAATCTTCCGTATCAAATGCCCGCCTCGGTAGCATAGATGTTAGCGAGTCTACCTCAGGTTCAAGAGGTCCGGAGTTCGAATCTCGCTCAGGGTGAGTTACCTGGATAAGGGGTTTACCCTTATCCTTAAAGATGAATGTCGGGTAACCAAGGTCAATGGATTCCGGGCTCATTTGAGCATCATATCACCCATTTCATTCATCGTCCTATATGCCTTGATGTTGGAGGACGTAAACTACAAACAAAAATATAAGAAAAATAATAAAGGACTTTTTTCTTGTATATAGAGACCATGTATGAGCAAAATTGCTTCCTTGTTTGTGGAAAGTTATCGTTAGCGTCACTGAGATCCTACGTGGAAGGGCTACCAAAAGATAATTAAACTGTTATATGAATTCGCGATGTTAGCATTCGAACCTGGTCCACCTTGGTCAGAGTGAAGCGTCTAACCACTCAGATAAGGCGTGGCCATTCCGTAAATCTCCTATCTCAAATTACTTATATAAGATACCTTAACTCGCACTCAGTATATTTTGATGTTCATTAACACCTTTTATTGTGGTTAAGGTCAAACTGAAATACGAGGGCTGTTCAATAAAGAATGATCATAATATTTTACGGTGATAATTTTTCGCACTAAAATTCAGTATTATTATATTCTGTTAGCTTAATGTAAAACAAGCAGGCCGTAGTAGTTTCATTGTTGGTACTCCTGGTTCCCACCTGTCAGAACCAGGCAAGTTCAGATATGTTCAGTATCGCCTACCGCTGCAACGGAGGTAGCATGCAGTTAATGTTGATGTTGGAGGAAATTTCTTTCAAACTGCTGATGAAACTTGGCTACATCATTTTGATCCTGAGAGCAAACAGCAAAGCTCAGTGTGGAAATCTCCTTCATCACCAACCCCCCAAAAAGTAAAAGTGGTTGCTTCTGCTGGGAAAGTTATGGCCATATCATTCTTTGGTATTCGTGGAATGGTTTAACAGCATGTTGTATCTGTACACACATCAGTAACTGGACAAAACTACAGGCATGTCCTGAAAACAGTGCAAGTCCATATAAAGCGCAAAGGTCTAAATTTCCGTGAAGCAGGCTGGATGCTGCATCACAATAATGCGCGGCCGCAATTTGCCAAAGCTGTTGCTGAATATCTTGCAAAAATCAACGTGAAGTGCATCCGTCACCCTTCCTATAGTCTGGATTTAGCCCCATGTGACTTCATTCTATTCCCTAACTTGAAGAAACGCCTTCGTGGGAGGCATTATCCTTCATCAGAAGCAGCGGTGAAGGCTGTGGAGGCGATTTTGAAGGATGTCTCAAAATTGGTTTCCAGCATGTTTTTGAATACTAGCAGAAACGCTGAGACAAGTGCATCACACTCAGGGGAGTCTATTTTGAGAAGAACCAACAAAATTATGAGGATGAGTAAAGGTACGTTGTTAAAAAAAAAAAAAAAAAAATTGTAATCATTTTTTACCGAACAGCCCTCGTAGTTATATATATATATATATATATATATATATATATATATATATATATATATATATATATATATATAACAGCACAATCGAAGTATACCTAAGGCTAGATGTTGCTACAAAAATGTGTTTGGCTACGAGAAATAAAATTGTTATTATCTAACGCACCAGAATAGTTAAGCTGTAAGGAAAATAAAGTTTTACTCATTAATATTCACGAAAAGGATACTGGTGGTTGTACTTATCGGACTTTATCTTAACTTCCGCTTAAATGTTCTCTAAAGTGCTTCTCTTTATCTCTTTGCTTTCATCATTTCTGTGCTTCTCAAACTCCTACGCAGCGAACTTCCCTTCCATTCTTAAACCCTTCAGAATTTAATTATTTATTCTTCAGATAGTTTTTTACTTTATTTTATATCTATAATACGATTTCAAGGGACCACTGAAGATAAAATTAGATTTAATGGAATATTGGAAAAGCAGGTTAAATTCATTGAAAAATAATAGTTTCCATTCTCTTTCAGTTGAACCATTGGTTCACTTTATGTTCAGCTCTACTTTGAGGTTAACGTCGTTCTTCCGTCGAACCAGGTAATGATAAAATCCATGTAATTAAAGGGAGAAAAGAGGACTGCAGTATAGGAGATGTTGGAGAGAGAGAGAGAGAAAAAAAGAAGGTGCCCAAGTTCCTTTTCCATCATCCAAGTTCAGTGCTATTCATGTCCTTATACAAAAACAACTGTACGTGTAGCTTTCACTTTTTGGTATTTATTAAATGTTGTAACCACAAATGAACCAATGGAGTGAGTGAGTGAGTGAGTGAGTGAGTGTGTGGTGTTTTAGGGTCCGTCGACATCAAGGTCATTTGGGCCTGAACCAATGGATATAACACAAATAAACCAAGACAAACCGCTATCAAAACTCGCATTACTGAACAAAAGGCTATTTTTAGTAGATCAAATGCCAGGTCAGGAGATGGCGTGAGTATAGAAATTAATTAGGTCAAAGAAACGTAACTACTTCACTTGATTATCAAGCTGTATTTATCTGTGCTTCTTAAGTCGGCGGATTCCATTTTAAGGCCGGTTTCCAAGAGCAGCTGAACTGAAATCCAGCATCACGATTAAGCGTACTCCTCGCGGAGGAAATGGCCAAATCCTCCTTAATTCTCCGCTCCCAGTAACTGTTGCATTTTGCCAAGATGGTCGTCTCCCGAAAGTTGGCTCTATGGTCGTTATCAAAACAATGCTCTGCCAGCCCAGGCTTCTCAGGTTGCATTAAACGAATGCTCTGTTCATGTTACCAGAGATATTTAGGTACTCGTAGAAACTTTTGTGCGCATTATTAAATTTCACTCCCAATCACCGATATTGCCCTACTTATTACCCAATTAGTAGGTTAACAAAACTGACTTTTTGGGTTCGTAGAATTAAAGGTCCAATTTGCAGAGATTCAAAATGTTCTTTATTGCCGTAGAAATACACTCTGGTCAATCCTTAATGTAGCAGAATTACGTCACATACACATTTACAATTTACCAAGGTCGTTGACAGCAACAAAGAGCTCACTTTCAAAACACACCAGTTTCAATTACGCCTCTGTTTACGTCGACTACTAAACTAGCCACGGCTTCTTTTATATACAACCATTCATGTTTCCAGAAGATAATCGAATATTCTGTAAGCTAGCACTAGACGAAACACGAACGTTCCAGACGTCTATCTGTGCCGGCAAGCCTTTTATCTCCGCCCTATCTCTATCTGCAGGCCCTTTATCTCTACCCTACACTATCTGTCCTTTCTCTCTCCGCGCCCAACCCTCTGTGTGCCTGGCACCAACAATGCTCGCGACAATACACATATATTTGAAGACCACAATCTTTCCGGACTACATTAATGAGTGGTACAATGTGGAATTTGACGCCGCGTTTATTGTGCTATAAGTCCTTAGAGCAGCACCCTAGCAACAATTAGATGCACTGTTATTTCCGTATGGAAGGATAAACACGCGATTTATCATTTTATAGTTACTTTACAAATAAATTTTTTTCTATTAATTCTGATTTTTCCGGTAATAAAGCGGAACAGTGAATATTTAAACAACTAAAAGTTCGAAAGACTTCTCATGCTATGCGTAATCATATGGATGATTACTTATTTTCTATGATACACTTCATATAAACTTCTAGTACAACATCATGTCAAAGAAATGCAGCTAAAGAGGTATTTTCTTCTGGGTATTTTCTTCTGTTTATTAAATTTAATATTCCTTATTCAATTTTTTTTATTAAATTCATAGAAAATGTAATAAGGTAAAATAATTAAAATACTGCTTTAACAATTTTAACTAACACTTCTTTTATCTTCAAATAGCACATATAATTTGATTGATATTATTGCAGCTGGTTCAGAGAGAAGAGAAGAACTGAGCGGAGAATGGCCGGAAAACAGAAAGAAAGAAACAATGTGTGAAGATGACAGCAACTACGTGCATTGAGAAATAGAAAAGGGGCTCTACAATCAATACAATAAAGCAAGTAGAATTCTGGATTCCGTTAGTTGGGTTCTGTAATCGTAGTTCCACTTCGATCACCATTTACTTTACATTAGGATAAATTAACCACTTCTTGTCGCACTTTAAACGAAAAAAGAACGTGATGTGTTTACTCACGTGACTCCTAGTCATCCTCGTGCACATTATTTATAAAAACGTTTATTATATGACCTAAGTGTTGTTAATCGACAAAAAGGTTTTTAGACAAAGTTCAATTACGTATTTCCTTGTAGGTACAATGGGATTAGGAGAACACAGTAGCCTTCAGCAATAGTCAAATTTTTAAATTGATGGTCGCTATGTGATGCTTTTGAAATTTAGTTTGCGAGTCCAGAACTAAAAAGGGAAGACCTTTCCATTTTAAAAAATTAAGTATTGTGAAATTAAAAATAAATAACATCAGTACTTTGGAAATGGTTCACTCCGTACAGGAAAATGTGGTTTTAATTAACTCAGTATTTTAATGAAGTCTAGCTTCTTGTATAGTTAGATATAACCTAATTCTTACGAGTTACAATTATTCATTTGTAGTCTCGGTTGAAGAGGCCGCGACATGGCTGAGTGGATAGACCGCTTGACTCTTACCAAGGTGGCCCCTTCAATCCCACTAACCTCTCAGCGAGATTTTTGGTGTACAGCATGGCGCTGGGGTGGGTTTCTCCAAGTCACCCGGTTTCCCCCGCCAGCATTCCACCTATTGCTCCATCATCTTTCCTATCACATCTCTCTCGTACTTTCACTTCTGTCTTTGGGCTGATCACTTATCCCGGAATATCTCTGATCAGGAAACCTCTGATCCTCAACCTGTTGCCTACGGGCCTCGAGGTTCAGAAGGCCCTATGGTCCACTTAAGGAAATACAGAAATCCTTCATTCATTCAATCTAGAATGAGGGAAATTAAGGTGTACTTGCATTTGTGATGTACTATCGAATTATCTTGAAGTGGCAGCTGGGTAAACATGCATGCTAAATGAATTATTCTATTACCACACCTAGAAGGACAGTGACAATGATTTCTAAATGTGAAGCAGTTAATGCATGCACCATCATTGGCTCTAAATGTAGAAATCATTCTCACTCTCCTTTCAGGTGTAGTAATGGACTAATTCATTTCGTGTGCATCTTTGCTCAGCTGCCACCTCAACATAATTGTACTATGTATTGCTCCCTTAAATCATCGATAGCGGTGTTAGGGGACACAGATTACACTAGTCGGGGTATTGACATGATAGAGAAATCAGGTTTGAGAGGCCAGTCCGAAGTCTAGGATCAGAGCGAGAAAAGTGGATTTACGTCCTCCAACGTTAAGTCATATCGGACGATGAATGGAAAGGGTGAAATGATGCTCAAATGAGCCCAGGGTCCATAGAGCTTAGAGTTACGACATTCGTTTTTCATGATAATGGAAAACCCCGTAATATACCTTATCCAGATAACTCACCCTGATCGATATTCGAAATCGGAACCTCTTGAACGTGAAGCAGACACGCTACCACCACGCTTCCGAGGCGGGCGTGGATGATAGTATGAGGGTGATATGTGAAATGTGTAGTGTTTAACGCCCGCTTTTACTACATACGATGCCGCAGGCGATGACACTGATGATACATGAGATGAAGATAGAGCACCGGTGGAATGAGATGGCGGGGGAAACCGGAGATCCCGGAGAAAACCCGCCCAAGCGCCGTGTTGTCCACCACAAATATCACTTTGCGGTCGCCTTGGATCGAACCCGGGCCGCCTTGGTGAGAGCCAAGCGGTCTAACCACTGAGCCACGGCGCGGCCTTGAGGGTGATATGAATGATAAGAAAGATGAATGATGGAACAACAGATGGAATAATGGCCGGAGAACCCGGTGGTTCCGCAGGAAGCCCGCCCCTGCGCCGTGTTGTCCAGCCCAAATCGCACTTTGTGGTCGCTGGAATCCAACATTGGTGAGAGTCGAGTGGTCTAACCGCTGGACCACGGCGCGGTCTGTGAGATAAAATAAAATATCTTAAAATATTTTAAACATATAATTCTTTAATCAACATTTGTGAAAATCTCATATGTAACAATTTTCTACCTGAAGGGTGGTATGGGGAAAGGGATTTTATTAAAAATCTTTCTGCCACTTTCTTGTGAACTAATTATCTTAAATACAAAATTCAGTATATAACCAAATTTTTGCTTTTGAGTAAGCTTTTCACAAACAATGACACCATTTTATATTTTTTTTTTTTTTCACAATCCATACTTTCGATGAAATCTAGATATGGAGTTTTTGTGGGTTGAACACAATAGTGTGGAAGAAAAACAACGAAAGATCTAGTTTGAAACTCGTTGGTAATCTACGTATAGAAACATTAGAGCAAATTGTGCCCCTAGTGACAACTTCACTACATCCATATGTAAGTAAACGTACTTCAGAAGTGCTGTTTCTATAACCCATTGCTCTCTCAGCAAACGCAGAGTCGGAGATTACAACATCAAACGCATATTGCGGATTCCAATCGCGAGAATTGGGATCAAGAGAACTGCATTCAACTTCTCCCAGACGTAAAGTGTTGCTTTTGCTTGCTGCTATCTCTATTCCAAGCACATAATGAACCTTCAGGAAGGTTTAACATAACTTGCTAAATTCGTCAACTTCAGTGGTATATGCTATTTCGAGCGCTGTCACATCCAGCGGAATTTAGTTAATTTGCATTCATGTCGTTTTGTTGTTGGAGCACCGGAGACATTGTAACCCGAAGTATGCCTTTCAATCTAACGGCGGCAAAGCAGTTTTCCCTTTGTTCGTGGTTACTTAAATATATAATATAAAATTTTGACTTCTTTATGCTTCCTAATCATCATTAATACGTCTTTTTGTGTACATTATCCCTCTCATCTACCGGATAGCCCAGAAAAAATAAAGAAAAAAAATGAATAAAGATGCACGTCGACTTTCAGAGACAAAAATGGTAGCCTCAGTTACTTGAAAATAAGCTAGAAGTAAGAATAGTGTCACCCAATTATCGGAAAGCCAGACCAACGACAGCTGAGAAGGGACCAGAGGCATAAGGGCCACACCCACTCATCTATCTCAGTCACTAACTGAGGGGATGATTAGGGAAGTGTCACTTGTCGCTGGCTGCCACTTCCTCCCCTCCCGTGCCGTCTGGAACCTTCGCGGTGATTCACGGAAACTAGAGACTTCGAGAAAACGGCGATATTCCTATAAAAAGGGCTGCAGTGAGTGAATTGAGCGCAAAATGGCGAATGGCGATTAACCCGGAGAAAAGCTCTGTGATTCTCCTGGCAAAAACCAGAGCCAATCGGTTGCAGCAGAACTTCGTTTTACGGCGTCGTGGAATCCCATGGGTTCAAACGGCGAAGTATCTCGGAGTGACGCTGGACCGCAAATTAACTTACGCTCCGCACGTCAAGGGCAAGGTACAGCTTGGGCACGTCGCGCTCAGGAACCTATATCCTATATTCCGCTCAACCATGCCACTCCGTCTCAAACTCCAGCTGTATCGGGCGATCATCCCGCCCATGATCCTGTACGGCTGTGAGATCTGGGGAACAGTGGCGAATACCACTTTCGTCAGACTCCAGACGCTGCAGAACAGGGCGCTACGGGTCATCTACGATACTGACTGGAGATTTCCCGCCCATATCCTTCACGAACATTCAAACATCCCGTACATTGTCGACGTCATTCGAGAGAGGGCTCGTTCAATGTACGACAAAATTCAAACCCATGGCAACCCTTTGGTGAACTCACTGGGCATGTATGACCAGAGGGAGCAAAGACGCTTGCCATCTTACAAACTCCCCAGAGACGTATTGGGGCCCCTTGGGTAACCCAAGGAAAACCCCAAAAATTCTCACTCTACAAACGCCTAATGGCTCGAGCGTCAGGACACCCGTACTCAAAACGGGGTAAAAGTTCTAAAACAGATCCTCCCCCAACGGGAGAAAGAAACAACAAACCCGCCTTTAGAGGACACTCAAGGGCAACCAGTTGAAACCCAATCTAAACACTCAAAACCTAACACCAGCAGATCTAAAGCAATCACACTTGACTCACTTCGCAGGTTAAGCCGCAAAGCGGCTAGGTACTGCGGCAAAAGACACCCGGACGGGGAAAGCCCCGCCCGACTAGGACTACCTCTGGACCTCTGGAATTGAGTCAGTCAGTTCTTGGTGAGCAGCTGTGAGGTGCACCTAGCGAGGGGACGGACTGCGTACGAGCGTCGAAGGAGTGTACGTAATTGTGAGCTTGCAGTGGAACTGCAACGGACGAACTGGTGAATTGCAATTGTGTGCATTACGTAATTCTGTGTAATCGGCAAGTGTTCAACTGTAATTCGGTGGAAATAAAGAACATTTTTGAGTGGTGCAATCGGACTTTTAATTTCACGAACCCACAAAGTCACAATAGAAAAGGAAAGGATGCAAAAAAAAAACCTAAGGGAGCAAAAAATGCTCTCAGAGTATGTATAATCTGAAAGAAAATGTATTTAATCTGTGATCGTTATTTCCCGGAAGCAGAGATTTTTCATATTTTTGGTGCATATTTCTAAAAAGTTATAAAAATATTTATAGAAAATTTTAGTGCTTCTTTGTTAATGTTACTGAGCTACATAGGCTAACTTTTATATTCTAATAATTCATAATGTGAAGAAAAATATTTCAGTCATTATAATATATCATCTTTAACTAAAAGTAAACAATTTTATGAGTACAGTATAATCTTTATAGGATTCTTATTTAGACTATTATATAAACATACGTCTTATGTTATTTACGAAAACATTTTTGCCATTAGTTTTAAGGATACCACTCTGCGAAAATTGGTCAAAAATGCAAAAAAAGATACACGTTTTTTAACCTAATTAGAGTAATCTGTGATTTCAATTTCCTATCATTTTTTATGTCATGCAACCCTTTAAAATTTCTGGCATATGTCTATTTAAGTGGGTCGCTGTAAGTGGGCACAGTGCATTATATTATCCATTTTGGTGATTTTTTGGTGTTTTAAATTTTCAGCGATTTTCAGAATATAAATTGCTCCACACGATGCAGCTTTCAAACTATAAGCTTGAAAATCTTTGGCCTTGGTTAAAAATAGTACCCAAGGAAATTGAAGAGATGATTTTTTATAATGTTACGAGTGTCTGTGCAATTAAATAACAATGCACATATTTCACAAGCAAATAAAAGGAGAACTGAATAACTTTTTATCCTAAACCGAGGGTCAGATTAAAATTTCATCTCATAAACTTACTAGTAATGTACTTAGGGTTATAACTACAAAGTATTGTTCTTCTGAAACTAAAATTCCATCATGTGGAACATTTTAATTAAATGACAATAAAACACTATAAATATATTAATATCACAATAAATATTTTGCAGAAAGATCTGAAAATTGGTCTGTGATCTTACAATAATTCTGTTAAAGTTTCAAGTTAATCCAAGCAAAATTAAGACTTTAGGATTTTCACAGATGGGTGTGCTTAAATTCCTACGAGAATACTGCACCTGAACTATGGGTTGCAGTACTTTTGCAGGGTACAGTGTGTTTTATGCCTCTTTTGCATGGAATTTTGCGAATGTAATTTAAATATTATACAGTATTTCAATGCACCCGTTCTTAATATATTCATACAAATTAGCTTGTTATAATGATTAGTTGTTGATGCTATATTTAAATTTTAAATAATGGTATAAGCTAATCTGGTCGGAGTAAAAATAACTTCCCAATGTCCTTAATAGCCACAAAAAAGAACAGAACAAAAATATATATGCTCTAAAATGTATACAAATTTTGGCTCCTATTATGAAAGTAAGTTTGAAATTCGATCACATACAGTATAATGCCGGAATGTGTTTTAAAAATGGCAGGCACATCACTCAAGTAAATATAAATTGTTGGGACACAAAGTTTAAAATATTACGTGGTAAAGTCATGCATCATATTGAAACCTGGTTTTAATACGTTTTTCATTGCAGCTGCTTTCTCACTACCTTTTTTAACTGTTAGAATTCGAAGTAATATTCACAATTTAGTGATTGAAGTCGACAGCTACTTGCCTCTGTGTTTCTATATAGACTGCACGCAGTGGGTGATCTCAGTAGCCGAAATTATACTTTTATTTCATCCATTTATACAATTTTTATCTTGAAGTACACTCATGAATGAAGAATCACAGCTGGACGATTTTTTTTTTTTTTTTTACGAAAAATTGGCGGTGTTAATGCCCAAGAGCGCCGAATTTTAATGCTATGAGGATTCCATACTTTTGAATATGGAAAACAAATATACAAACCCACAATATAAAACAATAATATGGTTGGAATGCGTGGAGCCGGACTGAAAAATTCAATGTCATAGCCGGGATATGAACCACATATCTTCCGTTCTCCATGCAGGAGATTCGTGGAAATCTTCAGTCTGGCTCTACTCATTCAAACCGTAGCCTACACATGGCTAGTGTATAAGAAATGATTATTTCCATCAATTTACCTGAATAACACAGTGGTTTAACCATAAAGCTTGGGACTTAAGTACTTACAGCATAGTAAGTCGCCAAAAAAGGTGCGTGTCTCGTAGCATATGAGAACACTTAGTGGTCTACCGGGTAGCATATGAGTCAGTTGGAGAATTTAATGTCATGTCGGCATGTTGGCCGTACAAGCTCAGTGGTTTAGAGCAACCGCACGGAGAGCGGGAGATCTGTGGTTCAAATCCCGGCTATGACATTGAAATTTTCAGTCTACTCGTTCAAGAATATGATTGTTGACAAAGAAAACTTAAAAGATCTTGTGTCACAAACATTATTTTCATTACCAACTATCGTTTTGGCTCTATATCTTATTTTACGAATGGTTATTTTTCTCTCTACTTCATGTTAACCGAGATAAGATTTTGCAGAAACAAATTCACTAAACACTTCAATGTGGCATTAGGGATAAAGAAAACCAATAATAAAGTATTTGAAAGCGCGTACCTATGCTTTCCTTTAAATGTTATAAACTTTCCAGCTGAAAAACACTGCACGACAACATTATTGACAAATGGATACCAATAATTAACAGGTACCTATTTCAAAAATTGTGTATGCCACAAAATATAATTTGTTGGTTTATTTTTGTATCTTTTAAATTGTCCCAATTTAACATTATTTAATTTCCTTTGGGATGAAGAGAACTATGAAAGCTGGTATTCCCAGAAAATTCAAAGCATTCGTTCTATTTGGGTCTAGAAGTTTCTTAAATATAATATTATGTCATTATATTCATTTTGGAGGAAAATTAAACTTTCAAAAGGTGCTCCAAGTAAAGGGATATTTAGGGTGGGAGATTTTCTGTAAAATTCTGTATTCTTTCTCTCGGTGTGAGCAGTAGTTGTATGCATAGAGATGACAGCGAAGAATGGCGTATTTGTCGTGTGTATTATTGACATGCCATAAACACACAAGCTATTATTTCTTGAAATATTTAGGTTGAATAAGATTGCAACGCTGCGCTATGACAGTTTCAGATATTGAACGTCTCTTTGCCGAAGAGAACTGGAATTGTTCTCCAATTGCATCTGAAAGTGCAGTTACCATCACTATGTCAAGCACTTCTTCTTTAAGAATATGTAAGAGTAGTCTCTTTCTACCATGTGGGATGAGATTGAAGGTTCTAGAAAAAAATGCTAACACTCAAAGGAAACGGATGAGCTTTGTCTAGGTTGGACCCTCTAGGCAAAATTAATCAGTCTTTTACGGCCAACATACGAGGGCTGTTCAATAAAGACTGGTCATAATTTTTTACGGTCATAATTTTTCGCACTAAAATTTAATCTTAATATATTCTGATAGCTTAATGTGAAAAAAACATGTCGTAGTAGTTTCATTGTTGGTACTCATAGTTCCTGCCTTTGAGAACCAGGTAAGCTCATATGTTCAGTATCACCTACGGCTGCAATGGAGGAAACACACGAGGAATAATATGCGGCTTTGAAATTCTGCTTTTGCCTCAACAAATCTTTAGCTGAGGTCTATGGAGAGTGTTTTCTTCCCTACAGCACAGCTTGAAGGTGGTTTAAAATATTTAAAGAAGGGAGAAAATAAATTTCAAAGGAAGGGGGACCCGGTGCTCCAGTTACTGCTCTTAGGGAAGAAAACATCAACACTGTTGCTGCCATTGTGAGAGAGGATCGACAAATTACCCTAAGACCACTTTCTGAAATACTAAACATTTCATTTAGTGCCACTCACACGTTGGCGACAGAAACATTACACATGAGACGTGTTTGTGTGCGATGGTTTCCAAGATTGATGATTAACGAACAAAAGGACATTCGTATGCAGGTCTTTATGCAGTTACACTTTGATGTTAGAGGAAGATCCGGAGTTTCTTTCAAACATAATCACTGCTGATGAAACTTGGCTACATGATTTTGATCCTGAGAGCAAACAGCACAGCTCAGTGTGGAAATCTCCTTCATCACCAACCCCCCAAAAAACCATTAACAAAATAATATTTTGCAATTATTTGTCCACCAAACATTGCTTGGTAACATTATTTATTTGTAAAATTATTTATCTCAAGTCATTAAATCAGTGGGACAGGAAGGTGAGTGAAAATTTTTGTTGAGATAGAGGTAAATTGCTGAAACAGAAGCTACAGTTAATAAAGGATATAAATAACCCTCCCTTGGTGGATAGGGAAACCTCGGCTAAACGTAGGGCTTTGTCTTCATTCCCTTAGCAGCACAGGGAGCGTTAGCAACCGTTGTGACGATGCTGGAATTTACGTAGATGTGCAGCAATTGAGGAAGATCCCACATGATTGACAGCTTGGCATATGCAGAACTTGATCGGAGAGGAATAGCTTCTTGGGAGTTACATACTGCAAGTTATGCTTCATTACAACGAACGTTAGCAGCCTAGGGCCCGCTGGAAACAGACACCCGTCAAGGTACAAACTGGAGCCAAAGCCTGACCTTGATCAGGATTTTACACCCATGAACAATTTTGCAATTTTACATGTCTTTTCCTGTTTTCTTCTCTTTGTTTCGTATTTTTGAATACTTCTCAATCACGCAACTGATTTCAAAAATCTCCTCCATTTTATTTATTCTAGTTTAATTCTACAAAACGCGCAACCTTTCACTAGTGGAACAAACGCATCGTTGTGAATCCTCTGCACGGCTAATTCCAGTGCTTCTTACACCTTCGAAAGATTCCAAATTTCTTCCGAAATTCAGGTGTTAACTGATCCCCAACGATATTGAAGTCACATGGAGGATACCCTTGTCATTGATATAAAAATTAGAAAAAAGGAAGGGCCGCTAGGAGGTTGACATCCCACGACCTAGAACTGGTTGACCAAGCTCAAGCTTAGACGCTAGCTTTTGGCGTTGAGGAGCGTCTACTTCCCACGGCCCACATACTACTGATGCGAGTATAAGGGCCGTTTTCAAGAAATAGTTAACTGGGATTACTGTTTCGGCATGGGTATGGCGATATGGGATGGATATCGCGGGATGGGACAGGTATGGAGCACTCTTCGGAAGGAATTATGACATTGCAACTAATAACATATCCTCATATAAAGCAGCGATAATTCAAAACTGTTTTCAAGGGCCTATAGAAATTTTGAGCAAGTTCTGTCTCTGATGTCACTAGATTTCTAAACCCATTAATATATAAGAAAGAAAGGGAAGCAAGGAAATAAGGAAACTGGGAAGCAAGGCAGCAAAAAATCAGGGAAGTAAGGAATCAAGGCAGCAGAGAAAAAAGGCAGCAAGAAAGCAGAGAAGCAAGGAAGCAGGGAAGCAGGGAAGCAAGGAAGCAAGGCAGCAAGAATGCAGGGAAACAAGGAAACAGACACGCAAGGCGGCAAGAAAGCAGGGAAGCAAGGATGCAGGAAAGCAAGGATGCAGGAAAGCAAGGATGCAGGAAAGCAATGATGCAGGAAAGCAATGATGCAGGAAAGCAATGATGCAGGAAAGCAATGATGCAGGAAAGCAATGATGCAGGAAAGCAATGATGCAGGAAAGCAAGGAAGCAGGAAAGCAAGGAAGCAGGAAAGCAAGGAAGCAGGAAAGCAAGGAAGCAGGAAAGCAAGGAAGCAGGGAAGCAAGGAAGCAGGGAAGCAAGGAAGCAGGGAAGCAGGGAAGCAGGGAAGCAGGAAAGCAGGGAAGCAGGAAAGCAGGGAAGCAGGAAAGCAGAGAAGCAGGAAAGCAGAGAAGCAGGAAAGCAGAGAAGCAGAAAAGCAGAGAAGCAAGAAAGCAGAGAAGCAAGAAAGCAGGGAAGCAAGAAAGCAGGGAAGCAAGGAAGCAAGGAAGCAGTACGGAAGCAAGGAAGCAGTACGGAAGCAAGGAAGCAGTACGGAAGCAAGGAAGCAGTACGGAAGCAAGGAAGCAGTACGGAAGCAAGGAAGCAGTACGGAAGCAAGGAAGCAGTACGGAAGCAAGGAAGCAGTACGGAAGCAAGGAAGCAGTACGGAAGCAAGGAAGCAGTACGGAAGCAAGGAAGCAGTACGGAAGCAAGGAAGCAGTACGGAAGCAAGGAAGCAGTACGGAAGCAAGGAAGCAGTACGGAAGCAAGGAAGCAGTACGGAAGCAAGGAAGCAGTACGGAAGCAAGGAAGCAGTACGGAAGCAAGGAAGCAGTACGGAAGCAAGGAAGCAGTACGGAAGCAAGGAAGCAGTACGGAAGCAAGGAAGCAGTACGGAAGCAAGGAAGCAGTACGGAAGCAAGGAAGCAGTACGGAAGCAAGGAAGCAGTACGGAAGCAAGGAAGCAGTACGGAAGCAAGGAAGCAGTACGGAAGCAAGGAAGCAGTACGGAAGCAAGGAAGCAGTACGGAAGCAAGGAAGCAGTACGGAAGCAAGGAAGCAGTACGGAAGCAAGGAAGCAGTACGGAAGCAAGGAAGCAGTACGGAAGCAAGGAAGCAGTACGGAAGCAAGGAAGCAGGGAAGCAAGGAAGCAGGGAAGCAGTACGGAAGCAAGGAAGCAGGGAAGCAAGGAAGCAGGGAAGCAAGGAAGCAGGGAAGCAAGGAAGCAGTACGGAAGCAAGGAAGCAGTACGGAAGCAAGGAAGCAGTACGGAAGCAAGGAAGCAGTACGGAAGCAAGGAAGCAGTACGGAAGCAAGGAAGCAGTACGGAAGCAAGGAAGCAGTACGGAAGCAAGGAAGCAGAGAAGCAAGGCAGCAGAGAAGCAAGGAAGCAGGAAAGCAAAGAAGCAGTACGGAAGCAAGGAAGCAGAGAAGCAAGGAAGCAGGGAAGCAAGGCAGCAGAGCAGCAAGGAAGCAGAGAAGCAAGGAAGCAGAGAAGCAAGGAAGCAGAGAAGCAAGGAAGCAGAGAAGCAAGGAAGCAGAGAAGCAAGGAAGCAGAGAAGCAAGGAAGCAGAGAAGCAAGGAAGCAGAGAAGCAAGGAAGCAGAGAAGCAAGGAAGCAGAGAAGCAAGGCAGCAGGGAAGCAAGGAAGCAGGGAAGCAAGGAAGCAGGGAAGCAAGGAAGCAGTACGGAAGCAAGAAAGCGGGAAAACAAGAAAGAAAAGAGGTGCTCTCAACGCCCCAGGTACACTAATACTATGCAGCTTTGGTCGTAATGTGGGTCACTTGGGAATCGCTGGCAGAGGACAGCATTATTTCATAAACCTGGCGGACCCCATGTTCCGAGACTGAAGATGTAGTCAAGAAAGGGGCCACACAAAATATTATACGATTTCTTCTTCTTTTCCTTTTCATATAATCATAAAGCATAAGCTACACAAATGTAAAAATTGACTGTAAGGAAGGTCCTTCAATAAAAGGTACATAGTAATTGCTGGTTCCCAAAAGTCTGTTCAGCTAACAAATTAAACTGCTATTGCATGACGCTGGTGGTGAACCACTTCGTACCACGTAATGCAATATTTTGCTTATTTGTATATTAAAAATAAAGTTTCAAATTAAATAGTTTAGTTTTATATTTCAGTATTTACTTACGCATTTTTGTGAAAAACCATCCATTGGGTTACTTCATCCTTTAACGTAGTAACCGTGTCTTGACTGGAATTCAAGTCCAGTCTGATTTAGTGTAATTTGTGAAGGTGTGAATCAACCTCTTTTAAATTTGCGCATTTCCATGCAACCATAGCGACATAGTGACCATAGCGTTCTCAACCATTTCTATAGCACTGTGCTCTATCGCTGTACAAATTTTTTATGCACATATCTGTAAAGTTCAATATATGGATCTGCTCTTGCCCATTTATTTAAAATTGCACAGACTTCATTTGTGAGAAATACTCGTACGTGGGAGATAAAAGAGAAAATAATAGAAATGTAAATGTGCTTGCGATGGAATACCCTCCCCTCAGAAGCTCTACGTTTTAATCTCCAATACCACCCTACAACAGCGCCCTCAAGATAAATTACAGGCTATATAAGATACACTAGAACTGAAACCAACACAGGTAAAAAATCCTTGGAGGAAAAGGAATAGATTATTCCTACCTCAGAACAGGAGAAGTATACAAAACAGTTGAATTCTCTTTGAGTATTCTAATAATTATGTATTCACTTTTAATCTAATTGGAGTACATAAGTGAAATTAAATTTCCAAGCTAGGTACAAGGTGATGTAATTTATTGACCTAACAAATGCAAACATTTATATAAAATAATTCGATATTTGCACTCTTTAGAGAGTACTTTTAAAAGCACTTATTATTCTACTTCATGTTAACCGAGATAAATGGTAGTATAAATGTTTTTATTCCACATTTTCTGGAGGTATAATAGAATAAGAAAATCCAGTATCCACGAGCGTTAGTCAAATCTTTTAACAGTTGATAGCTATCTGAATATTTAACTTCATCTACTCGTTACATGTCCGAGACCTAAATCAGCGAATAACAACTTCCCATTTAAAAAAATCATGAGTGTTTTAAAATTCAAACAATTAAAGAGGAATTCAAACTGCATGACCCATGAAAAAACGGATATAAATTGTGGGTTTCAACGAGATGTAAACTTTTGCGTAGCACGATTATGTCCCTCTTTGACATTTATTTGTTTTTAAAACCTATTAAAGACAAAGGACATTCTACTGCATATTTCTATTGCATAAAATACCTTAACCGTATGCTATGCTAATCAAAATATTTGGAGCCATTTTTGAGACCATCATGTTCCATATTCCATGTAAAGTATAGCCGAGTGCAGACGAGTTTATTGAAAATCTTCGTGTTGCATTTTGGCGGGGAAATAATGTAAGGAAGAACATGGAATCAAAGACCGAACATAGATTTCGGGAGGAAACATCTGATATATTAAGTTCTAGCCTAGGGGTGCCATATTTCCAAGGAATAAAAACGGCGTGACTTATTTTTTAACATTTTTAAAACTAAGAAAGATAAATTGGCAAACACATATTATGCTGAATACATAAGCATTAAATTATGTAGATTATTAAACTTCCAAGTGATATTTAATCTGACATGCTACATTTAATTGTATTTCACTGATTTCTTGGTATTTTTTAATAACTACACATCACATTTTGCAGAATTATAAAATTCAGAGGGGGACTTATTCTCATAGTTCACTGTCACCTATAGTTTTGCCTTATTGTGTTTCCATGCATGATACACTAAACCAAGTTCACACACTGTGGTATTGTCATAGTCTTCTTGATTGTTAAAATTAACAAAATAAATCGAAAATTTATATCCACTCCAGCATTACATTTTTCCTTGTTTAGATGCCCTTTATAACGTTCATGTTTCTTCAAATCACTTTGTCCAACATGTGAAATGCTGGAATCCTTCCGGCACGTGGTACAAAACACCCGATTATCGGCCGGTGCCGGCTTTACCCACGGAAATATATCTTCCCATTTCTTAAGATATGTTTGATGTTTTGCCTTCAATTTCTTCCGTGGAGGAGTGTATGATGGATCGTCTTCACCCTCAAACATATTCCAAATATCGTTGTACAGGATCACCAATAATTGCGGCTTAGCTTCCAACAACCACGCTTAAAATAGATTTACAATATATAGCAGAACAGTAACGGAGCAGGAACTGAAGGGAGCTGAAAGCAACTGAAAAACAAAATCAGAGAGACCTTAAATTCGCTTATTATCTCTGGAGGAAACGTGCGGTTCTGCTACTAAGTGGGCCATTCAATAAAAAAAAGTATCATTTTTTTTTTGGGGGGGGGAACGTACCTTCGCTCGTCCTCATAATTTTGATGGTCCTTCTCAAAATAGTGTTCCCTGAATGCGATTCACTTGTCCCAAAGTTTCTGCCAGTCTTCAAAGACATGCTGGAAACCATTTTTGAGAGATCCTTCAAAATCGCCTCCGCAGTCTTCACCAATACTTCTGATGATGGATAATGTCTCCCACGAAGGCGATTCTTCAAGTTAGGGAATAGAAAAAAGTCACATGGGGCTAAATCCGGACTATAGGCAGGGTGAGGGATGTACTTCACGTTGAATTTTGCAAGATATTCAGCAACAACATTGGCAATATGCGGCCGCGCATTATCGTGGTGCAGCAACCAGCCTGCTTCATGGAAATGTGGTCTTTTGCGCCTGGTATGGACTTGCAATGTTTTCAGGACATCCCTGTAGTACTGTCCAGTTACTGATGTGTGTGCAGGTACAACATGCTGATAAACCATTCCATGAATATCAAAGAATGAGATGACCATAACTTTCCCAAATGAAGCTTTTTGGGGGGTTGGTAATGAAGGAGATTTCCACACTGAGCTTTGCTGTTTGCTCTCAGGATTAAATGATGTAGCCAACTATCATCAGCAGTAATTACGTTTGAAAGAGGCTCCAGATCTTCCTCTAACATCAACTTTAACTGCATGTTACCTCCATTGCAGCGGTAGGCGATACTGAACATGTCTGAACTTGCCTGGTTCTCAGAGGCGGAAACCACGAGTCCGAACAATGAAACTACTACGGTGTATTTGTTTCACATTAAGCTAACAGAATATAAGATTGAACTTTAGTGCGAAAAATTATGACCGTAAAAATTACGATCATCCTTTATTGAACAGCACTCGTACATGACGGCTCACACATGTACCTACGTTGATTTAGAATGCAGCAGTTGCCAGCATTCGTGAAATGAAACAAAACGAAATATCATTTTCCAAAAGATTACATAAACTTTATGATAATATTTAAGTCCTCGTATATAATTCAATAATTCGCAGCAGGCAAATAAAAACGGAGAATTGTGTACTCCGACTAAATAATAAACGGAGGAACAAAATTCGTGTAATTGAAATAAACTTTTAGAGATATTATTTGTTTTTATTTTGAATATTCTATTATATTAGCTCTTTTTAAGGTTTAAATCCTCATCCGGTTTGGTCCAGTCGAAGATGAATGAAAAGGGTAAAATGATGTTTAAATGAGTTCAGAGTCCAGAAGGAGAGTTATCTGGCATTCCCTTACAGGATAAGGAGTACCCCAAGAATAAAAGATAATCCAAGCAATTCACCCTAAGATTCCAAATTAGGACCATCTGTATGTGATACATTTATGTTTATCTGGATTGACGTAAAATAAGTAGGCAAATAGCGTTTTGAAACAGCCTTTTATAAAATCTTTTGAGAATGACATGTGAATCTAATACATCTATGTAAATTGTTCAAATGTTTCATAAATGTATTTCTGTAGGATATAGTGGGATACAGTTCTCTTAATTATGCAGTTCCTTTCAAAAGTAGATGCTTGGTAATGTGAAACTAGATAATAGACAAAAGTGTAGTGAGTATTTGTTAGGAATGGACAAGAAAGATCCCTGAGAGAAACCTTGACTAAGAAATACTATACACAGCTCTGAAGTTGAAACAGATCAAGCTTCAGAAGAAAAGCGAATGCGTTATCGCTGTTTAAAACACACAAATGAAGTATGTAAGCTTGAAACTGAATTCTAAACACTGTAAATTGGATACGTCCCTGTTCAGTTATGTAAACAAGCCAGTGTATAGACAATATATTTAAAAGTGTTAACACAAATAAAATTCACTGAACTAATGGTTCACAATACGCGGTGACAGTTTTATGTTAGTTCATTTAGCTCCATGTTTGATGTGTGCATGGTGCTGAACAGGCAAACAGTCATGTCCCTCTCGATCGCCCCGCTGCAGGCTAATCAGCTGCACACCACTTTAATGCGGTTTGTACCGCGAGAATCCCGCCGGCATTGATTACCGATGATCCCCGGAATACGTGAAATTTGATTATAGTTTAAAGGATTCTGCGAGCCATCCTTAATGCTGTCAAACGGATTTCTAGTCGACTGCAAAATGTACACCTCGGGCAAAGGTGCGAGTATTAGATTGCGGCGAAACCTCATAACTTGTGCCAGATGCTTGGATTCCACAACATGGTTCTGTTACAGCTCGGTGTTTGTTACGGAGCTCTCCGTGATTGCAGAACTTCACAACTGTAACATGCACAGCAAGTAGTTCTTTGAAGTTTTAAAAGTAATTTTTTTTTTATTTTACAAAAGTAATATTTTAGTTTGAACTACTAAAACGTAATGTTATTTTTGATAGCCTGTTTCTGCAATACCACTGTCCAAATTAAAAAGACAAACTTTTTCTGTGCGAGAGGACTTTGATATGATGCTTTTAAATCTGTAACTAAACTAAACGCGGTTACATAAAGGCATTTGAGCTATACCCTGCAATTTTTTTTTACAAGAATACTGCAAAAGGTTTATAGAAAAGCAAAGTCAAAGCATTTAACAATGATTGTATTACAAGCAGACTACTTCATTTAGCATTCGCATCCTTATTCCCCCAGCTATTTTATTACACTACATAAAATATGACGAAGTTTTCGTTTGTCTTATTTTTTAATCGTTATTGCTTAATTCGGTGATGCTGATGATGAATATATGAGTGTCTCTTTTCTCAAGTGAATATTTTGGATACAACAATCTATTCTTCAAAATTCTTTAAAACAGCCAATACTACACATTTATTTAGATGCATAAAGAGGAAACATACTTTGCATTCTATAATGGTTGTATAGGTTCACTAAATGCATCTAATGCTGAAATACACTACAAATCAGTACAACACTTTCATTCAAAAATGGGCACGGAAACGGCTTTTCCTTTTTAAGTTCTGATCCCTCTGCTCCTTACAGTCTCCATCATTGCAGAGTCCCAACGTCGCTGATACCATCTTTCCATAAGCTGAACATTCTGGTATGCTAGGATATTGACTATGTTAACTTTTCTTAGTACTTTTGTAATGTGCAATGTCAAACACACATAACTGGCAGTTATCGTGATGGTTGGCTCCCTCCATGTTCGAGGTGGAGCTACAAACGGCATAGAATATCTTGTTTCACGTAGGCTTCGTAGGCATGACAGAACTTTATCGCAAATACAATTTTATGTTTCACCTTTTTCGCTCCGATATAATCTCCATAAACATAACAAAATGTATCTGCAGGGAGGTTACAACGTCTGGATACTGACATGTCTCATTTAAAGAAGACAGTCAATAAAATGTAATCACAGAACTGCAACTGAAAATCACAAACAGGAAGACTTCAGTTTGCAAAATATATTGATACATATAGATACAACTCGATGTAATCGATACTTCTCGATATAATCGGTACATCTCGATATAATCGATACATTTCGATATAATCGATACATCTCGATATAATCGATACATCTCGATATAATCGATACATCTCGATATAATCGATACATCTCGATATAATCGATACATCTCGATATAATCGATACATCTCAATAGAATCGATACATCAATATAATCGATATATATAGGAATATTAAGGGTGTTGATGTATACTAACTTTACTAATGCAAAATGTTAATGCATGTACTGGTAATTAATTGCCTTTAATTACTACGATTGTCATAAAAAGATAATAAGTTCTACATATACATATATATTCGTGTTCAGCACATTGGGTTTACCCCAAAAACATTTAAAAAAGAACATAAACAATTTTTGTTAACAGTAGTATGCACAAAAATCTTTCTTCTAATTCTTATTAAAGAACACTTCATTAGAAATGATATTAACATAAAAGGTTCTATAGATCTACTTTAGCCATGATCCTCCACGAGAGACCACAGATGGGCCTGAGACATCCACAAGTCTCTAATAGTTTGAGGCTCAACATTGCTGGAGCTCCCTAGCGTGAATGAAGAACAGCCGATTGAACAAGCAACCCCCATTTTCCTTGAGGACTATCCTCTTTGAGAACACATCGGGGCCATGTGTCTGGCATCGCCATGCCTACGAGACCTAGAAGCACACTTAAATTTGAGAAGGAAACGGATTGAAAAAGAAATGGTGGACAGGAGATCTAGGTAGATCAGAAACTGTCCTATCATCACGAAAAGTAGTCAGTATGGGCTGCTGGTGGGAGTCAACTTGGGATATACGAATGCAAGCCTGATGTACACATCTTGGTCAATATCCATTTACGATATCATGGTGTTATTCATATTTCGAATGTGTCTGAATTCAGCATTGTTTAAAACCTTAAAGTTAACTCTCTATTATCTTAACATCTGTAGGAATGACTGTCATTGGTCCTTATTCAGAACATGTTTGTAGAGCATAAGCTTGCTCCCAGCGGAAAGGAACGAGTTCTTCCTGTTAACTAATTAATTCTTCGTGATTTCAGTTAAAAGTCCCTTTTTATATGCACTCTTCTTCACTTTCGAATCTAAATGTCACTCTCAGATGTTTTGATGTATTTACATGAGGGCGAAGAAAATCGGTGCTTAGTTCAATTTTTGATGGTGAAGTCCCACTGTACCGATTTAGTCTAATTCATTTTTCAAATTAGTTTCTATTAAGCACAAATTATATGGAATTTTTATTACATATGCTAATAGATACATTAAATTAAAAATCGTATTATTAAAAATGTTTTTCGGTATATTTTGGTTTCTCTGACTTATCCCATAAACAGAGGCGTAACAAAATTCAAGTAACGCCAATGCTAGTTCAGAAAAGTTTATATTCTGATTAAATCTGTAGCAATAATGTACATGCAACGAAGTATGTTTAACAAGTTAGGATATGCACCATTTACGTGTCTGGAATACACCATTCCTGTACTGCTAATGTAAAGATATAGTCGTGGTTGGACGCATAGCAAATACACCTGGAAAACAAAATATATTTATAATGGTTTGCTTTAAAGCATCAGATTTTGAGTACTAATGAGTTTCTAGAAATTGAATTACTGTAACAAAACAAACAATATCATAAAAACGGTCCATTTTAATGCCATTATGGAAATGTTTATATAACCTATTTCCAGTCAAGTGTGGATCATAATGAAAAGCATACGGAATATCCT
Organism: Mantis religiosa; assembly: GCA_030765055.1. Taxonomy (NCBI): domain Eukaryota; kingdom Metazoa; phylum Arthropoda; class Insecta; order Mantodea; family Mantidae; genus Mantis; species Mantis religiosa. Next base: position 59,531,547 of record CM060957.1, read on the forward strand.
AACGCGTTATGTAGAATTATTTCAAGGTATGCCCTAGTTGGGAAGCCATTTGTAGAAGTTTTTTTAATTATGCCTCTTGTAGTGCGACGCCTGTAGAAATTTGTTTAAAAGCATGCTTCACGTTGGGAGACATTTGTAGATCTTATGCTATGTCGTTTTACGCAGTGTTCCTTGAAGAATAATTCTTCATCTAACTAACTAGTGCGTATTCTTCCCAATAGATGAGACTACGCAGCCACGAATTTCAAACGTTTATGTGAGTCAAAGCCTGCAAGCTACAGGCATTTAAAGTTGCGTCCGAGATAACTCGTCCGTAGCATTGAAAATGTTAAATCCTGGATCAATTTTTGTAATTTGTACATACTACTTGTAGCTTATTCTCTCTGTCATGTCTTAACAAGCATATCATCCTCAGAGTTGCATATCCTTCCCTCCATCCCTCCGACCCTCCATCCCTCCGACCCTCCATCCCTTCGTCCCTTTTGATTTCTGATGGTAGTTCCTTTCTGAAGAAATATTATAATGGTTTAAAACAGGTCTGTTGTTTATCAACGCTGCTATTTAATAATTATATGGACGATATTCTTAGAAAATTAAGAAAAAACTAAGTACTTAAGATAAATGAAATGATTAAAGATAGAAAGTTACAGAATGAACTTTGGATTAATGTCCCCGTATATGTCATTTATTAAGACTGAGGGAAACTCCGAGGAATCCTAGGACTGGTTCTGAAGGGATCTTAATGACCCTGCTCTCAATTTATCTTTTGTTATACTTATAAGGAGCTAAGAGCTTTCACACGCCTGTGAACATGCAATAAACCAATGCTCAAGGCACAAATAAAAGGAGTAAAGCCGACGCTACGATTTTCTGCATGAGGAAGCAACAGAAGAGTGCGATATTGTGTTGTCCTGCGGGTAGCCAAGATGCTCTCGCTTCTTTGTTACAGACGCAGTAGTAGCATAGCCCTTTCTTCTGTTCCACCATCTGTTAGCGTTCGCCGCAATTTAATCTCCATCCCTCTGAAACTAGCCGCGTTTAAACACATGGCCAGAGATTGATTGTCTTTAACTGCTGCTGAAGTTTGTCTGGTCGAGTGCATCAACTTTCATCTTCTTTCTGCTTTCTCCACAAGCTTGTACCTCCGATTTTATCCTTTTCTTGCAAGTTCTCTTTTTTCTTTCCTGGAGTTTATAACTTTCGCCGATCTATTGCTCTGATTCTCCTCATCCCCGCTCGTTCACAGACCGGCCTTATATTTTACTTTAGTTTCTTCTATCCAAAAGTGAACGTCAGTAGAACCTAAACAGCTGCTCCAGAGCTGTAGTTTGCACTCCTCTAAAATTTCGTCTTACAATAATATCTACAAACTACTCATTTACTTCATACAAAACTTAAAAGACACATTTGAAAATATTATAACAGAAACACAACTGCTCTACTTACAACTTGTGTCTGCCTCTTTCCATATTCTGCAACACTTTTGTACTGTACAGCTCAACGGAAATGCGCCAACGAGGCTTTCTTGGCAGAACTTCAAAGAGGTATAGATCATTGTGCTTCCTGCCAGGAAATTAGTGAAAACATAGTCTATTATACATTAAAATAAAAGGGATGGCAATTTATTATATTGGTATGGGTCAGACTGCCTGCGAATATTTAAAGAAGAACTTATTCTGAATATGTTCTGGATATTTCATATAGCCTTCAACATTTTTCTTTAGTTTAAACTTTCCTAATCCTCTTAAAGAAAACTCTCTATCTATATCAGATAGCTTGCAATCAGTGATACAAGACTACGGTTGGTCAAACAAGTATCTATCTGTATTTGGTATTTATAATTGAGTATCATCACCTCATTCCTTGTCTATGTGTTCGGTTAGTCATTGTCAAAGCTTATCATATTTGTATTTCATATAAGTGGAATCTTTGCTTTTAATCAACCATTCTGATATGCAATGCACTTATGGTACTATATCGGCGCCATCGGTAGTTTATGTGGTAATGTAAACAAAAGCAAGTGTACATGAGTGACATATTGGCTGTTTAGCCTTGTATCTCTTTGCGGATGAGAAATATAGCTCGCATATCATTTTCAGACTTTATATCTAATGCAACATATATAAAAGACTTTACCTTATTACAAATGCAACATAATAAAAAATCTACCTATCTAATAGCCCGAGTTCTGGAATCTATACCAGGTCTTATTATGCAAACTTCATTTTAATCAAATTACATAAAACGATTTACACATTTTCAGATATAATCTACGTGCTACCGTAACGAACTAACTAAACTTACGGATTACTGGACTCCAGTAACCTTACAAACCTTCTCATCTAATCTATATAAAACAGTATTTCTTCCACTTTACTTCTGCACCAACAATATAAATCAAATCTACAATTCTACCACAGCTCTAATTGCTATAAAACTACGAAAGACTGTTTCTTACAATTATAAAATTTCTTATTATGCGTCTTCTACTTATCGGTTGTGTGTCTTAAATTAGTTCTTTAAGTCTGGTAATCTGTATCTTCGGTTTCTCTTGGTCCTATTTTCCTCCGACGATCTCTTACTTAGCGGATATTATCTGAGATATATTTTCTAAATGTTCATAATCTGCTTCTCCTAAGAATTCCATAAACACTTTCCTTGAAGGATAGAGTCAACATGAAAAATTCAATGCCATGGCCGGGATTTGAACCACGGAACTCCTGGTTTCCGTCCAGTCGCTCTAACCCATTGAGCTACCATGGTCAACGTGCCGTCCTGACATTAAGTTCTCCATTTGACTCGTATTTCCCCGGTAGACCACTAAGGGCTCTCGCATCCGAGATACACCGTTTGTGGCGACTTACAGTAAGTACTTGAGTCCCAGGCTGCATCATTTAACTTTATATTATTTTAGTTAATTGATGAAAATTAATCATTTCTCCACACTAGCCGTTTATAGGCTAAGGTGGCTAGTGTGGAGTAATGATTAATTTCCATCAATTAACTAAAACTTTCCCTGAAGTTTCCTTTGACCATCTTGTACTAGTTCACTATATTTAATGCATTCAAAAATAACATGTTCAGGCGAATCTAAACAGTTACATTGCTCACATAAATCTGAGTTCTTCTTCCCTATTCTTTTAAATATATATTATAAGGGCCACGTCGTGTAATAAAGTGAAAAAAATTCTTTTCTTGGTTTTGTGTGTTCCAATTTTAGCCCCTTTTTAATCTTCGGAAATAAATCATGTACTCTTCTTCCTACGTGTGCATTTATCCTACTATTATTGCTATTCCTGTAATAAATACTTTTTCAAATGTTTCTTAGTACTGCATCGTTTTGCCATAATTTTAAAGACATTCCCATATTCTTTAGCCATTATTCTAATGATAGTCAATGGGCCAAATTCCCGCTACTGTTAGAGGGCCAAAATATTTTTGTAGCTCCGCTGCTGCGAAGTAATATTTGCCTCTGAGTTTTTCGGATTAAATTTGCACAGGATTTGACCCTTAACTTATGTGCCCATGTACTTGCGGCATATCCTGTCATACCTATTACAAAACTCATATGATATATCCTAGTTGCTGTTGAAGTAAGTCTATAGCTCTTTTGTACAATGAACGCTAATTTTATGACGTTACAAATACAAAAGTCCATCAGTAACTAAATATTATGTTTTCGGCATCCAAAAGCATATCTTTTATGTATTAATCAGGGTCCACGCTGTGCTTGCACAGTTTAAAAGCAGAAGGAAGTGGGAGATTAGTTGTATAATATGGCTGCTTCCGTGCAATATGTAAACATTAAAGAGGGAAACCGTTAAAAAGCAGTGAAAACAAATTATATTGAACATGTTTTGATAGTTGTGTAAAATTTCCCGACTTTAGTAATGGAGAACATTAATTTGTCAGCAGAATATACCGGTGTTTCAGCACCAAGTATTAATACCCCTGGGAGTGAGGCTTTCCACTCTAGGAGAACATCAAAATAAGCCAGTTGGAAGGTAAATGGGATGAACTTCGCTGGATTTAAAGCTTGTTTGACAGAAACGAGCCATCACAATTGCAAAAGTGCTTTAAACAGTAAATACTGATCCCAATTAGATGAGCTTTGAAAAACAAGCTTTCACACCGTTCTTCGCGACGTAGATTTCGAAAATGTGAACAGAAACAGAAAAAAATATGATAGTTGAGCTTCAAGATATATTGTTGTAGCAATGGAATTATGAAAGTAAAATTGGGAATTGGAAGTCGTTTAAGTAATTCGTCCGTTGTCATATTCCAATTAGTTACGTAAGATACTTTCAAGAACTTACTAGAACTTTCAAGTCATTGCCTTTGTGGCTACACGCAGTTATTTAGCACTGCTATTCAGCAGAAAGACTCGTGCCTTAACTTTTAATGTATAAATGATGTGAGGTTAAGTGAATGTTTTTTGCTTGAATGAACAGTAAGGCAGTTTTAAGAGTGCCATAATCAGATACGATTTGGATAAAACATTTTATGCAATCTCAGCATTGTAATTTGGAAATAAATCGTTAAAAATTCTGCCTCCATGCTCCTATCAAGGACAAAGTTTACATAAATTCGTAAACGAGACGTTATGTTGCTTCCTTTCATGTATTAACTAGCATCTGGAATCTATAGAAAGATGGACCCTGCCATTCTTTCCCATCCTTGGAGAGCTCTGACTTGTTTTCTAGCCTATTACTAGCGCAGCATGGTAAATAATTATAAATTGAGGTTTTAATACTTTTATATTTAATAGTTTACATAAGTTCCGCATCTCAGTTGTGCCAAAATCGTGTAATGCTCTATTAGCTATGTCACTCAAGTTACATCAGTGGCATAATTGATACGCATGCCTTTATGAGCCGAATAAGAACATGCTGCATATTCTTGGTATAACATGGTGCTGGATAGATGGCGCAGATCCTTGCGCATCGCAAATGCTCATCTCGACATTGAACAGCGTTCTATGGCCGATGCGCTTCGGTAAACAGCACGACGTCTGTCGACACCATACCCTTGAATGTTGATGGCTGCGTATTGAATTCTGGCACCAAGATCAACTGTCAGCACAGTTAGGGACTTCTGCGCATCTCTGTAACCCTGTGATTTCTTTTAGTTCCCCCAGATCTATTTCTATTCGAGGATGTTAGCTGTAACAGATCCGTGTGCCCAGAACAGCATTTACTATATGCAAGCACTCGCGCCATCTATTCAGCGTCATTAAAGGGCATCAATGTCATGAAAGGACATCTGAAAAAAAGGCAAGGAAACAGAATCAAGGAAATATTGATGATTGTATATCATCATATGAGACTAAGCATTTGCTTAAGTAACAAGTAAATGTCACAATCTAAGCTAGAGGGCACGGTTGACGAAAATCGAACCTGCGATCTCTTTACTGCGGTGCCATGTCACTTGGTACGCAATCAGATATAGGAGATGCTTAACGTAGATGTTAAAGGAGAAGTAAAAATGGACAAAAATCGTATTTCATGCATCTTTCTCTACATTATAAGGTGGACACGTGTTAGCCTAAACATGGAATATCAAAGCATTTTTATTATGAAAAATGTCAGGCTGGCAGCCAAAATTTGAACCACCACCAACGCCACCGCCGCTGCCACCTCCGCCAATGTTGATTTATTAAACGTTTCGTATCATAATGCTGTGTATTTTGATGTAAGCAATACGATGTACTTTATCTACATGCCCTTCTCTGCTCTTGTATAAGCTACTCATCTACAGGCTTATTCTTTTATCTAATAATATTAATAGAAATAAACATTTTGAGAAATTGCCTTGCTGCAAATTTTCCTCTCTCTCCCTCCCTCCCTATCTCTCCCTCTCTCGCCCTCCCTCTCCCTCCCTCTCCCTCCCTCTCCCTCCCTCTCCCGCCCTCTCTCCCTCCATCTCTCTCCCTACCTCTCTCTCCCTACCTCTCTCACTCCCTCTCTCCCTCCGTCTCTCCCTCCCTCCCTCTATCCCCCTCTCCCTCTCTCCCTCTATCCCCCTCTCCCTCCCTCTCTCCATCCCTCTCTCCATCCCTCTCTCCCTCCATCCATCCATCCATCCATCCATTCATCCATCCATGTGCGAGGGAATATGGAAATGCAGTCCTAGGCTTTCTCTTTAGAGCTCAGCTAAACGTCATGTGATGCCTTTGAAATTCCATTCACTTTACATGACTAAGAACGAATTCCTATTTGAGGGAAGAATAAATATTGGAAATTCAGGCAAATAACAAGGAATATCTCTGAAATGGCGCAGGTCGCGCGCGCACGCACACGCACACGCGCGCGCGCACACACACACACACACACACACACACACACACACACACACACACACACACAAAGTCCCCCTTGGTAGCGTAGATGGTAGCACGTCTGCCTCAAGTTCAAGAGGTCGCGAGTTGGAACCTCGGTCAGGGCGAGTTACCTGGATAAGGTTTCTTCCAGGCATTTCCTCCATCCTGAAAGGCGAATGTCGGCAAATCTAAGCTCCATGGACCCCGGACTCATGTGAACACCATTTCACCCATTTCATTCGTCGTCCGATATGACAACGTTGGAGGACGGAATTAAAAAAAAATACACGTATTATCTAGATATAAATTGTTTTAAATACCTCAGTAGTATAGAATTGAGAGAATCAGCACAGTGTAGATAAGATGTTGAACTCTCCTCTGTGTTAATATATGAGTGATGTAGAATGCTCATTGATTTAGAACTCTCCTATATGAAAATCGAGTTGTAAAAGAAGGGGAGTGTTGGCGTAGTGCCGTTCTCCCCTGTGCAGTGAGATGTGTTTGAGGGTTGGGATGATGATGATGATGATTGTGTGTGTGTGTGTGTGATGTGTAATGTGTGATGGGTGGGATGGGTAACGGGGGGGGGGGGGGGGTTCCGGGGATGTTTGAATTAAATGTGAATTCTTTTCGATGTGTGTGTGTGTGCTTGAACTCTCATGTATGAATATCGAAGTCTAGGGTTCGATATTGTGATGGGGCGGTGTGGGTAACGGGGGTTCCGGGGATGTTTGAATTAAATGTATTGATAGTAATTCTTCGATGACTGTGCTTGAACTCTCATGTATGAATATCGAGTCTAGGGTTTGATATCTATTACGTTCAGTGCTTCGATGTCTGTGCTTGAACTCTCATGTATGAATATCGAGTGTAGGGTTTGATATCTATTACGTTTAGTGTATGATATATGATGTAGTATCGTTATTCTTTAGATAAAAGAATATCGAGAGAATGATTAGGTATGTTTACTGGGAGAGATTTATGAAAATAAATGTAATAAGACATTCTGGTAAGGGGTGTTCCCTATGCAGAATCTCTCCTTGAGCTATTGTATCCAAGAGCGATGTGAAGGTTAAGAAAAGGTTAAATTCCATTCCCACATCGAGGTACGAGAAAATATAAATCTATTCCACATTGATGAAGTATAAGAATGGAAATGTAAATCTATGTGAGAGGGTCGCATGACAAAGAAATGTCCCCTCTAAGCATGATAAAAGTGGTACATAGCAAATGCAAATAAAAATAAAAGCACTACCCATCTCTTTAAGAATGATAAAAAAATATTGAGAGAAAAGTATAAGAATGCAAATGTAAAGCTGTTTGAAAGGGGTTTCATGATAAAGGAACGCACCCTCTAAGCACGATAACTTAAAAAGAATATTCCCTCTAAGCATGATAAAAGTGGAACATAACATCGAAAATAAAATAAAAGCACTAACCATCTATTTAAAAATGATTAAGATAACGAGAGAAAAGTATATCATCTTTAAGTAGATATGAGTAATACAAAACTGATCAATCAGTACGATAATATATATACGCAAGTAGGGGTCTATAGTGTAGATATCCTAACTATCCATGGTAAGATATCACCCTCCATATAAAAAATTGTCTAGAAAATCTCCCCTCAGTATTACGAATACTCCACTGAACGTCATCCCCCTTGGTATGTAGGTCAGAGAAAAAAAGAGTTAATCTCTCCAGACTGGTGACAGGGGTGATCAAAACATTCCTATTGCTGTAGCGAAGTCTAACTTTATCAAATAACGTTAGGAAAAAAAAGAATATGTTTTAAAATTAAACGAATGAATCTATATATTTGTATGAATGATGAAACAATACTATGAATGTGTTAGTATACCAAATGTAAAAAAAATCAAATGTTCAGAAAAATATATTTTGTACAAGTATGTGTGTGTAAAGAAATGTGTAATTATATCCCCCCCTCCAAGATGTAGGGAACGAATCACAGTTAGTGTGCGCACGCAACATGGTGTTTGGGAAGGAGAGATACGGTTGGAGGGGGTGTAAAAAATGATGAACCTATATAAAGTTTAAACTATGATAATAAAGTTACTAGTAATATGTTTTAACTCATAACGTAGTCACAACTACTTTAAACACATAGCGTAATATGTAGACAGTAACACCTCTCCCGGACGGAGGGGGGGGGGAGCAAATGTTAATAAATACCGCGGCACGGATGTGTTAGGAGGCAGTCGATTCTCTGGAAATATGGATCCTACAGGTAAGATAGAAAAGTTGTATATTGTAAGTCATTTTTTATCTCTGTTTACGAAGAATGTTGAAGTAATACTGATTCGTGTGTGCTTATATGTATGTTTCAGATCATGAGATGCTACAGCTAAATCAACTAGCTGAAGGTGGAACACATCTTCCCACAAAGAATCTACGTGAATTAGATCAGTCCGTTCAACACATCATTCGATCCGTCAAAACCGTGAAGACCAGATATGGTGAACGGGTCGTCGTCGAAACATCAGATTTCCAAGTCTTCCTCCCGGAGAGATTCAAACATATGACCGCAGCGCAGAAAGATCTACTAAATCGTGGTGACTGCATACTCCAATACCATGGCGAGGAAACACTAGAAAGTGGTTTCAAACGACATAAATTGTCTTTTTTAAGCAGCCCGTAATGTCGTCAAAAGGTGAGTACAATTATTGAATAAAATTTCATAAAAAAGTGATAATGTAGTTACTTGCATGTAAATGTGAAATCGTACATGTTGTATTAGAACTTAAAGTGTTAATTATCGCACGTCATGTAGTATTAGTAATTGAATGTAGTTACTTGCAGGTACGTACATGTTGTATTAGAACTTAAAGTGTTAATTATCGCACGTCATGTAGTATTAGTAATTGAGAGTGAACGTTGTAGGGTTAATTTTCATGTGTAATAATTACGTACATGTGAATATCGTAGTTCAGTTACGTTATTTCACATGCATGTTAGTTACGTTTGTTTGTTACACGTAAAAGTAACGTTGTAGGTGAAAAAAGAACGTTAATTTATATGTGTAAAACGTACATGTGAATATCGTAGTTCAGTTACGGTATTTTACATCTATATGGTTTACGTTGTGTGTTTTTATCATTTATGTAAGGGAGAGAGCATTACGTAAAACAGTTACATACTATCTGAATATTGTAGTTACGTGATGATAGCAATAATTGTAAAATACATAATCATTATGTAACTATTTTCATATGTAAAAGTTACATGCATGTTACGTTCTACGTAAAGTATAGAGTTTACGTAAAATTGAGATTCATACATGTAAAAGTTATTAACATGTATGTTATTTCTGTTACCACCTTACATACATGTAAATCAATGTTCCCGTATGTAAAGTTAATCGAATGTTGTAATTGCTTTTTTCAGAAACGACGACAAGATGCTCCGATACTGCCACTGGACAACCCTCGATTCAGCAAGAGGAAACCTGTTCGAACGTGACCCAGGCTGAACGATTACGATGTATTCACAGTGAGTCCGCTTTCAAAAACCGATTATCTACCTACGAAATTCACAACTGTGTTAATATACTTGACCCCGTTATATTCTTAGCAGAATGCAAACCTTTAATTTTGAATGAAATTGATAAGGGCTTAAACATGTATAAATCAGGTCTTAAGATAGGATCCTGTTTATCCTGTCAATATGTCATAATATCACAAGAGAGCGATAATATTCATACATTTAACTTTAACAGTAAACTTGAGGTGATATTGCAATCTACAGATAAATCTATATGGTATGAAGAGAAGATTGTACAACCTATACTAGATTATATGGATAATTTTGAATCGCGTACCAGTTCAAAAGCTTTATACAGTATTGAGAAATTAACAATATATGTGACACAATACGATTCATTGAATGCAGGGATGTATACTGAATTACCCGACTTTATAAAATCGAAGAGAGCTGTTATTAACATTCGTAATACTGATAAATATTGCTTTGCATACTGTCTGTTAGCATCCAAATACCCAGTAGAACGTAACAAGAATCGACCCACCTCCTATAAAAGATATGATTTTCGTAACGAATTTAACTTTGAGAATATAACATTCCCCGTATCATTGAAAGATGTAGAAAAATTCGAGAATCAAAATTCAAATATTTCAATAACGATATACGGTGTTGAAAATAAATCGATTATTCTCTTATATCAACCAAGAGAGATAAAATCACATCATGTTAATCTTTTAATGTATAAAAGACATTATTGTCTGATAACAGACTTGTCACGTTTGCTAGGAAAGCAGCTAACTAAACATTATGGGCGAAAATGGTTATGTAACAATTGTAACTTGTATTTCACATCAGAATCACGTTTAAATAGCCATAAAAAGAGGTGTATGATGAATCAAATTATCAGAATGCCCGAGGCTGGTAAAACTGATCTCGTTGAATTTAACGCATATTCGAAATGTCTAAAAGTTCCATTCGTGGTTTATGCAGACATAGAATGTATCTTACGTAAGGTAGATTCGTGTCAAGATGTATCGAGTAAAAGCTGGACACGTAGCATTCATAAACATGAAGCGTATGCAATTGCATTACATTTGGTCTGTAGTTATGATAAAAATTTAACACGTTTCAAATCATTTGAAGGTCCATATGCAATTGAAAATTTTCTTAAAGAATTAACGTTAATTGCAAATCAGGTCATTAATATATATGCTAATAAAATTGAAATAAGTATGAGAGATGTGGATGAGCTAGAATATCAAAATGCAACACGATGTCACATATGCAAACGTGAATTTCTTAACTCGTGTATAAAGGTTCGTGATCATTGTCATTTGACTGGAAGTTACGTTGGCCCAGCTCATAAGCACTGCAATTTAAATAGGAAAATGCCAGGATTCATACCAATATTCTTTCATTGCTTGTCAAAATACGATGCTCATTTCATAGTAAAGAAACTAGGTTACGATACGGAACCTATCAACTGTATTGCACAAACTTCTGAAAATTACTTATCCTTTAGCAAAAGATATACAAATTCGAATGGAATGAGTATATATCTAAGATTTCTGGATAGCTATCGTTTTTTGGATTCAAAACTTAGTAACCTTTCGGATATGTTAGAAGCAGATGATTTTCATTATACCAATAATATGTACACGAATCCTTTGCATAGACAACTGATGAAACGTAAAGGTGTCTTCCCGTACACGTATGTGGATTCTATAGAAAAATTATACGAGAATAGTCTACCATCCAAACATCAGTTTGATCATGTAAGCGATGAGGATTATAGTCATGCTAGAACGGTATGGAATGAATTCAATGTTAAAAATCTGGGTGAATATTTAAATATATGTCTTAAGTGCGATACATTAATACTAACGGACGTGTTTGAACGCTTCCGTGAATTAAGTATCGGTTTGTACGGACTCGACCCGTGTCAGTATTACACACTTCCCGGGTTAGCCTATGATGCAATGTTAAGAACGACTGGTGTACAGATTTCATTATTAACAGATAAGACTATGCTAGATTTCTTCGAAAAAGGAATACGAGGTGGAATTTGCACTGTGTCCAAACGGTATGCAAAGGCGAATAACAGATACATGACTAGCTATGATAACACTCAACCAACTAATTATTTAATGTACGTTGACTGCAATTCTCTATATAGTTATACAATGGAAAATAATAGCTTACCATACACTGATATAAGGTGGCTAACTGATGCTGAAATTAAATCAATAGATTTTATGTCTATTACAAGTGATTCTGACGTGGGATATGTGTTGGAAGTAGACTTTAAATATCCACAGGAACTTCATGATATACAAAATGATTTGCCATTATGCCCTTTGAATGAAATCGCGCCAGGTGATAAGTATACAAAATTGCTAACAACATTGAATGATAAAAATAAATACGTATTACATTATCTCAATTTTCAACAATGTGTTAAACTTGGTTTGATTCCATCGCGTATACATAGAGTAATAGGTTACAAACAATCTAACTGGATAAATCCTTACATTGAACTCAACGTTCGTAAACGTATTGAAGATAAGACGAAATTTGGTCAAAATCTATGGAAGTTAATGAATAATTGTGTTTATGGAAAATTTATAGAGAATGTAAAACGTTATAATTCATTTCATTTAGCTACCAGCTGGAAACGAGCGCGTAAATTGTTAGCTCGACAGACATGTATAAGGTACGTGATTTTTGATGAAAATTTAATAGGTATAGAATTGGTCAGAGATGAAATATTGATGAATAAGCCAATATACATAGGACAAGCAATCCTGGATCTATCCAAACATAAAATGTATGATTTTTATTATGAAATTCTGAAGAAAAAATTGAAAGATGTAACTTTAATCTATACGGACACGGATGCTTTTCTCTTTGAATCTAGCTGCGATATATATGAATTTATTAAAACCAATTTACATTTATTGGATACATCGAATTATCCAATGGATAATGTGTATGGTATTCCGTTAGCAAATAAGAAAATTTCAGGATTATTCAAGGATGAGCTAGCCGGTAGAGTGATGACTGAATATGTAGGGCTGAAATCGAAATTATATAGTTATCGATATGATACTGAAGTGATTAAAAAATCAAAAGGTGTAACAAAAGATTCGATGAGATTCATAACCTTTGAACAATATCTCTCATGTATTACACATCCTGACACTATACATCGAAGCATGCAGACATGTTTCAGAAGTTATAAACATGATGTTCATACTATTGAATCTAATAAGATAGCTTTAAGTGGTATCGATACAAAACGATACATTCCCAATAATTCATTTTCAACATTAGCATGGGGACATTATGCTATAGAAAATTGTCAAGTGTAAATTTCTTTTTCTTTTCTCAATAAAGCATAGATTCAACTGAGTTAAAAGGTATTACTAGGCCACGATAATAACATATTACTGTATTTCAAAAAATAAAATAATTGAGTTGTTTGTTTAACGTATATTACTAATTACTTCAAATTGTAATTATCATGTTTACGTTAAGGGTAGGTGAATTTATATATACTCAATGTGAACTAGCATGTACGTTATGTTAAAATCTCTACAATTAAATGTTAATTCAACTATAATCATGTATGATTTTTTTTTAAAGTATAAAAATGTTATTATCATGTTTAAGTTAAGGAGATGTGAATTAGCAGTTACAGAAGATTTTTAAAAAAGTATAAAAATGTTATTATCATGTTTAAGTTAAGGAGATGTGAATTAGCAGTTACAGAAGATGTCAGGAATCAATGTGAACAAAAAAAAAAAATCAAACACAATATATCATTAAAATTATATTTCTTTATTGAGTTGTGTGTTTTTTTTATTTATACAATGTCCACCTCATTAATCCATTCACGGGTAGGAAATCCTAACCATTTCACCAGAATCCTATCACCACGACGTCTGATGATCCTTTCAACTAAATACGTGTCTGGATATTGAGTTTTCTGTAATTCATAACCGTAGAATGCTCCTTCAATCAGTTTACTCTCCAGATCCTCGATGAGATAGGTCAATGGATGTGTCCTTTGCACTGTACGTATCCTAAAGACTTCAACACTCCAATTTGGTAGATAACCTTTCTCCATAACACCTTTATGCTTAGAAATCCTCACGTAGTCACCAACACGATGAAGCCTAGATCTTCGCTTCTCACGCAGACTTCTATCATATTTGTAGACGCTGAGCAGGAGAGAATTATCACGAACTTCTACAGGCTTCATACGAATCGTTCGATGGTAAGTATTATTGTAGGTATGAATAATTCTAGGTAGTATGTTTATCCATTGATATGAGCCTTGAACAATAAATTCCTTATGCAAAATCAGTTTGATCGTTCTTATTAAACGTTCCACTGCAGCAGCCTTAACGTGTGTGAATGTACTGTAATGATTAATATTATTACGATTCATTAGTTCGCAGAAATGTTTATTGTAAAACTCCCTTCCTTTATCAGATTGAACATTCTTCGGAAACGATTCCATTTCATTCAATATCTCCTCCATAGCAGTCGAAACGTTAATACCACTTTTATCACGTAATGGTCGTGCATAAGCCATCTTGGAATAAAAATTGCATGCAAGAAGAATATACTTATAATTCCTATTGTCTCTTGCATAATTAGACATGTCCATAAGATCTATTTGTACAAAATCGTTCATTCCTTTGCTTATGATCTTACGACGTAAAAATCGTCTTCTAGCTGGTGCATGTAACTCGGTTGCAATGCGACGTTTTATCATGCTATAATTTTTGATGTTTTAAGTTCTGTAATAATTTCTTCTATCTCGGGTGAGTGATTCAAATTACCTGCATCCCTCGACGCAACTAATAATCTTAATCTGTTTATTATTTCATTCGGATCGTTCCAGTAGACGTAATCTAATTTTCTCTGCGGTACATGTTCTTTCCAACGTAAACCAAATCCAGTTCGATTACTAACAAGGTCACGAATGATATGACGATACTTGAACCGTCGATTTGCTCTTAAACGTCCATCTCTTGAATAACCGTGTCTGTAAACTTGAGTATTTTGTAAGATTTGCGAATACACGTCTAAATCATCATCTGTGTACGATGTCTTGCGAGGTAAACGTTTAAATAATAATTCATATAAGCCTGCTGTGGGTTCATACGTTTCTGTTCCTATCTGAACACCATCAGATTTAAACACAACTGTCTTGTTACCCAATTTATACTCATTATCCTCGTAACGTATGCCGTAAGTATTGTCCATGTCACTCGAACTGGCAGTTCGAACCTTGTGTAGATACTTTGACACGAGATCAGATCCGTTAGCATCATCTGTAGTTTCGTCGTCGTCGTCGTCGTCGTCGTTGTTGTCTTGGTGTGCTTTCGCTATTACTTTCAATGGTTCGGTTACAGGTTGAAGAACTTCAGACATGACTCGTTGCGTTTCGAATTTCATTCCTTTGAGAGAACGTAACTTTTCTCTTATTGCCCTACTGTGACGGGCAATGGATTCCTTAAGTCTTATAGCTTCAGCATCCATATCGAAATGAATGTATAATTAATCAGCTACTGCTAATTTATATGAAACTATCAGCTCTATACTTAATATATGACCATCTTTAGCACGTCCGACTGGCGCTGTAAACGATAGAATATCGCCAGTTTCAACTCTTACAGGATATCTTTCAACTAATCTTCCGTTTATTGCAAACAATGTATCATTTACAGCATGCGGATGTACCGATGATACGATGGAACACGAGAGTACACTTCCATTTCCAGGAACTTTATAGTATTCGAGTCCCGATGTTAACGTATACCTTAAAGAGGGACCTCGAAACGGACGTGTTTGCAATGAAATTATGAGTTGTGCTTTCAATTGTTGTAACATAGTGTTTACAACATTTCTCATTCGTGTTTTCATAGTATGAATATCATTATTTATAGTGATTAGTTTATTATCAAGTTCCGTTTGTCGTGCGGTTAGTTCTTTCACTTCTTTTTCTACAGCTGTAGTAATAGTCTCGCTAGCGGAGGTGATTGTTCTAGTTAACTGACTTTGTAATTCATTCTGTTTCCGTGTAATAGTATCGACAATGTTTGTTATAGTCTCAGTTAAACCCGTTTGCAATTCATTATGTTTCTGTATAAAGAAATGATTAACATAACTCATGGTGACTGCATCACTATCATCTATCGGTTCGGCTAAATCCTTCAATCTCTTCATTCGAAATGATAGAGTTTCATTAGAGTCGTGAATTGGAATCCTATCATCTACATATTTTTTATTAGGAACGTCGTGTTCGTGAAGGGGGTCCAACAGCGTTTTCATTCTTATACCATCTATAATGACATTATTTTCGGAATCACGTTTAAATGCATATTTACTTAAGTACTCCATTAAATTGTTGTATTGGATGTCGAGCGATTTTTGTATGTGATCCCTAAGCATAGCTTCAAACTCGCCCATACGCTGATACGAGGTCTGCTCGCTGAAGATCTGCATTCGATTCTCGACGTCAGCCGTATGCGTATCCACATAACGTTTAGTCGATGCATCGTCACCTTCTTCAGGGTCGTGAATATTGCACAACCGCTTTCCCTTGAATCGATAGTTTCCCGATCCATCTCTAGTTATGATATATCGATTGAACACACCCCTAGAGGGTATGATTCTTCGGGATCCGAACCTGTCGATACTCATTGCTTAAGTGATGGATTATTCTATTTATTCATTCTGATAAAGCGATCAAAACCGTGACGGTAGCGTCCCTCGTTCAGTGGATATTCTGCTACTATAACAACAAAGGATCGTTCATCACTCTCCCATATATGTTTACACATATTCTTAAATTCATCATAGGACATACCGGTATTTACATAATCTTCGTATATATGTTTTAAATTGAGATTATCCTGTCTAAAGAATATAATCATATTTGCATTATCTCTAATTAAATGTTTAGGTACTTTAGCATATGATTGTGCTAAATATATAGCATCGACATTACGATGTCTACCCATACTGTAATATGAAGCTATCTTACCCTGTTTTTCATTTATCACATCATCAAATACGAATATCGAATTTTCTCTAGCATCCGACGTTTGAATTACTTTATCACCATCATCGAACGTAAATACACCTATATCGGGTATAGTTTTCAGTAACCTGAGTAAATATCGATATTTAGGTTGTTGCAACGATTTCGAGTATATGTAGAGGTTTTCGAATCTCAGACCATTCTCGTGAATAAGCAGGTTGAGTAAAACGTTCGTTTTTCCAGCATTTGAACTGCCAAGTATGAACGCTCTAACGTTACTCGGAAACAACGTACCGTGTCGTCCTTTGCGAATGTCATCCTCGAAATCTAACACCTGTATGGGTAGCGTACACTTTTGCTTTACTATCTCCATATCGCGACTAATACTTATAAAGCATAAGTTTTGTCTTTTATTTCGTTCGTGATAAGGGCAATCTATGTCTTTACTGGATTTAGCCAATCGTCATAGGAATCGTATACTTATAAAGCGCACGTTTTGCCTTTTTTATTTCATAGTGAGACATGCGCTCTACACGTGCACGCAAAGGTTCGGGAATTCTTAATTCCTTGATTAATTCATTACCATTTGAGGCACATTTACCGGGTTATCGTTTCTGCGGTCCCGGAACGAAACTACATAAACGCTTGCAGAGAGGTGACTTACCGGTGAACGGGTTAGATTCAGCGTGTCTCGATCACGATCGGGCTTACGCAGAGAGTACTGATACAGAATCTCGTCGTCTAGCCGATAAGGTGTTGGTAGAGAAAGCTTGGAGACGTGTAAAGTCTGCCGACGCTTCTTTGGGCGAACGACTTGCAGCTCGACTTGTGACTACACTTATGAAGGGTAAATTGGATGCGGGCGCTGGCATGCGTAAACGTCGCAACAAGAGAGGTGGTTTCTTACCTTTGCTACCACTTTTAGCAGCTCTAGGTGCAGCAGGTGGTCTAGCTGGAGGTGCTGCTCAGATTGCTACGGCTGTCAATAAGAAACGTTCGGATGCAAAACAACTTGCGGAATTAACACGTCACAACGAGCGCATGGAATCTTTGGCTCAGGGCAAAGGTCTTCGCCGTAAGAGACGTCGTAAGGGTAGAGGATTATATCTTCGATCAAAAAACTCGGGGCGAGGCCTATATTTATCCCGGAAAAAGCCCTGAGTGCTAACGAGATCGATTCGTATGCACGACGTCTACGCATTCCACATTTTAGAGGTGTCTACATGATCGATAAACTACCTCCACATCCTCGATACTATGAGAGAATAGTAGTGAATCTGGATACATCAAATAACCCTGGTACACATTGGGTTGCTGTACGTAAGGATGGTGACGTTGCCTACTACTTTGACAGTTTCGGCGATCTGAGACCTCCGGAAGAGATAGAAACGTACCTTTCGGGTGTCAAGCTCCTATACAATACGACGAGATTTCAAGAATTCGATTCTGTGATTTGCGGTCACTTGTGCCTTCAGTTTCTCCTCGATGAGTTACACGATCACCGTGAGTGGTAGTGATACCAGCTTCTCTACATTTCTAAATCCACCATTACATCTGGATCCTAACGGACATTACGAGATAGCTCTATTGAATTTTGAGACTTTTTACTCAATTCCGAATGTGGACGAGAGTAATAATCTATTCCATTACGTTCGCGATGGAAAAGTCGAACGTATAGTAATTCCACCGGGTACTTATGAATTGGATGATATCGCCAGATTGATCAAGGATGCTCTCGACATCGGTGACGACTTTATTCTACGTGCTAATAATAACACCATGAAATCAGAAATTCAATCTCCCTATATTATCGACTTTAGTCGTGAGAGATCTATTGCTTCACTTCTCGGTTTCACCTCTAAACAGAGGGTACCGGCAAACGTGCTGACCGAGTCTAATGATTTGGTTAACATATTCAAAGTCAGCATCATACGTATCGAGTGTAGTCTTGCAACGGGATCTTTCATCAATGGTAAAAGTGGTCATTCTCTGTATGAATTTTTCCCATCGGTACCTCCAGGTTATCATATTTCGCAGGAACCATCAAGTCCTATATATTTACCAATCATCGATACGAATCTCATTGATCATCTCGACATTAGAGTGGTAGACCAGAACGGCGATAAGTTAGATTTCAGGAACGAAACCATCACTCTACGATTGCACATACGTCGTAATGGGTATAAGTTTTAAGAGACGATGCTATATTAAAAAACATCTCTCGAGATTGATCTCTACTCGATCATCGACCCGCAAGCTAATCACATCGTCTAATCGACAATTTCTCGCTAACTTAGGCTTCAAGGTTCTATGATGGATGTGTTGGACGTGACCGGGATTCCGACCTTTGATGATAAGATCAGCAAGGAGGAAGAACACGTATTCCTACCGTACAATACGTCAGCTCTCGATGTGAACGATGAAATTAGAATTCCATGTCAAGCTGAAGATTTGTACACGCTTCCTAGTAGAAGTTATCTCTACATTGAGGGGACTCTCACTAAACCCGACGGCACCGTTGCCACATCGAAATTGAGTAACAATGCTATGGCATTCCTATTCGATGAGATTCGTCTGGATATGAATGGAACGACTATTGATAGAACTAGGAATCCGGGCATTTCATCAACGATGCGTAACTATGCTGCACTGAATGAACTGGAATCGAATCGTTTACTAAATGCTGGATGGATCTATCCTGGAGGTGTGGTAGACATCGTGAATACATCGAATGGTATCTTCAATGCTATCGTTCCTCTTTCGATGTTGCTGGGTTTCGCCGACGATCACAAGGAGGTCATACTTAATAGCAAGTTTGAACTTATTCTCATTAGATCTAAGGATTCTAATAATTGTATCATTGGAAACGATCCTACAACCATACAACTAACTAGACTCGAATGGAGGATGCCTGTACTTCGACTTTCAGATTCTGAACGAGTTGATAAACTTAAACTCGTCAAATCGGATAAACCTCTACACGTCGCATTTCGAACCTTGGACCTTCACACTCAACCTGCTGTACCTCAAACTAAAGCGTTCACATGGAACATTGCAACCACGACTAAACTTGAAAAACCACGTTTCGTCATAGTCGGTGCACAAGTGGATAGATTGAATCATCTCGCTAAGGATGCTTCTCTATTTGATAATTGTAATATCACCAATCTGAAACTTTATCTCAACAGTGAATCTTACCCCTATCACGATATGAATTTGGATTTCGCCAATTCGAAATTTGCATCTCTGTATGATCAATATTCCAAATTTCAATCATCCTACTATGGAAAGGAGAATTACCCTCTTTTGAAAAGGAACGACTTTCTGAAATATGCACCGCTATTCGTCATCGATTGCTCTCATCAACCTGAGGATACTGTGACGGGGGCAGTGAATGTCAGATTGGAAGTTCAAGCATCGTCAAATTTTCCTGCACAAACTTCATTATTCTGTTTAATTATTCATGATAAATTATTCACTTATAAACCACTAACTCATGTTGTACAATCTATCATATAGGTGTAACAAATAAAACATTACAAATTCAAATTATCTTTTTATTGACTTTAACATACATCTCCAAAATCCTCTTCCTTGCACTCCTGCTTTTTGCATCATATGAACATAATGATTTATGAATATCATACAACTGATATAAATTTCTTTCAATATATGGAATTAGTCTTTTAAGTCCATTGAATGCAGTACTATTCAGATTTATACTGCCCACATTTAAACATGTATTCACAAACGTTATTTCTTGCATCTTATTCATGCATAACATTATATTAAATGCATATATTATATTTTCACTGTACGGTGCACATGGATGCTTACCATCTTTCAGATACGTATCCAAAACACACAAATTTGACATTATTACCTCCCAATCCTCTTTTGTAATATACACAAACGTATCGTCATGTGTGTCTTTAATGTAAAGTGATGGGAGTTCATTGTATAATCCTATGTTCACACGAAAGTCATTGCTGATGGAGATGTCGTTATCGTTCATGCACACACTATTTACCATCACTCGCAACTTCCTCCTCTACTTCTTCTGCGAAGGGTGTGAAGGGTTCGAACATCATTATGATGAAACTGTCTTGATCGAACGTCTTCTTGGCTTTGACGATTCTCGGTTTGCAGTTCGTCTTCTTCTTTTTCTTGTCTCCTTTCTTACTGGATCTGCGGACATACACGAACTATGTCTCAACATCGTGAATATTTAATACACTTGTTAACGTAAAACTCTTATTATTTTATACTCACTTTTCTATGACTTCCTCCTCGGGTTTCGATGTACCGATATCCTTAAACGGACGATCATTGTACGGACCGCACACATCTTCACCTTGATCCTGTTCGGACTGGCATGCCACATCTTCACTTTGGGCTTTACTGAAATAAACATATTTATCATTAGTTATCTAACACATAACAACACTTTCACGTTAACACACAATTATAATTCTACTTACCCGAGGTACACTTTACAATTCTTTCCGCATTGAGCATAAGATGTGATCGAATCATGATGGGAAGGATTCTTGCAAATCACTTGATGCATCTTTCCATCACACGTTTCATCGTGGTGCTCAACCCAATGCTTTTGCAAATCTTCGAAATTGCGTAGATTCTCCCAGAATCTGGTATCACTTTCAATGATAGGTGTTGTTGTTCCACTCATCTTGACGTTGCGATGTGAAGTGAGAATGCATTCGTTCCCGAGTGAGCAGATGGGTGATGAAACGTGATCATACCTGTCTCCCCCCTCCCCATCCTATCGTCGATTGTACTTAACGGACGGAGGGTTTGTGTGAAGTGAGGACACGTTCGTTCCCGAGCTGGCGGGACAGGGTGAGACCTGTTAATTCGAATTTACTCACATATGCACAAATCTTGAGGAATGACAACACGTCATCACCCTTATACTTCAATGTGGAATAGATTTATATTTTCTCGTACCTCGATGTGGGAATGGAATTTAACCTTTTCTTAACCTTTACATCGCTCTTGGATACAATAGCTCAAGGAGAGATTCTGCATAGGGAACACCCCTTACCAGAATGTCTTATTACATTTATTTTCATAAATCTCTCCCAGTAAACATACCTAATCATTCTCTCGATATTCTTTTATCTAAAGATTAACGATACTACATCATATATCATACACTAAACGTAATAGATATCAAACCCTACACTCGATATTCATACATGAGAGTTCAAGCACAGACATCGAAGCACTGAACGTAATAGATATCAAACCCTAGACTCGATATTCATACATGAGAGTTCAAGCACAGTCATCGAAGAATTACTATCAATACATTTAATTCAAACATCCCCGGAACCCCCGTTACCCACCCCGCCCCATCACAATATCGAACCCTAGACTTCGATATTCATACATGAGAGTTCAAGCACACACACACATCGAAATGAATTCACATTTAATTCAAACATCCCCCGGAACCCCCCCCCCCCCCGTTACCCATCCCACCCATCACACATTACACATCACACACACACACACACACAATCATCATCATCATCATCATCATCCCAACCCTCAAAAACATCTCACTGCACAGGGGAGAACGGCACTACGCCAACACTCCCCTTCTTTTACAACTCGATTTTCATATAGGAGAGTTCTAAATCAATGAGCATTCTACATCACTCATATATTAACACAGAGGAGAGTTCAACATCTTATCTACACTGTGCTGATTCTCTCAATTCTATACTACTTACCTCTATTATTATTTTTATGAAATCATCTGGGAAGATGATAAAATTAAATGCCTAACTTTCCAACATACACACAAATGGGCCTGTTTCTAAAAATGTAGCTTATTTTTATTCAATGTGTCCCAAAACTTGTATTTGGTCGAATCTTGAAAACAATTTTCTTAATGGAATGCAATTACTTGCCCTACTTGCTATAAAAATTAGAACGTAATTATGTAATGTTTGAAAATATTATCGTTATGTTGCTTTTGGAATAAGTAAATTCCGTTAACAAACAGTCCTTTGCTTCCATCCAAACCTGTTGGTTTCATCAATGCTCCAACCGTTTACTTAAGAACATAGAAGCTCGACGATCCATTGGCCACAACCACAAAACTGAGGGAGTTCAAGGCGGTCGCATTTGCATGTGGTTGGCGGGTGCTCTATATGTTAATTGTTTGACTTTGTGTCGGGACAGAGCAGCCAGTTTTAAAGCCATGCTGACTGCCATTGTTCTCTCTGACGGAAGGGCTTTGACTTCTGTTTAAATGCCGATCAGCCAGTCATTCACAGAGAACGTCACCATCGAGTTACGTTAACACGTGATTTATGGGCAGAGGTTGGCCCAGCAATTTGTCATACTCAATCTCAGAGACAATAATGCGTCACCGTCAGAAGAAAAGTGCTGAACAATGGCTTGAAAATAACTTTTTATTCGTACGGCAGCAGCGTAGGTGTTCTTCGTGCAACCACCGTTCCATACACAAGCTGTTTCTAAACTACCTGGAGTACATCCAACAAATAACAGTCTCATTTTATCAATCCTAACTCTTGTTCTTTATTCTATAATTTAAACTAATATAAATATCAATACTGCATTTGCTGTCACTTGACAAAGCATAATTTGAGTGTCTTCTTGTTTTAATCAATTTATTGTTGTAACTGTACCAAAATAATTTTTGATATGATTTTGTAAGCTAGATCTTCCCTTTAGCAAGAACATACTGCACCTATACAAATAATTTTGTTTATTCCTAGAGGCACGATGAAGAAACTCTCGCAATTTAGGTTTAATACTAAAATTTATATGTAACATTTATTAACAAAATTGCAAAGTAGGGAAGTGAGAAGTTCTTATTTCATGTTAATTCAGTAATTTACGTATTAGCGGATTATTTGAGGAACGGAGTCATGGATCCTCCACTTTCGTTAATAATTATACTACATTTCGTTGGCCCATGGAATTCTCTGTGTAACCTCCGATTCAAATTGCTTTTGGCCACCACAAGCCTCAAAGTTTCATCATTTCAGTAAATTCATGTCACAAATACAGAGCATACATTAATCTTTACACTCCAGATTTTAAAGATTAAAAGGTTATTTATTTTTGCTTTCTACTTCGCTTAACTTATGTTGCGGGGAAAATATTCCGTACAAATACCGAAATGCTAGTATACCTTCTGAATTACCCTGAATCCAACAAAAGTCAATTTTAGAGAGACATCTGTGTATTTGTGTCCGTTGCGTAGGTTTTATATCTAATTAAGAATTTAAAACTTGGATACATAACACTAAACTTGGAATTAAGTTCAAGAATTTCTAAGTATATGTAAAACCTACAAAATTGTACTATTCCCACCAATCTTTTAGTTGACAAGAATGTTTTTTCTTGTAATTTTCCTGAAATTTGTTTTCAGTTATTAGCAGGAAAAATTGAATGCAAATTTAAATGTTTCTGTAAAATTCTTGTGGTGTGATCATTCAAAGTTCATTTTATAGCTTCAGCTAAATAGCATGTTTGTAAATCTAAATATTCTACGCTTTTCTTGCAATTTCTTTGAATTTTGAACTATTTTAAGAAATCCATCATTGAAACACAAGTAGTATCTCTTCTGCATACATAAAATTTTTTCAGTTTCAAAGTTTGCATATTCGATTCATGTGTTAGGAATTGTCTGCTGGTAGGTGCAGGAAAAAATAATATACGTTACTTTGGAGCCGTTCGGATCACATAGATGTTTAAAATATTATAATTTAAGACTCATTACTGTTATTAAATAGCAGTGGTGAAACTTTGCAGCAAAGCGTAGTTCTAGTATGTTTATAATCGCTTCTGGGAATATAGTGTTCTTTAAATTTACGTCCTCCAACGTTAAGTCATATTGGACGATGAATGGAACAGGTGAAATGATGCTCAAATGAGCCCACGATCCATAGAGCTTTGGGTTACCCTACATTCGTCTTGCAGGATAAAGTAAAACACCGGAGAAAACCTTATCCAGGTAACTCGCTCTCATCGAGATTCGAATTTGGGACCTTTTGAACGTGAGGCAGACATGCTACCACCACGCTACGGAGGCAGGCATGGAATATATTCTCGTAAACAGCAAGCTGTATCAAAATAGTCTATCATATAAGACCTAATGTCATTTGATAGGCTTTATTGCTTCCAGGTTTCAACGAAGAACGGTGGAAATATTTGGCTAAATCAAACCTAAATCCGCATAGAGTTCCTATAGTACACATGGAAAGCAGTTATCCGAGATACCGTTCTGCAGCATGGATATGCATTTCTTTAACTTGGCCAAGTAAATAGTATTTGTTACACACGTAATTTTATGCAATGCTGTTAGCAGTATATTACAAATTCGTGCATATAAGGTAGAAGGGAAAAATGGAACGAAGAATTATAATTTTGTGCCAAAGATTCTGAGTCAATCTGTCACTGGACACTTGTTATATGTAAATAATGGTGGATATGATGTGTATCTTAACTTCATGACAACGGTCGAATGTGAGAGGCTACCCTGGTAAGAAAGGGTGAGCTGACAGGGAAAGGGAACTATCACCATGTTCATACCTGCATTCACTTGAGAGTTTGATAGCATTATCTCTGATCTATATGGGGGCCTGAGTGCCAAAAATTGGGTGTAGAGTATAAATGGAAGTACCCGAAAATGAATAAAGAATTGATACCGAAATTTAGGGATGCAATGAATAAAGATTCGTAATGGATTTCAAAGAAACATTGTTTATTTGTTAAAACGCGAACAGATACAGGTGTAGTCGTTTAACAAAAGAAACGGGAGAAAGCGGATTCCTAGCAGGGATTCTAAGTGAATAACACTTGACGTTTGAAAAGGCATTGTTCGGACCCTTAATAATGGCATGACAGACTAATAATCACAATGTACAAAATAGTCGTCTTCTTCTTCTTCTTCTTCTTCTTCTTCTTCTTCTTCTTCTTCTTCTTCTTCTTCTTCTTCTTCTTCTTCTTCTTCTTCTTCTTCTTCTTCTTCTACCTTACGGCTTTGGATTGTTTAACCCGTTCCGGCTCCAAATTGGTCTGGCCATCTCTTCTTTGGTCTTACCTGGTTTCTTCTTCCTATAGGTCTATAGGTTAGGGTTATTTTTAGTATTCTGTTATTATTCATCCTCTGAACATGTTCTTTCTATTGATTTCTATTTCTTTCAATAGTATGGTTTATTTCTTCTACTTTTAATTCTGTGCTGATATCCTGACTACGGTTTTTTTTATCAATTTTGGTATATCCAGCTATTGCGCTTATGAATTTCATTTCTGATGACTGTATTCGCGTACTATTTCTTTTTGTTAGTGTCCATGTTTCCGATCCATAGATCAGAGTTGGTACCGCCATTGCTTTGTATAGTTTTATTATAGAGTCCTTTCTTGCTTTATTTTTAATGTTCTTTTTATTGTGCCTGTTATATAGTTAAATTTATTTATTTTCTCTACTATATCAGCTTCCCCTTGGTACGAGATATTATATCCTAAATACTTAAAGTGTGATTTGTGCTCAATTATTATGTTATCTAACACTATTTTTTATCTTCCTTTAACTGCCATGCCTTTGGATTTATTTGCTGATATTTTCATTCCATATTATGTACCAATTTTATCTAGACTATACAGCATTTTCTGCGGGTCATCTTCATTAGTGGCTATTATTATTTGGTGATCTGCATACAACATAGTTTTCAATTTAGTTCCTGATACATTAATGCCTGCATTCACTTCATTCGACCAAATCCTTACTATTTCGTCAACATACAATAAAAAGTGCGGTTGACAAAGGACAACTTTATCTTACGCCACCATTAACTATTGCCGGTTCTATTTTATTTATTTTTATTTTTGTGTCAATGAACATACATTTTATAAATTCAATTAGTTGTAGAGGTACTCCTATTATTTAAAATTTTCCACAGTATCATTCGTGATACTTTGTCAAAAGCTTTATAATAGTCAATAAATAGTAAAGTGCGTCTCTAAAGTTTGTTCTCGTCGTTTTTCTATTATTGTTTAAGAGTAAAAACATTGTCAATGGTGCTTCTTCCTTTTCTAAAACCAGTTTGTTCTTCTAGAAGTACTGCATCTGTTATTTTGTTTAACCGAGTACTTATTATTTTGGCATATATTTTGTAGGCAGCACACAATAAACTAATCCCTCTATAATTTTCAGGTCTTGTTCTTTCCCCTTTCTTAAATATTGATACCACTTTAGCTATCTTCCACTCTTGCGGTATTCTTTTGTTTCCCAACACTTGTTATATAGATACAGTAATCTTTCATGTAATTCTTTAGGAGCATATTTAATTAATTCTAAATTAATATTATCTACTCCGCAGGCTTTCCTATTTCTAATTTTAGCTATACTTGTCATTAATTCTTCTACTTCTAACCGGTCTACTTCTGCTGTGAATAATTTATCTATTTCCCAATTTTGTTTATCTCCTGTGGTCCTGAAATTTTTTATAATATTCCTCTAATCTTCATCTTTAATGCTTTTTATATTTGCTTTTTCTTTTTCATTGAATTTATGTTTCTAATAAATTTATAGACTTTATCTTGGCGGCCATGTAGGTTATGTTCTAGATCTGCTATGTATTTGTGCCAGTGTTCTCTATTTAGTTTCCTTGTATATCTTTCAACTTCTGCTCTTGCCTTGTTATAATTCATTCTATTTTTTATCTGTAATTCAATTGCGTAAATACATTTTTTCTTTTATTAATTCTTGTAGTCACAAAAGGAATTTTGGTGTGAATAGAGCAGGCTTTGAGGGGTGAAAGACACACGCAGCTGTAGTGAGGAGGATACTACGGGGCTGGCAGTCAATGAAGAAATACCTCGGGTTCTCTCTTGGGCGAAGGCAGACCAGAAACGATGAGAAAAGATATCTGTCGGTTCCTACGTAAATAACGAATTAAGTGTTATCGAGTAATAAGCATTCTACATACAGTAACTCTAAACCGTGATATATTGGTAACCCTTGGTCGGCAACTTCGACATTGACGTGATGATAAAAAGAAGCAGTCATTAAACCAGTCTGAAACTTGCATTCCAGTGTCATTAGAATCATTCTTACTCCCATATATATCCACGCATACGCTGTGACGCAACTCTGCTCTACCCTGAGGATGGACCACACACGTAAAAATAAACATCAATATTGGTAACCCTTGGTCGAGAAAAGAACTTGCATCAAAGCATTTCTACGGAACTTTGCTGCAAAATACATAGAAATATATAGGCCTATTAACACGGCATGTACGGGAGAGATTGTTTACGCCTGATGACAACGGTCTACACATGGCATACGTAAGGGGCATTGTCACAGATCTCACGAGGTATGTCCACCAGCTACTTGTAAGTGGACGCATGCAGGACTTTGGTTTTGAGCACTGCGTTTCTACTGCCAAACAGACTTTGGGTGCATAGGCCTCACATAAAGCAGAGATGATGTCACCAAACTGTCAAGCGATTGCAGGTCTGAGAATAATGATAGTTCCTTTATATGGATGGTCGGACGTGAGCAGAGACCAAAGCAGAGGGTAGGTTCCCTTATAACTTCTTCTAGCTCACGACTTTGGATTGTTTAAGCCGTTCCGGCTCCAAATTTGTCTGCCCATCTTTCCTTCGGTCTTCCCTGGTTTCTTCTTCCTACAGGTTTATAGCTTAAGGCTATGTTTGGTACTCTTTTATTTTTCATCCTCTGAACATGTCCCTTGAAACTACAGATTGAAATTCCTCCGTGCCCGCTCACACAACCGGCTTCTGAAAGAGTCCAAGAACCTACTATCTTCCAAATGCAAACAACAGAAGCCTCCACTTTAGTGATCTTTGTTGATTTGGATCAGACCTTATACTACGACCTCCCGTTATAGTTCTCGTTGAACATCGTGGCTTGGGGTATATTTTCTATTACAATCTTCGGTTAACAACTAATCGGGAGTTATTCTCAGCGACGAACTACTGTCACTTCGGGTAGCGGTTAGGATACTAAATTAAAGGAAGCGTGCAGGCCTAGATTGATAACGGATAGCGATTCGAAGTCCACATATATATAACAACATTTATATAGCAGGAGCAAAGCCAAAATCTTTAGTTCAAAAGAACCCTTTCGAGAGGAGGATTTTTGTAAACGAATTTGCTTAAATTTCTGCCGCAGGGTACCTATACTATTATTGTTAGGCTTAAGTTTCTTCCTCATTTTATTTATTTTTTAAACTCGCATCGCAGTAAAATTTGATTAAATATGAAGTAGCTGATACTAACTCATCTGTGCAAGATTGAACTATTATAAAAGTAATCTCTACAAAAATCAAGAGCAAAACATAAGCTCATATTCCAGAATCACCCAACTCTAATCTACAATATATCACGGTAAATTTCCTAATTTCATCTTTTATTTGTAAATGTAATCACTGATTGATAATTATATTTACAGACACCTAACAAAGCTTATTACTGGTGTAAATTTAAAATTCTAAAATGTTTTAATCAAGGCGATAGTCCTATGTTTTCTCCATTTGAAGTGAGGTGAAGGTCTTCGACGTTACGCACAATAGGAATAACTCGGGAGATGGATAAGAAAATTGGGAAGTGATTCAAGTTAACGAAAACTGCACTGTAGCTTTATTTGCTGTCACACTTATGCTCTGTAATAATTTTTACATCTTCAAAGTCTCTTCCCCAGTTTGTGATGTCGTTTAGCTCGACACGCTTGGCGAAATTGCTTCTTAAATGAAATCAGCACAAATTTCAGTGTAGCGAATAATCCTTACGGCTAACACGTCCGTGTGATGAAACACCAGAGATAAAATTAGTAGAATTCCTCTACATCTGGTAAACCATTTCATTCCTGCCCTATTCCCAGCATTAATGCGAGTTCCAGCCTATCCTGCTACTAACGTGTTTCTATACGTATGAGCGGGGACCCAAAAGAAACCGGACACCGAGGACGCTGTCAATCTTAGACTAGTGCAGGGTTCTCACGCTAGATGGTCTTAGTAGAAACCTTCAAGAAACAGCTGTGAAGACGGCGTCAGTGTAAAGCTGAACGTGCAAGTGTGGTATTGTGTTTCTCTGACTGCTCGCGGGTTACCTCTGAGAAGTCGTTATGGCAACTTTAAAAGAACAAAGAGTGTGTGAAATTTTGTTTCCTGCTTAAAAAACTGCAACGGATACACGAAGTGCCTCAGGAAGCTTTCCGGGATGACGCTATGAGCCGCACACAGGCTTTCGAGTGGTTTGGGCGCTTTAAACGTGGTGAGATGTGTATTGAAGACCAAGCTCGTTCTGCACGCCCTTCAACATCGCAAAATGAGGAGAACACTGAAAAGGTCCGCCAAAGGATCAACGAGGATCGTCGCCAAACGATCGACCAAATTGCAGCAGCGACAGGAATCAGTTGGAGTTCGTGCCAGCGGATTTTGAGGGAGGATTTGCACATGAGACGTGTTGCTGCTGAATTTGTTCCGCGCCTTCTCCACAGGTGCACAAAACCATCCGCATGAATGTATCTGAGGACAGAGATTGCACGTGATCCAAACTTCTTGAACAGTCATTACAGGGGAGGAGAGTTGGTGTTCTGGGTATGACCCAGAAACCAAGCAAGCATCAAGGCAGTGGAGGACTCCCAACTCTCCAGACAAAAAAAAAAAAAAAAAAAAAAAAAAAAAAAAAAGTCAAGGCAAGTGAGGTCAAATGTGCAGACGATCATCATTGTCTTTTTTATGTTCGTGGAGTTGTGCATCGGGAATTCGTACCCTCTGGCCAACCTGTTAACCAGCACTTTTACTTGGATGTTTTAAGGCGTCTGCGAGAGGTGAGGAGGAAACGCCCGGCACTTCGGCGATCAGGTGACTGGTTTCTGCATCACGACAATGCTCCAGCACACACGGCCTTACGAGTGACACACTATTTGGCATCTCAGAGGTGGTCTGTCGTTCCCCACGCTTCGTATTCGCCGGACCTAGTCCCGTGCGACCGTTTCCTATTTCCACGAATGAAAAAAACGTTAAAAGGGGAGCGTTATGACGATGTGGAGGCGGTAAAAACAGCTTCGCAAAGGGCACTGGACAATATCAAACTTGAAAAGTTCCAAACATGCTTCCAACAGTGGGAAAAGAGACTTGACAAGTGCATCGCATGTAATGGATGGTATTTTGAAGGTGACTGAAGTAAGTTTGTAAAATGATTCATCAATAAAGATTTTATGACAACAATCCGTTTTCTTTTGTGTGCCCCCTCGTATACAAATAAAATGGCCTGGTTGAGTACATGACTGCTGTGCAAGGGGTTCCGGGTTCGATTAGCATCTGGGATGGGTATTTTTCTCCAACCTACATGATTCCCCACCTTTCCCAGAGTCTGGAAGTATGAATGAGAGTGTGAATGTGTGCGTGATGTAATGATTAAATTACAAAGTATGAGTAACCTGATCTCTCTAATCTCCAATCTCTGATCAGGACCTTCAACCCGTTGGCTACGGGCTTCGAGGTTGCGCAGTTCAGCAGGGCCTACAGGAATTCATTATTTAATACTTACTCTATCTGTTTCACTAGATTAAATTGTTATATAAATGTTTATCTTGATAAAATAAGATAGATACTAAAGTAATCTTACGTAAGAATATTTCAGAGCATCTGTAAAAACTAAACGATTTTGCCTAAAGGCATTCTTATCAATACAACAGATATTTTGACATCTGATACATTGATGTTAAATTACTACAAAACAAACGACAAACTAATTAACAAATGCATATATAAATGACTGATAGTACAAATGCTCTTATTGAAAAATCCATTCAATGTTAAATAGGACCATTAAAAATCAATAGAGCGCCCGACCCCGCTTTAAAGCGAAAATAAAAAGCTCCGAGAATATTAGGACCACAAAGACTAGCCGACTAACAGGTTTTTTGAAACCCATCACGCTTTATACAGAACCACTGAAGCAGAAGCAAAATGTACAGCAATTCCTCTGGAAAACCGATATAGCACATCGGATCATTATTCAATGTCGCCTTGCGGCCGTGCGGTGAATGGAACTCATTGTACCTCATCAACGTACCTTACCGAGAACGGAAGGAAGGAGGAAGCATCGATTTCCGGACCCGATAGCCATCCACTTAACCGGTACTTGTAAACGTCGGAAAGGGCCCAGAGGCCAGAACTGGGATAGCAAACAAAGCCTGCCAAAATCTTTTTGTAGATTTATTAATGATAGCTTAAGTACATGTCCTAAGTACAATGGATTGCTGTAGGCATTCTGTTGTTAACAGTAGAAGCTTTCCATAGGAAAATTGATAGCTACTACTTAATTAAGGTGTTATTAATTAGAGTCAAAATGAAAAATTCAATGCCACGCCCGGGATTTCAACCACGGATCTCCTGGTTTCCGTCAAGTGCTGTAACCCCTTGAGCTACCATGGCCAATTTCCGACGTGACATTAACCCTTTAATGGGTGGTGTCACCCTGGGGCAACATTAAGCTGTATTCAATTTAAAAATATTTTAGTGAGGTTTCTTTGTTACTATATTTCTATACTAGTAAAATTTGAGTCTTTTCAATTGTTAATATATTATTTTTACAATTACAGTATAATTCTTTTTAGTATAAAGAGGAAAAATACAAGCAACCGCAGTCAAATGATACCCCTTCAAGATCCAAGCGTGCCATCATACCGATTATTTTACCTGGGCGCTCCCCGTCCTTTAACAAAGGCACATTTGACTGCAGTTGCCGTGATTTGAACTCGCGACATTTAGCTTTGGATGGGTGATAGCCCATTGTATATTGCTTTAACGACCACCTCTGTTCGAATCGATTGGGTTGAGACACTGCAGAAAGCGGTATAAGAACCAGTTTAGCAAATTCAGGTACCATGGCCAACGCGCCGACGTGAAATTAAACTCTCCAATTGACTCATTATATTTTTCCTCGGTAAACCACTTAATCTGTTTCGTATAACCTTGCCCCGCTGACATCTATCAATCCGCGTGCAACTACCCTGCCCCTCACCCTAATTGGTTAATACTTTCGCGCCATAGGTCATAGGCAGTGCCTCCCGTTACATTTAAACCTGCAGTAAACGTCATAATTGCCGGAAAAATATATAAAATAAAAAATAAGGATATGCAGGCATGAAAAAATACATGTTTATAATGAAACTGAACAAGTTGAAACTGACTGAATAAGCAATGAAACAAACAAGTTTATAGTCTTCGGCCTTTTCCACTGGGATTTTTTAAACCAACACATACCTAGCAAAAATGCTTGCCTTTCAGTCCTAAAAGTCGTGTCACGCCATACTTTGCTTTTCGTGTGTTCTTCACTCACCCAAGTCTCGTTAATGTAGTATATTTTGCGACTTTTATCTTGGTACAGTTTGATCGTCCTTAAATAACGTCTTCGCCACATCTTAGGTCGTTATATATTTGTCTTTGTTTTATTAGATTTCTTCTTTAATACTTTTATTAAGTTTATATTAAGTATATATACTTTATTTTAAATGATTTACGGTAATATCACCTCTGTCTCTTGGCACATTTTACTTGCCTCCTTTTTTCATTCAAACCCCAGCTGTATAAGCAATTTATACAGACTAGATCTGCTGAAATTTGGTAAATCTGCATCCTCGTTAAATAAGGAATTAATTTTTACCGCACAACAGTCTGTACCACAACAGCAGCCAATGATAGGGGACTAGGTCAAGTGACGGTTAAGGGATACGGGGCAAGCTTATGTGAAACAAGGATTAGAGCTCTCATATTCTAGATACTCAGTTGTTTCGACTTACTATTGTAAGTACTTCAATACCAGCCTTTTATCATTGAACTCTTAGTGTTAAGTTTATATTTAGTAATTAATCCCCTCTTAAAAGATTAGAACTAACCCTTTTAAATCCAGCTCCTGTATGTGGACGTTTTAATTAATTTGAGCCAAACTGAAAAATTCAATGTCACGGCCGACATTTGAACCACGAATCTCCTGGTCTCCGTCCAGTCGATCTAAGCCCTTGGCTACCATGGCCAACGTAGTGTTATTATCCTATTTCTTCTGTTTAGGATTATCGTAATCATATATTACATCTTTACATAAATAAGGTATGGTATATTAAACAAGTTCTGTCATTCCCATTTCAATAAAAATACAAATAAACTGTCACTCAGTAATACCCGAAACATAATATAGGCAAAGTGCATCGCATATATTTCTAAAAGCCCCTTGCTGAATGTTTCTGTCCTGCATCGTAGTGGTCAAGGAAGTGAAATAGGCAGCTATCCTAGCCTCGTGAATTTAACCTTCGGCTGGGGGATGCGTTATGCTGACTTCATCGTATGATTGTGTCAGTTGCATAATCGCTTACCTCTGCTGAATGTAAGTGAGCGTGTAGCCGACAATCGTACTGGCAAACTCAGGAAGGCATGCATTTCCGAGAGCAATGGGATACTAGTTCTTGCCCACTCGTAGAACTGCAGACCTTCAAGCAACTTAGATCAGAAAAAGTAGTTAAATTTATAAAATCCTATTCATAAAGTAGTTTAAAGTGGTTAAAGATATGAAGAACAACAGTTTATTAAGAATTTTATATTTCAATAGGGTGTGCTCGACAATTTCCTATTTATACAGAATTACTTCAAATTTTAATCAAACAAGTTAAAAGCGTTACCTGAGGTACTAAAAAGTATGACATATTTATAATGTAAAGCTTAGTATGGTGTGCAGGAATTTCGTGAACATTTCCGTGTCACATTCATGAAGTATGCTGGAAGTAAATAGCCTGTTATTATTTATCCAAAATTAAATTGTTATTTATGCTGCTCTCTATTTATCTCTCTCGCCCTATCATTACGCATCCGCTCAATGCTTGCACACTCTAAAATTGAGTTTCATGGATCTAAAAACGCGCTAAATCTCTGCCTCAAATTATTTGAAGGCAATGCAGCACTTAAACATACCAAACCATACGGTAAAGCAGAATTAAGCAAACTGTAATCGAGTATTGATTGCTTTAATAATCAGATATCCGTTTAATCAGATACTATTCGATGCGTACGGTTGCTTTTTTGTAACTGTAATCAAAGGCAATTATAATTACTGACTGCAGTTACACAGCTCTAATCATCATTGATATGCATGCAGTTCGGATTACTGTGTTTGAAACATTCTTTAATTTATTCGTATATGGTTTGTAGGTGGTATCACAATAGTTGAGTATTTAAACTACCCTTTGACGTGTGATGCTTTAACTTAATTTAAAATACATGTCCATTAATAAAACTTCCTCTCAATACTTCATGTTAAAACCCATGAACATATTGTTGCACCACAGGGGAAGGGGGATGACTGGGGGTGCGCTGGGGAAGGGATGGTACGGCATGGATGAGGCAGTTCAGAGGAGAGTAGAAGGGACAATGCTTAGTTTCCTCACATGATAAGAGACTGTGTGTTTATTACGAGGGCTGTTCAATAAAAAATCAACAGAATTTTTTTAAGACACACCGTTACTCATCCTCATAATTTTGATGGTCCTACTCAAAATTGTCTCCCATGAATACGATGCACTTGTCCCAGCGTTTCTGCTAGTCTTCAAAGACATGCTGGAAACGTTTTTTGAGATCTCCTTCAAAATCGTCTCCGCAGCCTTCACCACTGATTCTGATGATGGATAATGCCTTCCACGAAGGAGTTTCTTCAAGTTAGGGGGTAGATAAAAGTCACATGGGGTTAATTTCGGACTATGGGGAGGGTGAGGGATGCACTTCACCCTGGTTTTTGCAAAATATTCAGCAACAACATTGGCAATATGCGGCCGCGCATTATCGTGGTGCAGCATGCAGCCTGCTTCACGGAAGTGTGGTCTTTTGCGACTTACAATGTTTTCAGGATATCCCTGTAGTGTTGTCCAGTTACTGATGTCCATGAATATCAAAGGATGAGATGACCATAAATTTCCCAGCAGAACCAACCACTTTTGCTTTTTGGGGGTTTGGTGATGAAGGAGATTTTCACACTGAGCTTTGCTGTTTGCTCTCAGGATCAAAACGATGTAGCCAATTTTCATCAGCAGTGATTACGTTTGAAAGAAACTCCGGATCTTCCTCTAACATCAACTTTAACTGCATGCAGACCTGCATCTGAATGTCCTTTTGTTCGGGAATCAACGGTCTTTGAACCCATCGTGCACGAACACGTGTTATGTGTAATGTTTCTGGCACCAACGCGCGGGTGGCACCCAATAAAATGTTCAGCATTTCAGAAAATGATCTTAAGGTAATTCGTCGATCCTCTCTCACATGGTGGCAGCAGCATTGTTGATGTTTTCTTCCGTAAGAGCAGTAACTGGAGCACCGGGTCCACCTTCCTTTGACATTGGTTGTCTCCCCTCTTTAAACATTTTAAACCACCTTTGAGCTGTGCTGTAGGGAAGAACAGACTCTTCAGAGGTCTCCTGTAATATTGTATGGGCCTCTACTGAAGATGTGTTGAGACGAAAGCAAAATTTCAAAGCCGCATATTGTTCCTCGCGTGTTACATCTATTGCAGTGTTAGGCGATACTGAGCATGCCTGAACTTTCCTGGTTGTCACAGGTGGGAACCAGGAGTACCAACAGTGAGACTACTACGACGTGTTTGTTTCAGATTAAGCTAACAGAATATAATAGGATTGAATTTTAGTGCGACAAATTATGACCGTGAAAAATTATGATCATTCTGTATTGAACAGCCCTCGTACAAATGGTAAAGTACAGAACCCGCCAAAGCCTTGAAGAGTTGTTGAGGTGTTGGGGTGAAATATTATACCTATGACATAATTATTTGGTGAAGCTAACCTACAGGGATGTGTCCTGTACTTGTTAAGATGTGAACGAGTAAAGCCTCCACTGACGGGCGGCATAATGCTGCAAATTCGGCGTGGGCTCCTGCAGCAATGATTCTTCTTAGACTACCCACGCGTCGCCAAAAACCACGGCTATAAGTATGAACAGGTAACCCGAAAAGAGGGGGCCAACACACACTGAAGTTTAGACCTTCTACATTAGATCAGCAGATATCCTTATAAAGCTTCTAGAACAATCTACCCGCCATATTGGTTCAAAGTCCCAAGTCCCGCTGATTGCAAATTCTTTGTTGATAGATTCAATGCACAGAACTGCTGAGTTCCATATTCAAGTACGGCTCTTGCCCCGAAAATTGGCAAACTAAGGATTTCCCGCTTTTTGGTCCTGCTATGAGGTTCTACATCTTCATACCCACAAATGATAATTCAATTTTATACAGAAACCTCATGATGTTAACATTCCAAGTAAAGCCTTAAAATAAATTAAGTTTCTTCATCCCGCCAAAGTGTACGCGACAATAATTCTTCATGATATATAAAATTCTTCAAATATAAAGAACCCTTTTAACTTTCCCTAACAGTTTCATGTAAATCTTCCCCCTTAAGATGTCTCTGAATGCTTTGTTGAGCATACATGAATATATAACACTTGGAGAAATATATAAGAGTTCTTTAGCCCTTCTATGATTCCAAATTTCTCTCATTCTCTTGTCTGTCATTTTCTTCGGCTTGTCCTCTTGGTCAATTTGCCACTTAACTTCATTCCAGGATACCATCTTCAGTGATTCCTGCCAATTTTAAATCATCATAGTTTCTGTTTGTGCTTTGAAATTTGGATTTCATTACAGAGGGAATTGGGTACATAGGCCACCATGCTGGGACCATTGTTCCTATGCCACCAAGTAGGGCACCCCCGGGAGGAAAGATGAGGCCCAAGGAGCCACGACAATACAGAGGGCAGGGTCTGTGAAGTTTACTTTGATGGACTTCCCCCGACAGGCCAGGACAACAAACTCGCTCCCCTACAGCGGGACGGAAACGAGCCCAGCAGCCGAGCCCTAATGGTCCCAGGCAGGCGATCCGAGCCCCAAATATCCATGGCTGTTGGTACCGAAATGGTCCCAGCAGAGGAGCTGAGGCCGGCAACCGACCTATCGGAGGAGGAAGTAGTATTTCTCAGAGAATATCATCCTGCTATGCACCGCCGAGACTTCCGCCGACACTTCTACCCTGAAAGAGACCACCAGATGAGAGATGATATGAAATGATAATGGAGATGAAATGGAGGCACAGGAAATTCAGGGGATGTGATTAACCTACCCAGCATTCACCTAGCGACCCGAAAAAATCCCCGAAAGACCCATGGATCAGGTAGGTTGGCCACGGGAATCGAACTCTAGCCTCACGAATGCGAGCCACAGACGAAACCGCCTGAGCCAACCTGCTCGGTCTGCTTTTGCTTTATTTATATTTTTGTAAATTTCTACAATTTGCTTTGTGGGTCTATTTAAAGTGAATCGTTTAATATGCTCATAGAATTTTAACCTTCGTTTCCTAACATCACTATGGATGTCTATATTTTATTTTATTTCTCTTTTACTTCTTCACTTACAAATTGTGGTCCTAAAATTGTGTACTAATTTTAAGTTCGACTTCTATATTCCTGATATTTGCTTTTCTGTTCAAAATTAAATCTTCTGCTTCATATAGACATTCTGGTTTAACTACAGTGTCGTAGTGTCTTAATTCTGCATATTTAGAGGTGTATTTTATTATGCATATATGTTTTGTGTAAGTGGTTATGCTGTTTCCATTTTTGGCATCTCCGTTTGTAAGATTTAGTTTCGATTTCATTTTGCTGAATTATTTCCCAAAGATATTTAAATTGTGAAACCCGTTTAATTTTTCCATATTTCCTTTCCATGTATTGCTTGTTTAGTTCAAGAAATATATTAAGTTTTTCGAAAGATATCTGAAGACGAACTTTCTTTGTATTTTCTTTTAGTAATTCAATCTGTTGTTGAACTGTTATGATTAACATTATTAACATTATTAGATCATCTGCTTATGCTAGGCTTCCTATCAATAGTACGAGGGCTATCCAGAAAGTAGATTACGTTTTCGTCTGTTTCCGCTAGGGGCGGGGCTAGCGCGGCCATCTTGGGGTCAGAGCGTTGCGCAGCTCAGTCGGCATCTAGCCGTGCTAGTGAGAGGTTCGTGCTGTGCTCCGTTCAGATACTGTGACGGTTTGAAATGTCTGCGTTAATTGAAAATCCCGCGAGCTGCGAGGTGCGTGCAGTAATAAGGTTTCTGACTGCAAAAAACTGTAAACCGATAGAAATCTATCGGCAGCTTTGTGAAGTGTATGGGGACATTATCACTGAAGGTGGAGTGCGTCAGTGGGTCATCAGATTTAAAAATGGCCGAACCAATGTTCACGACGAAGATCGAAGTGGGAGACCCAGCATAGTGACTGCCGAACTTGTCGAAAAAGTCGATGCTAAAGTCCGTGAAAATCGAAGGTTCACAATAACGGAACTTTCTTTTAGTTTCCCACAAATTTCGCGAAGTTTGTTGCACGAAATCATCAGCGAAAAGCTTGGTTACCACAAGTTTTGTGCAAGATGGATTCCAAAAATCTTGACAGAGGACCACAAAAATCAGCGAATGGCTGCAGCGTT
The DNA here is from genome assembly GCA_030765055.1 of Mantis religiosa. Classification (NCBI taxonomy): domain Eukaryota; kingdom Metazoa; phylum Arthropoda; class Insecta; order Mantodea; family Mantidae; genus Mantis; species Mantis religiosa. The sequence goes on from CM060957.1 coordinate 59,570,993, forward strand.
GAACTTTTTGGACGTTTACCATAAGGATGGTGACTCTTTACTCGATCGCATCGTTACTGGTGACGAAACATGGGTGAAACATGTGAACTGTGAAACGAAATTGCAATCAATGCAGTGGGGGCACACAAGTTCTCCCCAAAAACCCAAGAAATGCATGCAAACAATGTCGGCAAGGAAGATGATGGCGACTGTTTTTTGGGACAGAAAAGGTGTGATTTTGGTGGACTTCCTGGAAAGAGGCACTACAATAAACTCTCAAAGGTATTGCCAAACTCTCCAAAAACTCAGAAGAGACATTCAAAACAAGCGCAGAGGAATGTTGAGCTCTAAGATCTTGTTGATTCACGACAACGCCCGGCCCCACACGCCAATTTCACTCGTGAAGTTCTTGAATCTTTTAAGTGGGAGTTGTTTCCTCATCCGCCGTACAGTCCCGACCTGGCACCGAGCGACTTCCACCTATTCCCAGCTGGCTATGCAGCGTTTTGATGACGACGCACAGCTGCAAGAAGAGGTAACGAAGTGGTTGAAGGCGCAGGCGGCCGAATTTTTCGACGAAGGAATTTCCAAGCTCGTACATCGCTACGATAAATGCCTTAATTTGAATGGTGACTATGTCGAAAAGTAGTATTTGAGTGTGGCTTTCATCTGTATATAATAAAATTTGTTTCCTATACTTTGTTTAGTTTTTATTCCAAAACGTAATCTATTTTCTGGATAGCCCTCGTATATTGTTCAAGTGTTTGTAATTTATATGCAATAGCCGGATTCGACTTTAAAAAAACAATTTTGGAGTTAATATTTCAACTTATTACAATTTTATTTTGTGTATTGAAACACACTCTGATTTATATTTTTCGAACCCTATGAATGGCAGAAATAATCCTAATTGTATAACAATCCTGACCACGAAACCTGAAATTGGCTCTGGAATCCCTGGGGTGCAAAGATATCATGTTGACCACTGACCGCAGGGCCGGCCATTTGGTTCTTTTTTAATTTTTGTTCCATCCACTACAATGAATCCTAGTATTACTAGGGAAACCGAAATTAATGAAGCAAATTGTTGTTCATGCTCAGGAAAACATCAAATTTAAACCGTAGTCATTGTTGCTGCAATACGCAAAGAAATGTATAAGGAAAATTCTCTGAAGTTTCCAAGCACTAAAAATATTCATATTCAAAGGCCATAGAATTGATTCTATGATTAGAGTCTGGAAGTATTTCTTTAGGTGGGATCGTAGCCCGACTTCCCTTGGGTCTGGAAAAATGAGGGAAATTGAATGTGTGGGTGTGAATTGAAGAGCCAGCCAACTGTGTAATGAGTGATTATCATTACTAATGAGCAATTGTTACAAAGTTAAAAAGCTTCCAATATGACTTGAGAGCTAAAGGTGGCATTAAATGTCGTTAGAGGATGTAAGAAGGTGCTAATTTGCACACTAATCAGATTTGCTTAATTGAGCTATAACAAAAACTTTTCTTGTGCTGAACTGCATAATTTATTAACTTTGGTGAGAGATGTAGGAAATTATTCCACTTAAGTCTGTTTTAATGATTTATCTTGAAACCAGTGAATACATTTTTCTGGCTTAAATGGTGTGTTTAATATGTGGATCATTGAAATACCATTGTATTGTTTACTATTTCAATATATTTATTTGAAATTAGTCGTACTTCCATGCTAGCTGTGTCTGGGCGAACGTTTCAATAGGTAGTATCAGGTATGGGCCGCGCCATGGCCGAGGGGTTAAGATTGCCTCGCTCGTACCAAGAGCGCCCGGGTTCGATCCCAGATGACCGCAAAGTGAGATTTGTGATGGACAACATGGCGATGGACAACTGACTCGTGTTTTTCCTAGTAAATCACTAGGAGTTCTCATAAACACATGAGAAAACTACCTCAATGGTGACATACTGTATTGTAAGTACTTTAAGACCTTGGTTTTATAGTTCAGACTACTACTAGGTCATTGTAAAAAAGTATATACTGATTGTCCATGACAAGAAGGCAAGCTGGAGGAATGTGCAACGTAATCACTTTTGCTGCCTCCTCGGGGTATATGCTCGCCTTCCGAGTATGACCAGGGTGGAAGGCTCGCTTAAAATACACAAGTGTTGTCACATACCTCACCTATACATAGTACCTATCGTGGCAACAAACAATAAATCTGGCAGCATGGGTGGCTCATAGTCACTCACACACTCATTTCCTAGTAAACAGAAGCGTTACCGGAGCAGATCAACAGTTCAAGCTCCTCTGCCCTTCATTCCCCTCTAGCCTTCTTGTCGTGGGCATATAGTAGAGGAAAAATGGAAGAATTCGGTGGGCTGCGACTTCATAAAAAAACGAAGGTCACACAATACAGAGCATGACTTTAATAAGGTATCGGAGAGAGAAGAACATCGTTCATTTCGATCCAAGATGGCTGATGTAATTGTCCAGGTAAAGAATGAAGTGAAGGAATCGTAGAGGACTATTGGCCTCAAGCAGGCAGGTTTCCGATAGCGATGGGATCCCTAACGAATTCAAGCTGCTCAGATAAGGCCTCCCTCTGAAGAAGTCGGGAGAAGTCGATCCAACCTGAGGCGCCTCAAAGTTGGTTAGCATCTATCAGGGCCGAGAAGAACTATCCGATGAGCATAGATCTGCATATTCCACAATGCAAAACATGTGACCACACAGAACTAATCAACTGAATTCTGAAATAAACAACTGAATTCGACTAATCTTCAGGGTTCCACTCCGATCGAAACTGACAGTGAATACATAATCGTTTTCGTATTGTAACTATGCAAGCAAATACCCTTTTTGTTGAAAACACTCTTCGGTGTGACTGATTTTAATGAATGAGTGCTTCTGAATCTCATTTTCACACTGATTGCAAAATTGAAATTGTTTTCACGTACCACGTTAGAAATGTTTTCAATTCAAATTTGTATGATTTGAATATTTTTTTCTAATGTACGTACTGTAATAATATCACTATGGGCTTATGATTTGATAGAAAGGCTAAACAGGTTACAGTTTTAACTACTTCTTAAAATAAAAATAATGTATTACTAAGTTTATATTTTATATTTATATATTCATATATTTTTTGTATTTATTAAAATATACTAACAGTATTCACGCTAGACGGTGTACAAAATATGTGTTTCTCTTAAAATTGATAATTCCAAAGAGTGGAGGTTCTTGACATTTTTTCCCAATAATTCCTAAAGGTATTTTGTTTGATAATGAAAACATTCGCCCTTACATTTCGGTGGCCTACCCTTTTGTTTTAAAGGATATTAGAAAATTTATGTTTTTGTTACAGGAACTACCGTAGGAAACCATCTACGGCTAGTATGTGGGGATTTCCAGAAAGTTGTACTATTGGGTTGGTTTCAGAAATTATCACAGTTTCTTATGTGAATGGGATAGCAGAGCTAGATTACAACACTGGGGAAGGAAACAGTGACCATGCAACACTAATTTAACACCGGGCAAAAATATAGTAATTGACTTATTGATCCCTCGAAAATATTTTTGCCACCTCTCCATGTAAGTTTAGGTCTCCTGAAACAATTTGTGAAAACTATAAAGACAGTGAGTGCTTTAAATGGCTCTGACTTACGTTTCCTTCATTATCCACTGCAAAAATGAAAGCTCATATATTCCTTGGCCCACAAACTATAAAACTAATGATGGATAGAGTTCGACAATACTATAGGTCGAGAAGTGAAGGATGCCTGGAATGAATTCAGAAATGTTTTTAATTTCCTTAGAAACAAAAGAGACCCAAATTATGATAACACAGTGGGAGTGATGCTACAAAATTTCAAACAGATTCGTTGCAACATAAGTATCAAAGAATACTTTCTTCATTCCCACCTAAATTATTTCCCTGGTAATCTGGACGATTTTAGTGAGGAACAGGGGGAAATATTTGACCAGGATATAACAAAAATATGAAATGAGGTATCAATGGAATTGAAGTGTTCATATGTTAGTGGATGTAGGCGGACCAAAACCAGCTCAGCGGAAGATTCTTTGCAGTGTGGTGAACTCCATCATCCTGTATTGTGCACCGGCTTGGCGGCCCTGGATGGATAAATTCAGTAACCGACGTATGATGGAACGGGTACCACGGAAGGTAGCCCTCCACATTGCTAGTGCCTACCGCATGGTATCTACGAAGGCGATGCAGGAGCCTGCCTATGGCTCGAGTCCTTCTTCACAGGGCCATGCCTTTAACCATGCAATGTTGGTAACAGGAATGGAACTAAGAACTAAATATGGCACAGTGGATTAAAGTTTTGGTCCCATATGCAGAGCCCTGGGTGACTGGTTCACATGGTAACCTTGGCTACCATCTGACAGTTTCTTACCGGCCCTGGTTGGTTTAAAACCTACCTGCACATTGGCCCTAGTAGACAATGATTCATGCCAAAGCAGTGGCCTCCGAGACAAGCCTGCACACGCCATCCTAGTATGTGACAGGTGGGGTGCCATACGCCAGCGCTGTGAAGCTTTCGTTGACTTCCAACTCACTACTCATATTGTGCCCGCAATGCTGCAGAGCAAGTAGAAATGGGTGGCTGCTGCAGAGATGATCCAGAGGATTCTTATAGCCAAGGAGCAGGACGAACGAGAGGCTTAATTCTGGTTGAAGCATTGAGAAGTAATACCTCGCAGTGATTCCTCAGTAAAAGCAAATGCTGCCAGATTATTGTTGGATGTTAAAGAAGGACTGCCCTGAAGAACATACTTGAAGGAGAAAGGGGAGAAACGTTGAAGTGAAGTGCAGTATTGAGGCAAGGCTATGAATATATGAATATTTTTATAATTATTATTAATTAATGATTAATTAGTTGTAAATAAACTATAATTATGGCCTATTTTTTCATTCACAATTCTTGTTGAAGGTAATTTTTATTGTGTTGAACAGTTTTAATTTCATTTCTGTCACTTATTAATTGTACGAGAACAAGATGTAGTGGGGAAAAATGGAGATTATTTTCGAATTCAGCACAAAAATTATATGTATGATCACCTATCAGATTAAAAATATGTAAAATAAGTTTTGAAATGCAGAACGGTGCAATATTTCTTGGATATGTAATTAGTATAACTTGACATAAGATGCCTTGTTCAGAAACGTTCTATAACACAGCTCAATAACTTTAAAGGATTTAAAACCCCTCAAATATAAATAATATTTAATGTATTTAGTAGTAATTACAGCAATAATGACATAGTCAAAACGTTGCTTTCCATAGCTTTATTCAAATACTCATGTATGTGAAAGACACCACTTCTGGGTAAACAGTCCCTTCTGTTGATTCAGCTGTGTGGGTGGAAAATCCATGAATATAAACTATGTCATTGGAACGTGCGAACTTGTTTATGCATCTACTGTATGCCTTATCCGCAGTTGCAGGAGTGAATTTAGGATTTGAAATGTGCATATATCAGGATTTAGGAGGGGGAAATGCGCAGTAAGAGATGGCAATGAAAACAGAATTAAAACTGTAGTTTTGAATTATATATTTTGATTACGTATTCCTCTTTATATCCTTTGCTGTACTTTTATTTAAAATGACTTACATTATTAGATTACAGAGGAAATAAATGTTCTTCATAACCGAAGAAAATACGCATAATAACTCAATTTTAACGCAATTTAGTTAGTTATATTATAGCTGTAGTATTTTAAAAAATGTTCACTAAATTATCAATTTGTTTAACTTAGTAGTTCATATTATTTCTCTAGTACTTTATAGGTCAATTATGGAGACGCCAGGAAAATTGTTGTGATAATTTACGGACGCTAAATGCTGTCTCTTTCTGTATTGGGAGGGAAAGAGAGATTAAGTTTTCTCAGGTGTCCCTTTATCACGCTTGAGATTATTAAATTTAACTTGGGACCACCAACTTGACTTTCCTGCTAAGGGCTTTTATGGCCGAAAATATCCATCACCTTCCGCCAGACTTGAACCGACAACTTCAGGAACCAGAGGCCATCATGTAACTCTTATAACACGGAGGAAGACAAAGAAACATCAGTGAGATTCCTTATTAGCTAATCACTTAAATTTACTCCGATACAGTTTTCTTATATTGTTTTGTGATTAATTGCTTTGGTACTTTTTCCTTAAAAATAACCACCGCAAATATTAGACCAATGTTAGGCTGGCAAAGAGAGAGAGAGAGAGAGAGAGAGAGAGAGAGAGAGAGAGAGAGAGAGAGAGAGAGAGAGAGAGAGAGAGAGAAAGAGAGAGAGAGAAAGAGAAAGAGAGACACGCTTCTGATATAATGTTCGGTGGTTCGCTGTAGGTTGTATCATTTATGTGGTCTTAACACTCAAGCCGCTGTTTTGAATTTGGTGTTTTGGAAAACTTAAAGGGTTTCTTTATTTTGACAACTATACAAGGGCTGTTCAATAAAGAATGATCATAATTTTTACGGTCACAACTTTTCGCACCAAAATTCAACCTTATTATATCCTGTTAGTATAATGTGAAACAAACACGTCGTAGTAGTTTCATTGTTGGTACTACTGGTTCCCGCCTGTGACAACCAGGCGAATTCAGACATGTTCAGTATCGCCTACCGCGGCAATGGAGGTAACATGCAGTTAAAGTTGATGTTAGGTCCCGCGCCGTGGCCTTGGTCCCTGGTCACGGAAAGCGGCCCGGGGTCGATCCCAACCATGTGGTGGGGATTTTAGGTCCCGGGTACAGGACCGGAGCCCACTCAGCATCGTGAGAGTGGGGAGATCACGCTAGGTAAGCGGCCCAGGTCACGGAAACCAACATTCCGGCTGGGGGATGACGAAATGCTGACCACATCTCCTGCCCGTATCGGTTGGATGATCGTCCACCTCGGCCGTGCATAAGTAAGTGTGAGGCCGGCAGTCGGGTTGGTGGGTCTTGGCCCTCTAAGGGCTGTCGCGCCATGGGTTTTATTTTTATTTAAAGTTGATGTTATAGGTGGAACCGGAGTTTCTTCAAAACTAATTACTGCTGATGAAATTTGGCTACGTCATTTTCATCCTGAGAGCAAACAGCAAAGCTCAGTGTGGAAATCTCCTTCATCACCAACCCCCCCCCACCCAAAAAAAAAAAAAAAAAAAAAAAAAAGTGTTTGCTTCTGCTGTGAAAGTTATGGTCATCTCATTCTTTGATATTCATGGAATGGTTTGTCAGCATGTTGTACCTGCACACATCAGTAACTGGACAATACTAAAGGGATATCCTGAAAATATTGCACGTCCATATCAGGCGCAAAAGACCACATTTTCGTGAAGCAGGCTGGATGCTGCACCACGATAATGCGCGGCCGCTTATTGCCAATGTTATTGCTGAATATCTTGCAAAACTCAACGTGAAGTGCATCCCTCACTCTCCCTATAGTACGGATTTAGCCTCATGTGACTGTTTTCTATTTCCTAACTTGAAGAAACGCCTTCGCGGGAGGCATTATCCATCATCAGAAGCAGTGGTGAAGCCTGCGGAGGCGATTTTGAAGATCTCTAAAAATGGATTCCAGCATGTCTTTGAAGACTGCCAGAAACGCTGGGACAAGTGCATTGCATTCAGGGGAGACTATTTTGAGAAACAGCATCAAAATTATGAGGATCAGTAAAGGTACGTTGTCAAAAGTGATCATTCTTATTTGAACAGCCCTGGTTTTTACAGGAAGCCATAGCTAGTGCTGCGTACATTGCGAGTATGTATCAATCTTCATTTGTTAGTAAACAATCACAAAATGGAGATAACAAGTTTGGACTTAAGAGTCCTTCTAAAACACTACTAGAAACAAGATTATAAGCTACTGCCGCAGCTCGAAGAATATGGGATGTGGAAGGAGATGTTGTTACTGAGCGTGTGGTTCCAACGTTTCAACAATGGAGACGTAAACGCTAAATATTTACCACGTGCTGGAAGACCTAAAGTATGGAATATTGAGGTTACAAGTTCCGTAGGCTTTCAGTTCAATCCATAGCCCCCTTTTCGGATATTTTAGGTCTCTTTAAATATCCTTTTTAGACAGTTTGTAAGTTCTCAACTTGCTAGCTTAAGTCATCAGAGTAAAGAAGACTTTTTGCGGATATTTCCAGAAAATTCCACTAATACATTTTATGTTTAAATCATAATCTTTAGAGCTATTTACATTAGAATCACAAATTCATGACATGTTAAGGGTAGACTGGGATAGTGGTATTTTCTTGAAAGTTTTCGTGTCTTTCCGTCACGAAGGGAATAAACACGTCTTACCAAGGAATTAGGAAACTGAAGCTGTGATCTACGGAACAGGATCTTCAAATCCTCGTTGGGATTGGGGTTTCATTACGGAGGGGATTCGGTGCGTAGGTCACCATGCTGGGTCTCTTGTTCCTCCGAGAGGAAGGATGAGGCGAACGATACAGAGGGCGGCCGACAATGCAGAGGGCAGGGTCCATACAGTTTACTTGGATAGAGACTTCACCCGACAGGCTAGAACAACGAACTCTCTCCCCTACAGCTGGATGGCAACGAGCCCAGCAGCCGAGCCCTGATGGTCCCAAGATAGGCGATCCGAGCCCCAAATATCCCCGGCTGGCGGTCCCGAAATGGTCCCAGCAGAGGAGCTGAGGCCGGCAACCGACCTACCTGAGGAGGAAGGAGTTAACCTCAGAGCATATCATGCTGCTATGCACCGCCGAGGCACCCGCCGACACTTCTATCCTGAAACAGACCCACAGATAATAGATGTTGTGAAATGATAACGGAGATGAAAAGGAGGGACAGTAAATTTGGGGGATATAATTAACCTACCCAGCATTGATATAGCGACCCGGAAAACCCCCGAAAAACCATGGATCAGGTAGGTCGGCCATGGGAATCGAACCCGGGCCTCACGAATGCGGACCACAGACGAAACCGCCTGAGCCATCTCGCTCGGTCACATCAGCGTTACAGAAAATTCATGTTCCCATTTCTTACGTCATAGTTTTATTTTGTGGCAAGAAAATAATTATTGTTTGTATGATTCGCGAGTTATTGCTTTTTAGCACCCGTTTCAGACTACTTCGCTGTTTATAGACTTAGTTGTACCATGCTGAACACTGCCGTTTTAATGTTATTATAACCAGGCGGTTGTTTCCTCCTATTGAATACCTGCTTAGTATAAAGTCTTGTGGAACATATTTCATTAGGAGCTTCGCCTATTCACTGTGCGTGCTTCAATGCAATATAACATCGTATATATGCGTTTGTTTACAAATAATGAAACAAAATTCCATTAAAGCCCACTTAATAACGCAGTTGTGAGCTTCCCACTAAGGATCCGGCAGAGAGAAGAATCTTTGTATGACGTCGCCGTTCAAAACTGTAAAACAGTTGCCGAATGCGAACTCGGGTGGTAATTTCCGCTGTGATGAAACTGATGGAGAGAAAAAATCATGATCGATACCTTCTCTCATTCCTGTGCTTGGCATGTGTTTCTTTAGTCATTCCTGTGAATGAAGCACGCTTCATTTATAGCAATATTTCCGCCTGCTCATTCTTATATAAAAATATACTATTAAATATTAATTTAAAAGCTAGTTACACTTATGTATTAGTTAATAGAAAACATCTGAGGATTTTGTAGTAATATTTATGAAAATTTATCACGAAAAAGTCCTAGAAAATATTTATAAAGTGGTATGAAACTCGATATTTATTAGTTACTAGTAAATATAGGCTTAGTTACTAAGGAACTTCTTCTAGGTTTCGGTGCAAGTAACAGAACCACTTCCTCAAAGCTGTTCCTACCTTTGCGGGGGTCATTGGCTGGAGAAAAGCTCTAACGATTTTGATGAAAATACAAAATGACCATGATTATTCCATAACAAATAAAGAGACTGGACGGAATCCAGGAGATACGGGGTTCGAATCCCGGCCATGGCATTGAATTTCAGTTTGACTCTATCTATCCAAAACCGTAGCCTATATATGGCTAGTGTGAAGGAACGACTAATTTCCATCTATTAATTTAAATAATAAGAGTTTAATGAATCAAGTCTGGGAGTCAATTACTTACAATAATTGTTGTTGTTGTTTTCAAATGCTAGGCTTTGGCAATGAAGCCATTAGCTCTCTTGCTCTCCAATATTTCTGTGTAGTAGGTCCGGCAGGTAGGAGGTTAGATGTTCTTCAGTCATTTCCTCTTCTTTGTTGCATAGAGGACAATTTGGATTTTTATAAATTCCTATTCTGTGTAAGTTTTTGGCTAAATAATCTTGTTCCGTAAGTAATCTAAAATTTGCTAGTGCATTTTTACGTGGGATTTCTGTAATAATTTCTGGATTTTAATTAAAATGTTCCATTTTTTATCCTTGGCTTTGTTAGATATTGATTGGTTTTGTTTGTTTTTATATTCTCTTTTGATTAATATTTTTATGGATGTAAAGGGTAAGTTTTTATTTTTGTTCGGAATTAAATTTGTACCTTTTTGGCAAGAAATCACCTGATCCATTTCCAGCAATTCCAATGTACAGGTATCCACTGTAATATAATTTTTTCTGTTGTTTTTGAAGTTGTTGGATCATTTTCTCATTTTATATGTACTTATTGAACATAATGCGGCTTTGGAATCAGAAAGCATGGCAGCATTTTTGAATTTATCTGTTCTGTATAGAAAGTGTTGGTGTGAAATATGAATAGCCGTTACTTCTGCATCAAAGTTTGTTGTGTGGTATCCTGCAGTTAGATCCATCTGCATAGATATGTAGCCATTCTTCAGGTGGGTATCTATTGTTCACAGTTTCTAATGCTAGTACTTTTAGTACAGGTTTGGAAGCTTCAGATTTTGTAACTATTTGTTCTAAATCTAATTGAATATTAATTGGTTTAAAAGTCAGTATGTTTTCTTTGATTAAAATGTTTTGTTTAGAATTAGGAAGATTCAGACCTGTTTTTAATTTCATAACTTTGTGTAGGAAACTTGTTTATGTTTCCATCTTGTTTGGTTGTAGTAATCTTTTCTCCCATTTTGTTGTTTTTAACCGCAACATTTTTTCATGTTGTATTAGTGCCTGCTCCTCTAAAGTTAGATACTTACTAAATGCCTAATTTAGTTAAAGTTAGTTACTTACAATAGCAAGTCGCCACAAACGGTGTATCTCGAATACGAGAGATCCTAGTAGTTTATCATGAAAATATAGGAGTCAATTGCAGAATTTAATGTCATGATGGCACGTCGAACATGGTAGCTCAAGGGGTAAGAGTGCCTGGACGGAAACCAGGAGATTCGGGTTTCAAATCCCGGCCATGGCATTGAATTTTTCAGTGTAACTCTATCCAAAACCTTAGCCTATATACAGCTAGTGTGAAGGAACAATTAATTTCCAGCTATTAACTTAAATAATGACAGTTTAACGAAAGAAGCCTGGGACTCAAGTACTTCCAGTAGTGAATCGCCACAATATACGAGAGCCCTTAGTGGTTTACCAGGAAAATTGGTTAATTGGAGAATTTAATGTCAGGATGACACGTTGGCCATAGTAGCTCAATGGATAAGAGCGACTGGACGGAAACCAGAAGATCCGTGGTTCAAATCCCGGTCATAGCATTTGAGTATGAATCTATCCAGAACTTTAGTCTATATACGGTTAGTATGAAGGAATGATTAATTTCCATCTTTCTCCAAATAGCCTTTGAGGTCCTCCTAATTTAGAATGCCTTTTGTATAGCTAGTACATTTACCTTAGAAGAAAGTTAATGTCGTTAAGCTACCCAATGTCAAACACATTTTATGGCGTTACTATTTCAGAAATGTTCATCGCGATCGGTTTGAACTTCGAAGTACTTAAGAGTTTTCCCAATGGAAAATGGCTACTTTTCTTCTCTCGTAGCTATATACGAAAGGAACGGAATTTCAAAGGTGCCCTAACACACTTGATTATCGTCCCTGGTGCCCTTGTACCTAAAAGTAAAAATGTAATACCATACAGTATCTCAATTGTGTTAAATTAGTCTTAAAAATAATTTTCTAAATAATAAGTAGCGAATGTTATGAATGTAAAACACAGCTTTTATGCTCATTATTATTAGTGCCTTTCTGTTCTATATGCTTTTTTCTCCTTTTTGACATTTCTATCGAACCACAGTCATTAATGAGTACGTTTTACCCTAGAGCGCGCTTTCTAATTCCCAAGTTCTGACATGAATCATACTCGGCTATTACTAGTGTTCACTATTCTCAGTTTGACTAGATGCACTGAAACTCCCATTTCTCATTAGATATGATCGTACTGTGCTTAATGTGTTCCGAGTGCCGCTTTCATACAAACAGACTGCTTCAATAGACATGATCAAAAATTCAGTAGGATGCATCAGCGCCCGAGCTGGCGTTGCCTGTAAATTGCATTTCCCTTCTCTGATGTTATATTCGAAATGACAGTGACGACTATATCGAGTTATTCTCTTTAATGTTCTTACACCTAGATGCTTTATTGGCATAGGTTTTCTGGTTTCAACCATTGTCAAACAGTTCGGAATCCACTTGATAAATCTAATCTGTCTACAAATTGCTTTTCATTACAAATTACCCAAAAACTTCCTATGATCACTGAATCTGGGAGACCTATAAAAATGAATTCTTCTGTTCGTGTTCATTACTTGGCTAGCTGGTAACTGGTTGTTTGTGGCCACACATATAAGAGTAATATTAACCAGTATCAAAATTGGAAAACTTAAATGTTTTATATATTGTGACTTTGTGGGTTCGTGAAATTAGAAGATCAGGTTACAAACACCAAAAATTGCTCTTTATTTTCGTAGAAACACACTTCGGTCAACAGCTACAGTAGCAGAATTACGTAACATACACAAAAAACTTGCAAGATCATCGACCGCAAGAGTTCACTTTAACAGCTGTTCACACACGCGTTCAACTACCGACTGACTGACTGTGGCGGGCGGCGGCTCCTTTTTATATATCACCCACTCTCCGGAATGTTCTGAAACAATCAAGACGGCGCTAGAAGAAAGACCAACTCTCCAGAAATCCGTCTCTCTCCCCCCCCCCAACGTTTCGGCGAGCTTTTATCTCCGCACCACCCTGTCCGTCTCTTTGAACTCATCCCTCGCGCCGAATCGCCTCAACATTGCATTCGCGCAATATGGATGTTCTTTAACTGGTATATTCTTAGTGTTCAATTCCATATCGGGGGGAAAAGGCTGCTCAATTTTGCTCAGGAGCCTTTATCAATTTTGAGGTTCTTTATATGCCGTAAATCTGTGACATGAGGCTACTGCCCCTTTTTTTAAGTACATCAACGTTAAATCATATCGGAAAATGAATGAAATGGATGAAATGGTGCTCAAACGAGCTAAGGGTCCACAGAGCCTAGAGCTACTCAACATTCGTCTTTAAAGATAAGGGGAAAACCCGGAAGAAACCTTATCCAAGTAAATCACCCTGACTGAGTTTTCAACTCGAGACCTCTTGAATGTGAGGTAGACACGCTAGCGTCTACGCTACCGAGGCAGCCACCACTTCCTTTACTTCCCTTCGAAACCAAGTCAAAAGAAGAAAGCATTGTCCTCCACCAGGTTTGAAGCCCCGATATGACTAACTAGAGGCTAGCATATTACCCCTAGACGATATAGTTACGTGCATAATGCTGAAAATAAAAGAACTTACGTATTGTGGTCTTGTTTTGCTGTTAATGAATCCATGGCGGAGGGGAAAGAAAAGAATAATTGCATAATATTACAAAAAATTGTATTTTAACGGAAATACTTTAAATTATACTATGAATAAACATATGTACGTGAAAGAAACAGTGTCAAAATGGAAAATATGAAGGAAAATAAGAAAATATAAATAAATATATATCTTAAGAGCAAGGTATTTATACTTTATGGGGTTGGAACAAATTAATTTCGTAGGTTATTTTGAAATCCTCACACTAAGGTAAAACGAAACTGATGCTGATGTTGTCTTTTTTCTTACTTAATACTTATAACTTCAATTAAAAACATAGGCGTTAACGAAATTAAGAGGTCTGCACATGAGACGTCACATTCGCTTAACTTATGTACTTGCTGAAAAGGATGTTTGAGACTTCTTCCAAAAGAATAGCTTGCATTTTCTGAACGTTAAAAGGAAAGCTTTTTGAATACAATATACGGACCTGCAGCTCATTGTAAACAGGAATTATTTTAAAACAGAGAAATTGCAAGAATTTTAGGATCTCGTAAAGGAGTGTAGAGATTTTCATAAACACGATGAGTTTGCCTAAATATTATGAGCTGTGACATTTTTGTCATACGCATGGAATTCTACACAGCAAGAAATATCACTACCATTAGCCTTAGGATGATAGGAAGTAGTAATTTTTGGAACACTATTATTTCATGTTTGTCCATCTAATTATAATAATGACAATAATCCATAAATTCAGTATAAAGGCTTCTTAAGCCGTTGTATAGGTTTCCACCATCAACTTTTGACCTAAAGTGAACTGTCCAGCATAAGTAATTAATCTTATGTAATGCCTGCATAACAAAGACCATGTACATCTAATTCGAACGTTGTCAGCTACAGAATAATTCCGAACAATTTTATGGCCTGACAAAAAGACAAAGAAACTGCGAGTTCATGTAATATTTTTTTATCTCTCTGGCGTCGATCATGAAGTGATAGTACTTAAGTCTTCCATGTATTGTGTATCCTTTGTTTTATACATGTTTGTTACTAAAGGCAATTCCGTAAGTGTAACATAAGGGAAAAGAATACACGGATGTACAGACCACGGGCAAAGCTATGCATTTATCAATGAAATCAGCCGAATTTGTATAAACTTCTGTTGAATACGATTAAAACAAATTTGGATAAACTGCTATATCTGTGTGAATTTTTCGAAAGTGGAGAGAGATAGTATCCTGTTGTACCAATCAAAAGTATACAATAACCAAGGCATTATAGCGTTCTCGAAGAGGTTATTTGAGAATAAAGGCATACGACAAAATTTGAGACAGACACATTAGCTTTGTTCCACAAGCTCCGAGATCTCATTGAGAACCTAAGTAAATTAACCATGGCACTAATATAAATTCTGGTTTTTACTGCTATTCAATGTTTGGTAACCATATAAGTAGTATATAAAGGCTTTTTCCAGATCACTTTGCATAAATGGAGGGGAGGGGGGTGTGAGGACCACCCAAGATGTTGCAGGTGGTATGGAAACATGTCACAACTTGCATTCCCAGGGGGCTTTTTTTTTAATTGAAGCCATAAATTATTGTAAATGTATGTTACAGATAGAGACTTCGCGACATCAGACGTCTGTGGAAGGGGGAGATGAGATCGGCCACCTGTTACTAGACAAAGATTATGTGGGAGAAAACACTGAAATCCATTCCCAGGGGGCTTTTTTTTTAATTGAAGCCATAAATTATTGTAAATGTATGTTACAGATAGAGACTTCGCGACATCAGACGTCTGTGGAAGGGGGAGATGAGATCGGCCACCTGTTACTAGACAAAGATTATGTGGGAGAAAACATTGAAATCCATTCCCAGAGATTTTTAAGGGATGTCATAAATTATTGTAAATGTATGTTTCAGATAGAGACTTCGAGACATCTAGTGTCTGTGGAAGGGGGAGATGAGATTGCCCTCCTGTTACTCGTCAAAGTTTATGTGTTATGGAAGGGGGCATACATGTCTCGTGAGATTGTCCCGAACCCGTTGGGACATTGTTAATAATGTTGGGGTTGTAACACAAATTAGCGTCACATAAAGTTTTACCCAACCCCACACAACCGCAGTAAGAGGTGAGGGTTCTCTATCCTTCGCTACATCTGTCGTCTGTGGAAGGGGGAGATGAGATCGACCACCTGTTACTTGGCAAAGATTATGTGGGAGAAAAACACTGAAATGAATTCCCAGAGATTTTTAAGAGAAGCCATCAATTATTGTTTCCAGCATCCAGAGAGAAGCAAGGACTCTGGAAAATCCGTCCCCAACTTGTAACATTATCCATGACAAAGATTATGCGTTCATACTTTAAACTTATTTTCACTTTGTTTTTAATCGCGTTACGAATGTTTTCTTCTCTCGTTTACTATGATTACAATGTGCGCCTTCTTAGAACTGCTTATGACAAAACGTTTTTTATTTTCTTCATGGGGCTTAAAGATACAGAGTTTGAATTTAGGTGAAACATTTCATTTACGTATACATTATTCTTAATACCTGCTAATATTCTAAAGCATTTGCGCTAGCTTCTTTTTTTTCTGATCTATCTGCGAACTGATTTTCGTGAGATAATTAGATAGAGGATTACTTAATATTTCAGACTCAAAAGTATACTCTGGAAGCGATTGTTTCACGCACACACGCGTACAAGCAAGCACCATAGAGAGGGAAAGAAAGAGAGAGGGAGGGAGGGAGTGAGAGAGGAAACAAAACTTTCGGAGAAAAGACCAAATTCTGTGCAAAAGTTACACACAACCGTTTAACCTCGCATGTGGCCAGTGATGACCAACTGGGCATTTAATTAACTACATTGAAGGACTCCAAATAATCTCCCATTCAAGGAAATATGTAATGTATTTCTTCATTTACAGTTGCTTACAGGAGAACATTCTCCAGTTCTTGTAAAAGGGTTTTAGCGTTAAGAATGAAAAGATAACCGTAATTGGTGAAGCGTAATAACGAATGTACACCACTTAGCGAAATTTAAAATGATCCCACTTGGAAATCAATACCATTCTTTTACTTTCAATGTTTATGACCAAGGCAGGGCGCCAACAATTAATGCTAATTTTTAAAAAATCATTTGAAATAAATAGTCCTCTGGCTAAGAACGTAAATAGTACTCCATCTATAGAATAACATGAAAATTGATGGGAAAACAAAAAAATAACTGCAATGGTTAATAGCCATTGGATCTATGTTCGAATCTCATGGATGTAACTCAAATAAATCTGAATATATATATAGTGTACTCATGAAACAAATGGTTTAAAATGAATATATCAGGCACACACATGCACACACATACACATACGCACATAGTCATACACACACACACATGCACACACATACACGTACACATACGCACATAGTCATACACACTCACATGCACACACATACACGTACACATACGCACATAGTCATACACACTCACATGCACACACATACACGTACACATACGCACATAGTCATACACACTCACATGTATACGAATGTACTGAGGAGAAGCGTCATTTGCAGTTATAACATCTTTTTCAGACTGTACCGCACGTAGAGAAGGAAATATCTTTGGATGACAGAGGGGAGAGGGAAAATCGAAAGTCTCAAAACGCTCTATACAGGGCTCGCTAGACTAGTGGAGGGGAGGATTTTGAAATCGCTATAAAAACGATTGTTTGATAGACAATTATTCAGTCTGTAACATTGCACAGCCAACACCCGTCAGACAGCAATTCTTCCTTCTTCGGGATATTCATCCAGACTTCATTTTATAAAAAGGTAAGCGATTCATTTATAATTACAGTGATATAATTATAGAGAGTGTTTATTTGCAAGAAAATATATTGAAGGGAATTTTCTCTTATCAGTGATAAAAGATGTATAGACTGTGTGCATTTTTCAAGAATATTTCTTGTTCAAATCACAATCGAAATTATTAACTTATAAGATGCTCATTGCTTCATAATTATAGAGAGTGTTTATTTGCAAGAAAATATATTGAAGGGAATTTTCTCTTATCAGTGATAAAAGATGTATAGACTGTGTGCATTTTTCAAGAATATTTCTTGTTCAAATCACAATCGAAATTATTAACTTATAAGATGCTCATTGCTTCATAATTATAGAGAGTGTTTATTTGCAAGAAAATATATTGAAGGAAATTATCTCTTATCAGTGATAAAAGATGTATAGACTGCGTGCATTTTTCAAGAATATTTCTTGTTCAAATCACAATCGACATTATTAACTTATAAGATGCTCATTGCTTCATTTAACTTATAAAATGCTCATTGCTTCATAGTTATATCGTAATCTCTATTATTTCAGGAAAACAAGATGCATCCTAGAAAAAATTGGGTAAATAAATTGACCCTTGCCGGCAGAAAGCGTAAAGCTCCCGACAGCGAGCAAGCGTCGCCAATATTGCCTGGGGTGGATTACATCATTCCACCGCCCACAGATTTTCAAGATGATGAATGTTCCTGTCGGAATTGCGGCTATAGGATTGCACTAGAATGGCTTGAAAACACTAATGCAGGTATGCAATACTCTTTCATAGTTTTGTATTTGTACTTTTTACCACTTTCCCCATTGCATGCAACTATGAGTTTCTTTCAGAAGATTGCGCTAATTATTAATTAGTTTTTCCACCGAATCTCCTGCTCGATAAGACATAGGTCACTCTATTGTAACTTTTAAACTAAGGGCCTGAACATAGGCGAATTTATACTCAAATAAATTCTCTAATTGAGATCTTCAAGTATATATATAGTTATTTTTTGTATATATTAATCTAGTTATTTTACTTTCAAATTTTACATTTTAAATTTTAACTTTTGGTCTCATATGTGTTGTATAGCAGATAAAGAATAACTGTAATTGACAAAATGGATATAGTTTCAAATAAACATAGTCTCTGTATCATTTATATATTAGAAAGATATATATCAAAGGCATATAATGCGCAATACGCTTATCTACATTTACAGCCATCCGCCAACTAAGAAATAGAGTATAATGAAATGGTTTATGCTTCAAGCACTTTTTAGTGTCGCAAAGCAGGTTGTAGTGTAATAATATTGGAATATAAGAAAAGGAATTTGCCATTAGCTATCATTGCGTGTGTGTTTTTTCAATTATATCATTGCCGATAGTTGAGCTTGTTTCACTATATTTATTCTTACAGGATTTTAAGCTAGTAATATGATTAATTTCTCCGATTTCAGAGCCAGGACCAATGCCAGATCCCGAAGCCGAATGGTGCGGTTGCACCAATTGCGTGTACAGGATCCGGCTCTGCGAGCTGTTACATCCCATGCAATGTAAGTGCATTTGACAAATTATTTTCATTAATTAGAAGCAGGCATTCTTTCCATTAATGTGTACTTTAGCATATACATGCATATTATACTGCTTGCGCTTTCTTCTCCATCTCCTTCTTCTTCCTTCTCCATCTCATTATTATTATTATTATTATTATTATTATTATTATTATTATTATTATTATTATTATTATTATTATTATTATTATTATTATTATTATTATTATTATTATTATTATTATTATTATTATTATTATTATTATTATTATTATTATTATTATTATTATTATTATTATTATTATTATTATTATTATTATTATTATTATTATTATTATTATTATTATTATTATTATTATTATTATTATTATTATTATTATTATTATTATTATTATTATTATTATTATTATTATTATTATTATTATTATTATTATTATTATTATTATTATTATTATTATTATTATTATTATTATTATTATTATTATTATTATTATTATTATTATTATTATTATTATTATTATTATTATTATTATTATTATTATTATTATTATTATTATTATTATTATTATTATTATTATTATTATTATTATTATTATTATTATTATTATTATTATTATTAGCACATTGAATGTCTTATTGTTATTTCGAATATATGTAGCTAATATGTCTAGTTTTTCTTTATTATTGTGTAATTGCTACATGTTTCTTTTATTAAAGATGGTGAACCAATGTCCGTGCAGGAGGATCTCCAGCGTCCAGCAGCACCAGAGGTTTCAGCGCGAGACCCGAAGAGGCTCCGTCACACCAGCAGCGAAGAAGACCGCATCCCTCCCGCATCCATCAGGAACACAGGAAACCGGAGGGAGGAGGAGGCAGTGGCGGGGCCTTCAGGTCTCTGCAGGCCATCTCCTTCATCATCATCATCATCATCACCGGCAGAAAGGGTATGTAGAAATGATCATTTTGACCTAGAATGCAAAACTATCGAGTCAGCATTCAAGGGTCGTATTTTCAACAGCAAAATTGAAAATACGGCGGGAATAATGGTCCCCAGCGAGTTTCTGGATGAATGCAAGAGTCTTGTTATTAGAGAAATTGAATCCACATTAAAGAGGAGCATATCCGGATTAAAGATGAGTTGTTCACTGAACGTCTCATACTTAATTCAGACACCTGCCCATGAAAACGTGGAATCGGTTTATTTTAATTCCAAGACTAAAGAGATCCAGCAATCAACTAACGTGAATGATATCTTCCGTGCAATGAAAAATGAAATTTTAGAAAACCTAGCCTGTTTTGAAGGCCAAGCAAGTTCAAAGACTTTGTTCGCAATCCACTCGCTAGTAAACAGTGCAGCAGAATATAATCCTCTTCGCGCTTCAGGGTATATTGAGTTGCCTGCATGCATCAGGAGGAAGAATGCTATTCTTAACATTAAGAATAATGATGATTTTTGTTTCGCTTGGTGCATGTTGGCTTCAAAATTTCCCGCTAAGATAAATAGATGTCGTCCATCATCGTACCCTAGGAACTTGCTATTCAAAGCATTCAATTATGAGCAAATTACATTCCCATTTCCAATTGATCAAATTGAACGATTTGAGAAGCAAAATCCTGATGTATCTATAGCTGTATTTGCTCTAAATGCCAACAACTCGGTGGAGTCTATTCGCAAGCCATCAGAGAGGAAGGCTAGCCAGGTTAACCTGCTGATCATCGATGATGGTGATAAGTCTCATTACTGCCTCATTACCAACATATCGAGGCTTATTAGAAGTCAGATAACTACGAATCCCAAGAAAATGTGGCTATGCGAGGCATGCATGACAAGGTGTCCTAATGAGGATGCCTTGAGATTGCATAAACTGAAATGCAATAAATGTCAGACACTCAAAATGCCTGCGCAGGGTGAGAGTTTATCGTTTAATGCATATTCCAAGTCTGCTCCTGTACCTTTTGTTATTTATGCAGATATCGAATCTGTTTTGAGGAAGGTTCACTCATGCGAGCCCTCAGACGCAGAGAGCTGGACCCGATCCATACAAGAGCATGAGGCGATATCTATAGCGTTGAAAGTTATATGTAGGCATGACCAGTCATTGTCACGATTTAAGCTCTTCAGAGGCGCTAATGCACTCGATGACTTCTTCACTGAACTTAGGAAGATTGGTGATGAAGTCATTGAGGTATACAAGCAAATTATACCACTGCAAATGACACCCCTGAATGAGCAGGATTTCGCCAATGCTGATCAATGTCATATATGCAGGAAAGGTTTTGCTATAGATGATATCAGGGTGAGGGACCATTGCCATATCACTGGAGCATATCTCGGAGCGGCGCATAATGCTTGCAATTTGAATAGGAAATTGCCGAACTTCATTCCAATTTTTTTTCATTGCTTAAGCAATTATGATAGCCACTTCTTGATAAGGCACATGGCTTATGACAATGGGAACATTTCGTGTATAGCACAATCTTCTGAACGTTATATTGCATTTAGCAAAAGGTATAGGGGCTTAGAATTCAGGTTCCTCGACAGCTACAAGTTTCTTGATGATAAGTTATCCAACCTAGCTGATATGCTAGATGACGATGACTTCAAGGTCACTAATGCCGAGTATTCGAACCCAGAACACCTGCAGCTAATGAAGTGCAAGGGAATATTTCCATATACTTATCTAGATTCTGTCGAAAAGCTCCAAGAAGAGGAGCTTCCACCCATCGAGCTTTTCGATGGTATTTCGGAAGAGGAATATGCCCATGCGCTTAAGGTGTGGAGCACATTCAACATAAAGAATCTCGGGGAATATAGTGATCTTTATTTGAAGACAGATACGCTTCTTTTAGCGGATGCTTTTGAAAAGTTTAGAGACTTGTCACTGGAGATGTATCATCTGGACCCAGCATGGTACTACACCTTACCATCGCTAGCTTTCGACGCCATGCTGAAAACAACTGGAGTCGAATTAGAGTTACTATCGGATCCCAGTATGCTAGAATTTTTCGAGAAAGGTATTCGTGGGGGTCTTTGCACAGCATCAAAGCGCTACTCCAAAGCCAACCATGAATATATGGTAGACTATAAGCCTGATCAAAAAAGGAACTTTCTAGCATATTTGGATGCGAATAACTTATATGGGTGCTCAATGGCAAAAACTTTACCGCATGGCAACCTGAGATGGCTTGAGAGGAATGAAATAGAGAGCATAAACTTCGCCAGGATCCCCGAGGACTCCAAGACAGGATATGTTCTAGAAGTAGATCTAGAGTATCCTGACCATCTCCACGACGCCCATAATGATCTTCCTCTCTGCCCCCAGAGTGAGATACCACCCGGCAGCCAATACAAGAAACTGATTGCAAGTCTCACTGACAAAAGCAAATATGTCTTGCATTATAAAACCTTGCAGCAGTGCTTAGAATTAGGGCTGATATTGAGACATATTCATCGGGTGGTATCGTATGACCAAGCTAAATGGCTTAAGGTTTATATTGACCTTAATGCCAATAAGCGAGCCAGGGAAACTTCTAAGTTTGGTCAAAACCTCTGGAAGAAAATGAACAACGCTGTGTACGGCAAGTTTATGGAAAACGTGCGTAACCACCGTGATTTCCGTATAGTAACTGCCTGGAAGCAAGCACGGAAATATACGGCACGTCCAACGTATATAAGGAGCATTCTTTTCCATGAAAACTTGGTTGGCATAGAGTTGGCTAGAGAGGAGATCCTCATGAACAAGCCAATCTATATTGGTCAGGCGATTTTAGACATCTCAAAATTTATTATGTATGATTTTTTTTATCATGTAATGAAACCCCATCTGAATGATCTTGTCCTGGATTATATGGACACAGATTCATTCATTCTGGAAACAAGTTCCGATATATACCACTTCATGAAGATGCATCCCCACCTTTTTGATACCTCAAATTATGCACCCGATAATGTATACGGGATAAAGCCGGCCAATAAGAAAAAGATTGGGTTGTTTAAAGATGAATTGGGTGGAAGGGTGATGACCGAATATGTTGGTCTCAGAGCAAAGCTCTACAGCTATAAATATGACAAACAAGCGGTTATGAAGGCGAAGGGGATTACCAAAGGTGGAATGCGAACAATCACCTTTGAGAAATATTTCGAGTGTCTACTGGATTTGAATAAAAAATTTTTGGCTAAACAAATTTGCTTCAGAAGCACCAAACATAAAATTTCGACGGTCGAAATTAATAAAATTGCATTGCACGGAGGAGACACTAAGCGTAAGCTTATTGATGGCTCCCATGCAACACTTGCGTGGGGCCATTATTCCCTCAGGTCTTCATGAGACATTTCACCCTAACCTGGATGCCCCATCTCCATCTCGTGTACATATGTATATATGTATAAATGTATACTTTTTATTTATTTATTATTATTTTATTGTAAATACTATTCATAAAGGGATAGGAACTTTTCAGAAAATAAAAAAACATACATATATGTTTTGAGATGCAGCGTTCTTTATTTCACTACGATTGTTTTTTTACAATAAATCCTTCCTGTCAATCCACTGGCTATTAGGGAATCCATACCACTTCACAAGAATCCTGTTTCCTTGGTGCCTCAAGATCTTCTCAACCAAATAAGTGTTGGGAAATAGTGATGAGTGAAGTTCATGGCCGTAGAAAGCTCCCTTTATTTCCTCGCCGTCCTTATCCTTTAGAATGTATGTGACGGGATTGGTTTGCTTCACCTTAGCCACTTTGAAGATTTCAACGCTCCAGTTTGGTTCAAACCCCTTTTCAAAATGTCCTTTATTTTTTGATATCCTCACATAATCACCAACACTAAACTTTCTGGCACTCCTCTTCTCTATTGGCGGCTCATCATAATTGTAAACAGACAAAAGAAGATCATTGTTCTGCACTTCACGAGGCTTCATTCGGATAGTGGTGTGGTAAGTGTCATTGTATTTTGCAATGATTCTAGGTAAGAGATCTAGCCACTTGTAGGAACCTTGGGCTAGAAACTCTCGATACATCATATTCTTTAATGTTCTTATTAACCGTTCCACGGCTGCAGCCTTGACATGTGTATAAGTACTGTAGTGATTGATATTATACTTCTCCATTAAATTCTTGAAGTGTTTGTTATAAAATTCTTTCCCGTTATCACTCTGTATATGTCTGGGAGGTGTTTTCATGTCATGTAATATATCCTCCATAGCCTTTGAAACTTGGAGCCCCGACTTGGTCTTTAATGGCTTGGCATACGCCATTTTAGAGTAGAAGTTGACTGCAATAAGGATATATTTGAAGTTCTTATTTATTCTTGCATGCGGTATCATCTCCACCAGGTCGATCTGCACCAGATCATGTAGTCCTTTACTGATGATCTTGCGCCGTAAAAAGTTCCTCCGTGCAGGAGCATGAAGTTCACTAGCTATATGTTGCTTTACTTGGGTCATGCTATAATTTTAGCCGATTTCAGTTCTTGAATTATCTCCCTAATTTCTTGGGTATGATTGTTATTTCCTGCGTCCCTAGATGCAACAAGAAGCCTGAGGCGATTTACCAGGTCGTTGGGGTCGTTCCAATAGATGTAGTCTTGCTCTGCGCCAGGACGATGCTCCTTCCACTCCAATCCTAAACCCTTGTGTTTCTTCACTAATGGACGTATAACACTTTTATACTTGTATGAATTGCCTGCCCTCAGCTGTCCATGCTTGCTATAGTTTCGCCGATGCACTAGAGTTGATCTCAGTATTTTTCCATAAGTATCCAGATCCTCTTCTGTATATGCATGCATTTCAGGGATCCTCTTAAAAATGAGTTCACTTAATCCAGGTGTAACCTCATACGCTTCTTCACCTACTCGAATTCGATTATTAATAAAGTCAATGATCTTGTTTCCCAGCATGTAGCTACCATCTTCGTATCTTATACCATATGATGCATCTAATTCATTTCTGTCCTTCTTTCGAACTTTCTGGAGATAGCTAATTATTTTTTCTCTTTTCTCATCCTCAACTGACACATTATTTTTTATCTTGCTTTCCTCAGCCGATGTTGTAGGTGTATTGTTTTTCTGGAGTTGTAAGATATCACGCAGCGGTTCTGTTACTGGTTGAAGAGCCTCGCTCATTACTCTCTGGGTATCAAGCTGGTGGCCTTTTAACGCTCTCAACTTTTCGCGTATAGCCTTAGAATGCTTGGCTATAGATTCCTTTAGTCTTATGCTTTCACTGTCCATTGTGCAAATGGTCTCATGCTAAGAGATTGCATTTATTTATAGCATCGGTGTTGGTAAGAGTTTATATTCAAGCACTAACTCGATGTGTAAAGCACCTCGATCGAATGCACGATTAGTAAGTGGAGTGAATGATATGCGATCGCCCTTTTTAATGATTACAGGAAAGGTCTTAATGGTATCCTTGTTTATTGAGATTGTAATGTCGGTTTTGCGATGAGCAAGTATACGTTCGCCGCTCCTCAATTCTTGTTCTGGCACTACAATAGTGCAAGATAAGAGATTTGCATCTATTGTAAATGAATAGTATCTGTCAGCTGTAGAAAGTATGTACGCGCCGTTACCAGTCCTGGGAGGAAATGCTTGTAGTTGAATAACAAGATGTCCTCTCATTAATGATAGCCTCGTTTTCAATGTATCCACTGTTTTAGCAATCTGTTCGGTAACTGCCTTTGCACGTTCAAAATTGGTGCCAAACTCTTTGCTCTGCCTACTCATTTCACTTGATAGCATATTACATCTATTTTCTAGTGTTTGATGGACTTCTTTAGCTTGAGTAATAGAATTCTTCAGCGAATCCTCAGTTTCTTTTGTAGACTGCGCCAGTGCATCCATCGCATTGTTTGTCTTGTTCAAATGTTCTCTAATTGTTTTCAGGTTCTTGTCTATCAGTTTTTCAATTTCCCTTATAACAAATTTGTTTAAGTTATTCCATGTCTCGTTTGCCTTTTGAATAATCATGCTCCGGAGAAATCTTTTATTTACAGCGTCCAGATCCCCCACAGGATCTGCTATATCAATGATTCGCTTTTTGCTAAATATGATGTTGCCATTATTATCTCGCGGCTGAATGCGAGAGTTCATATACTCGGTAAAGAACTTTCTATTTACCACATCATTATCATGAATAGGATCTAATAATACTTTTAATCTGATATTATCAATCACTATGTTATTTTCTTGATCACTTTTGAAAATATACTTTGAAACCAAATCCTTGATCATGACCTTAACGTTTGTCTCAATTCTCCCAGTATTCTGCTGCGAGAAAACAATCATCCTATTTTCGAGTGCATCCACATATCGTTTAGTGCTCGCATCATTATCTTCTTCAGGATCCTGGACTATACATAGCCTCTTGTTCTTAAATTGATAATTACCTTTCCCATCTCTGTTAATGATAAAGTGCTGAAGTGATCTTTTGGTTGGGGGAGCTCTCCGTGCTCCGAACCTGTCAATACTCATGATGAACTTCAAATGACATTTTCCTTATTTTCTACTTTAATATATACATCAAACCCATTCCTATATCGACCGCCATTGATAGAGAATTCAGGAACAATTGTTACGAATGGTCTTCCTTCTGATCCCCTCTCCCAGACACCTTTGCACAAGTCTTTAAATTCTGTATATGTCATGTCAGTGTTTACATAATCTTCATATATGTGTTTCAGATTTAAATTATCTTGTCTAAATAGAATAATCATATTGGTATTATCGCGAATTAAATGTTTCGGGACTTTCGCATAGGACTGTGCTAAATATATTGAGTCGACGTTTCGATGTCTTCCCATGCTGTAAAAGGAGGCAATCTTTCCTTGCTTTTCAGTGATGACATCATCAAATATAAATATTGAGTTTTCTTTAACGTCGGTGGGATGTAATACGCTTTCTCCATCCTCATAGGTTTTTATTTCGATGCCATCAATGTTTCCGAGTAGGTTTATGAGATATTGATACTTTGGTTGATAAAGGGACTTTGAGTATATGTGCACATTTTCAAAGCGCAAGCCATTCTCGTGAAGCAGCCAATTCAGAAGTACATTGGTTTTTCCTGCACTGGAACTTCCTAGAATAAGAGCTCTGACGTTAGAAGGAAATAGCTTCCCATGTCGTTCGCGCCTGAAATCACTTTCAAAGTCTAGCACCTGAATAGGTAGGGAGCAATCTTGCTTCACAAGCTCCATCCTAACGACTGAATTTTAAGTGCATACCTAGTGTTTATATATACTTGCGAAAATGGGGTATCTTAATGGATGTGAAATTCTTCAACAGGAGACGTTGATTCGAAAATTGTATAAAATATGAGGGCAAATCATAAAATAGAGTAGTTTATGATGGTACATAGGAGGAGCAAGACCTCCAGAGGATCAGGGATACTTAACTCCCTTATTAATCGCCTACCATTTGAAGTACACTTACCCGGTTACAGATATTGCGGTCCAGGGACAAAACTAGAAAAACGCCTCAAGAGAGGAGATCCTGGAATTAATTCTTTGGACGAAGCTTGTAAATTTCACGACATCGCCTACGCAGAGCGCAAGGACTCCGCCTCGCGAAATATTGCAGATAAAATATTAGCAGAGAAGGCGTGGAAAAGAGTTCAATCATCAGACGCTAGCCTAGGGGAAAAGTTGGCTGCAAGGCTGGTAACATCAATTATGAAGGGCAAGGTAGCTATTGGTGCAGGATCCCGGAAAAAGAAGCATGGTGGATTTCTGCCTCTCATACCAATTATTGCAGCCTTAGGGGCTGCAGCCGGAGGTGCAGCTCAAATTGCAGCAGCAGTGAATAAGAAGAAAGTTGCAGATAAACAGCCTGCAGAAATGACGCGACATAACAGGGAGATGGAAGCAAAAGGAAAAGGTCTCCGAGGGAGAAAAAGTAATAAGAAAAAGATTAACAAGAAGAGAACTGGTGGTTTTCTCCCAATGCTACCGCTCGGCGCATCTTTAGCTCTTGCTTCCAAAATTGCCAGAGCCATAAAAGCAAATAAGTCTACTAAAAGAAATGGTCTGAAGAGGAGGAAGCAGTCCCAGAATAAGCATCCTTCAAAAAAAAACTCCGGTCAGGGGCTATACTTGTCCCGGAAAAAGCCCTAAGTAACATTGAGCTTGCATTATACGCTCGTCGTTTAAGAATTCCCCATTTTAGAGGTGTATATATGCTTGATAAGCTACCTTCAAAGCCATATCAACGAGAGAGGATTATTGTCAATCTCGATTACTCTGATAATGAAGGAACTCATTGGGTAGCTATAAAGAAGGAAGGTGATATCGCGTTTTATTTCGATAGCTTTGGAAACTTGAAACCTCCGAAAGAGGTAGAAAGCTATCTCAAAGGAGTTAAGCTGATGTATAATACAAGAAGATTTCAGAGTTTTAGCTCAGTTATCTGTGGACACCTGTGCTTGCAATTTCTATCACAATGAGTTACACTATTGCTGTTAGCGGGAATGATTCCGATCTTACCACCTACCTGAATCCCCCTCTGAGGATTGATCCTCGCGGGAATTATGAAATTGCTCTTCTGAATTTTGAAACCTTCTATTCCATTCCCAATGTGGACGAGAGCAATAATCTCTTCCATTACATTTCCAATGACACTCTTAAGGTCATCGATATTCCGCCTGGAACTTACGAAATTGCTGATATTAATACTTACCTCAAAGATAAGCTTAAATTCGATGAAAACGACTTCTTCATTCGTCCTAATAATAACACAATGAAGGCTGAAATCAAGTGCCCCTTTTCTATTGATTTTTCTAGGGGACGTTCTATTGGATCTCTTTTAGGATTCAGTGAAAACAAAGTTATTGCTCCTAATCAGGTGACTGAATCTGATTTCCTAGTAAACATATTTAAGGTGAGCATCATTCGAATCGAATGCAGTATTGCGACAGGCTCTTTCATCGATGGTAAAAGAGGACACTCGATCTATGAATTTTTCCCTTCTGTGCCGCCTGGATATCACATTTCTCAAGAGCCTCCGAACCCTATTTACCTGCCTATAATAGACACTAATCTTATCGATCAAATCACCCTTCGTGTGGTCGATCAGAACGGAGATAGCATCAACTTTAGAAACGAGGATATAAGCATACGTCTTCATATTCGACGAAATGGGGATAGATTTTAGAAGGAGAAACCGTCGCAAAGCATATAATACAGTACAATCACATAATCTCCGTACTCACCCTTTGACTCTTAGAGTGTTAACATCGAGCAGAAAGAAGTTCCTCGAAGCTTTGGGCTTCAGAATTCTGTAATGGACATCTTTAACGTGACCGAAACGCCTTCATTTGAGGATAAGATTGCTAAAGAAGAGGAACATGTGTTTCTCCCGTATAATACATCGGCTCTGGACGCTAATGACGAGATTAGGATACCTTGTCAAGCGGAAGATTTATATACTCTGCCTAACCGGAGTTATCTCTACATTGAGGGATCTGTTTCTAAGCCTAATGGAACAGCTACGTTGGCGAAGTTGACTAACAATGCCCTGGCATTTATGTTTGATGAGATTCGGCTGGACATGAATGGAACTTGTATAGATAGAACAAGGAATCCTGGCATTACATCGACTATGCGCAACTATGCTGCTCTCAATCCCATGGAATCGAAT
The DNA here is from genome assembly GCA_030765055.1 of Mantis religiosa. Lineage (NCBI taxonomy): Eukaryota > Metazoa > Arthropoda > Insecta > Mantodea > Mantidae > Mantis > Mantis religiosa. The sequence continues at coordinate 59,600,669 of CM060957.1, forward strand.
CGTTTGATCAATGCCGGATGGTGCTATCCTGGAGAAGATGTGGATATTGTGCACTCAACAAGCGGAGCATTCAATGCCGTAGTGCCCCTGTCAATGCTTCTGGGATTTGCAGATGACCACAAGGACCTCGTTCTCAATAGCAAGTTTGAGTTGGTGCTCATTCGATCTAAGGACTCTAAGAACTGCATTCTGGCACCCGAAGGAGAAGGAAATGCTATCGTTAAACTTGCTCGCATCGAGTGGAGGATGCCTGTAATCCGCCTTTCTGACACTGAAAAGGTAGAAATCCTCAAGATCGTCAAGGCAGACAGACCACTGCATATCGCATTTAGAACAATGGATATACATACCCAACCGGCCGTTCCGCAAACTAGATCATTTACATGGAACGTCGCAACAACTTCGAAACCGGAGAAGCCGAGATTTGTTATAGTGGGAGCCCAGACATCAAGAACAAATAATGCATCAAAGGACTGTTCCGAGTTTGATCATTGTAACATAACAAATTTGCGGCTTTATCTCAATAGTGAGTGTTATCCCTATCACGATATGAACTTGGACTTTGGGAACTCTAGATTTGCAGCTTTATATGAAATGTATTCAAAGTTCCAAAACTCTTATTACGGGAAAGAAAACTATCCTCTATTGAAGAGAAAAGATTTTCTCAAGCATGCACCATTGTTCATCATAGACTGCTCGCATCAGCCTGAGGAAATTATAAATGGCGCTGTCAATATCAGACTTGAAATTGAAACTAGTGCAAATATACCCGCACAGACTACTTTGTATTGTCTGGTAATACATGACCGAGTTTTCACATACAAGCCTCTGACTCACGTGATGCAGTCATTAATTTAATTTCATCAAAGGATTCTTGTAATGAAGGATATACATGATATAGGATGCATGTAACAAGGATTTCAAGTGAATAAAAAAGATATATAATATGAAAAGTAATTTAGTTTTATTTCATATCATTGTACATTTCCAATGCCGCCCTTCTCCAGCTCCTTGTTCCTACATATGATATTTCATTACAGAGAGTTAGATTCGTTAAGTGTCTCTGTATATAACCTTCCAACCTCTTTAACTGACAAAATTCACTAAAATTTAAAAGTATTTCACCTCTGTTTAGAACTGTATTCAGAAATCTGATGCTCTCATCTTCCATATACACAATGACATTAAAGGAATATACAATGTTCTCACTGTAATCACAACACACGTAGTTTCTCTCTTTGAGGAATGCTTCAAATACATGAAGCCTACTTTTAATAATTTCCCAGTCATACACTGACATATACACAAAATTGTCACTGGCTCTATTCTTTATGATTACAGCTGGAATACGAAAGATTAGTCCTACGTTAACACTGTAACTTTTGGATATTTGAACGTCGTGGAGCATGGTAGCCGATGTCATGATTCCCGTTATTTTTAATGAAGAAGCCCGAATCTGTTCCCTCTAATTCTTTCAGAGGTTCAGGCGTCTTGGTAAACGGGAACTACTTGCATGCCTCTTTGGGGTAGCAGCAGCAGACGTCATTCGCTCTTCTAAGAGTGTCAGCCTCCTTTGGAGATCCGCAAAGCTATTTTTATGTACCTTTTTTCGAGGTTTCCTTATAGCTGTCCTGAAACAGAGCACATAACATGTGTGTTAGCAAGAGAAAAAAAAATAGATTGTCTCCTGAGAGAGTAGCACTTAAGAGGCGCAAGAGTTTCTTTTTTAAGTTGTATGATAGCAATACTTACATTGATGTTTTGCGGCGTTCGGATTGTGTGCTCGGGGTACGCTCAGGAGTAACATTCTCAGTAATTTCATCGTCCTGATCTGGCAGGAAGTCGTCTACAAGCTGTGTAGATCGCTCCGTAACAGCATCATTTTCAGCTTCATTGCTGGAGGTTTCGCTATCAATCACGGGCCTAGGATCTCGAACTGTCATTCGTAGCCTGTAACAAAGGTATTTTTTGTACATGGAATTATATATTTCAGCGATTCTGTAAGGAAAGAGTCGTGAATTTTCTTTAATTTCACTCACTTTGATTGTCTCTGTCTGAGCTGGTACACGCTACACTTCTCATTGCAGAGGAAGTAAGAGTACATATGTTCATGAGCCTCGGGCTGCGTACACAGGGTTGCATGCGTATCACCGTTACAAAATTCAGAGTGGTGTATGGCCTCGTGACTTGGAGCGAATCTATCAACCTCATCAACTCCGCTTTGTTCTTGCTCATGAACCGGCTCTTGCCTGAAATAACGAATAGGTTTCAAATTACTTTTTTTTCTACTTAAATATAAAGCGTCATTAAATTCTCTAGAAAAAAAAGAATAATTGCTATTATACTTACATGTATCGCTTTCTGTAGACTGGACAGTTTTCTGTGCATACTTCCCGAGAAGACATCTGATCATGGTATGAAGGTCTGTTACAAACGATTGAATGCATAAGACCGTTGCATAACTCTTTGTGGTAATACGCGTAATGATGCGCCTCCGCTGCACACTCACTCCCAAGAGTTGACATATCAGACATAGCAAATAAGAACGCTGAGAGAATCCACGAACTAATTTAGCGCTCCAAGCTGGAGAGTCTTATATACTCTTTCAATAGTGGTGGGGGAATTCAGAGGTGGGAAAGCGTTTGGGCGGAAAAAAAATAATTTATGACTTCCCTTAAAAAACTCAGGGAACACATACTCTTTGTCGAGTAACAGGAGGGCAATCTCACGAGACATGTATGCCCCCTTCCATAACACATAAACTTTGTCAAGTAACAGGTGGCCGATCTCATCTCCCCCTTCCATAGACAGTCTCGAAGTCTGTATCTGAAAACATACATTTACAATAATTTATGACATCCCTTAAAAATCTCTGGGAATGGATTTCAGTGTTTTCTCCCACATAATCTTTGTCGAGTAACAGGTGGCCGATCTCATCTCCCCCTTCCACAGACGTCTGATGTCGCGAAGTCTCTATCTGAAACGTACATTTACAATAATTTATGGATTCCATTAAAAAAAAGCCCCCCTGGGAATGCAAGTTGTGACATGTTTCCATACCACCTGCAACATCTTGGGTGGTCCTCACACCCCCCCTCCCCTCCATTTATGCAAAGTGATCTGGAATCAACATAATTATACTACTCATATAATTACAATAACAAGTTAATGCCTGATATAAGCTATACAAAAGCGGTGCAAATAACACTTTGCTGCTTTGTTTAACATTTGTAACTCCTACTTCATGCGCCCTTTCTTTCGTTGCTATTTGCAGTACTTTACCTAATCTTTGGCATGGTGTTTTCTGTTTTCTGAATATCTTTTTTTATATTTTACACTTTTTAGATTATCATAAGTGTGCCAATTAACTCTTTACTTAACAGTTTTATGTTATAACCTTTTAATGTTTCTAAAGAGAGGCAAGGCTATTAGACAACAGCAACCAAGTATAATAAAAGTATATTGATAACTCATCAAACCATAAAATATTATGGGTACATCAGTTATTAATTGATGTTTTAAAGATAGGCAACTCTACAAAATAAATTCAAATGTTTCCTACAATATGTTTTGGTAGATAATTTATGATTTACAAATCATACAAAACGTTATTTGTAAACCGGAATGTTGTTGAAAATCTTCGTTTGGCATTCTTAAAAATATTTATTAGGTATAAAATCTGATTACGCAGAAAATGAAGCTAGCTACAGTGAAGAAATAAATATTACACAAATATTTGTTACAAAGGCTTCGCTTAACTTAAGAAATTGGTGTTAATACTTCTTTCTTTCTTTATGGACTGAAGATAAGAACAATCTGTTTGTGAAATAGACCTCCATTAGAAAGAAGTATTAACAGCAATTTCTTAAGATAAGTGAAGCCTTTGTAACAAATATTTATATTTCTGTAATAAAATCTAACGTTTATACAACATTTTAATAATTAAATTTTGCGGTCACAGACAGTAATGAAGTGTGCAATTTTTTAATTAGTTGTTAGTTTCAAATGAGATTTTACTAACTTTTATAGTTATGTTTTTGTTGTTATTTTCAAATGCTAGGCTTTGGCAATGAAGCCATTAGCTCTCTTGCTCTCCAATATTTCTGTGTAGTAGGTCCGGCAGGTAGGAGGTTAGATGTTCTTCAGTCATTTCCTCTTCTTTGTTGCATAGAGGACAATTTGGATTTTTATAAATTCCTATTCTGTGTAAGTTTTTGGCTAAATAATCAAGTTCCGTAAGTAATCTAAAATTTGCTACTGCAGCTTTACTTGAGATTTCGGGAATAATTTCTGAATTTTTAATTAAAATGTCCAATGTTTTATCTTTGGCTTTGTTAGATATTGATTGGTTTTGCTCGTTTTTATATTTGTTTTTGATTAATATTTTTGTGGATGTAAAGGGTAAGTTTCTACTTTTGTTCTGAATTAAATTTGCACCTTTTGGCAAGAAAATAAGCTGATTCATTTCCAGCAATTCCACAATGTGCAGGTATCCACTGTGATATAATTCTTTTCTGTAGTGTTTGAAGTTGTTGGATCATTTTGTGACATTCTTTAATTTGGATTGACCTCATTTTATATGAACTTATTGCACATAATGCTGCTTTAGAATCAGAAAGTATGACAGCATTTTTGAACTAATCTATTCTGTATAGGTGTTGGAGTGAAATATGAATAGCCGTTACTTCTGCATCAAAAATTTGTTGTGTAGTATCCTGCTGGTTGATAGAATGAGAACAGTGCACACTTAGTTCCTGAGTTGTCCAAGTTAGATCCATCTGTGTAGATATGTAACCATTCTTCAGGTGGGTATCTATTGTTCACAGTTTGTAATGCTAGTTCTTTTAGTACAGGTTTGTAAGTTTCAGATTTTGTAACTATTTGTGCTAAATCTAATTGAATATTAATTGGTTCAAAAGTCAGTGGGGTTTCTTAGATTAAAATGTTTTCTTTAGAATTAGGAAGATTCAGATCTGATTTAATTCCATGACTTTATGTAGTAATTTACGCATTTTATAGTTATTGAACACTTTTTCAGTGTACAAGGGTATATCTATAATCCGTTTAGCATGATAAATTTTAGCAGAAAAAGTTTTCAAAAGAATTTGTTTTGTTTTGTAAATGCATAAGGGAAGACTGTAAGTTGAGATACCAGCAAGCTGTTCAAAACAACGACACATAATATGGAGAAAAATTAACTTTCTCCATATTGCATCTTCCAAGTTATGGTTTTATAAAACAAACTGCTCTGTATGTTCACTGAAGTAAAGTTACTGCAGAATAATCAATGAAGCAGCTTGTTTCCTTTGTCATCGCAGATTTATTTCTGTAGTCATGGTGGCACCAATACAGCACGATTGATGGATCTACAGACAAAGTACATTATTGCTAGCATGCATGTTCAGTAGGCCTGCCCTTTCCGTGTCGCCTTTAGTGAATAGCTCCTGTTAGTTAAAAGCAAGAAAGGCTTTGTCCAATCACAGAAACTTTTGTTCACAGAGCACATAGTAACACAAACCTAAAGTGTTATGTTCACATAGCTTTCTCTACTCACTTCTCTGCAAACTATTACAATACAAGCTTATTATTCTTATGTATATTTTGTTAAACTATATGAAATATCACTTAACATTTAGTTGTAGGATACCATAGCTCAAGAGATAAAGAGTTTTATGGGGCTGCTGCTGTTTAATAGTTTTAAAACTGTATGATCTTTGTGGAACATCTAGTGGTGACAAGTACAGTTAATTGGAAATTTAAACCGAATGCAAGAATATCTCGGAAACGAGTGACGCTCCAAAGAATGCTCTTGGCAGAAAAATGAGTGTTTTATGGATATACATAGAAAATTCAAAATAAAAAGAAATTCACACTATTCACAGGAATATCCAGGTATTTATTGTACAGGGGTATACAAATGAATATCGGGTTTTAGCTCTTTATAATATTTATCACATTCAAGTTACAGATATAAATGATATGTCAAATGAAAAAGCAACTCGAACAGTTTTACCAAAAATATTATAATTTTTCAATGTGACTATCCTTGTCACACAGACAGATCAAGCCGAGTTCTTCCCAAACGTTGATAACTATTCAGTAACTGTAGCAACAGCTGCTTCAATCCGGTTTCTTAATTCAGGGAGGTCAGCTGGAGCGGAGGCACATACACACGATACTTGATGAAGCACCAAAGGAAAAAATCGTATGGCGTTAGGTCAGGAGAACGGGGAGGCCATGTATAGCAAGCCCTGCCATTGGGGCCCTTGCGGCCTATCCAGTGCTCGGGTACAGTGACGTTCAACCAATCACCTACTTCGTTATGCCAGTGAGGTGGTGCACCATCTTGCTGGAAAATGAAGTACTCTGCCTCATTTTCTTCCAACTTATGTAAAAGCCATTGCACTAGTGTATCAAGGTAAGAAGTGCCAGTTACAGGACGTAGGTTCACCCAAAAAGAAAGGCCCATTAATTATGTAAAAAACTGAAGCTTCTGACAGTGAAGTAAACTAGGTGTTTTGCTTTGAAACCGGTCCCAGGATTTAAATAAGATAAGTAAATAGTGAAGTGGTGTTACTAGTGTTTAGTTATTATTAATAAGGCCCATTAACTTTTCGCCGGGATACGGCACAAAAAACATTCACTTTAGGGGAATCTCGTTACACTTGTACCATCTCGTGAGGATTTTCTGAGACCCAGATGCACACTTTATCAGCGTTAACATGTCCACTAAGGTGAAAGGTCGATTTATCACTGAAGACAACACATCATCGTCATGAAACAGGTCGTTAGCAAAGTTGGCACGTAATCCGTGATTGTATACATTAAAATACAATTTGAATTTTCGCCATCTGGCCTGCCAATAAATAGCATAACTCCACCCTTGTAATATATATCTAGATCTCTAAATACCAACAACCTATTGTAAACCGAACTTCATGTATTGCTACCAAATATTCAATGATTTTCAGTTTCAGCTCATCCGGTTATTCCAAATCCGTTGAATACATTTGTAACACAAACAGTAAAAGAGAGCTGTAACAACTTGGGGGAAAATACCTACAATTTCTCTCGTTTACATTAGTAAATAACTGCACTGTTTCCTTTCTTTCGTTCATAACCCTGTTACATCAGCTCCACTATTTTAACTGTTGTTTGCACACAGTTTGATAATAGATATTAATTTTCACCTGGAATACTAAAAGCGCTCGTTTTATTTGTAAACGTATTGGTTTTTCCAATGAATTTGGATGTAAATATAAGGAATGTTTGGAAATGTTTGCTATCGCACAACTTCAACGCTTCTGTTCTTTTTATTAGTATCTCTACTGGTGGGTTAACCATTAGTAAAAATCTTGCATGTAAAATGAAATGTTTTGATCTCGTGTCTTATATTATTCAATAGTCAATTAAGTTCTCTACAAAATAGAGCGTTTACGTTTTTGAAGTCTTATATTCTGTTTATCTTTCCAGGTAAATAAATTGGAGTAACACGTTGACAACAAATAGGATTTTGGACATCTGTTTTTTGTGTTTAATCGATTTACTGAAACCACAGATTTATTTACCTGCAGTTGAATAGGCTAAGTACAATACTGCACACCTGACAGAGGAAATAGATGTTTTGATACTCTCTGAATAAATATAAAAAGGGAAAGAAAAATAAAGTAGCAGAAAGAAAACAAAAACAAAGGGCAGATATACAACCGGCCCTTTGGCTCGGATACGTTGACGATACGTTTGTAATCTGGCCACATGGAAGAGACAAGATCTTGGATTTTCTGAACCACTTGAATAGCTTGCATCCTAACATCCAGTTCACCATGGAACTGGAAGAAAACGGCAAACTACCCTTCTTGGACGTGCTAGTAGAAAGAGAGGGAACGAAACTGAAGTTCTCAGTATACCGAAAACCAACACACACAGACAGATACCTAGACGCCACATCTCATCCGCCATCTATTAAACGAGCAGTAGCCAACACACTCCTCCACGGGAACATCCGTATATGTGATCCAGAGAAACAACCTGGTGAATTAAACCATTTAAAACAAATTTTGGAAGCCAATGGATATCCAAAATGCTATATAAAACACCTACAAAAGAAGAACAAGACACAAAAAGAAACCAAAACCAAGACCACAGCATGGCTGCCTTATCTAAAAGGAACATCCGAGAAAATATCAAAACTACTTAAGAAACATAACATCCAAACTAGATACCAGTCCACCAGAAAACTAAGATCATTCACGCGACCGGTTAAAGATAAACAAGACTCTCTGAGTAATGCAGGAATTTATAAAATTGACTGTGACTGTGGTGCATCATATGTGGGACAAACGGGCAGGTCAGTGAAGGTCAGACGACAAGAACACATAAGAAGTCAAAAATTAAATCAACCCGAAAAAGCAGCACTCACAGAACACGTCATAACACAGGACACCCTATAGATTTTGATCAAGTAAAATTAATAGCTAAATGTAATAGCTATAGACAAAGAATGATTAGAGAAAGCATTGAAATATTCAAACACATAATAGTTTAAATAGCGACAACGGCAGACCTCTGCACACTATTTGGCAGACACTGATAAGCGCACGCGGATTGGGCACAGCATCAGCCAATAGGAGTAAGTGGGTGGGCCGACCGCCAGAACCTCCGTGGGATAAACAAACGCGCATCGCCTCCACCGGCACAGTTGCTATGGAGCTGTCAGGGAAGAAGTCCTGAAGAAGCCCCACATAGTTGGGACGAAACGTCGACCAGAGGAACATCAAAGACGTGGTCCTACCCGGAAGACCCAGTTACAAAGGGCTGTAACTGGCTATAACTTGTGTGTCGCGTGCGGTTGTTTGTCTTCTAACAGCATAATTCCAAACCGAATACATCAGTTAAGCACTAAACTCGATATTTTCTTCCTCGTGTTCTGAGGCATTACTTTTAAGTACCTCATTATAAATAATAATTTAGCCAAATAAGAGGGATATCTATGTATAATGTAAAATGTGAATTGTAACATATGAGTTGATAAGAGTTTCACCGTTCAAATGTTTTCACAACCTGCAAGAATGCTCTTTAGAGTTTCAAAAGACAACCCTAACAGTGCATAACGGTACCGAAGGTTTGGGTAGTTCATTGACACTCAAACCCTTTACAAAGAGATGAAAACAGTTAAAAGGGAACAGAGAAACAACGCGGTGGTCAGTATCTGTGCGAAAAGCAAGGTATGCGAACGTATAAGAAAATACATGGTGCATCAGTAGTGAAAACATTTTATCGGGGACACTATAATTGGTGAAAATTCGAATAAACAGTGATTAATCTACCATTTCTTCTTATTGTCTCTCGTCACACTACCTGAAATCTCCATACCCAACATGCTCTACTTAAGTCATAGCAGATAAGCAGCCGTGGACGCGACCTAAGAAAAATCCCAGTAATAATGAATCAACCACAAAAACAATCAATAAAATTTGCAGATTCCCTAAGGTTGCCGCTAAATTAACAAGCAACCGGCGGAACGCTGCAGTTTCAAGAATATGATATGAAGATACTGAAGAAAATAACGCTACCCCAGTCTACACTTTACGTGGAAATCTCAAAAATTTATTTTCTCGGAGTTTATTTTCTAAAAAAGAACTCTTAACCACTTTGATTAAATTACTACTCGTTTAAGACATTTTTATAAAAAAAGTAAAAAGTATTACTTGAATTTTCTGCAAACAGTCTCTGAAGTGCTCTTTATTCGGTATGAGCTATGCACAACTTGCAAACCTTAAGATATTGATGCCTGATTTCAGTAACAGATGTGACGACTTAACACGAGTTTAGAAATAGCAATAACAAAAATTGCATTTCACCAACAAGTGTTAGCTTAACACTCGTGTTAAATCTTTTGTTAAACTAACAATTCATATTTCTTTTGTTAAGTCTTTAACAATTGTAAATAGTCAAGATGGCGGGCATGAAACGCAACTGTTGATGTCTGTTTTCTGTATTTAAGACCATCTAAATGACATTCGTAATAGAGTAAGGCCTATGAGCTATCAGATAGCTGGAAAATGTTCTACAGAGGTATAGACTGTTGAAACAAGTTGCTATGAAGGTTACTGCGGAAGTACAAGAGAGGTTAGAACATGCATCGAAAGGAATATGCCAATCTCGCCTTTGCTTCAACGACTTTATAATTCACAGAATTATGTGGATAATACTGTCCACCTACAGTCTTGAAACGTTCATCTCACTGGTGACCTCTCCTCCTTCGCGACTTCTTCTCCTCCTTCACTGACGAAGTTGTTTCGTGCTTCTAGTAGTGATACGTGCATTTGAATTAAATTCGTTTCCAATATTTTCCCAAGTGATATCTTTCTCTGTTCTTTTATTTTCCACGATATTCTTATACTTCGTCACCAATTCAATTAATTCTTTCTCCATCGATGAAGAACTTTTTTTCCTTGTCCCATTGATATGACCATAGCAGTGGCCGTTCTCCTTTGGAACATACTGAAGGTGTTAGATCGTTATCTTTGGTTTTTAATCATTAGATCACGCACACATTCATACTTCCAGACTCTGGGGAAGATGGGGAATTATTTTGGTCGGAGCCGGGAATCGAACCCGGGTCCCTAGCACGGCAGGCACGTGCTCTACCGACTAAGCTACGGGGCCAGCCAATGAAGAATTTGTCCCACGTTTTCTCTTACGATTATGTTCACGCGCCACTTGAAAACAAAAGCGCATCTCAGTAGGTTCAGAAAATACTACGGCTCATCCATAGCCTTCTATAGCTGTAATATTTACAAGTCTCTTGGGATTAACTCGTGTTATCATTTTCAGAAAACTGTTTGGTGAAATGCAAGAAATTTAACACCTTTGTTAGCGGTGTGAACATTGTTATTTTACATTTGTTAACTAAATTTTAACATCTGTTGGTGAAATCTGGCATGATATATTAAAAGAGAGAATATTAAAAACATGTAGGTAACATTAAAGCGCACAACTGAAGCTACTGTTTGTTCTTTTGGAGTTACTATTCCTTGCTATGAATTAACTTTGCAATTTTTTATATTACCAACGGCAATCCGTCAAAGAAAGTTTATTTTCTTCTAGTCATCCAATGTGAATAGTATTTCTAAGCCATCTTAAGAGATTTGACTGTCACTTAATTCTATTGTATTCCTCTATTCTCACTGCACCTGCAAAGGAATTTATAAGCAGACATCGGAAAGGTACACCTTTAAAGGGATATTAAGTTATATATTTATCTACATTTAAGACTATCTAAATGACATTCGTAATAGAGTACGGCCTATGAGGAGAAATGATTTTGAAGAGCTATCAGAAGAAAATTTTCTCAAGAGGTATAGACTGTCGAAACAAGTTGCAATGAAGGTTACTGCAGGAAGTACAAGAGAGGTTAGAACATGCATAAAAAAGAATATGCCGATCTCGCATTTGCTTCAAGTATCAATAATTTTGCGATTTTACAATTCACTAAATAATGTGGATAATACTGTCCACCTGCCGTCTTGAAACGTTCATCTCAATCGTGATCTCTCTCCTTCTTCGCACCTCCTTTTAAATTTACACAATACTGACGAAGTTGTTTCGTGCTTCTAGTAGTGATACGTGCATTTGAATTACATTCGTTTCCAATCTTTTAATTTTACGAACCCACAAAGTCACAATATACATGTTATTGCTATGATATAATTTCACAGGTACTAAATGGAAACTTATAATAACTAATTGTGCAAGTGAGACTTTGCTTCAATAGCATTGCGCATTCTTGTGTTTATAATCAGGATGTTTCAATGTTTTGGTACTTCCTGTTAGTGGCGCTTGCTGTGGGACCGTCATTCACTAATGAATGTTGGAATGAAGGCCTTTGTGGAAAAGGTGTGTTTTTTATATAAATACCTGGTTCCTGGTATTATTGCTGCTGTGTGATGGCAGTCATTATTTCAGAAGTCTCTAACAAATGCATCAAGGAGTTTAATACGATAAGGGTATGTGTGTGCATCAGTATACATAGTTATTTTATGTGTATGTAAGCCATGTTTTCTGTTCAGTTAGTGCAATACTGGTACGTTATCTCTACAAAGTTTCACCATCAATAGTTTATTCCCTGTATTTAAATTATATTGCAGACTTGTTTTGAGGTATATGCAGCATTTCAGTCCTATTACTAACAACAGATCAGTTCCTTGACCTTCATTAAAAGACTACGAGGAAACAGCCCATGGATATCCAGGTAAAGAACTAAAACAGTATTTTAGATTATGTTTACTAAACTGTTCTGAAGTTTTAGAACATTTTATTACTGCATTTTATTCAGTGAATTTTGTAATTAATTGCATGTAATGTTCTGCTTAAGAGTAACGCTGACTTATTATTGATTTAACAACATATGAATACTTGTTCAATTATAGTATTGTAGCGTGTGTTACTGTAACCTATACCCCTTATTTAATGCTGTATTATGTCGCGGCAATTATTCTCTCTTGTAGAGTTGTTGCATAATTTGTTGTGGTTGGCATGTATTGATGAAATTTCTCCCGGTGGAATTGCTACAAGGTACTCCCTACGGTTGCTGAATGTTTTTACAGCGTGGCTGTAGGAGATATTTGTGTGTTCTGTCTGTGATAGCGTTCGCTTGCTGCTTCGACGTTGTTTCGAGTGTTTCATGATCAATCTGTATTATTGCTGCAAGTGCTTCAAAAATCATCGATATTTAAATAGTTGTTTGTTTCAATTTAGTTTCCCGTTGCATCTTTGCTATGCCCATAGGTTATCGGAGATTTTGTTTCATATTTTAACGTTTAGGCACGTAATTTTAGAGCTTCATACTGACATCCAGCCTGATTATTGGTACAGCAATGCACCGGTATTACATTTCTGCTACTGATGCTTTCAACTTGATACTATTTACAGTTTGATGTATCACAATGCTCCTGTATTCTTATTTATTGCTTTGGATTTTCTGAAATGCTACAGACTTTATTTTAGCGTATGGCTGTGTTAATATAACATAATATAAGAACATTGCTTTACATCATTATCTGTACATGACTGGTATTGTGGCGAGGGGGTTTAGGAGGTTGGCCCGGGTAGTCGAAATTGTAAACAGATAAGCCGCACGCTTTCTTGGAGTGAGCACGATAACACTATCGTGGTAATGATAGTTCCACTTCTAAATACCACAGTATCATTAGCCTCAGGAATTACAATTACATGAAGTAATCACGGTTTATTATTCATGTGCATGTACTTATCTAAGTACTATTGCTAGGAACTAGAACCTTCTAGATGTTTCTCCATCTCGAACGCTCTGGAACTGCGGTCGGTGGGTTGGTCGGTCGGTCGGTTGGTCAGTAAGTGAGGTCAGTCAGCTCCGCCAGTCTCGAAAGGTCTGGCATGAGTTAGTGAGTGATCATGTCAGCGAGTCTGCGAGTGCTTTTCTGGCGCGAAGAAATTCCCTTTCCTCAAGGCAGTTGTTGGAAATTGTGGTGATGGACACTGAACGCTGCTCCTTTCTTTCTTTTTAATTTAGGTCCAACTTTAAGTCATATCGGACGATTAATGAATTGGGTGAAATGATGCTCAAATGCGTCCAGGGTCCCTGGAGCTTACAGTTACCCGACATTCGTCTTGAAGGATAAGGGAAAACCCCGCAAAAGACCTTATCCAGGTAACTCACCCTGACCGAGAAATCTGGACCTCTTGAACGTGAGACCGAGAAGCTACCATTTACGCTACCGAGGCGGGCTGAACATTGTTACTGCAAGGAATTAGGAATAACTTGGGATCGATTACCAGCGAATGATCTCACGGAAAGAAGACTGCATACCTATAATATCGCCGTTACGTCGGGGAAGAAACAATATAAAAACAAATTGAAGTGACATTGAACTGCTTAACTTATTCATATCAGTGAAATCGCAACAGTGAGCTCACTGAACTGGGTTCTCAGAGTGAAAATACAGTGAACTGACCGTTTAAATACTAGAAAAGTTACAATATTCTATTTACCGATATTGCTATGTGGTATCTTGTGTCTTGATTTTCTAGTAATAATCATAAGTAACTAACACTGTGCTCCTACCGCTACGGAACTGAAAATTTGATGGTGTAATGACTGCTATATATGCACCAAAAATCTGCTGCGAAATAGAACCACAAGCCTAAAACTGAAGCTGGGAAAGTGCCGTATGTAATCACTTGCAAGTAGCTGCTGAACATCCCTCGTCAGCTCTGTCCGGGGTGTGGGGGTCGGCGCTCCTTACGTATGCCTGTGTGTAGACTACTACCGTCAGGGGTAAACAATCCCTACCTAAAATGCTGTGTTATTTTTGGCATACCATATAGAGCAGAGAAAATGCCTTCAAATCCCCTTGTCAGCTACTTAGATTTTTGAGTAGGAGAATTTCTAGTAAAGTAAAGGTGTCCTCTTCTTTTACCTGGTATATGTATATATGGCCGATAATTATTCTCCAAGTTTGTCATGCAATTTATTACCAGATGCTTATTATAAGTCTTGGAATATCATTTAGGTTTGATCTTATACTTTGTAACGTGGCAGAGTTTCATAAAGTTTGGTAGGATCTATAGCTTTTCTGTGGTATTCGCCATATTCATACTTTGATATTTTGCAAATATCCTATGATTCATATATAGAAAGACTATTTGTGGTACTCTTACAATAGTTATTTGTTATGTAATTAAGAGATTAATATTCCAAATGTTTTATTGTGTTTTCAAGTTCAATAATTATCGTTGTTTAATCTGTCTTTCAATAATTCTTTGTTGAAATTCAATTTCATATTTGGCACAGTTTTAGCTAACTTCTGTTCATAGAATAACATACTTTTCCCATATTTCTAACATCGATATAAGGTTTCACTGAATTTACAATGCCAAAACGCTACCTTGACAGTACGAATGTCCAATATGGATGATTCCGTTGTCTATAGACAGCCGAACTGTCTGTTTTGGTGCATTGCTCCACTTGTAGCCTGTACCACTTCGAGGTAAGGCCTCACCTTGGAAGGACAAACCAAATCAGGGGTTGCCTTGCACATTCCATTTCAGCTCCAACTACGTCATTAGCATCAATGCTAATGACTGAATTCACCCTGTACTTCAGACACTTCAGCAAACAAATCCTTCTTCAGTGCTTGCGGCTGCTGTTGTGAAGCTTTAAGGCAACAATGAAAAATAATTACTACCTCAGTTTCTTGTGCATTGTTGTTTTTGAACTTTAATGCAGCACTCGCGTTTTTCAGTTGACATTTTATATTGTACTCATTCCAAACTTACTGTAGACCTTTCATGATATATTACACTTGTAACACACGAAAGCAGGTAGCATTTTTACTGTTTTGTTTCTTTCTTTGCAACTTTAGTGAGGGACATTTTAATTTCTACTGTTTTATAATTCATTCTTATGGTCATATTTTAGGTAACCATCTCTGGTCATTTAAACTCTCCTTTAGTGCTCTCCATGTCATTTCACTTTTATTATTCAAGAGGAGGTCGACATTGATGGCCAGAAAGAGATGTGTTCGCAGCCCTTAGGGATAGTTTGTACGTTGGGGTTGGCTCCAGTGACGTAGAGCGTTAGGAAATACGTCGCTGCTAAAGCAACACTGAGGTACTAACACACACCTTCTAAAACAAATGCAGGTTAATATAATAAACTTATGTCTAAAATTAGATTAATTATTTGAGAATAACGTCTCTTTCTTTCTTATCACACCAGGATGATGATTATGATGATGGTGATGATGATGATGATGATGATGATGATGATGATGATGATGATGATGATGATGATGATGATGATGATGATGATGATGATGATTTGTACAAGGGCACTCAACTACGGTGGTCATCAGCGTTCACACCAGGAAGGAATGCATACTTTAGTAATATTCCTCAGATTCTGTGAGAGTAATTGGAGCTATATGCAAATATAATTCTGTATTACATGATATGAAAGTGCAACATGTAACTTCTTAAATTGTGATTTTTTATCCATGTGTCATATCACTCGTGCACGCGCACACGCACACGCACACGCACCCACACAGGTTCACACGTGCAGTTAACATTAAGAGTGTATTTAAATATGTTAATTTATTTACAGCTCATTTCGGAAAAATGGTATACGAAATTTTGAGTCAGAGGATATCAACTTTAGCTCATTTGGTTCCATAGAAATTGACAGCAATATATGAATGGAATGCAAAAATTGCAATCCATACTAGGGTTTCTCACCATAACAGTTCAACCAAATTCCTAGCTGTAGTCCTAGGTTTAACATTTAATTAAGTTGGTTCATGATGTGCACTTCATGATGACTCATGTGGAAGATCAAACTGATGATATGAAAATTAAAAGTAGTAATAACCATAATTATGTTAATAAGACTGGGCAGCAATGAGAATGTTTCGGGCTTAAAAATAGTGAATTCACGTGTATTTCCATCTGCTGAGTTCAAAACTCACCACAAAAATGATAGATTAGCTCTTGTTTTGAAGATAAAGTGATATCTCAGTTTTTAGAGTGAAGATTTTATATTTGGGGGAATTTTTGGGGGAGTTGGCACACCTGTCACGTAACAAAACATATTCAGAGAGAAATTTTGGAAATTGACTGATGAAAAAGTTAAGAAAGGCATTTTTGTCGGACCACAAATAAGAGAACTTGTAAAGGTTTCTGCATTTTTCCAAGTTTTGGAGGGGAAAGAAAAAGAAGCTTGGGAAGCCTTCAAGGGTGTTTTTCGTGGACTTTTAGGCAACAAAAGAGATGAAAGCTACAAGCACTTGGTGACAGTGCTCCTGCAAAAATACCGTAACCTTAGATGCAACATGTCCCTTAGGATCCATTTTCTCCACTCCCACCTAGACCTTTTCCCTTCTAGTTATGGAGCTGTTAGTGATGAACATGGGGAGAGATTCCATCAGGACATTTCTGTTATGGAACAAAGATATCAGGGTCATTGGAATGAAGTAATGCTTGCGGATTACTGTTGGTCTAGGGATTATGCGGAAGTCCATCACAAGAGGCAAGCTAATAGACGACAAAATTAATAGGCCACCATATGATTCTGTAAGACACTACTATCTGCGAAGTATTTTTCCAGCAATTTAGAACTCTTAGCATGTAATTACCAGTTTAAAAAAATAAAAAAATCATTGTTGTTAGCATGTATGTAATTAAAATGTATCCGTTAATATGTAATGCTTCCACCTTGTGTATATCATAGAAACTAGTGCTAATAAACATTTTTCATTTTTATATTTGTTTTTCTCAACCAAAAATTAGTAGGAATTGCCTCATGAAGTGCTCGAAACATTCACAAACATTTTTTGTTGCCCAGTGTAACTATAGGGGAAATTTTAACAGTAACTTCAGATCACCAAGGTGTTCACCGATATATGGAAGAGTAGAGAATATTTGACAAGGTTTGGGATTCCTTTCACAGGTTCTTATTGGAAGAATATCGCTGTAGAAATCTGAATACCAGCCTGGGATTCTTTGAGTACATAATGATTAAATTTACCTATCCTAGTCGATACAGGGCTGGTGTGCAACAATATGAATAGCTATTATTGTAACTACAAAATACACCCTGTAGTTACATTCAGCTTTTTAAAGCCTCGAAACACATCCGGAACATTACTAATATACAAGGAACTTGTGAGGACTAACAGTGAAACATCAGACCAACGACAAATAAGCATGTCTGTTCTCACGTTATACAAAGCAAGCGGTGTGGAAACTTTGCCTTTACCACAAATAATGCGATCACTGTACAGAAAATTACAGAATCGTGGTGAACAGTTTCAATGGACTGCATGGTACCAAACTTTCCAGTACTAATTAGAATGTGTTCCACTGACGAGGAGGTAGGCGACTAAATATTGATTTGGATGCTTTCAATTGCACTGTTAATGTAGCATGAATTACTTCAAATAATCAGCTTAATGCTGCGTAATTGATTGTAACTGTTATTGGTTTTAGCAAACACCAACTGTTGTGTCCTCACTGGTTTTATGTACTTTATTTCCTTTTTCAAAATGAAAGGCAATCAAACAGATACAGAGACACAATATGATTTGAATGTGGTAACATGTCTGAAGGTTTGTAGGGGAATTAATGTGATGGTAGTAGGAAGAGGTTTATTTGACGTCATTAGTCTAACGACACATTGAATAGATAAGATAAAGTTGTAGTTGCACATTAAAAGAGACGTTTATATATTACCATTCATAAGAAAATAAGGGAGATAAATAATAACCTAAGTAGTGATACCGAAATCATAAATTAGATATGAACACGGTGTATATTTGTTAGATGTGAACCGGATGTTAGTTCAATAATTCACTATGGGGTAAGGAATGCATCATCACATGCGGTCCATAGGGTCGACACTTGAGTAAAGTAGCTTTCTTAGACCCTTCTTTAGTAACTGATGACCGTAACAAAAGATACAAAAGAGGTCGACTTGAGGAGGGACATTCTGTGTGAATAACAGAGTTGCTTGAAAAGAATCACATACCGCTGGACGGTCCGTCCAGGAAGGAAGAGGTGACTCCTGCGCAACTAACGAATTACATATTATAGCGTAATATACGCTTCACAGACAGTAATATAGATGGTTCCCCTTAGTTGACAACCTCACGATTTATTTGATTATAAAAAGAAGCAGTGATTAAACAAGACTTTAACTTGGATTCCAGTGTCATCCTTACTCCTAATATACTCACGCAAACCCCGAGTAAAACTGTTGCTCTAAACTGAGGCTAGAGCGCGCATCCTTTCAAATTTACATAACGTTACCCGGAAGAGCGGTGACAATAGTAAACAACAGTAAATATAATAATGAAGTAAAAAGATAAAAATAAATGAATATTATTTTGAAGGTAGTAGTTGTCTAACAGAGATTCTGAACTGAAGCAAAAAACCGTTGGCCGCGTCACGCCAACTCACTTCCCGTCTAGCTAGCAAAGAGAATGGACCGATACAGCATTCCGTCTCTTAAATATACTCCTAAATATGCAATTTATGAAGATAGTTGCTTCATAATAAGTTAATAAGTATTATATATGTGATCGACACATTATGAACGTTTAAACAATAAACTTGATTATAAACTTTAATTCTATGTGGTTTCTTAACAACACCTAGGCACACCCTAAGGGTTACCTCTCATAGTTCTGCCGAGCAAGCTTGGGTTCGATGCTGATGCTGGTGAGATCGTTGAGATTATATTGGGCTTTAAAAAGAACTCCAATAAGGAACGGCATCATAAAGCAGATTTTCCGTGCTATTGCTAGTCACGTGTAAAACCTGATGCCGGAAATCGAAGCCATCCCGTCGATATTAAACCTCGTTCTCGTGTATCTACTGTGAGCTGCTCCAGTGAAGATCTATAGGATTTCTATCTTAAGGTATACATGTGGTGTGAAGATAAACATAAGTTAAATTGACTGTTCAGTTTATAGGAAACTAATAATATCTATTTGAAGTGAGTTATCAAGTGTGCGAGAGTAAGAACTAAACTGGTTTTTAGTCATATAACGTGAAATTATGCTACTGAATTATATCTCTTAATTTCATGGGATCAGTGCTTCATGATTTCTGTAATTATGATGATGATGATAAACGAATATATGTAGATTTTACATTTGCAACTGAAGGCATATGAGTGAAAAAATTAGACTCTGATCACTTCTGTTGTTCTGCAAGTTTTCTTCCGTTTTCTGGTTTTCACAGGGTCATTATGCACAGTAACACACGTGCGCCGAAGGCTTAAGTTTTTAAGCCACAAAAAACACTGTCCACGAGAGGGGGAAACAAGACCTAATAATAAATTCCTAAAGCATTGCACGTGCACATTTTCCAGAGCCTATTAAGGGAAATGCAGAAACAGGGAGACAACGTGGATTAGACACGGAGAACATAATTAGGGGAGGCAAGCTGCTCTGTCGCTTACTAGTTGTATCATGCTTACTTATGATGATTCCATTACACAATACTGCCTAGTAGATGGTGCTGGTATGACACTCCAGTTTTGGGTTTCAAACCAACATGTATGCTTTATCTAAGTAGAACAGCAATTCTTCAGTAGTACGGCATATTTGGTTAAAATAACTAGATTGGCCTAATATCAGGATTTATTTCAGCAAATATGCAGCATAGAGACTAACTTTATTATTCATTTGTCACGTAATAATCTAGTCATATAGTTTCCAGTTCCAATGTTTTCAATTTTTGTTTTCAGCAGGATTTCCGTTCAACCACGTCATCAGTAGTGTTACAAGAAAGTAGTAGATTAACGAAAATTTACAAACATAGTGAGTGGGCTTATCTGCAAAACGGAGTGGTATTTATTACAACTTAACTAGTACAATGGGAATTTAAGTACGTTTGCACTAAATTCCGCTTACAAAATGCTAGAATCATTGTGCTTATTAATATGTTTAGAAACCTTTGTGCTAAAGACGATTATATGAAAATACCATAGAAACAAATAGTTGACTATCTGTAATGCTTGCTCAAAACTGTAGTGGAGGGTGTGAAGCTGGCGACAGTGGACAAAAGACGAATGTAAGAAGATATTTGGTAATTTGGTGTGAAAACAACGTTTTCTTTCTTCTTATTGGTGCACATTCTAGTGATATAACTTATGTTAAAATTATTGTATTTATCTGTTCTCTAAACTTTATGCATAGATAGATAAATAATTATACAAGTGAGCTCACTGCCACAGAAACACAATAACATCCAGGGAAACATTTTAAGGGACTTCACCTAAAACCTGGCTTTGGCATGAAAACGAACACGTAATTCCCACACGACCTACACTTTTGTACTGGAATAATTTCTTATGGTTTATTAACAAGAGCATACTTGCTCCTGTTCCTGCTGTTTTGTAAACATACATGTTGTAGTAAATTAATGTTAGCTAGGTTGGAAATTAAGGACTGCATTAACATAGCACCACTTCACGGTTTTGTGTCTCTGCCCACGCGAGCAGCAGGTACCGGGCAAATAACATCATTATAAGGTTACGTGAGGAGTAGATAAGGAGAGATTTGCATTGGTGCCCAAAGTCCTCTCTTTTGCTAATGACGTCAGTTCATTGCTTTATCTCACTTTTTTCGTTTTTTTAAGCATTTCTACTATATTTATTCAGGTAATTAAGCATTAGGAAGGTTTGTTTTTGAGTCCAATGAACGTGCTTTACTTCGGCGAACATAAGTGGAGGTAAATCCTGCTTCCTCTCTTTTGCATAATGTTGGGTGTCACTGCTCTTAGCCATCTTATCCATTGAGAAGGAACTGTCACTGAAAACCTAGTACAGAACTTTCGTAAGAAACATGCACAATAATCTCCAAGAGAACTGACCACTTGTGCATATAGACGTAAAGTTCTTAGGTGTTTATATATATATATATATATATATATATATATATATATATATATAAACTGCTGGGTCATGATATAAAGACTGTGTTCGAAACGACGTCGCTTGCTTTGTACTTTCCTCTCACACCAAGCCTTTGTTGTTTGCATTTTAGTTATTCATTTATTTATTGCTGCTATTGGTTCTCCTGTGAGCCAAAGGCACAAGAATTACAATCCGATAATTAGGGATCTACAGGGATAGCTCACGATATAAGTTGTGTGAGCTCACCCTATCGGAAGTGGAAGAGGCCCTTGCCCTTTAAAGGGTAACTACGGCTATCTGTATCTGTATCTTTATATTGTACTAGGAATCTTTTTTTTTTTTTTTTTTTTTTTTTTTTTTTTTTTTTTTAATTTTGTAATTTACGTTCTCCAACGTGAAGTCATATTGGACGATGAATGGAATGGGTGAAAAGATGCTCAAATGAGCCCAGGGCCCATGGAACTTAAGAGTTGTCCGACATTCGTCTTTCAGTATAAGGGAAACCCCCGAAAAAACCTTATCCAGGTAACCAACCCTGACCGAGATTCGAACTCGAGACTTCTTTAACGTGAGGCAGACATGCTACCATCTACGTTACCGAGGTGGGCACTAGGGATCATGTTTAACTTTGTAACCCTTAAAATGTGTACCGTATCTGGTTGTGTAAACTATGTTCCGTAGTTGACTGCCATTTTTGGGAGCATGTCGCCGCCATTAAATCTAGTAGGTAGTTCTTGTTTCATGATTAAATCTTGTGTTTCGCTTTGCATTTCTGAAATATTTGGAATTTGGTTGAATGGGTCAGGCACAGTACCGACCATAATAAAATATCTACTGCTAAGTATACATTTGTAACTATCTGCTAGGGGAAAACATGGCTATTATTGTAAACACATACACTGTTATAAATGTTATTTGTAGTATATCAAATTATGGACCACAAGAAGTAAACCAAATGGTAATGAAGTTTTTGAATTGATCACGCAGGATTTGAGCCCAACCTATACTGGTGGAGTGGCTAAATGACCTGTGTGTGTGTGTGTGTGTGTGTGTGTGTGTGTGTGTGTGTGTGTGTGTGTGTGTGTGTGTAGTGTTTAACGCCCGCTTTTACTACATACGACACCGCAGGCGGTGACAGATGATACATGAAATGAAGATGGAGTACCGGTGGAATGAGATGGTGGGGGAAACCGGAGATCCCGGAGGAAATCCGCCCCTGCGCCGTATTATCCACCACAAATCTCACTTTGTGGTCGCCTGGGATCGAACCCGGGCCGCCTTGGTGAGAGCCAAGCGGTCTAACCACTGAGCAACGGCACGGCCCACTAAATGACCTGTATAATACCATTTAGCCAACTCTACGTTGACAGAGAACGTTCCTATACATATGTAATCGGAAACCTCCGACCTTCACTTCGAATCTTTAGACGCTGTTTAGAGCCCAATTCAAAGTTAGGGGCTTGTTTCGAAATTTTAACGCAAATAAAAAACTGTATCCGCCATTACATTTTCTGTATGAGCTAAAAAGCTGCCGTAATTTGTGGCAGAAGCGAAAACGATTTATCTAATTCTTAGCTGTTTTTGACATGGCTGTAAAACGAAAACACATGCTGGCTGAAGAATTAAATCCAAATGGATCCGCTATGTGGATCTGTCATTTAGTGTTAGAATGTTATTGTCAAATGATGCATGGAATAGGTTGGTCCTTCAGGGGCGTGTTTAAAGGTATGTGCGAATGTACGCTACTGAATAAGAGTTTGTATACTCGTCTAAAATTACTACTGCATCCTCTGTGTCTGGGTAAGATGTTTTTGGAATCGACATACATAGTGATTCCTTTCTGTCCTATATAACACTTATACATTGAGTTGTGTACTTCTCCTCTATAATCTGTTCTGCAAATCAGCCATTAGGAGACATTCAAGAAGGGCGTAAGTAACAAATGTCACTTATGTTGCACAAATACAAACATAAATAGGGGCAGGTGGCGCACCTGATTATATATATATAGAGTTCCATACATTTGTCACCACATGAAATCTCATGATTAGGGCCAGGAGTAGAACGTTACAATTTTATAAAGTAAAGACTGTATGGGGAATCAATTTAAATATGCAAATTTATTGATCTTAGTAAACAATATAAATATAGGAAATTAATTGTTCTTTTATACCAGCCGGCTATGGCATTGAACTTTTTAGTCTGACTCCACCTGTTCAACATAGATATTGTTGCATTTTCACGTATCAAGAATGTGTAGCACTCAGATTCATTTAGAGTAATGCATTATGGTCCAAAAGAAACAAAATATGCACAAAGGTCAAGGAACAGCTGTAGAAATTCTTTTGGAGACTGAGCAGATCTAAGGCGTGGTAACGACGAACAAGTAATAAGTTATAATTATAAATTGTGCTTAATAAATCTGATAGTAGATCTTCCTTGTTTTCTTCAACAAGATATTGCGTTCTCATATTTACAAGCACACGGTTTTATATGCTCAAATGTTTTTTTTTTTTTTTCAGATACAAAGTAAGCATCATTACAGTTTCGAAAACGACAAAGGTAAACGAATGGTAGCGAGACGATATTAAAATTTCTTAATAAAGAAATTTCTCAGTAAAAGGAAAGAAGGTATTTATTCTAATTATTAGACGTCAATGAAAAGCAGTGAAAGTATATGTAAACAAAAGCTAACTCACCATCTCCCTCTCGGAGTGAATATTCACCGAATTACTCACCAGTTCTTTTAATAAAGTTTATTCCCTTTCACTGTAATAAATTTCTTCATGGCTTAACACAGAAGACGCTTTGCAAAGTTTCTCCAACACAAATGAAACCCTCGATCAGGCACAAAGTAAACACCTGATGTCGGCCACGCCGACAATATTACCTCTTAGACTGTGGGCCAATTTCTCATCTCATCAAGCCGGCTGCCCAGGTGAACGTTTTTAAGTTTCTTTTATCCAATTTATACATATATGCGTATATACTTGTATTTCATCTTCGGCTAAAGCATGGGAAATTTATACATCATTTGATGGTGATATATACATATTGGTATGTAAAATACACTGTTCCCAAGGTTGCAGGTGCAAATTCGGCCCACACTATTGACTTTTAAGTGTGTTTAAAAATAATAAACCCATACCAGTGGATTTATTGATAAGTAACTGAACTCATACGAGACAAAATTTTGGTACATCGGCTGTGCTGATATGATTCTGGCATTTTACAGAGTCGTTAACAAGTAAAATAAAGTATTTTAATTCTTTTATAAATTAAATTATAATATATATAACAATTGCAGTATATATTACACTGTTATATAAAGCAATACTATAAACGGGCTTTAGGAGAAATATAGCCATATTAGATCCGACTTTAATTTAAGAGTATATAAAATAAAGTAGTTTATGCAAAAGATTAAGCTCGAAGGTTGGTTACCAAAGAAAAGCAAACGAGAACATAAAATTACAGAAAATAAATGAGTTGCTTACATATAGTTGCGAACGTATAATCAATTTGTAATTCAGGTCTCTTTGTAATGTATTTCTCTTAAATATTTTTACGAGTTGTTAACTCGTATACTTTTAATACTTTTTATACTTTTTATACTTTTACTTTTTTAAAATACTTTTATTTCTTGCAATATATACAATGATAGAAATTCGGTTTGAAATAAGACAAACATTTATCTTATTTCCACAAGCTTAAAGATTTCAAGATTCTGTCTTAACATCTCAGAATTTTACTCAGCTTCTCATTTTGGGTAGCAATAGTTGTAAAATGGAGATGTGGTTTACCTAAATCGCACAAATTCTGATTGTAGGTCCGCTAACCGAATCTGAAGCCATGGAAAGCCAGCCATAAATGCTTACCACAATTGCACTTCTGGCCAAGAAATTGTCATTTTACGGAGTGAGATAGAAGTCGCTTTCCCAAACATTCGTTGTGCAGTAACAGCAACAAATGTCAGTCCAATATCGGAAACAAACGAAGCACGAAACAGGAACAATAGGTTGTCAATCCCGTTTGACACCTTAGCTGTGACATGTCTCTATGTACATGCGAGTAAACATGAAAATGACGTTGCTTTATTTGAACAATGCTACATCTATCCTTCATTTCTTTCCATTCATTTCACATTTACAAGAACACAAAAGGAATTGACAAGCACTTCACACTAAATATAAAATGTGTGCCTTGTCATAACCTTATCCCAAAATAGTGGCAGTTTAAATAGAATAATGTTATGAAAATGTCAGCAACAATAACAATACTACTAATAGTAAAAATTTGAATTCCTGTTACGCCATACAAGGATATTCTAGGGGTACCTTGTGTGATTCAGTTTAGCCGAGGGGAAGAAAACACAAAACACTACAACACTTATTACGTCTTGTAAATATAAGGTTGTGGGTTGATTGCCATGCAGTCGCGCACGTCCTCATAGAATAGGGTTACGTAGTCAAAGAACGGACATAGTGTTATAGAACATATTGCATATTTATTCACTAATTTTTGTAAATCAAACTTATCTTTTCCAGATATATGAATATAAATAAAACAATCATTAATATTTACAATGTGCATAGTAAATGAAAAGTAAATTCGTTGCGACAGTACTATATTATGTTGGTGTACTGTATATGCCTGTTACAATGAACAATATACCTTTTGAAGGTTTCAAACGAAAACTATCTTCTCTTCTCCTCCAGACATGCGTTGTTTTGGGAGAAGCTTCTCTCTACGTTGTATGATGTTACTAAGACAAATTTGAACCAAAAAGGAGGTATACTGTTTCAGTTTTGTGCATTAAAATTTTGTCTAGAACGTTGTAGGTCATCCCTAATTTTACACAGAGTGGAATATCCTATATTATTTCTGGAGAATGCATTTTAGTTTCTGCTACTTGATCAAATTCCTTTTCAAGTTGCAAGGAATAAGTTACCTTCCTAGTAAACTTTTGCATTAGATGAAGGCAACTTGCTTAAGGTCTTTAGACTGAATTCTCAATGGTACTTGATGATTATACGATATTCCTAACAATTATTCAAAGGAAAATTTAGTAATGAGGGGCTTAGATTTAGTAGAATTTGAAGCATTTCTGTAACATTATTATATAATTTTGAATGAAATATAATTCTACGTCCATCATCATGAGCTATACAGGAAGTAAAAGAGGGAGTGTAAGCTAGGAGAGAATACAGGTGTAAGGACAATCAGAGAGCAAGTAAATTCAATTAAAATACATTTTCACAGTTTTGGTGACTAATTATATTATTTGTGTATATCATCACACATGGTAGACTAATCCCATAACGTACCAATTAAAGCCAAATTGCTAAAATTCTCATATATACTGCAATGATTTATATTTCTACAAAGAAATATCTCAGAAATGCCAGTCCACCATGTGCAAAATTCTAAGCAGTTTTTAAATATTCAACTGGGATAAGTTGAATACTGACTTTACCTCAACAAAGAAGCAGCCAAAATGGCTACATTAAGAAAATTTAGCTGCATATAGTGCTATAATTTCCTTGCGGCGGTTCTTTTGGAATCAAGTCGTCTCGAAAAATGAGACATCGTAAGCCCTCCAAGATCCCCAGGCTTTTCCATCTGTGATTAGTTACTCTGGCTGTGTTGTGATTCGGAAGTTCATTTGATGTCAGCATTCAGACTTTTATTTGGCTTCATCAGTCTAATGTTACGTTAGATAACTCAGATAAAGTTTATATAATTAATTATAAAATAGGAAATACAAATAATAAGAATAATATACATGGTCAACGGCAACTACAGTAATACAGAGAGATTAAAAAGTTAAGAAAATAATAAAGATTGTTTTGAAACCAGTGGTAGGCCAACGGACATATTTTAAAAGTAGCACCAGCCGCGCTAGTTAGCGTCAAGGTATATTACTCCGCGTCTGATAGGCACGGAGAGCAGATCAGTGTAGCGTTTGCAAGTCGGAAAGTTACCGATAAACATGAAATATGGAAGTATTTGTTTTACAGTGAGTAAATTAATACTAGAAGTGATTTTCATATCTCAAATAATTTCAAGAAAGTTTTAAGCATTAAAACTTCATTAGATGCACAAAATTCTGTGTCTTTCAAACCACCCAGGATTACCCTGAAGGTGAAATTTCACAAGCTCTGTCAAGCAAGCTTGGGAATAAAATATATGCAGGCGAGAATTTCAAGATTCTTCTTGAATCGCATATGTAAACGGCATCAGTTGAAAGATGGAGGTTAATGCATATAATTGGAGTTAATCTCATTGAATATTTGTATAAATTAATATGTAATGACTTCAATCTTTCTAAACCACCCTCTTCTACAACAAAGCAGTTCCACTTTTTACAAACTTTGCAATCTAAATGTTCTACTTTAAATTTATATGATTTGTCACCCACTTTACCCAATAACATGGTACACAAATAAGCAGACAGGCTGACATGTACGTAATATTATCTTATAAAATCAGATGTAATGTTGATTTAAAAACAATATTAATTAGAGGTGGTACTAATACACAAAATAGTGAAGAAATTATCCCCTGTTTGTAAACTGATCCAAATGGCATTACATATTGCAAAAGTTTCCATATAAAAGACCAAAATAATAGTAGACACATTCGCAGACTCCTTAGCATGGCTTCTATTGGAAGGAAAGTAAGATTTGTAGTTCTGTGTCGTATATTTACGACACTTAAAACAACCTCAAAGCCCATAAAGAGCCCACTGAGTAAAATTAAGTGGTATTTCGCGCCCAATACAGAATGGTGGGCTAAGAATCACAGCAGATAGAAACCGTCCATAAATAAGAAAACACGCACACATAAAATGTCCAGTGTGAATAAAGATATATTGGGAATAATAGCCTGGAATGAGTCATATATTTAGTTATTTGGCTGTATATTCCAATGTCGTTGGAGACAGAAAGAAAATTAAAAACAAAAGGTATGAAAATTTAAAATTCAGATAACGAATATGAGATTTATACAGAGAACCAAAGCGAGCGTTAAATTTAACTTTATAAGATATGAAGTAACTAGAGAAAACTGAGTATTAATAAATTTCATGATAGATATATTAACCGTGCGAATGAGGAAACTACCGAAGTCCGGGGAAAAATTTAATTAAAGTTAAAATTTACATTTTATGAAGTGAACCAGTAAACGAAATAGAATTATGTACCAATCAAAGATTTTCAGCGCTACACAGTATTGAAAATATCGCTGCGAACACTTCTATCATTTTCGTAAGATTAGTATACATTTGTGTTTAAAGTTGTGTACTATTAAGTTCCATTGCAACATTATTATTGTTTGTATTTGAGTAGAAATACTCAAGAGTCACATTTTACTGTGCATTGCTGTGAATGAAGTACACCCGACGGGATTGAAATTTCTCCAGCTATTGTTGCATAGTAAATTAAATAACAGTGCTAACAGCAGCTGGAGAATGATATATTTTGTGGGTTTTATGAGGTCAAAGTGCTCTTGCAGCTTTAAAGGCCTCGAAAAGCCTCCCAATTTCCATTTCTGCCTCCACTTCCAGTTTTATGACGCGTACATTTGCACGGATGGCGAAAAAGTGTTTGAAATATGAGAGAGAAGTTTTCACTGCGGCCCAGCATAAACCTATGCTGACGATGCTGTTATTTTTTTATCCTTTAAGCGATCTGCATCGGTTCTGGGACTTAATTACTCGTAAATGGAACGGTTCTAAAAGTGCACAGAGAATCAATACCGCCACTCAATCCAACAGTACACGTACTTTCAGGAACTCAGTTTTATGAACACGCCTATGCAAAGATGGAGTTGTGTTACAAGTCTCTGTGAAAGAGCTTCCGGAATAAGTAGAAGCACTTGTTTGCCCGCCACTTGGCTTTGCTATGGAAGTAAAATATTCAGCGAAACT
Source organism: Mantis religiosa (assembly GCA_030765055.1). Taxonomy (NCBI): domain Eukaryota; kingdom Metazoa; phylum Arthropoda; class Insecta; order Mantodea; family Mantidae; genus Mantis; species Mantis religiosa. Next base: position 59,630,059 of record CM060957.1, read on the forward strand.
GTTATAGAGTACGTAATGAGGCTTACTAATAAGTTATTCATAATATTAAGTATTTAAATATCACAGTATCATACTGAAGGAAAATCTGAAAGCATCACTTAGGACAGCAGGATTCAAGTGCCCAATATATACTGCGATCCAAATAAACTTGAACCATTTCAATACGCCATAATTTTTGAACCAATAATAGGACACACGTGCAACTTTGGGAGAATATAATACACAATTGGGAGATTACACTACACTATTTACTTATCAGAGAAAATGTTGGAAGTATCCTCCACCAGCATCTATACATGTTTGCACTCATCTCACCATATTATTTGAAGTTTTACAGAGAGTATCCTCGCCAACGTTACTTATTTCGGTTCGAATGGATTCCTTGAGAACATCGATTGTCCATGGCCTATTCTTGTACATTCTATTTTTAGAAATACAACACAAGAAATAATCCGTTGTGGTTAGGTCAGGGATCTGGGGACTACAGACATTGAGATTATTCGATTATCAAAGAAACTGGTTACAAGTTCCATGGTGTCATTTGATATATGGTACGTTGCTCCATCATGCTGGAAATAACTTCAGTTCGATATCACTGCTTCACAAATGTCTTCAAGATACTCAGTGTCTACAGACGTATCAAGAAAATGGGACCAAGATTCATAGATGCTGGTGGAGGACGTTTCAAACATTTTCTCTGAGGTGTAAATGGTCCAGATTTATCTGGATCGTACTGTAAGGAAAAACAGAAAACCAAAGGAAAGTTGAATATAAGCAGAGTCGTAAGTCGATACTGACTAACAACCTAAACACTGCTGACAAGAAAATATATCAAGATTAAGGGGAGATTAAGTGGTAAAAGTAACAAAAAGTTACACTTTCAGTTGTTTAGGTAGCATTATTAATTGGAACAATCTCTTTAACTTGAAGCGTCTATAAGTACAGATAAAATTATTTTAAATATATAGAGCGGTATATGAAACCTTTATCTTCTAGTAGGTTGTCCTATAAATTGTATTCCTTCTGTTACTTAGAGGAGTTCATGTGTGCTCAAGCCATGTAATTTCTTTATTTTCAAACATAAATATACTTTTTTCTCTCCATTTAAGCCTTCTTGTATAATGACTGCTGAAATTCCTGAATTAACCTTTTTTGTGTTTGAATAAACCTTTTCTCAAATACCACTGAGGAGAGCTAAATAAGTTATAAGTTGTCGATCTCTAACTGCCCGCCTCAGTAACATGATGGTAGAGTGTCTGCCTCACGTTCAAGAGGTACCGAGTTTAAATCTCGGTCAGGGTGAGTTACCTGGATAAGACTTTTCCGGGGTTTTCCCTTATCCTAAAAAACGAATGTCAGGTAATTCTAAGCTCTATGGACTCCGGGCTCATTTGAGCATCATTTCGCCCATTCCATTCATCGTCTAATGTGACTTAACGTCGGAGGACGTAAAATTAAAAAAAAAAAAAAAAAAAAAAAAAACTAACGAATGTTGCTAACCTACCTTTGTGTTAATAACATTGCTAGTTAATTTTTAAAACTGGAACTTGGAAAACTGGAACTGTTGGAAAGCTGTTCATATACGTCCTGTAAGTTCCAGTAACTGGGAACTGGAACCACAGACTTTGGCCACACGCACGCGCACACGCACGCACACACACGCACACACAGCCAAATTGGTTTGTCGACGTTGGATATCTTGTGACAACTGCTCGCTCTTTTGGGACGGGGGTTACCTGAGCATATAGATATAGAGGCAATCAGGATTTAGACATGCTCGCAAAGGATTACAGTCTTGGTTTGATAGACCCTTATTGGTGGAAAGTGTGGTGGTCTATGTAGCAGAAACTTGGAAAATCAGCAGAATACAAGAGGATAAATTAAGAGCAACGGAAATGGACTTCTGAAGAAAGTCTGCCAGGAAATCAAGAAGGGATAGGTTAAATAATGAAATAATAAGAGAGTTGTGGAATGTGGAAAGATGTTATAGAAGTCTTAAATGAGAAACGACTACAATTATATGGACATTAAGGATGGATGATCGCATATTACCAAAGGAAATGCTCATATGGACGCCAGAAGGAAGAAATCGGAAGGGAAGACCTAATGATCAGTGGATGGACAAAGTGAAAGCGTATGATACAGAAAGGACTACTTAATGTAGATGCATTGCATAGGGAGAAATGGAGGAAAAGGATTGCTCTGTAAATTGTATATTGTGACAATTTTATAGTTGGCAATTGGCTTGGTTGAGGTAACCTACATCATTGTAGAAAGTCCTGAAAAAAAACACATACACACATTTAGATTCGCTTGAATTTTACTGGAAGTAACCTCGGAGGTATTGTTGGTTTATATTACAATGAGTGGAGATATTTGTACACACTAGAATTAAGCAATATTCTTTATGCTGAAATTTGGAAGGAAAAACTAAAACTCTCAAGATATGCAATGTAAAGGCTCAGATTTTATCATCAAGATTCACTTACTAAAAACCTAAAGATATAAAATTTACAGACATCAAGGCCGTAGATATTCTGTTTTATCAGAGCGCTAGGAATACATTAAAATACCAATTAATGATTTAGTTATCTTCACACGAGCGAGCTTCTCTACCCATTATCAATTTTTATTTGCATAAATCGTGACATATGGCACTGTCACATATTCTTGCTCAAACGAAAGGGAAATGGTGTGTTCGATGGACATTTATGTCCTCTCCAAGACACCTATATCTTTTCACTTTCTCTCCGTTGGTTTACATGCCTCATTATTACGTTTTTCAATAGATATTTTAATTCACATCTGATATCTCCGTCCCGTATTTGATCTCATATTGTTGCATAGAAATGAACTTAAAAAGGAATGACTGCTTCTGTTCTTTTAGTTTAACATTAGTAATTCATTTCTATAAAGGATGTGATGAGTTATTATTCTGTTTAGCAAGAAAATGATTTGCATTTGTAACTAATGATTAACTTTTTATTTTTATTTTTATTCAGGTTAACATATTTCCTTTTAAAAGATTATATATTTCAATCTTAACTTTAATAAAGCATTTTAACCCAATGAGTAATGTTGATTACGAGATTTTGAGTAACTAATAGAAATGTGATTGGTAATGTAGCTAACAATATTAATTAACTAAAGGGACACTCAGCTCTTCAAACCAGAATTGGATCTTTTTGGTTGTATGCTACTACATTATACTGTAGAATTTCATCTTAATATCCTACCTTACATTCTTTCTGTTATGTTGGTCATACTAATTATGTTATTAAATTAAATTAAATTAAATTTTTTGCGACTTACTCCAGTGTTTTAAAGAATGACACATGGGAAATAAAGAATGAAGACATTTTTCTCCTCTTTACTACTTTAGGTACAGGATTACACTAATGATGAGTGCCACTACATTTTCAACTTCATGCCTATTAATTATTTAAAAAATTAGTTTTTTTTTAAAAAAAATAGGTTTAACTACTTTTTAATTTCTCGTGTCTTTCTTTACCCTCAGTTTTGAGTTGTGGCATTTAAAACCTATATGTTATTCTATTAACTCACAAAACTAAACTTCAAGCGAATCCATCAGCAGATGGCATTTCTGATGTAAAATGGCGACGTTGTCCATCACCAACCTTTAGTTTGCAGTTACCCCGAGGCTGCTTTTTATAATTGGATCTTCATCCGAAGTGGAGAGCAAACGTTTGGTGTTTGTTTGCTTATCTTGTTAGCCACCAGGAACGCTCAAATTAAAAAATCCTACTGAATAAACCTTATCATCAAATTCGTTTTAAGAAATTCAAGAGTAGAAGGGCAGAAGGATATAAAGTAATTTGTTTAAAGTAAAATACACATTTTTTAATTAATTAAAAGAGAAAATTTACTTATAGGTACTGAACAAACTTTCACTCAAATTGTATGTTTTTATTTAGCAAATTTTCTTGCAAACTGACAAAAATCTAACATGGTAGACTAGCAAGACTTTTTTAATCTATCACCATTTCATTATCTTATATTGTATAAAACCTATCTTACATCCACTTTACGTAGCGAAATAAGTTGTAATACAGAAATTTTTGCTTATAAAATGCGAGGCCAAGACATTTATTTACAGCCCCATCCATATTTTGTTAACGAGCCATTGGAACTGTGGATTATTAAATCTACCTTAATTTGGAGAAGACAGAATAAGTGATTAGGAAAGGCAGAATAAATCTGCTGAAACTTTGTATGAGGAGAAACTGCTTTCTAAGTTATCCACTGGAGGGAATACTAATGGGGGGAATGATTCAAAGCATAGGAAAGCGTCAGATGCTGACAATTCCAAAATACATAGTTCATTTTCAAAGACAAATACAAAAATTACAGGAAGTAATTAAGAACGCTCGCGGCGACGCTTGTTAATAGATTTGAAGTAATAAAAAGAGCCAGTAGCTTTTGTTTTCAGATGACAGTGGAAGGTAACTCGTATTCATTTTTTTTATTTGTAAACATAACCTAAAAATTATGTTATGTTAATGTCAAAATCGGAAGTTAAACTTTTATCATAGCACTGAAGGTTGAAGTTAGCAGATTAGGGGAAAATAGTTCTCTACTTCTACTTTTTCTTCCATAACAGCATTTCTTTTCCAGAATAATTAATTTACATTTCTAATAAATTAATTCTTCGTGACATATTCAATATGTCATTTCCGACAATTTTAGAAGGCAGAGGTTAAAATCACTTATCGGTATACTCAGAACAATATAGTATGCATAAAATATGGTACTATTGAAGCCTCGTCAATTTCTGCTTTTTTTTTTTTTTTTTTTTTTTTTTTTTTTTTTTTTTTTTTTTTTTTTTTTCCTGTGCTGTATAAAGTAACTATAGGGAACAATGGAGAGCCGAAGAAATTCTGGTTTGCTTTTCGAGGCAGCGTTATACTGTTTAGTTCCAATCACTGAGTGGGATGGCTCAAGCGTTCGTCTGTGGTCCGCATTCGGGAAGCCCGGATTCGGTTCCCGTGGCTGACCTTCTTGAGCCATGGTATTTTCGAGAGCTTTCCTAGGTCGCTAGGCGAATGCTGGGTAGGTTAATTACATTTCCCCAATTTCCTGACCCTCCATTTCATTTCTATTATCCTTTCATAACATCTGTCATCTGTGGTCTCTTTCAGGGTAGAAGTGTCGGCGGGTGTCCTGACGATACATGTTGGGATGACATGCTCCGAGGTAAACTACTTCGGCAGGACGATTGCCGGTCTCAGCTCCTCTGCTGGGATCATTTCGGAATCGCCAGTAAGGAACCATCAGGGCTCGTAGCCGTCCCGCAGTAGGGGAGCGTGTCCGTTGTCCTGGCCTGTCGGGAGAAGTCTTTATCTAAGTGAAATGTAGGGACCCGGCCCTCTGCACCGTCGTGGCTCCTTGTGTCGACTGCCCTCTGTCTCCTCTCGCCTTATCCTTCTTCCCAGGTGTGCGCCACTCAGGGGCATAGGCACAATGCACCCTACATGGTGTTCTAAGTGCCGAATCCCCTCCGTAGTGAATCCTGATCCTAGCTCAAATCTCTCAAGACCTTAATGACGATGAGGTGCATAAGGGCGCTGAATTACAGCGGTCATCAGCGCCCTTTAAAAAACTAGTCATCGCAAAAGCCAGATATAAATCTTCCTAAAATGTTATAGTAGTGTAAATAAACTTACGAAAGATACATGTACATAACCACGAACAAAAGTAAAATAAATAAAAAGAAATATAAATCCAACCTACCAAAAATTCCGTTCACTAAATCCTAAAGTCTAACTTAGAAAAGAATCTAAAAACCTTTTCCACTACTTTATTATCATCCGCTAGCATATCTGCAAAGCTGGCCGGCAGCTGCAGAGACTAAAGACCGTCTCTTTATCATACTTCATTAATAAAATCTTGAACAACAATATGATTGTAAACCGCCTGAAAAAAGTTAATTCAAAATAGTAATAGTTTTTTCTTCACACTGATTTATATCTTAAACAACTAAGTATTCAGCAAATACCGTTAAAATTATTGTTCATAAAATATCAGCACCTGCATTGTAGTTTGCCTAAACACTTAAATTTGGAAGGTTCTCTATTTTAATCCTCCTTGACTTATCCATTTCAAACATATCCACAGGTTTTGTTTAAACCTCTATGTGCAGAATTTCAACTTACGACTTGCAATGGGTGGAAGTTCCTTCTTGATTTTGGACAGACGGAAAAAAAACAGTGCTAAGAAACAGAGCAATTACAACTAATATCAAATATACGAGGGTTGTTTCATAAAGAGTGATCACTTTTTTTTTTTTTTTTTTTTTTTTGATAACGTACCTTTCCTCATCCTCCTAATTTTGATGGTCATTCTCAAAATAATCTCCCATGAATGCGATGCACTTGTCCCAGCGTTTCTGCCAGTCTTCAAAGACATGCTGGAAACTCTTTTTTGAGAGATCCCTTAAAATAGCCTCCGGGGCCTTCACCACTGCTTCTGATGATGGATAATGCCTCCCACGAAGGCGTTTCTTCAAGTTACGGAATAGAAAAAGGTCATATGAAGCTAAATCCGGACTATAGGGAGGGTGAGGGATGCACTTCACATTGATTTTTGCAAGATATTCAGCAACAACGTTGGCAATATGCGGCCGTGCATTATCGTGGTGCATCATCCAGCCTGCTTCACGGAAATGTGGCCTTTTGCGCCTGATATGAACTTGCAATGTTTTCAGGACATCCCTGTAGTATTGTCCAGCTACTGATGTGTGTGCAGGTACAACATGCTGATAAACCATTCCATGAATATCAAAGTATGAGATGACCATAACTTTCCCAGCAGAAGCAACTTTTTGGCTTTCTTGGGGGTTGGTGAAGGAGATGATTTCCACACTGAGCTTTGCTGTTTGCTCTCAGGATTAAAATGATGTAGCAGTTTCATCAGCAGGGACTACTTTTGAAAGAAACTCCAGATCTTCCTCTAACATCAACTTTAACTGCATGATAACTCCACTGCAGTGGTAGACGATACTGAACATGACTGAACTTGCCTGGTTCTCACAGGCGGGAACCAGGAGTATCAACAATGAAACTACTACGGCGTGTTTGTTTCACATTAAGCTAACAGAATATGATAAGATTAAATGTTAGTGCGAAAAATTATGACCGCAATATTTATGATCATTTTATTGAACAGCACTCATAGTTATATAACAACTATAATTTTACAGTTTATTGCCAAATTGATATTACAATAATAGTTTGACAATATACGTACCGAACTGTTCTTCAAGATGTGAATGTACATAAACAGCGCCTTGCCTTTTAGTGCATAAAACTATATAGGTATATGTAAAATTATTGATATACCGCCATCTGTTGCTGCCACGAAGAGAGCACGGGCAGCCACTCGTTATATTTATGGTAGGGAAAAATTCCGATATGGGAGTACTGCGTCAAGTGTGCTATGAAAATATGACAACGATTTCGGCCTTCCATGTAAAATTCATGAATCCTCTTCCATTGTACTCGCAACGTTTTCGTTTGCACTCCTTTGCGATATGCAAAATGACTGAGAAATTTTCTGTCATGTTCAAAAGTTATGATAAATTGCGGTAAACAGCTTAGTATAAGGGGACTCGAAAAATAACTACAGTGATTCCCTACTGTGTTGTAGTATGCTTTGTTTAAATTAATTTCCCCCCAAAATAAGACCTGAAGGTTTCCTGGCGACGAGTACACTCACTTTCGTCTCGGGCAGCCAGCCAGGTGAAAAGATGATTACATATCAACCTCAAATGAAATACTGGTTATAACACAAGTTTAAACGAAGACAAACCACGATCAAAATTCGCATTACTGAACAAAAGACTTTTCAGTAAATTAAATGCCAAGTCAGGAGATGGCGTGAGTATAGAAAATTGTGTCAAAGAAACGTAACTACTTAACTTGATTATCAAGCTGTATTGATATTTGCTTCTTAATTCGACGGTTTTCCATTTTAAGGCCGGTTTCCAAGAGGAGCTGAACTGAAATCCAGCATCACGATTAAGCGTGCTCCTTTCAGAGGAAATCGCCAAAGCCTCCTTAATTCTCCTCTCCCAGTAACTGTTGCATTTTGCCAAGATGGTCGTCTCCCGAAAATTGGCTCTATGGCCGTTATGAAAACAATGTTCCGCCAGCCTAGACTTCTCAGGTTGCATTAAACTAATGCTCCGTTCATGTTCAATTATTCTAGTAGCGATGGTCCTTCCGGTTTGTCCTATATACGGTGTCCCACATTCACAGGAAATGCGGTACACTTCCGGAACTTGGAGGTCCAGTTTGTCTTTCGCTGGTCTCAACAGATGTTTAATCTTCGGAGGTGCCGTGTGGATGGTCCTGATGTATTTGCCGAGAATTCTGCTGATTCTGCCGGATAGATTGCCGGTAAACGGGATGCAGGCTGTAGCGGTAGGCTTATCTGACGCTTGATATCTAATCATCTTTTCACATGGCTGCCCGAGAAGAAATTAAGCGTAATTTTCCCCCAGTTAGGCTTAGAAGGTACTAATCAACCATTAACGGACTTGAGTAGGGAAAATAATTTATACACACTATTTTACAAATTATTATTTTAAAAAGTCATATTATTCCACCTCCTTTAAATAAGTCGAAGTAAACATTTTCAAATATGATATCGCTTCATATTTAGTTCTCCTTGTATGGCCAGCAGAAGCAAACAAATTGGATGAAATGAATGAATTATATATTGTGCATATTACACACAATTTTACAATTTACAACCTTCTGCTACATTTATTTGTCTTTACCTTGCTGCTACCTTGGCTTACATGACACCCTGGTCTTCTGCTCTGCCAGGTAGCTCTTAACCTCCATACCTCCTTGTTACTTATTTAGCCCCTTTATTCCCCCCCCCCCCATCTTCCTTTCTTATATTCTTTGCAGTTCTGACCCATTTTTCTTTTACTTTCTGCAAGAACTCACCAATACTTCTTACGTTCTTTTCCTCCTTTCACGTTAACATTTTTATATCCACTATCCTATTCTCTACTTTCTCCCATTTTTCTTCCCAAACCTTTTTTTCTCCACATTGCAACCTCCTCGCATTCCGTTACATAGTGTTCTATGCTGTCTTTCCCCCCCACACACTTCACACATTCACTTTCCCCTACCTCATATCCCTCTTAGAAATGTTGTTCCTGTTCTCATCCAAGCTAACCCTTCTCTCTCTTGCCTATTGCACTAATCTACATATGCTACTCGTCCCAGATTTCTTTTTATTTGCTTGTAAAATTGTAATGATTTCATATTACTTAGACTTCCCCATATTTCTTGTCTTTCTATATCTTCTATTCTGCTTTTACCAATTTACCCACATCGCTTGTATTCCATTCCTCTAATCTCCATATATCAGCTATTCCTATTTTTCCATAATTCCTCTTTTCCCTGCCCACTAACTGAGTTCACTAATCTTTTTTGCTATCTCATACATAATTTCATAATTTACCCTTCTTTGACCAAACACCTATACCAACATTTTATTATTCTTTCCATTATTACTATATTTCTTGTTGTCTTTCCTAATTCTACTGAAGCTACTTCCCTATCTGATCTTGGTAAGCCTAGTAGCTCTTTACAAAACCTTTTGTAGTTTTGGTCCACCGTTTCTTTACCTCTGTGCCGCCCCCCAGATCTCCCCTAAATACAACATTTTGGATTCAACTAGTGCTTCATACATTCTTTCTAACCACTTGATTGTTATTTCTAGCTTGTATTTGCATATTCTTATCCCATTCATTGCCGCCCTTGCTTTTGTTTCCATTTTTCTCCTGTGTGCTCCCCACTTTCCATTGTTATTCAATCTCACTCTATAGGTATTCAAATTCATGGACCACTTCTACCCTTTTGCCATTTAGTACCCACTTTTCATATTTCTTAGCTTAACTCCCTTCTTGAAGACCATAACTTTCAACTTATTTATGTTTATTTTTATTCCCTACTCTTCACAGAATTTCTGGATTTCTTTTATTGCCTTCTGCAATCATACCACTGTTATAGATCCTATCATTAAGATATCCGCATATAGCAGTCCAGGAATTTCTTTGTTTGCTATTACCGGACAGTGCTGATTTATTTCTATATCCTGGTCTACTATCCTATTTATGAGATACGAATTCAAAATGTCGTGTATTCAAGGTGTAAAAATGCACACAAGTGGAATATTTAAGGCATCAGCACGAGCACATAAAAATGTTAAATTGAAGTATTAACAAAATGTGAACACTTTTTCCGTTTTCTTTTTCGGCTGCATTAGTCATGGACATCTAGGAATACTGCTTCACGAAAATCCAACCCCTACGTTGCGTTTTGACAATAATCATAGGAAAGGCATGGTAACCAAAGTTATTGAATGTAAACTTTAAAGGCATTGTAAAGATTAAAAAACAGTTCTCCATATTAACGGCTTATAGAGGTATGTCTAGAAAATACATGCCTGTATCCTTTTTACTTGTGGCGGAGAAAAAATTTAAAATAAACGTGTTAAAACTTGCAACAAATTTAATAAGACTTTAGTTATTTTAATAAGATTAAGTGAGTGAATTAGGTTTGATAAGTCATTTGGTTCCAATTAAATTTTGACAAACAGAAGTGTTGTATCTTTAAAATAATTATAGTTGTAGAGCATTTAACATTTAAATCTGAATGACAGAATAGCAAGTACTACGAGGGCTGTGCAATATACAATGATCACAATTTTTTTGACAACGTAACTTTGCTCATACTCACAATTTTAATGGTCTTTCACAAAATAGTCTCCCTTGAATGCGCTGCACTTGCCAGCATTTCTGCCAGTCTTCAAAGACATGCTGGAAACCATTTTTTGAGAGATCCTTCAAAATTACTTCCGAAGCCATCACCACTGCTTCTGATGATGGATAATGCCTCCCACGAAGGCGTTTCTTCAAGTTAGGGAATAGAAAACGTCACATGGGGCTAAATCCGGGATATAGGAAGGTGAGGGATGCTCTTCACGTTGATTTTTGCAAGATATTTAGCAACAACATTGGCAATATGCGGACGCGCATTATCGTGCAGCAGCACCCAGCCTGATTCACGGAAATGTGGACTTTTGCGCCTGATATGGACTTGAAATATTTTAGCAAATCCCTGTAGTAATGTTCAGTTACCGATGTGTATGCAGGTACAAAATGCTGATAAACCATTCCATGAATATCGAAGAATGAGATGACCATAGCTTTTCCGGCAGAAGCAACCACTTTTGAATTTTTGGGGCTGGCTGATGAAGGAGATTTCCACACTGAGGTTTGCCGTTTGCTCTTAGGATGAAAATGATGTACCCAGGTTTCATCAGCAGTGGTTACGTTTGAAAGAAACTCCGGATCTTCCTCTAACATCAAATTTAACTGCATGTTACCTCCATTGCAGTGGTAGGCGATACTGAACATGTCTGAACTTGTCTGGTGCTCACAGGCGGGAACCAGGAGTACCAACAACGAAACTACTACGGCGTGTTTGCTTCACATTAAGCTAACAGAATATAATAAGTTTGAATTTTGGTACGAAAGATTACGACCGTAAAATATTATGATCATTCTTTATTGTACAGCCCTTGTATTTGTGTAGATATGGAAGCAATCCTATAAGAATGCTTCAGATCTCAGTTTTAAATGTTAAATTTGCGACAGAAAGACATATAGAGCATTCGACACTTCAATTCAAGGAATTGCAATTGTAATCTTGATAAGAACTTTTGGATCGAAAGGAAGGCTCCTTCCACTTTGGGAAATCGGTAGAGATGCAAAAATGACAGTGAACGCTTGTATATCAACTCGCCATTGAGAGAGAGAGAGAGAGAGAGAGAGAAAAAAAACCTCAAGATGTGAAAGGAAAGAGATAGATGAATGTAAGACATAAGGTGGAGAAAGAAAAGAATGATCAAATCCAACACCGTTGAACCATCAGAGCAATTTGAAGGAGAGGTTTAACTTGATGAGTTACCAGTCTCTTTCGGTCAAAAAAGCTTCAGGTCGTTCACGTATTTTCCTGAGAAGTAGAAAACCCTACGCAATTCAGAGAGACACGGTTCTTCAATAGGCAGAACGTATCGGAGTTTAAAAACTGTAGGTTGAGGAAGCCCTCCAATATATTTCCTCTCTGATTCCTAAACAAGAAACTCGTATTCCTGCAGGAAAAACCGGGATATATTAATGAACTCCTCTCCATCCCCTCTGCTCTATTCAATCGATTTCCTTGGAGTATTATTTTCTTTTTTTGTGCCTTCCTGGCAGATCTTGGGTTGCTTCTTCTGATAATACAGCCGTTCCAACACGACTTTGGTTTCAGATTGTTTTGCTTTATTTCTGAAGCAATCTCTTCCAATATCCGTTTTGGAAACCTGGAAGCAATGAAAGTGATCTACAGATATAAGATAGGGTATATGTTACCTTTTGTGTTGAAGTGTTGCTCTTCTTCTTTTATATTGACTATAAATTTTTGCCTCTCGATAAGTAGTGGACGTGGCAATTTTCATTGATATTGGTGTAGCATAACGTTTGGGAGGCATTAAATGTACGAGGGCTGTTCAATAAAGAATGATCATAATTTTTTACGGTCATAATTTTTCGCATTAAATTCAATCTTATTATATTCTGTAAGCTTAATGTGAAACAAACACGCCATAATAGTTTCATTGTTGTTACTCCTGGTTCCCGCCTGTGAGAACCAGGCAAGTTCAGACATGTTCAGTATCGTCTACCGCTGAAATGGAGGTAACACGCGAGGAACAGTATACGGCTTTGAAATTCTGTTTTCGTCTCAACAAATCTTCAGTTGAGGCCTACAAAATATTACAGTAGGCCTATTGGAGAGTCTGTTCTTCCCTATAGCACAGCTCGAAGGTGGTTTAAAATGTTTAAAGAGGGCAATCAATCAATTTCAAAGGAGGGTAGAACCGGTGTTCCATTTACTGCTCTTACGGAAGAAAACATCAACCCTGCTGCTGTCATTGTGAGACAGGATCGACGACTTACCTTAAAATTACATTCTGAAATACTGAACATTTCATTGGGTGCCATCCACACGTTGGTGACAGAAACATTACACATGACACGTGTGTGTGCGATGGGTTTCAAGACTGTTGATTCTCGAACAAAGGAACATTTGTATGCAGGTCTGCATGCAGTTAAAGTTGATGTTAGAGGAAGCTCCGGAGAATCTTTCAAACGTAATCACTGCTGATGAAACTCGTCTACATAATTTTGATCCTGAGAGCAAACAGCAAAGCTTAGTGTGGAAGTCTCCATCACCTACCCATAAAAAAGTGGCTGCTTATGCTGGGAAAGTTATGGTCATGTCATTCTTTGACATTCACGGAATGGTTTATCAGCATGTTATACCTGCACACACATCAGTAAATGGACAATCAACTGCCGATGTGCGGTCGCTGCGGATCCTTAGCACTCGTGGTACCTCTGACGTTACCAGAGGAACCTCGGGCCGAACTACCGAGCCCCTCCGTCGGGGGGCTGTTCGGTTTGGGTTGGACTCAAAGGGGCAGTGTGTTCCCGACACTCATGGGGAATTGGGTACCTAAGGCCAGGCTACGGCCACTCCGAAGTTGTAAAGGATCACCTTATAAGTCCCGCGTACTAGCCTGCAGAGGTAGTAGAAGGTGTGCTAGATCACCAGGCGGCCCCACCGAGGGTTTCGGTAGTCTTCCCTGCGGGGTTGACGCGCGTAGATGGCGTATCCACTTCCATCCCGTTTTGACGTTGTGCTCAGCGGGGGTGTGCTTTTTCGACTCCAGGTATTGCCCTATGGAAAGAGCCCCTGAGTAGCCATCGCTCCCGGGTAGAAGGAGGCCTGGGTCCTTGGTCCTACGGTTCCACGATTAATGGGAGTAGAACCTCTGCACTTCACTAAAGGTATGTCATGAAAACATTGAAAGTCCATATCAGGTGCAAACGACCACATTTCCGTGAAGTAGGCTGTATGCTGCACCACGATAATGCGCGGCCGCATATTGCCAATGTTGATGCTGAATATTTTGCAAAAATCAACAAGAAGTGCATCCCTCGCCTTCTCTGTAGTCCCGATTTAGCCCCATGTGACTCTTTTCTACTCCCTAACTTGAAGAAACGTCTTCGTGGGAGGCATTAATCATCATCAGAAGCAGTGGCGAAGGCTGCGGAGGCGATTTTGAAGGATCCCTCAAAAAGTGGTTTCAAGCATGTCTTTTAACAATGGCAGAAACGTTGGGGCAAGTGCATCGAATTCAGGGGAGACTATTTTGAGAAGGACCATCAAAATTATGAGGATGAGTAAAGGTACGTTGTCAAAAAACTTGTGATCGTTCTTTATTGAACAGCCCCCGTACTATTGAATTAAAGGAATAATAGAATAATAATAGAACCCGCAAATTTGCTCACATTACTAGACTATTCGAAAATAATAAGTGATTTCTTCTGCTCCAGCCTCAATTTCTTTAGCTTTCCGCAACATAGGCGTGAAATCTGAATTTGTTTTTCCTGAAGTGTTAATAAAGAATTTACATAATTTCTAGGTTTAATAATACACACATTATCCCTTTATCATGCTTATTTTGGATTCATATCTGCTTAATAACAACAAACCTTTGATATAAGTTAGTATATACCTAACCATTTAAATTTTGCGTTGGGGGACTTAAAAAAGTTAAAATTAAACGTTTTCAAATAACAATGTAAGAAAAATGTAATACTCGAGTAAATGTTTACCAACTATGAGGGTTATTCATAAAGTAAGGTCCGATTCTCCGTAGCTCATCTAATTTCGCGTGATTATTGAAGCGCGCATGCATACCAACTCCCGGCATGCCTTGCACGTAAACGATACCAGTCGCATTGGTAGTGGTGCAGTGTGCTGTTAAGTTTCAAACAATCAAGCGGCCGGCCGACTGTGAAAGACGGTCTGCGATTCGGTTTTTGACGGCAAGGAACATTTCAGAAGTAAACATTCATCTACAGATCAGTGAAGTGTATGGCTCTAATACGATGAGTGACAGGAAAGTGCGTAAGTGGGTTCGAGGTTTCAAAGACGGACGCAACAATGTCCATAATGAACCGTGATCAGGCCGGCCAACAGTGATCACAGTAGATTAGGTCAATGCTGTGAATGAAAAGATCCGTGAAACCCGGCGATTCACAATTTCCACTTTAGTAATGGAATTTCCAGATGTGGGTAGAACTCTGTACAAAATTGTCTCTGAAAATTTGCAATTTTGCAAATTGTGTTCACGTGGGGTTCCAAGGCTGCTTATTGAGGAACACAAAATGATAAGAATGGCTTGTGCACTGAACTTTTTGAGCCGATATCATGAGGAAGGAGATCAACTACTGGAACACGTTGTGACTGGGGACGAGACGTGGTTTTCTCACATGACTCCCGAGTCAAAACGCCAATCGATATAATGGCGCCACACGACTTCAATCAAGGTCAAGGCCATGCAGACAATCTCAACACGGAAAGTGATGGCATCCGTGTTTTGGGATGGACATGGAGTGTTGCTAGTCAAGTTAATGGAGTTTATGGACAACCACCAATGCAGACTCCTACTGGGCTACTCTGACCAACCTCCAACGTGCAATACAGAGTAAGCGACATGGCCTTCTGGCGTCTGGAGTTCTGGAGTGTAGTTGCTGCATCACAATGACAGACCAGATTGTGTCAGGCGATCCCAAGATTTCATCAGCTCTTTTGGATGGGAACAGATTGACCACCCACCGTATAGTGCAGACTGGTGCCGAGCGATATTTACTTGTTCCGCTACCTAAAGGAGTTTCTCGGTGGCAAGCGCTTCCGCACAAATGACGAGGTGAAAGAAGCAGTTGAAGACTGGTTATCCTCACGGCAGCAGACGTCGGTATACTGAAGCTTGTGGAACTTAAATTTCTTTTAAAGAAATATGGCGGCTATATAGAAAAATAGAGAAAGATTTAAGAAATTCAATAAAAAATGTGCAAATATCTATGATGGTTTTAATTTATAAAATATAACGGACCTTACTTTACCAATAACCCTGGTATTTTCTCTATCTGAATAAAAAATCAGATATTTGGTCGTTTTAATCTCATGGAACATTAAATTCTCTCTGTTTCGAGAAAATAAAAGCCTACATATCTTATTCTAATTATGAAACCTGATTTATGCCATGCAGCATGGTTTCATGACAAATGGAGCAGCCATTGTTAAATGGAAAGCTCATGGGGAGTCTTCCCTATGCAGAGGTTATCCTTTTCGCCCGATCGCTGCATCCTCCAGCCACATACTACGGAGAAGTCCAGGTTAAGAATGACAGAAGTTAGCACACCGACTCTCACCACCACAAAAAAAAAAGATAAAAACACACACACACACACGCGCGCGCGCACGCACACACGCACACGCACACACGCACACACGCACAGGCGCACACTCACACACGCACACGCGCACGCACACACGCGCACACGTACACGCACACGCGCACACACACACACACACTCTCTCTCTCTCTCTCTCTCTCTCTCTCTCTCTCTCTCTTACGCGCTCAATTACAGACAGAAAGACGCTTTGCTTAATTATTTATTCAGGAATGAAGATTACCGGAAAAAAGTTCAATCTGAATTCTTAAACAACCTGGTGATGCCCACCTCGGTAGCGTAGATGGTAGCGTGTCTGCCTCACGTTCAAGAGGTCCCGAATTCGAATCTCTGTCAGGGTGAGTTACCTGGATAAGGTTTTTGCGGGGTTTTCCCTTATCCTGGAGGACGAATATCGGGTAACTAAGCTCTATGGACCCTGGGCTCATTTGAGCACCATTTCACCAAGTTTATGCATTGTCCGATATGACAATGTGAAAAAACGTAAATTACACACAAAAAAGCTCGTGACCAGAACTCTTGTGTCTATTCCTGAGTTTAGTCTGATTTGTATGATGTGTCACTGGACAAGAAAATGCCATGGAATCAATGATGGTTCCTTAAAAGGTCCATAAAAGACCCGCCACCAGTTGTATAAATACTAAAGTTTGGCATGGTCGAGCATAAATTTTATTTATGTTCGTATAAATCTTGGACATACACAGGAGGCAGCTGAGGTACATTTATGTAATTTACATCAGCTTAGTTGAAAGAATTATTAAACAAAACCGTAACGTTATTCTGTGAAGTACATTCTGTATCAGCTTTTATGTGAAATTAGTACTACTGAGTTAGACTGTGTCCCAAATACAGAAACCATTAGAAGGTACAAAATGTAGCCAATACCATGTAGACATGAGGATATGACCCATCCAGCTAGAGCAGGAAATTTCCTATGTTTTATTGAAGGAATCTCGACAGCTGACAATATACAACAGGTTGGACAATGGCATCTCTCACCGCCATCCAGTCCAGTTTTCCAAACACAATACCGGACGCCCTTATAACCCAATGTTTGCCCCCCTTTGTTATCCACTGATTAATCAGGTTTCTCAATAGCTTTAGTGTTCTGCACTATACGGAACATCTTTTGTGCTTGTTAACAATGAAGACAGCATGGGAATTACATCTGGGAAACTGATATTATTATTTTACAGAAACAATTAACTTCGCCATTGATTTTGTAAATTACTTGGTCTTCAAAGTCAGTGAACCTTTATCCTGCCTTGATACAACTGCATTTATTCTCAGAATTATATATTTTATTTCGAAATAAAGTAAAGTTGGCAAAGTACCATCCAATAGAACATAACTTTTTCTTGTACTTACTTTTGTTTTTCTTCTTTATTTTCTCTGCCACGTACTTGACAAATGAAGAAGATATTGCATTCCACCAAAAAATACAATAGAGATATCACCGGTAAAATATTTTTAAGGTCTCCAGAACCCAATAAAAGCACTTTAGAGGTCTGTATTTACGCAAGTTTGTGCACATGTATGTCTCTGAACTTAACCAAAGTATTAATGATATCGATAAGTACAGAGGCCGACATAAGTATTCGAACCTAAACATATTTATTACTTATATTATTTTAAAGCTATTTTAAAGCAGAGTAAGCAGAGTAAAAACAACTGGTACAAAATAAACTTGAGTCTTCCGTTAAACATATAAACTCATAAATAACAACAATCTAATTTGCACTAAAAGGAGAAATAAAACGGTTACTTTACATCTGGACATAAGTATTCGAACAGAGAACAGCTAGTATTTAATTATCATCAATTTTCTTTGAATTACTGCTGATAGTTTGGGCATTGTCTGTATGTGTTGTCTAGTGACTGCAGAGTCCATATTTTTCCACTCCGTTTAAAGAAGTTCTTTCAGATGGTCCTTGCTTCCGATATAATGCTTCCTCACACGCTCTTCGAGTTCCTTCCAGATGTTCTCTATAGGATTAAAATCCGGAGGTTGGGGCGGTGTCTTCAAAGTGTGAGGAGCGTTGTACACGATCCAAAGCCTTAGAATTTCAGCAGTATGCTTCAGATCATTGTCCTGCTGGAAGGAATAATCCTGCCCTAATCCCAGCTTCTCTGTAAACATTTTAAAAATTTTTCAAGAATCCTCTTGTATTCATAATTGTCCATGATCCCATCTATGAATACCAAAGCCAGATGAAGCTATACATCCCCATACAATCACACTACTGCCACCAAGTTTCACTGTAGCTAATGTGTTCTTAGGTTCGCATGCTGTATTTGGCAGTCTCCACACCTTAATACGTCCATCAGTGTTGTATAAGCAGAATTTGCTCTCGTCCGACCAGAGAACCTTATCCCAGGATTCTGTTGGTTTCACCACATACTGTTTAGCAAATTCTATACGCTTTTTTTATTCATCTTATTAACATAAGGTTTCTTCCTAGGAACGCGGAAATTGTACCCAGTACTATTTAAAACCCGTTCAACTATTCTGGTGTGAACCACAGTGCCATTATATTGCTCAAGGCATCCTCTAATCTCAGATGCATTGACTCTTGGATTCTGCTTCACCATTTTTATTTTGTACCTCCTGTATCTGGTGGTGAGTTTAGAAGGAGCGCCATTTCTAGGTTTATTTACTGCAGTATTTGCCTTTTTGAAGCGTTGAATTATACAGAACACTATAGTTTTGCCTCTGTTAATGGTTTTGGCCATTTTAGAGAGGGATTTGTTTTGTTGGTACATATTTTCACGATATTCCTCTCTGCCACTGTTGTCTCCTTACCTTTACGTCCCATATTACCCGTGAGTTCATAATCGGCTGAGTAACTGAGCACACTGTTTCGAAGCATAGCATAAACACAACTGCTATGTGATAGGGGCGTGTAGGGTACGTCCAAGCACATTTCTCTCTGTTCGATTGGGCACGTTCGAATACTTATGTCCTCCATTTAGATGGACCTTAGAATAAATACAGTACAGACTATGTAATAAATAGATGAAAAATGATATTTTAAATATTGTTTCCTAGACACAAAAGGTTAATGTTTACATGTTTAACAATTCAATGCTGCCAAATAAATATTACAGTATTTATAGTACGTGCAATGTTACATGTGATATTATTCGAATACTTTTGTTGGCCTCTCTACCATATATGTTATATATATTCTGAATGTTCTGAAGGGAGAGCAAAGAGATTTTAAGGAGCACTTTCCTCCAAATTTTAAATTTAATGAAAATAAATTAAACAATTTGAATATTTAAACGGAAATTAAAATCTTTTCTTGAATTTTGCAATAAACAGTAACCTTTATTTGTAAGGAAATTTGTTTAATCTTGAATAACTGGCAACCCATAAAGGTTAGACAAAGTCAGATAAACCCAAAATTGAAGATTTTTTAAAGCATCAATATTTTTCAATTGAACTTACTGTATCATTGCTCATTACAAGATAACTGCTGTTATTGGTATAACCTTTCAGCTCTTCTTTTCTAAAGTGAATTGCTATTCGGCCGTTCTCACATAACCTCTGGACCAAAACTTAATGACCTAGTTTTCAAGGAATGGACTTTAGGTTTTCTCTATCTTCCTAATAACTTTAACAAATTGCATATTAAAACTTTCTGCACAAGATTCTTTCACGATTAACCTGAAGTAAATTGTAAAATAAGCTTACATAAGCACAGTTTGTTCAGCTTACGTAAAAGGAATTGACAATGCTTAGAGAACATGAGGTGAATGTTGAGAATTTGTGCGTCCCATGTATTTCTATTCGTGCAAAAATTACTGAGTTATTCCAATGACACTAGAAGCAGTTGAATTTTAAGGTAGAGACTTGACGCATTGATACTACAAGGGTGAGTCAAATGAAAACTTCAATTTTTTTTAAAAATATTATTTATTGTGCAGAAGTGGTAAAAAGCTGTATCACTTTTGAACATAATCTCCCCCACGCTCAATGCAAGTCCTCCAGCGCTTACAAAGTGCATAAATGCCTTTAGAAAAAATTCTTCTGGTAGTCCGCGCAACCAGTCATGCACCGCGTGGCGTACCTCTTCATCGGAACGGAACTTCTTTCCTCCCATTGCGTCTTTGAGTGATCCAAACATATGGAAATCACTTGGAGCAAGGTTTGGTGAGTATTGTGTATGTGGAAGACATTCAGAATGCAGGTATGTGATTGCTGCAACTGTTGTAGGACAGTGTGGGGCCTTGAATTATCATGTGGCAAAAATGACACCTGCTGACAGCAATCCGCGTCGCTTTGATTTGATTGCAGGCCGCAGATGATTTTTTAGGAGATCTCTGTATGAGCACTGGTGCCAGTGGTCCCTCTAGGCAATCTAATGCTCCAAAATGACGCCTTTTCCGTCCCAAAGGAGAGTCAGCATAACCTCCCCTGTTGTGACAGACATGCATCACCGTACTGAACCTTCATTCGTAGATGAATTTCAATAGGTTTCACAACTTCACTACGCAAAAACCGAATAACAGGACGGTGTTCTTCACTGGTGCAAGTCACAAGTGGGACGGCCATCTTTATACTGATACTACGACGATATGTGTGCAACTGCACTATGCTGCCACCTACAGGCCATTCTGCACGCTGTTGTAGCACGCTTACCAACTTACGGCGCGAAAATTCGATTTTTTATTACAAGTTGAAGGTTTTAATTTGACTCACCCTCGTAAAAATAAATTTGATTCGATAATTATATTATATATAATTTAATAATTATATAATACTAGCGGCGAACTTCGTACCGCCAGTAAAAGAATAGGTCAATGATGAACAACCCTAACCCTATATAGCCTTAGGCCTGCACTTTTCGCAGCTCTCTGACACATTAAATATGTGTACTCTGTCTCCTACGTCAAAAGTATTAATGATTTTTGGGTGACTGCTCTAGTCGTACTCTTACGTAAACAACAACCTGAACGATGCTTGCCTTTTTCACTCACCAGAGATCCAGTTGTTTCTAATTTGTTTACCAGTCCTAGTATTGTGATTCCTTTGGGAGGATTACGCACTCCAAATTCTCTCTTGTATGCCCTTTAAGTAGCTGTAATTTAATGTTTAATCCAGTATTGCTTCACAGGGAAGAGTCATTCATTTAATGTGTACTGCATTTTCACTAGGACAAAATGTCGGAAACAGCTGCCAACAGTAGCAATTAGGAATAAAACAAACATCTACGTATCTAGTGACAAGGAATCGAAACTCCAGAACATTCTGCTTAATCTGGTGCTAAAATTGGGTCATTGAATAAATTTACAATGGAATCATTAAAGAAAAAATGTTTCAGTCGTATATAAATCATTCTGTATATAATAATTATTTAATATATACATTAATACATTTAATATACACATAATAAAACAATAATCAAACCGTAATAATAAGTTTACGCTTAAATTAAACAATAAGTTCGCTAATTGGGAGCGAGATTACGTGTTCAGCCCTGTTAGGAGAGATGGGCCCAGTACCGCACAGTGCCCAGTACCGCACGGTTTGAGGATCTCGTAGTTGCCGATAGATAGTAGCAGCGTATGGTGTGTATCTAGATGAACAACTATCTTTGTTACCAACGGAAAGCTTTCCCTCCTCTTTGACCGTTGAATCAGTAGTTATTGTTCAGAGAAGTCGTACAGTGAACTGGAGCTCTACTGTTGACCTGCTGACGTTGATGCTGCCTCGTCCGGTGAAGAACTAATTAAATAATTGTACTCATATTATTTGGTATTTAGTAGACTACACAAACGCAAAATACAGTGTCGGTTTTACAGAATCGGATCGTGCTATGACGTTATATACAGGTATGTGTGAGTTGCTCAGTACCGTACGATAGCAATTTTCCCAGTACCGCATGCGAAGGTATATTTTTATCCCCTGAACTTGCACTGATATTAGATTAATTTTTGTTGATAGGCATTCCTGTCAACATGGAGACGAAAAACAAAGAAAAATGTTACAAGAAATTATGAAACAAGCAATAAAGAATGTGATAGAAGGATCATTGAGCGTGGGAGCAGCAATATATATTGCTGAAACGTTAACATCGACTCTGTATAAGTTGATGTTGCAGCAAAAGGCACAAAAACAGAAGAACAAACCAATAGCAAAGGGACACAAGACTAACATTAATAAAACTATAAATAGAGAACCTAGCTCTAACTCTGTGCCAACAGAAACTGGAAACAGTGAAGAGCCTTAGATGACTATAAGAACATTAAATTTTCGAATCAAAACCAGTGTCGATTGAAGTGTTCTAACAGAGTGTATCATTTGCTAAGTAAACTCAGACGAGGCTTGGGTTCAGTGTGCAAGGGTTGGCCACATATTGAATGGACAGGTCAAGAGAACATTGATTTTATAGATGTGATAACTGTGTTAAAGTGTTTCATTAGTTCTAAGACATTTTTATTTTGTTGTGATAATCCTTAAAGAACGTTTTGAAAAATATATTATCATGTTACCGTGTTCTCTTTTTATCTCAAAAATACAATAATTATGATAAGAATAATTATCTTCTGATTTATTATGCAGTTCGTCTTCCTTTATTTAGAAATATGTATTTACGTTTGTCCGGTACTGCGAAACTCTTTGAGATGCGCAGTTACCACTAATATTTACTTTAGTTTATAAAAGTCAACATGACTCGTGTTCATGAATGTCCATTACTAATACTGTTTCTGTATGTTATTAGTTTCATGATAATAGTAACATGCTACTTGAATTTTGAAAAAACCTTAGGTGTGCGGTACTGGGCGCATCTCTCCTAATACGTATATTACGCCTCTAACTAGAACGATCTTATTGTAAACACATGGGATGCCGAAAAGGGAGGACACGCATATTTAACGGAATGCTATTACGGTGCTGATTTCCCGCCAGGAAACGCCTCTTTAGCACTCGTGAACTTTATTTCAGAATTCAACAGTAAAACAGAGTCCCATTAAAGTATGTCTGTCTGTTTCTCGCCTCCCATATGTCTACAAAAAGATCGTTGTAGCTTGAGGGATTGTAATAATGATCTGGGAGATGGTCACCGCTCTGTAACAAGCACAGCATCACGTTAGGAACATTTTCTGATCGTAAACTATACGTGTATATTGATTAGTTACACAGAACCAGGATGGAAGATAGCATTTTACTTACCCCATTGTAGTAGAATTTAAGGTACTTCAGAAGTCAAGACCTGATCGAATACACGTACCTGCAACAAAATGTTATACAACACGTTATTTGACATTTAACCGTGTCTGATAAATATGGCATGGCAAATAATATAACTTGGCCTACTCTAATTAATGAGTAAGCAAGTTGGCACTTTTAAAATATTACTTATCAAATAAGAAACAAGATGTAAACGGCCATTAATGTTACGTATAACTTAACACGCCGTATTTAACAAGGAAGGCGTTATCACTATACTTCAGAATACTATTTCAAGTGGCATTAACACCGGTGTACCTCCTAAGAGTAGGGCGACGAGATAATGACCTATGTGAATGTGGAAGAAGAGGTGATATTAATCACCTCTTCTTCGCCTGCCCAGTAAGACGTGCCGAACCCTTGAAATTACTACATGACATAACACGCATTCACCCTGTGGGACCATATCAGCTCCCATCACTACTAATACCTTACTCAGGGCCAATATGCAAGGCATTATTCCAATTTACAACGAGGACAAGAATGAAGCTGTAGTAACATAACACTGCCTTTATGTATTTACACCACGGAAATCAGAGATTCCTGGATTAAACGTTATATTCAGACGCAGTAGCCGTCTCAATAGGCTGGCAGTAGCGTCTTAAAAATAACCTAACAACAACAACAACTTAACATGTTAGGTCATAGTTTATACTTGCGCACTAAGTTTCAAAATTTATTTAGCATATAGGCATACCATTTGTGCTGGGGAGGAGCAGCTTGGGTACACTATTTCCCTTCTATCACCACTCCAGAATGTACCAGATTAAACAAACATTAATTTAAAGGTTGTCTTCATTGAAGGGTAGAACAGTTCAGGAAAGGATATCAGTATAATATGAATTATAATAATAGATATTATAAACATCTTTTGTTTCTGGGAAAACAATTACGTCATGTTTTGTAAAGTGCTAGGAAAATTTAATCTGGGACCGTGATAATTATGTTTGTGCTTAAAATTCAGGGCATTTTGCTAATTTCAAGTGCTTGTATAAGTGCTTTGATTTGTA
Source organism: Mantis religiosa (assembly GCA_030765055.1). Taxonomy (NCBI): domain Eukaryota; kingdom Metazoa; phylum Arthropoda; class Insecta; order Mantodea; family Mantidae; genus Mantis; species Mantis religiosa. The sequence continues at coordinate 59,654,717 of CM060957.1, forward strand.
CTAAGCCAAAAATTCTATAATAGTAGCTAAAGTTGCAAGTGAAGTATTCAGCAGGTGAAACTTTAAGAGGAAATACCTTAGAAAAGAAAAACTACATGGAGACGTGTTACCAGATATAGAATTATACCATTTACCCTATAAATTAGACATATGAAAGGCACAAAGAACTAGTTTATACCTTATGACAGTACAAAAATGGGGCGTACTACTCTTCTTGAACGTGTTGCTCAAGGGTTAATGTTGGGTTAATGGTGGTAGGAAAGTTTTCAAATGAACAAGGAAACTATTAAAATTGAAAACCATGGTGTGTTTAAGTAAAATAATAATACAAAGGAATAAACATTTGTATTAAGACTCTAAGGTTTCGAGTGACATCTTGTAGGCGGCAACTTCTGCAAAAGAACTGCAATCAATGTTGGAGTTGAACAGGATTAGTGCAGAAGCGCGATTAACTATGAACTTAACAAAAAAACTAAAATGATGACAAACGCCGTGGAGGAGCAAATCAGAGTCAATGGTGAAGGACCGGAGTATCTCGGAGAATATATAAACTTAGGCCAGATAATATTCTTCTCCAATAAACTAACAGTGGAAATAAAAAGGCACATAAACCAGGCATGGAAGAAATACTGGAGTTTCAAGTTCATCATTCCAGAAATTAGGTTCCAAATCCAAAGCATAAAGAAAGAAGTCGTTGAACTGTGTACTACAAGAGTTATTATATCGATGTCAAAGTTGGCCTTTATATAAAAATACAGATTATCGTGCTATAAATCTGTCACTGCAAAATGAAGTGGAGGATATTGCACATGACAAGGAAGGACATGAAATAACAAACGAGGAAGTCAGGAGAAAGACAAGCATGGCCATCATGGCTTCACGGGCGCAACAGCTAAAATAGAGATGGGGAGAGCATATGACCAGAATGCACCACCTCCGATGGACGCAACGAAAGAAAATGTGGGAGCCCAGAGCAGGACTTCGAATGGCAGGGGACCGAAGATGAGATGGACAAAAGATATCTTCAAGAACATAGCAGGGACATAGTGGTCAACACGATCTAAGAACGAACTGCATTGAGGACACTGGAAGAAACAGATACCCACGTGTTAAGAACTAAAAGTATGAAAGATAAATATGTACAACAATGGTGTATGTGTTAAGATGTGAAGTAGACAGAGTCAGTGTTGATGACAGGACAGTAGGCCGTCTTTGGATCGCAGCAACTGCAGAAGGTTCTTGAGTTACATCCTTATGAGCTTCTCAATTGCTAGTCCCTGTGCAGCAGAAGACCTTTACCCTCAAAGAATATATATTATATATACACGAGCACTGTCCAATAAAGAATTATCTCATTTTTTGTATTTTATATTTTTTTAATTTTTGACAACGTACCTTAACTCATCCTCATAATTTTGATGGTCCTTCTCAAAATAGTCTTGCCCGAATGCGATGCACTTGTCCCAGCGTTTCTGCCAGTCTTCAAAGACATGCTGGAAACCATTTTTGAGAGATCCTTCAAAATCACCTCCGTAGCCTTCACCACGGCCTCTGGTGATGGATAACGCCTCCCACGAAGGCGTTTCATCAAGTTTGGGAATAGAAGAAAGGTCACATGGGGCAAAATCTGGACTATAGTGAGGGTGAGGAATGCACTTCACGTTGATTTTTGCAAGATATTCAGCAACAACAATGGCAAGATGCAGCCGCGCGTTATCGAGCATCCAGCGTGCTTCATGGAAATGTGGTATTTTGCACCTGATATGGACTTGCAATGTTTTCAGAACATCGCTGTAGTATTGTCCAGTTACTGATGTGTGTGCAGGTACAACATGCTGATAAACCATTCCATGAATATCAAATAATGAGATGACCATAACTTTCCCAGAGAAGCAACCACTTTTGCTTTTTGGGGTTGGTGATGAAGGAGATTTCCACACTGAGCTTTGCTGTTTGCTCTAAAGATCAAAATGATATAGCCAAATTTCATCAGCAATGATTACGTTTGACAGATACTCCGGATCTTCCTCTAACATCAACTTTAACTGAATGTTACCTCCAATGCAGCGGTAGGCGATACTGAACATGTCTGAAGTTGCCTGGTTCTCACAGGCGGGAACCAGGAGTACCAACAATGAAAGTGCTACGACGTGTTTGTTTCACATTAGGCTAACAGAATATAATAAGGTTGAATATTAGTGCGAAAAATTATGACCGTAAAAATTATGATCATTCTTTATTGAACAGCTCTCGTATGTGGAATGCAAGTACAAGATGTTAGTGAACATTACTTTAGAACATTAATAACTTATTACATTACCATATTAACATTATTATATCATAACAAAAATACATTTCGTTATTTTAATGGTCTACAGCTGTGTAATAATTTAAGTGAAGGAATAAGCACGTCCACTTACATGAGCGATGTAAAATTAAAACTGAAATCAACATCATCAGCCAAGTTAGTATTTATGTGGAACGACCAATACCACCATATCAGCAATGTAAATGCTTCAGGGCTTATTTATACAGGTAGTACAATATCCAGCGCGATGTTTAGCATTTTAAAATCTCGGCTTTGCTCAAAAAATAAAAATAGTCGATCTTTCCCAAAATGAGAACCAATGACGTAATCAGAAAAGAGAGCAGCTGCTTTGAAGAACCTCAACCGTCGATTTTATTATCCGCTGTTACAAAAAGCAGGCAATAAAGGATCCAAACGTTAGGGAATTTGAAGAGAAACCGAGCGAAGTTCGCGGATGTTAGCCCCAAACTCCTTCAGAGCGAGTTGTGTGCGAGATAGATAAAAGAAGAAGGTTAAAGGGCATGTGATCAATATGCGAGAGCATCGCAGATACTTCTACATACGACCTCTTGGAGTGTCAATACTAAACGTTATTAAGGAAAGCTTCCTACCGTAAAACCTGCCAGAAGAATGACTAAGGCAATAAACGATTAGCACATCAAAGAGCGTCCTTTATAAGATACAATGTTAGCTTGTTGATTTTGTTTTCATTCCAGACTCTTATTTCGTGAAAATATTCCTTTGCAGAAATCTAATAAACCGAAGTATAGAGAACCACTACATAGTGGTTTTAATGCAATTTTTGATTAATTCTTAACACTATGCTGCTGCGGCATCTGATTTCTTAACAATAATAAAATATTCCCCTTCATAGAAAACCATTCTATTTAGACGTTCTCTATATTCATAAAGTGCAGTTAGAATCTGTGTACACTTTACAAAGGCTTATTCGCATTCAATATCCATTTTTATGTATGTAATATTTCCAGAGAAATACTACTGAAGTCATACATTAGTAACTAATTTCCAATGCTATTCTAGAATGAGAAACTTGGAATCTTGTGCTTAGTGGGTGAACAGTCGTCATAAATAATATACAAATTAAAGAAAATGTAGAAAACGTATTTATGATGATGATGATGATGATGATCATGATGATCACGATCATGATCATTATAATCATTATCATCATTATCATCATTATCTCTATCATATCATCATTATCTCGATCATATCATCATTATCTCGATCATATCATCATTATCTCGATCATATCATCATTATCTCTATCATATCATCATTAGCCCGCCTTGGTAGCGTGGTGTTAGCGTGTCTGCCTCACGTTCAAGAGGTCCCGAGTTCAAATCTTGGTCAGGGTGAGCTACCTGGATAAGGTTTTTCGGGGTTTTCCCTTATCCTGAAAAACGAATGTCGGGTAACTCCAAGCTCTACGGACCCTGGGCTCATTTGAGCATCATTTCACCCATTCCATTCATCGTCCGATATGACAACGTTGGAGGACGTAAAATTACACACACACACACACACACACACACACACACACACACACACACACACACACAAACACACACACACACATATCATTATCTCTATCATATCATCCTTATATCATCCTATCATCCTTATCTCATCCTATCATCCTTATCTCATCCTATCATCCTTATCTCATCCTATCATCCTTATCTCATCCTATCATCCTTATCTCATCCTATCATCCTTATCTCATCCTATCATCCTTATCTCATCCTATCATCCTTATCTCATCCTATCATCATTATCTCATCCTATCATCATTATCTCATCCTATCATCATTATCTCATCATATCATCATATCATCATCATTATTATTACACAGCAGTAAAGCAATTAATATTTTATTGTTAAAATCGGTAAATAATAAGGCTAACTTTAACTTATCAAGATCACTCCTTTTGTTTTTCTGAAGTTTTCCTGACAAATGAAATAAACTGCTGAAGTAAAGCTCAAATGGACCCACGATCCACTTTTTTAGTTACCCGATATTTTCCCTCTCGGAATAAGGAGAAACTTCGAAGAAAACCTAATCCATGATCCAGGTTGCTCACCCTAACTAAGATTCGAACTCGGCACTTACTGTTTACAGCCATCCAAGCTGACTTTTGTTTTTAAAATTTGCATGTTTTAAGATCATTATTAGAGACGCCTACCTACTTTGTAATAGGGCGCGGTACTCATGCATCACACCAGAGCTGACAACTCGAGTAACAAGTTAATAAGAAGCCTATAGTCAGCCACCACATTACGTCAGTTCCTGCTATCGCCTCACATAAACAAAGCTCAAGCTATTTGTCCCGAGCAATACAATGACTTAGTAAAAATCACCTAGCGGACAAAGCAAGGGATCTAAATCCATATTAATTATTCTGATAAAAATATATTAAGTAAAACACATAGGACAAATGTATTACGTAATAAATGGATGTAAAGTTACGGAGCAGGCAGACGAAACCTTAATTTAAAAATATAGTATACGTCTTTAGAAACCCTTTTCAGTTTAATGCATGACCCCTCGTGTTTTATTGTAATTGTTCCGAGTTTCGTTGATTCTATTCCTTAGGGAAATTTTTTACTTAAGTCGAGTGAATTTAATCATTTATTTTATTTTGACAGATATATTTATTATGAATGCATAACACGAAAAAGCCGAACTTAGTACATGACGTTAGAACTGTACAAACACTCCTGCTTCCAAGATTCTTATTTTGAACATTCGCCACTACATATCGTGCTGAAAAACCTTGGAGCTGTTAATGCGTTCATAAAAGGAGGATGATTATAGCTGCTACTGGATTAAGGATCCTGAGTAGCAAACCGCTGAACGTTGGGGAAGGAAGACAGTAACTTTATTCCGTTTCACTCACTCCTGCCAGGAAAGCGAGGCTGTAAATGTGGGAGATTATTATGGTTCTAAAACGCCATCTGTTTCCGCCACGAGAGTGACAATGTGGTGATCCGTGGCGTGTGCTTCATCACAGTATACATTATCACGTAGCAACAGCTGCAAGTGATGTTCTAGAAATATGTCTTGTTCTCAGACACTCTCAACTTTCAGCTATAATAGGCAACCAGCTCCGTATCACGAAGGAAACACGCATATTTGTAAACTTTGTAGAATCCTGAGAGAAAGGGAGGCTTATAGCAGCAATTGTGCTATCTCCCCTGTAAGGTGCTCAAGAGTTTCAAAATGTAATGACCCAGGTGCTAAAACGGGTTAGAGTACTCGCTTCGGAGCGTGCAGATCTCAGGAAGGGAATGGAGACAAAGAAAACTCACCTCCAGATCCTGAATTTTTTTTTTTTTCAGGCAAACCTACTTGTCTGTTACCGAAATCTTTCCAATGCAAAAATTAAAAAGAAAAAGCTTAACGCAGATGTTAATGCGCATCTAATCAGAAAGTTTATTGGGTCTTAAAATGGACCTTAGGTTGTTTAAACTGACCGAATAAAGGACAGCGTAAATACTGTGACAGCGCTGTAAGACGTTAGGATTCCTAAGATTTATATTCACTATGTAATTTCTTTCATTTCCACGCGATACTGGCTGCGTTTCTAGCCCTAGATGATCTTATGTTAAGACAAAAATTGCAAGTATATTCCAAGAAGTTCCATGAAGAGACAAAATATGACGCTACCGCCTAGAAACTTTTCTGTACTTAAAGTTATATAGAACCTTTCAGATAATGATGGGAAAAGTTCTTTATTGTTAATTTTCAGAGAAGTTTATTAGCTTAAATCCTTGGGGTTATCACTGTGCAATGGTGAAGTATATGGCAGATATTCTCAAAGAAACTGCCCTAACGGCAAACAAACATGGACAAATGTCAGAGAATGCCTATTATCATGCATATGTTTTTTACGATTTATGGTTTAATGTTACATTTTCACTTTCTGATTTAAATGGTATTTTACAACTAATTATTTGTACCAAATTTAAGCTGCAGAAAAATAATTATTGGTTTTGTAAGGTTTTTTGTTATTTCCTTATTGAACATTATGATCAAATTGTAAAACTGTTGAAACATTTGTGTTATAAAACAGTGATACTATTTAAACAGTGTGTGAGAAAGATATGTAGTACGCAATGCAGACTTTGAATGCAGTAAAATAGTTGGTGGTTAAGAGCAATTGAGAAAAATATATAGTCCTTACGAGGGATGAGATTTTATTAGACGCTTGGACTTGGTGGAAGTCAAATGTCTGGATAGAGAAGTAAAAGGACGTTAATTAGTTGCGGAAAATATGAATTTCTTTAAAAAGTTACTGCAAAATTTTGGAAATCTGATACAACTATCAGCAGATTCTAAATTATGTTATCCTCTTTTTTCTCTCCAATAACCAATCGGGAAAGTCTTTATAGTTACGTAGGCCGCACCGTGGCTCAGTAGTTAGACAGCTTGGCTCTCACCAAGGCGGCCCGGGTTCGATCCCAGGCGACCGCAAAGTGAGATTTGTGGTGGACAACACGGCACTGGGGTGGGTTTCTCCGGGACCTCCGGTTTCCCCCGCCATCTCATTCCACCGGTGCTCCATCTTCATCTCATGTATCATCAGTGTCACCGCCTGCGGTGCCGTATGTAGTAAAAACGGGCGTAAAACGCTACACATTTATAGTTACGACATTCATCCGAGACCGAACGACTGAGAAGAAACTCCATGCTAGCTGCAGGGGCAATAAGAATAGTTTAAACACACTAATAAGGATCTTTTCGACAAAAACTTCAAACGAAATCAAGGGGCTTCACCAACATGATGGTGAGATGCAAATTTTCCTCCGCAACAAAGGTCCTGTTGCATGGTCTGTTTGATATGTAAAGGCATTTCACAGTGCAAACAAAAATGTTTTAAGAAATGGTACATATAAAAATATGTTACCATTTTAACTCACAGTCAGTGTGTGGGAAGACCATAATATAAATATAACGCTGGATGGAAAATTGTATACATAGCACGAGTTCAGGTATTCTAAGATATATAGCTTGTCACCCAAGAGGGTTTATAAAGGTACAGGTCCCAATACTTAGGGTACTTTTTCACAGTGGAACGGAAAGGACTTCGTAAATCAGTGTTGTAAACAATAATTCAAAATTTTTCTGAGGTAACCAAATGATATTTGCATGTAAATGTCCAGTAAGATCTGAAGGATTAGCTGAAAATGAATGAATAGAACAAGTTAAAGATATTTGAACTTCTGTTTTGGGGAGAGCAGCAGAAAACCAATCAAAGATACGAAATAATAAGGATAGCTTCGAAGAGAATTTGGTGATTCAAATTAAATCGATTACTTATAAACATCAGTGAAACGTGAACTTTAGATGTAAAGGGGTAGGCGAAGAATTTAGAATGAATACTAGAATAATCAGATAAGGAAAAACGAAAACTTAAAATGTTTACAAGAAATGAATTCCCAAAACAAATCTAAAATGATAAAACATAAATGAAGAAAATGTCAGTGGATTACTTAAACGGATGCCTCAGATTTGAACCAAGAGAAAAGACGGGCCTAAAAGCCAATGTAAAGATAACTTCTGAAGGACCCAAGTCGTAAAGAATGGAGCGGATAATGTGGGTGATTAATTTGGTAACTGAGAAGCTATGTGGGCATGTAATCTATAGCCTAGCTTCAAAAGTCAGATGTTCCCATTTTGACTCACAGATGGTGGTTTAATTAATTAAGATCTTGTGAAGAAGGAATTGTGAACACACAGAAATATCTTTTTAATGAGATATTACAGACGAACCTCACCAACTAATGGTAACTAATAGTGAAATTCTACTTTACAAGAAAGATTAAAAGATAATAAATTAATTACTGCAATGAGTTTAATATCAAACGTCCAAAATCATCACTACGGATATATCGTAACCTGGAAGAAAACCAGCCTACAAAAGATACCCCAGCTATTGGTAAAAGTATAACATGATCAGAACCTATGTAGTATTTATGGGATTTTGTAAAGACATTCGACACTATAACATGTCCCACTAATAACGGCATTACAAACTTGGAGAACGAGACAGAAGTAGGTCAGATATGGACGAAATTAAATGATACAGAAAAAATGCACATAAACAATCAGAGAACAAAGTTAAAACTAAAAGGAGTGGCAAGATAAGAACAAACTATTGATAAACATTTTGGAAAATACAAGATTTAGTATGATCCGGGCTTGTGGGCCGTGGTCTCCTGGGCTCCTTGTTCTTCCAATACGTTTTCGTCTGCGACTGCGGCAGACATTTTCAGTGGCAGTAGCGAGGTACAGGTACTGTACTATTCGTATGCACCTATTGCGTCTTGCGATGTAGAAATCAGTTTCGCACGATACAGTTTATGTTTAAGTGAGAGGAGGAGAACGTTCAAGTTCGACATCCTCCGCATGTGCATTACTGTACACTGCAATAAACCTGCTATGTAGTATTCAGTATACATATTTATGTATAAACGTAATATTCCATTACGGAATAAAGACATTAACAGTCAACTTCTTGTGACAGCCTGTACAGCACAACGGGCATTCGCCGGTGCACTCACCTTTTAGCTCCAAACTAAATAGACGATATTAGGAGTTAGTCAACCTCACAAAAATCTGTCAAGCTGATCCGCACATTAGTTATGAGACAACATGCTAACACTTACGTTTGAGGCACCCTCGGCAATGGGGAATGACAGTTAATAGAGAGAGAAGAGAGGGTGTGAGAGAGATAGAGATAGAGAGAGAGAGAGAGAGAGAGAGAGAGAGAGAGAGAGAGAGAGAGAGAGAGAGAGAGAGAGAGAGAGAGAAACTTAGAAAAGAGTTCAACATTGCAATTAGAACAAAAGTCTAAGCTTATCTTTCCTGGAGGTATAGTTAGGAGGAATAACTAATAATACTGCAAACTCCAGCTACCTTTCACTTAAAAGAAGTCCTTGCCCAAAAGGAAAATATATGGGCTAACTGTGGCTTACAGATTTCCTATTTTGGAGCAATGAATGGTTGAATTGTCAGTTTAACCCAAAAATAATAACATATATTTTTTGATAGAGGACTCAAAATCAGCACCTCCATTCGTTAATTTCTGGAATGTTTTACTTGCTATCGACGCAATTTTTGCAAATTCTATGTAAAATACCAGATAAAAAATAGTGGGGTGCTTTTGCAATTTACGAGGGTGAGTCAAAAAGTAATGCCTCCTATTATTTTTTATCTTTTAATTGCAAAGAAAATTGAATCCAATTTACATAGCTTTAAAACTACAACATTGACAATTAATTTGCCAGTATCCTACATAATCTCCGTCCATTTCCACAGTTTTGGTCCACTTTTTAACTAGAGCATGTTTTCCAGTGTGCGAAAACACACGGTCTTGCTTCCTAAGCCACTGACTCAATGGACATTTTCGCAGCCTCCTCATCTTCAAAACGAATCCCACGATGAGCTTTCTTTAGTGGCCCGAACAGATGGTAGTCTGATGGTGCCAGGTCAGGGCTGTATATAAGACTTGCCATCCCAGTATCTCAATTTCTGCAGTGGTGTAACGGCTGGCGTGTGGTCTTGCATTGTCATGCAAAAGAAGAACATCCGCCATAGTTTTTGTTGGGCGAACTCGGAGAAGACGTGCTTTCTGCTTTTTGAAAGTTCTGACGTATTGGACAGAATTTATTGTGCATCCCTGCTTCAAAAAATCAATCATAAGCACACCCTCTGCATCCCAAAACACTGTCGCCATAACTTTCCCTGTTGACTGCTGAGTTTTGAATATTTTTTTCTTTGGTGGCGTTGTGTGATGCCAATCCATTGACTGCCTCTTTGATTCAGGTTAAAAGAAAAAGGAACCCACGTTTCGTCTCCAGTAACATTTTTTTCCAGAAGCTCCTCTCCCTCCAAATTGAAGCGCTGCAAGTGTTTGGAGGCTATTGTTTTGGGCGGTTAACATTCTTGGTACCCAACGTGAGTTACCTTTTGAGTAACCCAGTTATTGAATAATCGTCATCACACTGCCTTTACTGAGGGAGGAAATGCGACACAATTCACCTGTTGTTACCCAGCGATCACCACGAATAATGTCATCGACTCGCTGAATGTTGCATGGAGTCACTGCAGTCACCGGCCTGACTCTTTGCTTTTTATCTGCCAGTGGTGTTTGCTCTTCAGCTTCGTTACAGCGACGAACCCATCGTCTAACAGTGATGAAATCCACCGTTGCATCACCATACACATTTTTAGCCTTTCGTGAATGTGAAATGGCGTTTCACCTATCGAGTCCAGAATTCAATCACAGAACGCTGTCTAATACCAATGTCGATATCAGTCATTCTGCAAGAGGATGCAGTGCTGCCATCTATTAACTTAGGAAGTTACTACTGTAGGTGATTGGAGAAGAAGGTTTGAGAAATTGCGCTATATTAAAATATTTCATATAACTTATCTAAGGAAAAAAATATAGGAGGCATTACTTTTTGACCCACCCTCGTAAAACCTCTCAGTGGTCAAACCGATAGTTAGATCCTGGCACCATCTTCACAGAATTGTTTTGAGAAGGCATTAAACGAATCCCATGCACAAGAGCTATACAACATACCACGAAAAGGTTTACGTTGGTTTTTTTTTTTTTTTTCTCTCCGACTAGGAGGAATTGAAATCAAAATTTACTCACTTATACCTCAAGGGATATTTAGCTTAGAAACCGATTGGCAGCATGTGAGATGAAGCTTTATTTTACATCAAGCATTTGATTCATTAATGTACTATGTTCTAAAAGATCAGGTAAGCTATTATCCGAATATCTTTGTCCACTACGTCTTCCAATAAAGGAGCGCCAAGCGTAGGTCCAAAGTTTGATAGAAAATTAAATGCTGACCTATTTAGAGAATTCCATACTATAATAAGAATTTCTAGAAACATAATCCTCCTTCATCCATTAGATGAGATGCACATTCTCATGTTTATTACATCCTAAATAATTGCAATAACTAAAGTGAACTCTGCACTATAAACGAAACAACCTTACACTATACTTTTACTAATATGTGCTTTCGTGTAATTTGAGAGTGGTATCAGAAATCCTTTAAGCCTGATATTCTGAGAGGGGTTAATTACACTTCTGTCTTCATATATGGTATTATTTGAGTTATTATCTCATGCATTTGCTTAATTAACAGAAGGGTAAAATATAATTATGATGGAACAAAATGAAATTGAGCAATCACATAGTCGAACACAACAGAGTACAGCACATTACTATATAAAACATATTGGCCCTGTGTTGGATTCTTTGAGTGTTAGTTTATAGCCATACTTGATGCTTAATATTATCTACGAATAATCTTGATTTTAATTCAATTTTTGTTAAAACAAACCAGAAGACAAAGGAAGTAGCTTTGCATACTCAAAACGTTTTAAACTAAGTCACGAGTCATTTGAGTCAAAGAATTTTTTTGACATTTCTGCTCCGTTCTTAAACACGAAAGATAAAAGGGAAAGTTTCGAAATTGTATAAGGTAACGCTATTTATTTGAAATATTTGATACAATTTAAATATGATAAAATTATGTCTTAAATTTCTGTGCAAAAATAAAAGATTAAGTGATGTTAATAGGTCAAATTCTATAATTCAGTATAATGAAATCACACGTGTTAAAATAAAATTTCACTTTTCTGTCTCAAATATAGGGTAGCTGTAATATTTGTTCTGGAAGTGTTTATTAAGAAATAAATGCGGTGTATTCTACTTTTATCACGCCCTATTCTCTTTAAAATTCCTATCACTTTATAATGTCCGTAGGGTAGGGGACCCTTCCCCTTCAGCTGCTGTGGTGCGAGCGCTGCGTAACCTTAGCACTCGTGGTACCTCTGACGTTACTAGAGGAACCTCGGGCCAAACTGCCGAGCCCCTGCCGTCGAGGAGTTGGTCGGATTGGGTTGGACTCGAGGAGGCAGTGTGTTCCCAACACACGCGGGAAGTCGGGTGCCTCCGGCCAGACCTCGGCCGCCCGGAGGGGGTAGAAGGTTGCCTCAGAAGTAGCGGGTACTAGCCTGCAGAGTTGGTAGGTGTGCTAGATCACCAGGCGGTCCCACCGAGGTTTTCGGTGGTCTTCCCTGCGGGGTTGACGCGCTTAAGTGTCGTATGCACTTCCATCTCGTATTTACGGCAATGGAGCGGGGGGGGGGGGCGATTTAGGAAACCAGGTATTGCCCTATGGAAAGAGCCCCGGAGTTTTCCATCGCTCCCGGGTAGAAGGAGGCCAGGGTCTTCGCTTAAAATATCACTTTATACTGTTAACTATATACAAAACTCACTGTAGATGTTATTTGGTTTTAGATGCTGTTTGGGCAACATCATTATTCACACTGTTCACATAGATAGTTGCTATCGAAGTCATAAGATGAACTAATATGAAGTTTCGCAGAAAGACTGTACGTTATGTATGGTTTTAAATTGCTTTACAATGTAGACTGAAGTACTTCCAAAGCAGCCACATGCTTTTAGCTTCAGGTAAATGAAGCTGCAGCACTAATGGATATAATAACAGCAAGGATTAGGATTAGAACTTTAGTAAGGAGGAGATACGTCAGGGAGACTAGTCGTGATTCATGCACCTATTCCCCCCAGGTGGGGCACCCCGGGAGGAAGAATGAGGTGAGTAGACAAAGAGAGGCCGTTTTAATGAGCCACGACCGTGCACAGGGCAGGGCCCCAACAGTTTACTGAGACCTTCCCCGGCAGGCCAGGACAACGGTCGTCCCTCTACGGCGGTACGAAAACGGTTCCGGCAGCCGGGCCAGAAATGGTCCTAGCAACATATATAACGTGAGAGTATCTACCAGGGTAGTCCACACAGAGTGGACTAGGGAGTGGACTAACGACCAGGTATTTACCGAGCTGTCCCAGAAGGGCTCCCGGTGCCTCCGTGGGGGCTTTCCTTAGGGCAAGACCAACAAACCCCCACATCTGGTCCGAAAACAAGACGGGATGGAAATGGATACGCCACTTAAGCGCGCCAACCTCAAAGGGGAAGGCTAACCAACAACCTAGGTAGGGGCGCCTGGTGATCTAGCACACCTTCTACTAGCTATGCAGGCTAGTACGCGGGAATATATGGCTTCCCTCAATCCCGTCCGGAAACGTACCCAGTCTCCCACGGATATTGGGAACCACTGCCCCCTCGAGTCCAACCCAATCCAAACAACTCCCATTCAGGGAGGGGTTCAAATGTTCGGTCCGCGGTTCCTCTGGTAACGTCAGATGTACCACGAGTACTAGGGCTCCACAGCGCTAACACCACAGCAGCTGAAGGAGACGGATCCCCTCCCCTAAGGGTCCCAGCAACAGGGTCGAAGACCAGACCCCGACCTACTGGAGGCGGAAGTAGTTTTCCCCAGAGCATATCATCCCACCATGCACCGCCGAGACCCCCGCCGATATTTCTTACCGTGAAAGGGACCAACAGGTGAAAGATGGAGTGAAATGGTAATGAAAACGAAATGGAGGGACAGGAAATTCGAGGTATGTAATTAACCTAGCCAGCATTCGCCTGGCAACTCGGGAAAAGCACCGGAAAGACTCACGGATCAGGTAGATCTACCACGGGAATCGAACCGGGGCCTCCCGAATGCAGGCCACAGGCGAAATCGCCTGAGCCATCCATCTCTGTATAATATCAGAAAACCTATTATTTAATTATACATACCAAAACCAAATATATATAAAAGTAGGAAAATATTTAAAATAACTTAAAATATACCTTAAGAATTTTACAACGTTTTGTGTTAAGAGAGCTATTGTTACCATAATATCGATTACTCAAGATCTAAAGACAATGCTCTGTTTGGTTGTAACATCAACCTCAATTTCCGCCACGCCTTTGTACTACAAGGGGACTAGCGTCAGAAACACAATTACCTTCAAGCTAATCCCACACCCACTTCATTTTGTCTACTGCCTGCAGGTGATATGAGTATGCCTCCTATAGGAAAACCATTTTTCGTCTTTATAGTTCATACCGAGAAGAGGAGATAACTAAAGCGTCGTAGTCTTCTTTTGTTTTTGGTATAAAAGTGATGTCAAACACTGCGCATCAGTAGGTTAACTTGCAAAAGAGAAATCATTCTTCAGCTTAACATTACAAAAGCTTATCTTTCTATCTAGTTCATGTTAATTGATATATACATATATGGAGATCTTTTTTTTCATATTTTGTTGTACTTGCAGTGGCTATAAAGTGTAGCGGGATTTTTATTCTGCTATACATGTGATGACAGAAGACGACGATCTATAAGCGCTGCATTATGGAACTCATATTGAAAAAGGAGTTTTGGATGCTGGTGGTGTGGTGCGATGTTGAAGATGCTACGATGATGTACCACGTTGTGGTGACATTTTCTTAATCTCCTACACGATATGAAGAGTATTTCTTTTTACTATTACTCGCTGCAATTCATGAACATCATCTTGTGTGATGATCAAACATATTCTCATACAATTCTAAGCATCCATTCGCTTCGAGATGTTGTGACTTTGTGGGTTCGTGAAATTAAAAGTCCAATTGCACAAACAGGCCCATTCCACTCTCACAATCACGTACAACTCCTCTGATACACGTACATCGTCTTCCAGTCCGATTGCTCGCTCAGCGCACCTCACAGCTGCTCGCTAAGAACTGAACTGAGCTCTCGGTCCCATCGTCCCTCTATTTATAGGTGGCTAAATGTTACAGAGATTTCTTTACCATGGAGGGGAAAAATATTCCGGAGATTTCGCGTTCTTTCAGGCGGCAGGAGGAGGGGGGAACGAAGTTTCAGCCACCCCCGTGGTTTCCGCTCTCTCCACTCTGTCGCGCCTCCGCAGGCGCCAGCTGACCGGCGAGGGTGTGGTACCGATGCTACACGCCAGTTCTTCACCGGCCATCCCCTCCCGTAGCCGACCGCAAGTTCGCCGATTGGGTAACAATATTCTGCGATCCGAAGCACGTCTGGTCCCTTCGACATTACGCAATCGCAAAAATGCTTTCTTTCCTAGCTGTTTTACCAACATTAATGATTTTTCCTTCACTCGTTGCCATCACTCGGTTTCGTCTGTAGCTCGCATTCGGGAGGCCCGGGTTCGATTCCCATGGCCGACCTACCTGACCCATGGGTTTCTTGAGGGTTTTCCGGGTGTCTAGGGGAATTCTAGGTAGGTTAATTACATCCCCGAATTCCCTGTTCCTCCATTTCCTCTACATTTATCGTTTCATATCATCTCTCACCTGGTGCTCTCTTTCAGGGTAGAAGTGTCGGCGGGGGTCTCGGCGGTGCATGGCAGGGCCGTTTCGGAACCACCAGCCAGGGACCTTTGGGGCTCAGATCGCCTGCCTGGGACCATTAAGGCTCGGCTGCTGGGCTCGTTGCCGCCCTGCTGTAGGGCAGCGAGTTCGTTGTCCTGGCCTGTCGGAGGAGGTCTCTATCCAAGTAAACTGTAGGGACCCTGCCCTCTGTACTGTTGTGGCTCCTTGGGTCGGTCGCCCTCTGTCTCGTACGCCTCATCCTTCCTCCCATTGTTCTAATTTACGTCCTGCAACGTTAAGTCATTTCGGACGATGAATGGAATGGGTGAAATGATGCTCAAATGAGCCCGGGGTCCATAGAGCTTAGAGGTATCCGACATTCGTCTTTTAAGATATGGGAAACCCCCGGAAAAGCCTTATCCAGGTAACTCACCCTGACCGAGATTCGAACTCGGGACGTCTTGAACGTGGGCTCCCAGGGGTGCCCCCATTTGGGGGTATAGGAACAATGGGCCCAACATGCTGGCCTACGTATCGAATCCCCTCCGTAATGAAATCCCAATCACTACCAATCAAACTTAATTTTTACTGGTCAACGTCACACATAACCTAACCTCACTTTTAAATCTACCAATCATAAAATCTTCACATTATTTCATTTACATGTAGCGTATTCTCATGACCTACTGAATTTTAACAATTTCTTTTCTTGTTTTTTGTAACATGTCCATATAGATTCCTAAACCACATATTTAAATACTTTTCAATTCTCGTAGTCTTAAACAAAACAACCGCTACAAGAGTAACATCGCAAATACTGAAGCCATTATAGAGCTGGTTGTCATGTGGTGTTTGAGGGCTCATATTTAAATAAATAGTAAAAGATCTGATAAAAATCCTAAATCACCGCTGATGGAGTTTTGTGTCACACTTCATTGCGAACATTGCCTCATTGCCTCCTAAATACTTCATATGAAATATCATTCCTTGAATAAAAATCGTAAATAATTTGACTTAACGGTGATAAGACAGTTCGAGTAGAAATAATTTAGTCAAGCCAAACCTCTTTCCTTAAATTTATTTCTCCATAATTTTACCGAGTGGAAAGTTTACAATGCGACGTGGCTGAAAGTTGTCATTGATCTCCACGAATACACTGAAAAATTGCGATAATCATATGAGTCACTCCATCCAATATTATTTACTTTACCTTCGACAAAACCTTTCTGCAAGCTAACCATTAACCTCAGTATAAGCTACTTTCTTAGACATTCCATTAGATGAAGCACAGCTCAGGTAACCGAAACTGTACTCAAATGTTTAGAAGTGGATCACTGTATATGCTTTTAAATTTTATACGCTTTCAAGTAACATCTCAAAATACATATAAATTTTACAGAATATTAAATAATTACAACGAATTAAAGCATGTCAAACCAAAAATAAATACCTTGGAAATTAATATGGCCATAAATAGGTTGTCATCAGAAATAAACTGCTTCAAAGAAAGCGGTAGCTTTCGTGAGGTAAACTTTTATGCAGTTCGTATTGTTATGAATTATAAAATTATACTAACATTCCTTAATAAGACTTCCGAAGTTGTTATAAAAATTTAAATTCTTAATTTATTTGTCATATAATATCTAAAATTAATAAAAATCGTTAAAGCCAGATTTGAAAAAAAAATGTACACAAAAAGTTGTCTGAGTTAAGGGTACTTTTAGAAATCTTTGACTACCATATTTAGAAATCTCCGATCTTGAATACCAAGATTGCTGTTTATCCGAAATTTTGGTTTTTGGTTATGCTGATCAAGGTTAGATTAGACTATATTTTACTGTGCATATTCCAAAATTTTACAATTTACAACTGTTGACAACATTTATTTCTGTTTACCTTGTTGCTACCTTAGCTTACATGACACCCTGGTCTTCCGCCCTACCAGGTAGCTCTTAACCTCCATACCTCCTTGTTATTTAATTAGTCCCATTCTTCCCCCTCATCTTCCTTTCTTATATTCTTTAAATTTCTGGACCATTTTTCTTTTACTTTCTGCAAGAACTCGCTAATACTTCTTACCTTCTTTTCCTCCCTGCCCGTTAACATTTTTATAGCTACTATTCTCTCTCTACTTCCTCCCATTTTTCGTTCCAAACCCTGTTTCTCCAGATTGCAACCCCCTCACATTCTGATATAGTGCTCTATGCTTTCTTTTCCCTCACACAATTCACAAATTGCCTTTTCCCTACCTCTCATTCCTCTTAGTAATATTGTTCCTGTTCTCATCCAAGCTAACCCTTCTCTCTCTCTCTCTCTCTCTCTCTCTCTCTCTCTCTCTCTCTCTCTCTCTCTCTCTCTCTCTCTCTCTCTCTCTCTCTCTCTCTCTCTCTCTCTCTCTCTCTCTCTCTGATCTCTCTGATCTCTCTCTCTCTTGCCTATTGCAGTAATCTACATTTGCTTCTCGTCCCTAATTTCTTTTTATTTTCTTGTAAAATTGTGATGATTTCATATTTTCTAGACTTCACAATATTTCCTATTTTTTTATATCTTTTATTCTGCATTTTACGAATTTACCCACATCGCTTGTGTTCCTTTCCTCTAATCTCCGTATAACTCCAATTCCTGTTTTTTCCATAATTCTTCCTATCTCTGCCCACCAACTATTTGAGTTCTGTAATCTTTTTTGCTGTCTCCTGCATAGTTTCATAATTTCTCCTTCTTCTTTGACCAAACACCTATACCAACATTTTATCATTCTTTCCATTATTATTAGAAATGCACATACACGTGATATACGCAAAGCGTTTTCTAAAAATGCATTCGTATAGTCAGGAGACTTTAAAACATGTAAAATTTGAAATATCGAATAATATTGACTTCAAATTGTTTGGGTCAAATAAAATCCTCTGTCTACAAGGTTTGTAGTAGATGGTAAAAACTAAATGCTTTTATATAACCGTAGGCTTGTAGAAAGAATTTTTTTGGCATTTAACTATGTGAGAGGGTACACGAGAATGGCAACGAAACAATATTTTTGTTTAAATGTACAGTATTATATGTAATACGTACAGAATTTGCAAATTTGCAATATACTGCAGTTACTGTTTAAAAAGAAAAAACTGGACTACACGGTCTATGGCTGACCAAGAATCTTAACAGAACGAGGAAAATATTCGTAAAAATCTTACGTCGTGATAGTTAAATGCAATTAATGTCCATATAAATTACTTCCATTAAAATTTAATGTCTCTTTTGTAGTGTTTAATGCACGCTTTTACTACTTGCAGTACCGCAGGCGGTGACATTGCTGATACATGAAATTTAGATGAAGCATCGGTGGAATGAAATGGCGGGGAAACCAGAGCATCTAGAAAAAAAACCTCCCCTACGCCGCATTGTCCACCAAGAATCTCTCATGTGGTCACCTGGGATGGAACTCGAGACACCTTGGTGAGAGTGGAATGGTGAAACCACTCGGCCACGGCGCGGCTTTTTAAATGTAAATGATACATATACTGAAGAAATCAACATATACGAGGGCTGTTCAATAACGAATGATCGTATTTCTTGTACAGACATAATTTTGCGCACTATAATTCAATTTTATTATAATCTGTTAGCTTAATGTGAAACAAACACGCCGTAGTAGTTTCATTGTTGGTACTCCTGGTTCCCGCCTGTGAGAACCTGGCAAATTCAGATATGTTAAGTATCGCCTACCGCTGCAATGGAGGTAACATGCAGTTAAAGTTGATGTTAGAGGAAGATCCAGAGTTTCTATCAAACGTAATCACTGCTGATCAAACGTAATCAGAATGAATCACATCATTTTGATCATGAGAGCAGACAGAAAAGTTCAGTGTGGAAATCTCCTCCATCACAAACCCCCCAAAAAGCAAAAGTGGTTGCTTCTGCTGGGAAAGTTATGGTCATCTCGTTCTTTGATATTCATGGAATGGTTTACCAGCATGTTATGTTCTTGCACACACATCAGTAGCTGGACAATACTACAGGGATGTCCTGAAAACATTGCAAGTCCATATCAGGCGCAAAAGACCACATTTACGTGAAGCCGGCTGGATGCTGCACCACGATAATGCGCGGCCGCGTATTGCCATTGTTGTTGCTGAATATCTTGCTAAAATCAAGGTGAAGTGCATCTTCACCGTCCCTATAGTCCGGATTTAGCCCCATGTGACTTTTTTACTATCCCTAACTTGAAGAAACGCTTTCGTAGGAGGCATTATCCATCATCAGAAGCAGTGGTGAAGGCTGCGGAGGCGATTTTGAACGATCTCTCAAAGGATGGTTTCCAGAATGTCTTTGAAGACTGGCAGAAACGCTGGGACATGTGTATCGCATACAGGAGAGAGTATTTTGAGACGTACCATCAAAATTATGAGGATAGGTAAATGTACTTTTGTCAAAAAATTGTTATCATTCTTTATTGAACTGTCCTGGTATATGTACAATTCGTACCAAGGAAACTTACTCCTTATCAGAAACAGACAGAAATTTATTGCATCTTGATGTCCACTCAAAACTTTACACAGCCCTTTGAAGTCATTTTCGAAGATATGGCCATTCTCACAGGAACATTGTTACATTGACATACTTCTGTCATTGTTTCTGAATTTAATAGAACGCTACAGCAATTATGCATCTTTAATGTTCTCAACTGTGGTTGCAACCTATTGAACACATTTTGCCAAAGGCCGCCTGACAAAAATAAGTAATATAAAAAATAAAATCTAAGGCGTGAGGAGGTGAAATTCTGCTCAAAATCTCTGACCAGGACAGGCTCGACATTTGTATTCTTTATGAATTTGTTAGCTTAATGCAGTTCCTCCCTTGTATGGCATTATGAGCAAGCTCTCCACCATGCTGATACCACATTGACATAAATACATCGGTAGGCCTTCCATTTGAACAGACAAAGTTACTCTCAACAGCTGCCAGTACTTCTCAAGTGTATCATCAATGAAATACAGGCCAGTGATGTGTTGTACCACAAAACCACAGCATACACTGACACTCCAATGACGTTCATATTCTAGCTGGTGTACATACCTCCACAGAGGTCAACGTACCAACAAAGGGATGTTTCCAAACCCTGCTCCGGTATTCTGTCGTTGTCTAATAGGCAACTACAGATGAAATGATTGTGTTTGATGTTGTTTTATGGGTGTGTTAGATCATCAGTTATATTGACAACATTCTAAAGTAGAAATAAGCAAGAAGCGAGAGAAACAAATTATGTTCACTTACCGGTGAAGTTCAGTTAATAAACAAAACATGAAAGCGAAAAGCCTTTACTTATTTTGAGCCTTTTGCGACTGGACGTCACGAATTATTTCCAACTCAATTGTCTGATTACAAATACATGTGTTTCTTACCGTAGCTTGTCAATCACTTGGAATTTCTTACTTGAATCTCAGGATATGCAACTGTAGTGCGTCGTATCAAGAGCGAACCTCGAGGGATGTAAATGATCTACTGGTGTGAAGCAAGCATCATTTTAATGTGATTTTATAATTTATCATTTATATTATAAATAATACATGTCGTGTATTTTAAAAAATATACTTTTTGAAATTCACGTTCGCTTGAGTTTCTGAATGTCTTAAATTGTTTATTTTAATCAGACCCTCGCTTTCTTTGCTACTCGTGAAGATTGTTCAATATACATTGTTGCATCAGATATATTTGTAGTAAAAGTTTGATGTGGACTATACTGTATCACTACTTGCAAAAAACAAAAGTACTAAGTTGTGGCAAAAATGGACGCTAGCGAAGCAAAGTGATATTAACTAAACTGTAGACTAATTACTTTTGTGTCCTATATTTCAATAACAAGGGGTTAATTTCTCTATAAAATGCAGAAATATATGCAGAATGAGGATGGAAACAATCCAAGAAGTGGAAGAGGTTATCGGTTTTTTATATCATAAGTATAGCTTTGTTTGTCTTGAGCCACTCTCAAGAAAGGAAACCACTTGACTTCAAATGTTTATTGTTTTGAGTCTAAACTAGGCTTGAGCCTGAGAAAACTAAATAAGGAACAATATATCTAAAGTCAATTAAACCTTTAAAAAGAATTGTTACAAACCGTAATGAAAAACTTTATGATTTATAACTAAATGTTGATTTTGCATTCCACTAAAAAGCGAACAAAATAAAGTACACCTTTTAAATCATTTGACCATTGTGTAACTGTTTTTATGATCCACGATAAAGATAAGAAGATCCCTAAAAGATGTTGGAATAGATTCCCAAATCTTAATGCAGATTGAAGAATTAAGAACTTTCCAAGACGAAGGGATGTAGGTTTAGGATGCTTACAGTTCCGTTGAGTTCTGTTGTCCTTTAAAAGTGATCTTCGTCCAATGTATATCAAGCTGAATGCTTTAAACGAGATTGAATTTAGCTGAGAACCAGAAAATGGAGATTGATTTTTGCCACAACCAGTCAGCCAAATGATCAAATGTGCTGTTATCCATATGAAGTCATGCCTGATTTCCCTTCCATTTCATTACCCCGGGAAAGAATAGTTTATTGGTGTAACTACCCCATTCGTTTCCATACTCAGTGCTCTGCAGTTTGCTTTACGAAAACTACATAGTACCTATCTCACTGGAGTTTTTACCTTTTCCTCATTTTGTCCCAAACGTTATGGTTTTTCCTTGTAACACTATTTAAATTTTTATTTCTCTTTGTGTTTTTGTTTCAGGGCCACATTCTGTAACGTATAACAAAGCAACACAGTCATTGAACTATTTGGATCATTGATAAAAAAAAATCAGATTTGGTAGGACTCTAAAGAAAGGGTAAGTTTGATGGTCTCTGCATGTTTTAGATGACAGTTTAAATTAAAATCAATGTAATAATTTATGCAGTATGTCAACCTTAAAATGAAGCTCCCTAAGATAAAATATACTACAAACCGGTCATGGGCAAGAACATTGATAATATTTTAAAATCCTGTGTAACAGCTTGCTGACAGAAATTTAAGATATCTAAAGCTTTCTTTTACCAATGTAAAAAGTGGATCAGGTTATTATATTAAAATATGTTGTACGAGAGTGGTCTGAAAAGTTTCCGACCTTAACATGAAGATGGCAGCACACATAAATAAAAGCTACTGAATTTCGTTATTTAAATGTTGACAATTACTCACCGAACTTTCATCAATTTTGGACGCTCAGTTGTTATGTAACAGTCGTTTGAGTTGATGTGTTTTTAAAAATGGACAAAATGGAGTATCGAGCAGTCATTAAATATTTGTTTTTGAAAGGCAATACGCCTACGCAAATCAAAACTGAGTTGGACTCTGTGTATGAGGACTCCGCAGCATCATTTACCACAGTGGAATTTTGGGTAGGTGGATGTAAGCGCGGTCATAAGAGCTTGGGGGACAATGAACGTTTAGGACGCCCAAAAACTTTAACTACCGACGAAAACATCGCCAAGGTTCACCAAATGGTGCTAGACGATCGCCGAATTAAAGTGAGAGGGATAGCAGAGGCTATGAACACGTAAAAGGAACGTGTTTGTCACATATTAAATCAACATTTACACATGAGAAAGCATTCCGCGAGTTGAGTGCCGCGTTTGCTCACGTTAGTCCATAAACGTTTTCAAATGAACACCTCCAACGCTCTGTTGGCGCAGTTTAGGCGCAATAAATCCGAGTTTTGGCGCCGATTTATTATTGTAGATGTAAATTGCATACACCGTTATACACCCGAAACAAAAGTACAGTCCCAACAGTAGTCTGCAAACGCAAAAAAAAAAAAAAAAAAAATTTTTTTCGTTTTTTTCGACTGGGAAAGTGATGGGGACTATATTTGGGATAGCCATGATGTTAATTTAATCGATTATCTTCAAAAAGAAAAAAACATTACAGGAAAATACCACGCATCATTATTTGACAAGATGAAGGCAGAACTTGCGGTAAAAATGGTCATATTTGCTGAAAAAGGAAATCCTGTTTCACGATGACAACGCACCGTCTCACACCTCAGCGGTTGCTGGTCGTAGTAGAAGTCTGTATCATAGAACAAGTATATATTTTTAACTTCCTTGGCTGTCCCTTATCCTACACTCATGAAAAAGATATTGATTATAAAATTGCAAAATTTAATAACATGTGTGGTAGTATTAGCACAAAACTTTATAACAAGACAAGGAAAGATACACATATTAAATTATATAATGTTGTGGCAATACCTTCAGGCTTATATCCGAGTGAAACTTGGACCTTAAAGGAGAAAGATAGAAGCCTACTACTGTCAGCCAAAATGCGATTTCTTCGAAGTGTAGCGGGAGTGACCCGACTGGATTATATCAGAAATCATGAAATAAGAAACACCTGAAAGTTAGCAGCCTGTTAGAAACTCTATACTAATATAAACAGAAATGGTGGTAACACAGGTTCTACTGGAAAAAGAAGTTTTGACCAGTCAGCAAAAGGGTGGATTCAACAAATGAAGAAGCCACAAAAGCACTAGGGCCTATAGCCTGAAGTAGTAGTAGTAGTAGTAGTAGTAGTAGTAGTAGTAGTAGTAGTAGTAGTAGTAGTAGTAGTAGTAGTAGAAGAAGAAGAAGAAGAAGAAGAAGAAGAAGACCATCTTTGCTGCCTACCTATATTGAACAGATGTATTACATTGTTGTCCAAAATATCGATAGCAAGATTACCCTAAAGAAAAACAAGAGTAAATTGATATGTGTACATACAAACTAAACCTAACAGGTGATTCAGTACCAAATTTGGTATTGGACTACCTGAGCAGTAATTTTGATGAGAGGTTATTACTTCCACCCTACTCATATGCTAATACATATAGGTAAATTGTTAAATAATGATATAGTAATAGGTATTATATAGAGCTAAAAGTTAAATAATATGTCATGTATATTTTAATCTTAGAATACATGCCATGGTGATGTCCAGTGTACTCGTGGAGCTTAGGAATGTACCAGACCTGGTTAATTACTAAGAGGATAAAGAACCCCAGGTATCGTCAGAGGCTAACTGTAAATATTTTCAACGCTGGCACAGAAACGTCTTTTATTACAATTCTGCCTCAGACACAGCCGGTGTCTGCCTAACATCTAACGCACCAGTATACTTGACCAGCTAAATATTGCACAAGCTGACTAAGATCAAAATGTACCGACTAAGACTAGCCAAGTCTATACCATTTCTTACCACCTGTACTCCCACCCACACCTCAGCCCACCGTAGCCTTAAAGATCTACCAGAGGTACGAGAAAACGTCACATCAGAAGCAAGTGGTAGGAAAATACACAATATTATATTACATGAATTATTCTGGAAGTTACCATTTCCGAAGTTCTATTCATATTATAATTTTGATGTTACAAATACCTTTCTTTTTGAAGTGCGAGGTGAATATTATTTCTTTTTCTTCTGGTCTTGCAAAGAGTAGAATTTAGAAGCCATTATATATTGCCCTAGTTTTTAAATAGCTGTACTTCTGCTTTGACCTTCTTACATAAATGTATGTAATGAAAGCATTTCTACATACGCTTATCTCATTTAAAAAGGTAGGTGTATCTCCGTCAGTGTGAGTTACCTGGATACGGCTTTAACCGGGGTTTTCCCTTATCCTGAAAGGCGAATGTCGGGTAACTCTGAGCTCTTACGGCCCCAGGCTCATATGAGCATCATTTCACCCATTCCATTCATCGTCCGATATGACTTAACGTTGGAGAACGTAAAATTACAAAACAATAGGTGTAAAATACTTTATTGGAAGAAAATTGTATAACATGGGTAGAGAAACATAAGGCAACACACCAAGTTTCTAAAACCAAGTCTGTGGCACTAAAATAAAATTTAAGGGTAACTTGAGCTCAAAGCCGGATTTCATGTTGGTGGAAGATTTGTACGAAGCACCCTGTATAAGATACACACCGAGTTGTAAAGTCACTTGAGTGCCTAGCACTTGAGCAACATCAAGCCCCGCTGTGATCTCAGCGCTGCTCGGAAGTTCAGCCGTCGGCTGCATCTCATTGTCTGTAGAGCAAGGCAAGTGCTCCATCACAGATTTCATGTGTGCGTGATCTCAAAGCAGGCGACAGTCAATGAAATCTGTCTCAAGCATAAGCTGGGATTTTAGACTCGATATCACAAGCATTCATTACTAACGACAGCAAACACCTTATCCTCTTGGATCTGTAAATATTACTGACAAACTAACGTTTCTTTCCTTTTTGTGCATAATAACGAATTATGAAAAATATTAAATAAATATGAAATAAAAGAAATTTAAGATGTAATGAATGTAATGAAATATATAACATTTACATTGATAAATTTCGTACCGATAGCCTATGCACCAGGCACCAGGAGGTGTATTATTACAGTAAATATTGATGAATAAATGTATTGTTATATGGAAAATTGTAAGCTGAAACTGTGGAAGAAATTCATATAGATAGTCAACCTGAAACATTCAATGCTACGGCCAGGATTTGAAACACGGATCTCCCGGTTTCCGTCCGGTCGCTGTTAACCTTTGAGCTACCATGGCCAACTTACCGTCATGATATTAAGTTCTCCAACTGACTCGTATGTTCAAATCCCGGGCATGGCATTGTATTTTTCCGGTGGACTCTATCTATCCAAACCTGAGCATATTTACGGTAGTATGGAGAAATAAGTAATTCCTATCAATTAACTTTATAATAGTTTAATGATGAAGCCTGGGAATCATAGTACGATAGTAGGTCACCACAAACTGTTTCTCGTATCGAGGACCTCTAGTGGTTTACCGGGAAAAAATACGAGTCAATTGGAGAATTAAATGTAATGACAGCACGTTGACCATGTTAGCTCAAAGGTTAAGGGCGATCGGACGGAAACCGGGAGATCTGTTTCATGCCAACCTCCCCTCATTTACATATTCTGCGTGTAGGATAGTGTGGTCGATCTCTATTAAGTACTTGGGTTGACGCTCGATAAGGGTCTAAGTTCCCGGAAGCATATTCGGAGCTTCTCGCAAAGGGCGTGCGGAGCCTCGACTTCGTTATACCTGGTGGTGCGTTCCGGTATGCCGATACTCCAAAAGTTACTCCTTTTTCGGGCTTTAGTGCTCCCTCAAAGCTGCATGAGTTCGGAGTCTGAGGCATGGCTGTAGGCTCCAATCTGCTGCTACTTCAACGAGTGCGTTGATAGTTTTCCCGTGAGATAATTTCACGAAGCCTCATCCCACCGTTACGTGGAGGATGAAATTAGGCACCGGGCCACCAAATTTTAGAATCATTTACCTTTCCACCACAGCACCCTATTTAGGTCTCTTGGGGATTATCGTCCCAGTGATCGCCGCAAGAGGCAGCACCGGCTCCCCCGCATGGCTTGCGGGCACTACCGGTAAACCTAAGGTACATCTACCAACAACAAAATTAAACCACCAAGAACTAGTCTGGAAAATATAGTTATGCTTTTCTAAATTTTAATCGCCATTGTTGGTGCACAATGAGTCATTGCACCTGGATCCTCAGCCGTTGAGGACATTATGCTACCTTCTTTCTTCTCCCCACATAAACTTCAACCGTCAACCTACAAACCCCTTATACCTGTCATTACGGGGTTAATTCCTTTGTAGGACAGTTGCACGAATAACACATCTACTTGTTGTCCCTCAGTCCACCAACTGCACGATGACGACGACGACGACGACGAGAGATCCGTAGTTCAAATCCCGTCCATGTTATTGAAATCTTCAGGTTGGCTCCATCTATCCAAAACCTTAGCCTGAACACGGCTGGTATGAAGGAGTATATATATATATATCTATATATACTCCTTCATATATATATATATATATATATATATATATATATATATATATATATATATATATCGGGAACCACTGCCCTTTCGAGTCCAACCCAATGCGAATAACTCCCAATCAGGGAGGTGCTCGAATGGTCTGCATGAGGTTCCTCTAGTAACGTCAGAGATACCACTAGTGCTAGGGGTCCGCAGCGCCCGCACCACGGCAGCTGAAGGGGACGGATCCCCTCCCCTACAGTAAGAATGGACGAATGAGTTATTTCCAAAAATTAATCTAATTCAAATGTTCCAAATGAGAAATATTCCTTTTCTAGGTTTGCCCGGTACAACCGTTTCGGGTCTCATTGTTCTAGAACTACAGACCTTAAATAATATAACGAAACAAGTGAAGTTTACCATAAGGATGAAACTACAACGTTATCATAGCACTTTCGATGAATGCGTGCTCTAAGGCTTTTGATGCATTATCTTCAACATTTTAGCATTGGTTCCAAACACTTAAAGTATTTCATCATTTTAAAACAAACGTACTTCGCTCTTGGCTTATATACAATTTTCGTCTTTGCTAATAAGGTGAGACATGGCTTTAACATGTATTGCGAATTCAAAGTGACGTAAAAATGAGAAAGCAGTACTTATTCAATTAACATGCCATCTTCTAAATATGATTACTTATTTCGGCGACTGCACTGTTTTATTCGTGTCGAGATTACAATAGTTTCTAACTGTTTGTTTCCTCACCCTTCTTACCCCTTCCACCCAAGGAGGAGGTGTTGGCTATCTTGTAGCGCGTTTTATAGCGCGTCTTGATGTCTCCAACATGTGAGGCCAGAAGGAATAGTCCGGTATTAGTGTTTCTTTTATTGCAGTCTCTACGATCGTAACCTAAATGTTACCAGATGGGAGAAGAATATCGCCGAGTGTGCATTGTTTCTCCGCCAATCCCCTCTTATAAAGTCTGCAGGTTCACACCTCAGAAACCACGCAAGCAAAACTGAGATGGAAATCTTCGATCGTATATTTTAAAGCCAGCACGCTCCAAATAACTTCCTCGACAGATGTAGAACAATCTCATTAATCTAAGTCTCATGAAAATAGTGCCAGTGCAATGTTCATTTTATCATATCGAATGACATAGGACTTCAGCAATCAATCCGACTTTCTCAGTAAAATCACTTTTTAACGACTGAAGTTCCTAAGATGTGATCTGTTTATTTTCGAATAAAGAACTACCATGCAGTAAAACTGTCAATATCAAGGATTGAACACAAGTTCAGCTTGGTCCCCTAACTCTCTCTTGGTAAGGATTTTTTAAGTTTTCCAACGTTTCCTTACTAATAGGTCTTTAATATAAACTACCTACTTTATGTACTACGCGGCAAGTAGATTTTTTTTTTTAATTTACGCCCTCCAACGTTAAGTCATATCGGACGATGAATGAAATGGATGGAGTGATGCCTAAATGAATCCGGGGTTTATGGAGCTTAGAGCTACCCGACATTTGTCAATCAGGATAAGGGAAAACCCGGAAAAATCTTATCCAGATAACAGACTATGCCAAATTTTACAAAAAGATAACACTGAAAATATACGTTCTGAAGCCCTATATCTACAAATATCATTAAATAAATAGCTGTAATTAATGATCCCATAGCTTCACTCCAGCAGGGCATACTTACACCTAAATTCTTTAACTGGTGTACTCGAAAATTGTACTGACATTAGTTTACTTGTTTAATATAAAAGTTGTTGAATGCCTGTATGTGTGTATGCTTTTTTTCTGGATACGTTCAAGATAATTGGAAAAGAACATGTTGGATAAGCCCAAAATTACAACTTGAATATTTTCAAGGAAATATGCCCATACCGAACTTCCGCTTGTTATTTTCATTTACCAGAAAAATAAGTTTGATTCAATAATATATCTTTGATATATGACAAATAAATTAGGTAGTTGAACTTTAGCGGAATGCCCTGTAAATTCTCCTATATTCGGAATGAATTTTAAATGGTAATAAATATAAGACAGACGGGCATTATTGCAGAGAAATACAAGGGGCCTCCAGAAAGTTCTGTTTCAATTTATCTCCGCTGCAGCGCTGCGATCGCAGTTCCACACATGCGCGGTAGACGCTCTGTATCAAGGAGAACAAACGTGCGCCATTGTGAGATCGCTGTCAGCCACGTACGCTTTGTTGTGCTTGTTTAAAATGTCGGTGTTGATTGAAAATCCCGCTGCTTGTGAGATCAGATGTGTAATTCTTTTTCTGAATGCCAGGAAAGTGAAACCAATTGAAATGTATCGGCAAATTTACGAAGTTTACGCACAAAATGCGATGAGTGATACAATGGTGAGAAGATAGGTCTGACAGTTCAATGAAGGACGTAGTGAAATGCACGATGAAGAACGAAGTGGGCGTCCATCTTTGGTTACAGAAGAACTGCTTCACGCGATTGATGACAAGATCCAAGAAAACCGCAAGTTTACAATTAGTGCTCTCGCTATGGAATTTTCCCAAAGCTCACGATCAATAGTTCATGAAATTGTTACCGAAAAACTGAAATTGTTTAAAGTTTGCTCGCGTTGGGTGCCCCCGTACAGCCCTGACCTCGCTCCTAGTGACTTTCATCTGTTTTTGCACCTCAAATCTTTCATTGGTGGTCAACACTTCAACAATGACAGAGCTGAAAGAAAATGTTTCCAACTATTTGAAGACACAGGCGGCAAACTACTATGAAGAATGTATACAAAAACTCGTGCCTTGCTATGAGAAATGCCTGCAAAATTTCGGCAGTTATGTGGAAAAGTAGTTTAAGAGTTGTATAATTTTGTGCAATAATTTTTTTCTGTATCTGTACACAATTTAATTTTATTACCAAACAGAAGTTACTTTCTGGACGTACCTCGAATAAATCCTTTTGAAATGCAGAATTCAGAATTATTTAATAAATTTCCGACACACCTGTAGTTACTATTTGGAATGCCCCCCCCCCACTTCTCATTTTTTTACAATTATATCTCTATTCAACCGTTTCACGTGGTAATCCTGTAGTCCGTGCAAGATCCCTAAAATCTACTGAATTCCATGCGGCTACCTGTTACCTGTCCGATTTTATTTGTAGCCTATAAGCGCAGAGGAAGACAGCTTCGAGAGTTGTGATGTATTTCAGTCGGGAGCGAGGCCTGCAGTGCATGTTACGTCAGGCCAGAGCCGTGTAGTACCAAGTTGCCTATGTAAATGGCGCTGTGAATACAGAATCTGAGGGTTCAGTGAAGTGTAGCACACTCGATGACAATGTAGCTGCCACGTACCTAATAGAACTGTCAAATTTACAATGTGACAATTTATTCACGGGTAAATATACACACAATAAAGATTTGGCTTATTTTTACAAGAATGTGCCCCAAACAAAACTTCCGAGGTTGTATTCACTTGCCACACGGACATTGTGTCTGTTTGGCTTGACATGTCATGAAATTAGCTAAATCCAAACACCGAAGTACCTTGTTGGATCATAATCTAACAAGTAGCCTTCGATTAAAAGTTTCCCAGACAAATTTCCTGACATTGATAAACTAGTTAAGCAAAACGAAACAAAAAGTGTTGGAAAATGTCCACGTAATTCTGTTCTGAGTGGGTCCCCTCTAACTTACAGAGAAAAATTACTTTATGTTTTATTTTATTTACTTTATAACATGCCTGAGCTTCAGATAAACTACGAGTTGAAGTTTTATATATTTTCTCAGAGCCAAAATATAAACTGTGGCCAATTGTGTAATTAAAGCACTCAGCATTAATGTTACAACACCCAAGGTGTAAGTTACACTTATAATTAATACCCGATAGGTTTCATGTCTTTCCTATGCTGTCGGAACCCTAACACAACCTATTTTCTTCCTCTTGTGGAGTAGAAATCAGCGCGGTGACGTCACACGCTAACCTGCCTGTCATTCGGGAGCATATTTGGCGGTTAGAACTGACTTCACACCATCTCTACCTAACTTCCCCTGTATCAGCGTTACGAAACCTACCTGTTTAAAGTGCTCCCAGGAACTTCTTTCGTGATTGTGCAATATTGCTCGTTCAACCATGTCTATCGCAGTTGATACTTTGATATAGGATTTACAATTCCTTTTAACGCAAGCCCGCCTTTGTATTTCATTCTTCAGATTCTTTTGGAAATAACATGTATGTTCGCCTATTATACAAATCTGTTTTTCTATCGCATATTACTTCCATTCCGTTCGCTGGATAACCCTTGAAGCCGCTTGACTACCCACGTCGATAGCGTAGATGGTAGCGCGTCTGCCTCACGTTCAAGAGGTCCGAGTTCGAATCTGGGTCAGCGTGAGTTACCTGGATAAGGTTTTTCCGGGGTTTTCCATTATCCTGAAAGACGAATGTCAGGCAACTCTAAGCTCCGTGCATCCTGGACTCATTTGAGCATCATTTCACCCAATTCATTCACCATCCGAGATGACTAAAGGTTAGAGGACGTAAATTAAAAATACTTTTCTGTTTCTACTATTAGTTGATCTCACATATACAAATTGTTCTTACAAAGAACTGTGTAATAAAATATACCTGGATGTCAATGAAATAATTGAGAAAAAAATGCTTTCTTAAAAACAGTTCATATCATCTATATAAAGTATGCAATCGTGGGTATGGTGTCATGTGAGTGCAATGAATCAGGATTCTTTTGTTATTATCCCTTTAAAATGTTTATTTCTCAGTTTATGAGTATACAAAACCTCATATAGGGTTACCATCAGCTTCGCTAGAGTTAACAAGTAGGTTTGGATTTTTTTTCCTTGGTGGTGGGCTTTGGTCAGGTTGGCAACCAAGGCTAATGAGCCCTGACTACGCAATGCGCACAAATCTGGGTAAAGAGGAACCGGGGAATCCTAATGGGATTGTTACTTACGTTTTGTAATGGAGGTTTTCATTTTCTAAGGTATATGTAACACAATTCTAACCTATATTTTGCTTACAAATTTAGAAATTAGACAAAGGAATAGCTGAGATTGAGTTTTTTGTATTTAAGGACACTTTCTCCGCTATGTTCTTTTAGCACCCCAATTTATGGATATTAGACGATATAGACTACTTAATTTTGCTCAGAGGCCTCTTAAGAGACTTGAGATTCGTACACCTGGTGCAAATAATCGACGCTACTTGCTACTGAATGAAGCCATGATAAAACAAAGAAAAAATCCTGAACCATCGGCTGGTGAGCCCCGAACTAGGGAACCAGAGGCTAGCGTGTTACAAATCGGAGGACGATGTTGTATAGGCGACGGCAATAATGGTAGTGGTGTTTGCTTTCAACGCCTCAAAATTCAATGTAATGTTAATAACATTAAAACTATGAATAAAATAAGTAATTTTAAATGATATATATTAACGAAATATCTTCCTCTAATTAATACAGAAATTCTAGCTAACTAATAGACATATACAAGTACGAAGCTTGATCTTTAAACATTTAATTAACTATAAATTATGAAACATGCAATAAATAATAAATTTTGAATTAATAATCCTATGGATGAGTAGAGCCAGACTGAAAAATTCAGTACCATAGCCGGGATTTGAAACACGGATTTCCCGCTCTCAGTGCGGTTCCTCTAAGCTACTGAGCTACTATAGCCAACTTGCCGACATGACATTAAGTTCTCCAATTGACTCATGTTTTCTGGTAGACCCCTATGTGTTCTCATATGCTGTGAGATACGCATACTTTGTGGCGACTTAATATGCTGTAAGTACTTAAATACCAGGCTTCATGGTTAAACTGCTATGCTTTTATTTAAGGTAAATTGATGGAAATGATCATTTTATATTACTAAAATGTAAAGGTGTTGTAAATTAAATGTAGAATATATCTTAAAATTGCAATAAATTAAAAAAGTTAAAGTAAGCATTCTGTGATTGAATTATTCATAGTCAAATATATAAACCTATAATATGAGCTGTAGCTTACCTGGCGGCGTGAGTATTAAAAGTCCTCATGGGCTTCAATCCAGGTGTAGATGTGGTGATGTACCGAAATTTCGGGAGCATACATTGTTCCCGTCTTCAGGGTATGCTGAATGAGTACCAGATGACCAGAAGAAGATGCGAGTCGCCCAGATTTACCTGGGCGGAGTGTTTGCTGCCCAGCACCTAGCCGCTTTGTGCGGCTTTATCTGGGCAGTATAAAAGATAGTGTCGCAGGCGGTTGTCTTAGGCAGTGTTATGTCTAGCCTTAAATGGGCGTTAGTGTCCCGTTGGGGTGTGCGCCCAGTGCTGGCTGCGCTCTTCCGCCTGCCTGGTAGGCATCTGAGCACAGTCCGCTTGACAGGCTAGAGGGAAAGGAACAAATGTTTGGGTACGGGACTTACCAAGCCCATTTCTGGGCTTGGAGGTATATAGTCAGGGGAAAGTGGCCCTGTTCAGTTCCGGTTTCCCAAGGCATATTTGGGAAACCGGTAACTCGGTCGGCGGCGAGGAACCCTATGGTCGTAACGGCCAAGGGTGTTGACCAGGTTATTGGGATGGGAGTCTAGCTTACTCTAGTTACACGTCCACAATGTATGGGACTCCGGAGTAGGTATGAAGGATGTGGGAAGGGAATCTACGTCCAGTATCGCATATAATTCGCAGCGCCCTTTTCTGGACGTACTGTAGTATGCGGATAGTGGTTGGAGCCGCTGATCACCAGACTTGGCAGCCGTCGTCCTTCCACTCTCATCCTGAACGTGCGGTCTCTGAGGAAACTGCTAATCAGGGCGAGATAGGGAGGAGGTATGTTGGCCAATCTGTGCCAGGTTGTGGCAAAGGCCTTTTCTATGTCTATAAGCACCGCAACTGTCTTGAGGTTTTCCTGGAATCCCAGGGCCGTCCTCTCGGCCAGTCGCAGTAGCTGCAGGGTCGTGGAGTGTCCATGACGAAAACCAAACTGGTGATCGGGCAGGAGCTTCCTTTCCTCGAAAAGAGGGGCCAGGCGGGATAGGAACAGCCGCTCAAACAGTTTTGAGACGGTTGGGAGAAGACTTGTGGATCGGTAGCTGAAGGAAAGACCGGATCCTTGCCGGGCTTCAGGATGCACAACACTCTAGCCTCTTTCCTTCGAGCCGGAAAATGGTGGAGGTGGAGGCACCCATTGAAAATCCGCGTCAAGTGGATGACGGCCCTCTTGGGAAGGTGCTGGAGTACAAGAGCGCTAACGTCATCATGTCCAGGGGATTTATTAAGTTCAATTTTCGGATTTCAACAGTCACCGCACTTGGAGTGACTAATGGGAGATGGATCGCCTCATGGCGCTGCAACGGCTCCTCATAAGGGTCTTCCACAGCAGCCTCCACGAGGTCAGTGAAGTGTTCGTCCTGGGGGTCCTCCCTGGGCTCGAATTGACTTTCTAAATGATCCGCGAAAGCTGTGGCTATATCTTGGGCCTCGCAAGTGAGTCTCCCGCGAGTGCCATGCAACGGATGTTGGTATAGGGTTTTGTCTCTCTTGAGAAACTTGATGATCCGCCAGGGGTAGTTTACCTGTGGGTACACGTTTCTGAAAGTGTTCTCCCAGGCCACCTTACGTTGGGTACGGAGCAGGCACCTTGCCAGGGATTTGAACCGCTGGTAAACTGCTGCTATCCTGGGATGGCGGAAAAGCTGCTATAGCTTCCGGACGGCTGCCTTGGATTTTAGCAGCTGCCGGATCTCGTTTGGAAAGGACAGAGGATTATGTGTGTTGGTTGGGATACGGTGAGTGTGTGCGCTCACCGCCTGACGGACTTGTTGGGAAAAACTCATCGCCGCCGCCTCCAGCGCCTCGACGTCGTCGATGCGTGGACGCGCGGCGATGGTTTGGTTTAGTTTTCCACAGAACTAGTGTCGTGCATTTATTTAAGGGATAGTCCATGTGCTCTGTGCGGGCCAATGAGAGGCGCCGAGGCGTGGCCGCTGAGATGGATCGGAGCATGGACCTAAAGGAAACAGCTCATGGACCCTGTGCCCATTTGAGCAACATGTCACACATTCCATTCATCGTCCGATATGACTTTAAAAAAGGACGTAAATTACAAGGAAAAAAGCACACACACACACACACACACACACACACACACACACACACACACACACACACACACACACACAAACGCCTCCCTAGTGAAAATTAATGTCAATGGCTCTTGTCCATGTTTTAAACTAGGCTGCTCATTTTATCTTGGAGATAAACATCCTTTATGACCTATCTGTGTTGTGTCCTTTATGTCCTAGGTTGTTACCAATTTATTGATCTATATTCCCATCTTGGGGATTGAGGTATTTTAATGAATATGAGGAGAATTTGTAGTAAATAACGCAACATTAAATCGATTGTTTACATTTTATTTTCTAATTACATTTATTATTGCTACTGAGTGATAGTTCAGTTATCTCACCACCAATTACGGTCAAATAACCCCTTAGCAGTTAACAGCAATATTGAACCCCCTAACAAACAGGAGCAGCTGCTGTATCTTTCTAGGACATGCTTGCAGCTTTCAGTTCAAAGCTCTGTAAACGTTGTTTTAGAAGGAGCATCTCTATAACGCAATCTCATTTTCGCTATAACCATATAGCGTTGTTTCTATTGATACAAGTGGTAATCATCTCTACATTTAGGATGGTGGCACAATCGCTTCTTTAATGGAATTTAGTTTTCAACACCTGTAGCACGGATATGAAGCTCCACTATTAGCTGTAAGTGACCTACTTTGTAGCGTCCCTGGAGGGTAAAAGACGGATCTACCAGATTTTATTCACATAAAATTAACTTCAACTGCACTGTCATCCCTGCGGCGTTGTAAACGAATTTTATGACACTTGTATATCAAGCCCCTTTATGTTGTAAAACGAGATTGCTTCTATCACTGTAATACTCACAAAGAGGTATTCGGGCTGTAACTTTGTAGTAAAATGAAGAGAAACAAGCTGATCGAGTGCCTCATAATTCTACATACGGAAGATTTGTGGCTAGATATATATTAGGAATGGATTTATTGACCTGGAACGATTAAAATAATAATAATGAATGTAGTTGCCATGACGTTCTCTCGTCATTATTGCTACAAAGGAATTGTGGTGACAGTTTGATTACAAAAACAATAGCTGTGATATAAAATTGAGGAAGATCTTTTATAAAATTAAAAAAATCATTTCAGTTCTTAACTAAAAATAAGACGTTTTAAAGCTCCCTCATCAGACGGCGTGCAGGCCGCGCCGTGGCTCAGTGGTCAGACTGCTTGGCTCTCACCAAGGCGGCCCGGATTCGATCCCCGGCGACCACAAAGTGAGATTTGTGGTGGACAACACGGCGCTGGGGCGGGTCTTCTCCGGGATCTGCGGTTTCCCCCGCCATCTCATTCCACCGGTGCTCCATCTTCATCTCATGTATCATCAGTGTCACCGCCTGCGGTGCCCTATGTATTAAAAGCGGGCGTTAAACACTACACATCTCATCATCAGACGGCGTGCAGAAAAATTAAGGGAGCGGAAATAGAGTCAGAGACAGAAACAGTGGAAATTCACAAACAAAAGTTCGATAAACACCAAATGCAGGGGACAAAATTTATTTAGCACAATAACTATGAGATATTATCTTGACATATACGACTGGAATATACTTCAGGTAACTGGTGAATTATCATCTTCATTCCAATCGTATAATTAAGATAAAAGCTTAATAGCTACGGGCGTCAACGATCAGTTAAGGCAAATATTGGTAACACAACAGTTATTATTTTCTAAATGTCTGCAATTATATATTTAACTTTTTTTTTATTTCGGCAGTTATGAAACATCTTTGAAAATTTACCATTGTGCTTAGTTTATGTAAATTTGGAGGCATGTGACAAATTCTTTTAATGGCATGAGGTTGGTTTTTTTTTTTTTTTTTTTTTTTTTTTTTGTAATTTACAAAATTCCAAAATTGTCATATCAGACGAGGAATGAATTGGGTGAAATGATGCTCAAATGAGTCCAGGGTCCAATGGAGCTTAGAGTTACCCGACATTCGTCTTGAAGGACAAGGTAAAACACCGGAAATAACCTTATCCAGGTAACTCACCCTGACCGAGTTTCGAACTCGGGACCTCTTGAACGTGAGGCAGACATGCTACCATCTACGCTACCGAGGCGGGCCAGTTGAGTGCCATATCCATGTCCTGCATTATATTAGTTACTATTAACAATTTTTGTTATGAAAGAGTAGAGCCAGACTGAAAAATTCAATGCCATAGCCGGGATTTGAACCACGGATCTTCTGCTTTCCGTCCAGCCGGTTTAACTATTTGAGCTACTATGACCAACATGCCGACATGACATTAAATTCTCCAACTGACTTGTCATGTCGTCAACACTAATGTCATGTTGGCATGTTGGCCATAGTAGCTCAAATGGTTAGAGCGGCTGGACGAAAACCAGAAGATCCGTGGTTCAAATCCCGGCTATGGCATTCAACTTTTCAGTCTGGCTCTACTCTTTCATAGTGTGTTCTACACACGGCTAGTGTGAAGGAACAATTTATTTCCATTAATTGTACCTAATAGTGGTCCGAACTATAAAGCCCGAGCCTTTAAGTACTTGCAGCATAGTAAGTCACCATTAAGGTAGCTGCCTCATGTGTTTATGAGAGCTCCTAAGTGGTTAACCGGGAGAAACACTAGTCAGTTGGAGAATTTAATGTCATTTTGGCATGTTGGCCATAGTAGCTCAAATATTTAGAGCGGCTGAACGGAAACCAGAAGATCCGTGGTTCAAATCCCAGCTATGGCATTGAATTTTTCAGTCTGGCTCTGCCCTTTCATAGTGCGTCCTACACACGGCTAGTGAAAAATAACAATTAATTTCCAATTTTTATTATCCTCAAACTACGAAAACTTAAAGTTTTAAGTATTTTATGGTAAATCAGTAGAAAGATAGGGTTCAACTATAGCAACTCAGGTCACCTCATACATAGTTTTAAGTACGATTGCATAGGAATGATGTTATAGCAGAAAACTGCTTTCTAGACTTTTAATGCAACAGTAGAAATTGACGTTTTACAACCTATCCCCTATATAGAATTGTTATATTTGCTATCCCGAGAGTAAAATACATCAAGATCACCTACTGAGGTAAGGAACTGAAATTAGCTAGTCGCAACTTCATCTAAAGACGTCAAGATCTGTTAAAGCTGAAACAGGAACCACTCTTCGGTAGCTTTTGAATTGTTTACTCTTGTATTTGGCTAGATCCTTCTGGCGCTGTAGAATTCTCTTCTTTATCTTTTTCTCCATTTCTGCTCTTTGTATTTTTTCTCCTTTTTGAGGATCTTCGTTCCGTATTAACTACAGCAGAACAGAAGTTTTGTATCTCAATACAATTGAAACGAGAAGTGTACTAATCGTAAAAACAATCAAACTGAAAACAAAACAACAATAAATTTATTTCTATCTGAACATCTGTAAAGACTTTAGCATCCGAAAACACATCAGTGCACTCGTCAGTAATGATATACAGCCGTATTCCACGTTGCTTCCATTTTATATTTTCAGTTGGTCTTTGCATTTGGAACCCCTCTCTCTCCCCCCCTCTCTCTCTCTCTTTCTCACTCACACATACACATATTCATTCTTCCAGGCTTTGGAAAGAACAGAAATTCGTATCCCACAGGGGCAGAAAAACCATAACTTATAAGGTAGAAAATATATCTTGGAGAATGTTATGTGGCGATGTTGCAATAGTAGCTCAGCTGGCAGGAGCGATCGAAACCTCGAGATCCAGAATTGTAATCCCAGCTATGGTATTCAATTTTTGCTCAGAGGTCAATTAATCTGCATAACGGTATCTAATGTGCGTTTGATGGTGAAGTTTCACTTGGCTGCCACCTTTGTACCTCCACCTCTACCACCACAATAGCCTACCTACGAGTAAACCACGCAGAAGATGGGGGTGAACAGAAGAAAACAGTATTAACAAGGGGGAAACAAATATGGGTAACAAGATCATGTGCAAAGTAAGATTACTGGCTAGAAAAGATATAGAGCGGATTGACAGGAGCAAAGATGCAATACCTGGCACAGAAATAGGAGCTAGAAAATGGTTGTGAACATTTAGATGTAGTGCACAGACGTTTTTGCAAAATAACCCTGTCGTTACCAAAAGCTCACTAAATAGATTAGCACTTTCTGCAGTAGGGAGAATGAAGTTATGGTAAAAGGAACAGTTAAATGCTAATTCAGGAGAAATGTATTAACGGTTAAGGACACTCTAAATGCATTGTTGTGCAGAAAAAAATGGGATAGAAGGGATGCACAAGATTCAGATAACAGTTATTGAAATAAAAATTTTGAAAACATGGATAGAAATAAAGTAGATGTTAGGAAAGTAGATGTTAAGAAAAGTGGATATTTCTGAAATTAAATTAGAAAAATGTGGCTGATTTTTGTAAGTTAACGTCCCCCAACAAGGACTGGACACTACTGAAAATCGCGAAATAGTAAGCAATTTCAAGAAAAAGGTCCTTGATAAGCTATAGGCATTTAAAAATGGGGAGAGAGAAAAAGACACCGAAGTATGCATCAAAGAGTCCAGAATTGGGTAGGCATTGGCGGGAGCAGGCTTAATGAATTTAAATGGCTTAGTGGGTTGAGAATTAGGAGCCGGTACATAAAATATAGATACTGAGGTATATTCTGGAAAGCATTTATGAAGAAAAATGAAGAAACTATTTAATACCATAAAAAATAATGACTTTAGAAGTGCTAAATGTTAGCAATATATTTAACTCTAAATCAGTTGAACTACGGAAAAGCAGAAATATATTTTAGAAGTATAAAGTTTAAATGACTAAAAGCAACGTGAAGAAAAGTAGATGAATTACGGCAAAAGGACCTTGAGGTGCAAAATAAAACACTGTGTACGATAGGCTTGTTCATTATATATACAACAGAATGATTAATATAAGGGCAATAACAGAAATAAGCAGCTCCAAGAGGGGAGAAATAAGTTGTGTAAATGTTACGTAAAGTTTAAAGAATATAATAAATTATTCATTTATTCATTAATTTATAAAAGAATATGTTTCTCGTCTCTACTAGACTGGCTAAATGAAAAGCCTCCTCAACACCGGAAATGATGTATATTACAATTTCTAAGGAGAAGCTTCTAACACTAGCTAACGTTATTGATAACGTTTGGTATATTTTGTTTGGACAATTTCCCTATTTTACAGCATTTTCGTAAACGTTTTCACAGATTTCTTTTGGCCCAGACTGTCAAGTGCATTTCTAT
This sequence comes from Mantis religiosa, assembly GCA_030765055.1. Taxonomy (NCBI): domain Eukaryota; kingdom Metazoa; phylum Arthropoda; class Insecta; order Mantodea; family Mantidae; genus Mantis; species Mantis religiosa. The sequence goes on from CM060957.1 coordinate 59,695,452, forward strand.
ATTGTTGCAAATAGGGACGTAAATCGGGGAGATTTAAGACTATAAGTTGTGAATAGACTATAAGTTGTGTGTACTTAAAGAGGTTTCACCTTAAGGGTTCACAATCTACTTTGCAGCTGGGAGTATAAGTGAAGGGATAGTGGGTCAGACGGTAGAGGTAAATGTTAGAGGGAGTTTTAGTGAGGTTAAAGATAAATATATCCAAGGTCTTTACCACCACCAGTAACTCTCACCGAAAGTAGTTCTTCTGTGACTTGGACAGCGTCTTGCTGTAGTAAGCTGTCAACCGCTCGTGGCCGTCCTGGACTTGGAATGGATCACCCCCAATTCAATGGTCGCTGGTGTCGGTGTTCACAATGAAGGCCCGCCAGGTTGTGGGAATCCCAAAATAGGAGCACTGCAAAATAGGAGCACTTGAGGTGCTGGAAAGCGTCTTTGGCGTCCTCCGTCCACACATGAGGCCGGTGTTCTTCCGTCAGGCCAGTGAGGAGCTTGGCGATGTTGGAGAACCCCTTTATGAAATGCCGGTAATAACTGCACAGCCCAGAAAGCTGCGCAAATCTCGCTTATGCTTTGGGTGAGGCTAATCTCTCACGAGCTGTGTCATCTGCGGGTCTGTGTCCACTCCTGTTGGTGAGACCATTCGGCCCAAGTAGTTGACTTCCTTGCGGAAAAGCTGGCACTTCGCGACCAGCTTCAGGTTGGTCGCCTGCAGTATCTGTAACACCTTGCTCAAGTTGTCGAGATGGTCTTCGAAGCTTTTGCCGACGATAATGATGTCGTCCAGGTATAGCAGGCAGGCGTCATAAATCAATATTATATATATATATATATATATATATATACATGACATAACGTTCTATAAAATGCCAATTTACTATAACCTACTGATTGGGTCTCAAGAAAAGAACTCCCGAATTCTTGAAGAGACTTGGAGTGCAATTATGTTTATAATTACATTAGTATATCAAAGACCCATCAGGGCTTTTCTTGGAGATGTGTATTTGTGCGTAGCTGAGGATGCAAAGTGAAGAGTAGCCACCGCTGGTTGGCGGCATGACGATACTGAATGTAGGACCAGCGTGAACTCCGGAGAAACTAGACTTAATGAGTGACCTGCCACATGTTCCCTTAATAAACTTCCAGCACAAAGTCCTCCAGCAGGAGTGCCAGCCTGAAGTTCACCCTAAAAATCCACACGTGCGCTAACTCAACCAAGCTTAAATAGGGGTCTCACCCGAAAGCCAAATCAGAAATTCTCACGCTAGCCATTATTTTCGTCCCAAATATTGCACCATCTTCTGCAATCATTGTTTACATAACTGAGAACATATTGAGACCTGTTACTGGACACCTGTGCATTATTTCCCTTGATCAGCAGATTCAAAGTACATGTTTTGCCAGTCATCAGAATTTTAGCTTAAGCATCAAAAAATATCTTTGCCCAAACTCAAGTTACAGGAAATGAATTTCAAATAGTAATGGTTATCGTAATTTCCAGATCTTGCTCAGCCCATCTATGCAACAATATAAAGAGGTCTAAACGTTTATTGCTCTATGAAATGTTTACCAATTTCTTGCAGTGGTTCATTTCTGTCCCAGAACCTTATTCCTTCCTGAAGCGAAATGTTCCCGAATCAATTCATCCTAAATATTAGAATCTTTTTGGAAAACTTTATCAATAACATTTGGAAAATCAATAGAGGTCTTAGCGTTGATTTACCTTCAGCTTAAGTAAAGCTGAGAAACCTTCGTAAACCTCCGTCAAGACTTTACATTTTCATGAAGAATAAATAATATATTTTAAAAGCAGAGCCATACTGCACTGTGTATTGAGGCGGTCCGGCCCGTAGCGAACCACGTCGAGCTCTCCCTTGTGCTCAACGCCTCACAATTAAGGATTGGTGTCGTGCGTAGGTTAAGGAAAGGGAGATTGTAAGCGGTTCGAGGTGACTTGTAGCTCCCGAATGAGAATCTCATCTGTACTTCAGGAGTAAACCCACCATTTTTAGGATTTTTCCCAAAATGAATTGCAATTCAATTTATAGCACAAAAGTTAATAATTTTCACTTCATCAATTCTAATTATATCTTCTCTTCTAACTTTATACTGGGTGTGTCCTGACTGGTTGTGGGTTGATTGATGAGACCTCAAATCTGTTAGAAGTTTATTGTTATCCTTAGCATCCTTTGCTCGCCACCGTAAACTCGTCGGTGTGGTTGTGTTTAGCGTCACTGTCAGTATTGCGATGTGAAGAGCAGGGGCAGTAGCACATTGTAGTTGAACCAGACATATTTATCGTCTTCCCTATACATTACTCTCTGCGCTAGCTCGCACAGGAGCGATTGTTAGATATTGCACTTTGTCTCTATGAATGGTGCGAAGGTGCACTTCTTGGGCGGCACCAAATACGCGTCCGTCTCACGTAGAACTCAGGACGGAAGTGTTCTTACTAGCAAAACCTACTTTCCGCCATCACTTTGAATTGCCTCCACTCTAGGTATTTCTCGGAGTTTGCAAAATCACATGAACAAATAACAATTTTCTATTGACTGGTAACTATCCCCTCTTGAGATCAGTGTTCAGAATTTCCACTTTTGGACCTGATATCAGAGACGCTTTCTCTATTGGTTTATAGAACAGTTGAAAAAAAATTATGCGGAAGCATGCGTACTGCGCGTCGGTCAAAATCTTATAGCCTGTTGTCAGAAGCACGCATGACATTTTAACAATGGGTTGGTTTCCGACTGGGAGGCGCTAAATTTGCCTTGATGGCAAAACAGACAATAGAGAAGGGGTTTTTTTTTGTTTACAGGGATTGCAAAGGGAGTTTACTGACCTTCGCAGAGTGGCCTTGTTACTGTGGCCGTCTCCGGTGTGAATGCTAGCATTATGGCATATGTCTATTCCGGTATACGTCATTTATTTATATTTATTCCGTTGTTTATGTTAATGTCTTTCTGGTATCAAGCTATATGTCGTCTGAGTGTTCCTAGGTGATAGGGGCTGCGTCAGTGTTCAATTTATAACACTGATAAAATCACATAGCATGTAGTAGAATTCTGTAAAGTCACCATTAGGTTCTAAACCACAGAAATATGGTGTAGAATTTGCGAGATAGGATTTTTCGCTGACAGCATACAGTTCGTTATAAATACGATTTTTGTAGAACAATGCTATTGATGAATGAGGCACAAATAAATTAAATTTTCCTTATATGATTCGCTTGCTCTGCACCTTACTAATGCAACGTCTCACTTTAATTGCAGGTTTCTGCAGAGTTGTTTCATTCTTTCCTATCCCCAGTTAACTAAATTCATATTCCCTTTTGTAGCGGTGTCAGTGTGAAGCCGGACAGAAACAAAACAAAACGCCTACATATGAAATGTAAAACGCGATGAATAAACAAGCAACTAAGGTATTCTTGCATGGTTATGAACCTCACGCTGTCTTCTGTGTGCAAGAGCAATGAAAAAGCTTTTTAGGTGCAAGTTTTGAGGTAAAAAGGGAGCACTTTCCCTCCAGTGTGTTCTTTGTATTTTCCAGTCCTTCTCTATTTACATTCCCTTGTTCCAAGAGGCACAAAAATGTCTGCATGTTGACTTTTAGAATCCAGCAGCGTTTTGTAGGTCCATCTTTTCACTGCCTCATTATTAGATAAGACGGGCGAGGACGAAAAATGACTGCAAAAACATATGAAAGCGCCCGCTTATGTGTTAAAGTTTATTTTGACAGATTCTGTTTCTTTGCTTTGTTGTATATGATAGTGAAAACCTTTTGTATACCATGATTTTCACTGCACGGATTCTATCATTTATCTAACGAATATCTCTGTATACATGTTCACCGAAAAGTTATTTTATACAAAGCTACAACAATTAGAAGACAGAAAAATTACTTATGGAATTTTGAGATCATCATGAAACCATCTACTTCAAGCCATAAGAAAGGAACACATTTGACTATATATATGGCGTAGCGGGGTAAGGCAGCATACCTTGGTCCCTGTCCACGGAAAGCAGCCCGGGTTCGATTCCACCCATGTGATGGGGATTTTAGGTCCCGGGTACCCGGGTATAGGACCTGTGCCTTGTGAGGAAAGTGAGGAGCTTACGCTAGCTAAGCGGCTCTGGTTACGGAAACCAACAATTCCCGCAGGGAGATGTTGAGATGCTGACCACATCTCCTCCCGTATTAGTTGGATGATCGTTCAGCTCTGTCGTGCGTAAGTGGGCGTGAGGCCGGCAGTCGGTATGGTAGGCCTTGGCCCTTTAAGGGCTGTCGCGCCAGTGGTTAACTTATATATTCACCCAATAACTCAAGTAGTAGCAGAAAAGTCCGTGTATGAAGACCGCTTCTTGGAAGAATCTAGGATATTCGAGGACAATAATTCTCGTAGCATCTATTAGCAGAGCAGAAAGTCATCAGTCTAAGACACGGCCATAAAAGACGGACGTGTGTTTGTGTGTGTGTGTGTGTGTGTGTGTGTGTATGCGTGTGTGTGCGTGCGTGTGTGTAAGGCGAGGTCCTTGTGGTTGCTAAGAAATCAGAATTATTTCAGAGTTATCACGCTGTGTTGGAATAAAGGAGAATTGATGTGTGAGAGGAAGCAGCGAGTATTGTTAATGTCAATATATTCTGAACCAAAGTACAAATTGGTCTCGCGTTGCGTCCCCTAGTTATTTAGTAACCGTCTTAAGCTTTCAATCCCTGTTGTATTTCTTCTATCAATCTCATTACTTTTACTTGGTTTTTCATTTTTTTTAGGAAGCAATGAATTTTTACCACCAAGAAAGTAACTATTTACAGGCATTACTTTGAAACCTAGGATTATGTTTCATTTCTGGTGTTCTTGAAATTGTATGTGTTTACAATAGTAAATTAGAATCTCCGGGTCACATATATAGGTAAAAAGTGAGGTTAGCTTTTTTACTTGGTGCACATATAAAATAGGGCTGTTGACGATTGTGGAAATAAAGATGTTAAGGAAAAATGTGTTAAGCATTTATCATTAGTTTCCTTTTTAGCTTATTAATTTGCACATATGTACACACGTGGACATTTTATAAAATTTCCATTTTTAAGCAGGGGTCGCAAAGCAAATATCTCCCGTGAAATCCATATATATCGAATTTTTTAATGAAGATGCTACTTCTCCCTTACCATCCCCATACGCTGAGGTGGTTCTGCCCGGTCGGAACCTGGTGAATGATCCTAAAGGCACTCCATACCTTATAAGGTTAATTGTATTTCGGTGGGAGATCAAGGATCGAGGGATTTCAGTCATTGGTCTGATGTTTCCTTTGGTGTAGCTCGGCATGAGGCTCTCATCGGGAAATTCAAGGTACGTCCTGACATGTTATTGAATCCTAAAGAAATATTCGGAAATGTATAAAAACAGAATTAACCAGTTAAAAAATCAGAACAATGAAAGACTTTTAAAATAATGTTTATATAGAATCCGGAAGAAGAATTAAGAAATGTTGTATAAAAAAATATTATTAATGTACAATGGTTTAAACATGGAAGTGCATATTTATGAATTGTTCTAACTGTAGCAATAATATGAATTGATTCTAAGTAGATCAGATGGAGAAAAAGAGAGATATGATGATGTAGATTAGAGTGTTGTCCGTTGAGTGGCATTTAAAAGTGGAAAATTGCAGATCAAAGTGTTGATAAATATTAAAATGAACTATTGTTATGTAACCATGTGAACAATTTTTATGAAATGTCATGCAAAATTAGCGTTGTGAAAAGAAATTGGAAAACGAATTGGGAGTGGCTGACAAAGGTCTAGTATTTTGCGTCGTATTTGGGCAAGATATATATATTATTTTATTATTGGATAATAAAATAATATATATGGGGGCATTTGATACCGAAACTAAGATACCGAAACTAAAGAATCATGATGGATGTCAAAGGAATGTTGTGTCTTTGTTACAATATGTGCAAGGCCAGTTAAGTCGAATAGCAGGTGGGGGGAAAGTTGTTATAACAAAAGCAATGTAAGAAACAGTGTCCTTAGCAGATTATCAAAGGGGCTCACTTGACTTGTTGAATAGGGTATTTCTTGAACCATTCATAATGGCAACAAAACAGCCACAAAGGGATCTTGGTTGAAAAGAGGGTCTCCAGAAAGTGAAAGTTACATATACACCCACACGCGCAGCTGTGGACAAGAGTCTTCGGCGTGGAGCCGATTAGAGCAGTTTGTGGCTGGGAAGCCATTAAGACAGTCTTCGGCGTCAGGCCGATTAGAGCGGTCCTAGGCGTGAGGGTGATTAGGGCAGTCCTCTTGTTCTGTCTTGGATATTTGTCGGTTCATATATAGGTGAGGAACGAATAATGTTTATCGAGTAATAAACATTCTGCCGTCAGTAACTCTAAACAGGGATATTGGTAACCCTTGGTCGGCAACTTTAATTTCGATGTTCTAAAAGACAAAAACAGAAGCAGTAAATAAATAAGTTGGAAACGGCATTCCACTGTCATTAAAGATCCGTCTCACACATCCACGCATACCCTGTGAGAAACCTCATTGTTTTACCCTGAGCCAAACATTATAATAGCTTCAAAGTAGCATCAACGTGGAACCCTTGCCAATCATCTTAGTTGCAAATTGTCGCAACAACGTGGAACTTTGATACAAAACTTATTGTATCAAATTGGCGTCCCAACGTGGAATTGTGTGGTACCCACAATAAAATTCGCTTCAATGTAAATAGAAGTGAAATGCCCAATAATGAACTTAAGAATTCTTCCTAAGGTAAAAGTTGAATATCGACAAAACACGCCATTATAAAGTTACATTGATTGTCTCTGAGGATGAATACTCAGTTTTCTCCCTTTCCAGCCTGGTAAGGGGGAACATTTCTCTCTCTCTCGCTCGCTCGCTTTCTCTCTCTCTGTCTCTCTCTCTCTCTCTGATTGCTTTTCTGAATTATTGGCTGTTCTCCACACAGTTCGGAAGTATGAATGAGTGAATAAGTTGATTCGCCTGTGTTTCCTGAAATAAAGCGAATAAAACCAACGTAAAAGCCTACAGTTCAAAGAATAATAACCAATCAGTGTTTATCAGATCAAAGCTCCCGATGTGAAGGTGGAATTCAAAGGGGCTATACAAATGAAACTAAAGGTCAATATATTGATATACGAGTGGAAATATACCGAAAGACTTTGACAAACAAGAGGGATAAAATAGATATCAAATTATCGTTGTGGATGCTGGCAACCCTCTGTTCTCTATGGAATGTATAATGTATATTTAGGAATTAAGCAGCGGAATGTAGCATATGACAATACGAAATTGGACTTTTTTAATGTGTAAACGTATTTTTAACAGGTTATGATTAATGAAATGGGTGAAATGATGCTGAAATGAGCCTGGGATATATAAAGCTTACTTATTCCATATTTATATTTAAGAATAAGGTAAAACTCCAGAATACACCAAATAACTCATTCTAATTGAGAGTAGAACTGGGCCTTCTTGGATTGGACAGCTATACAAGAGAACATAGACTGAATTTGATAAGTGGCACCGTATTTGGTTTCAAAAAATTTATGTTTCTCTCTCCCTCCCTCCCCCCCTATCTCTCTCTCTCTCTCTCTCTCTCTCTCTCTCTCTCTCTCTCTCTCTCTCTCTCTCTTTTGCTTGCTCCATTTATACCCCGCCTTTCACTGCTATGGTCATATTGGCGACCGTTCTCCTTTGGAACATAGCGAAGGTGTTAACTCGTTATCTTTGGTTTTTAATCATTCACACTCTCATTCATACATCCAGAGTCTGGGGAAGATGGGGAATTATCTTGGTCGGAGAAAAATCCCCACCCCCACCGCCGGGAATCGAACCCGGGACACCTAGCAGTGCAGGCAGGTGCTCTACCAACTGAGCTACGGAGCCAGCCTATTTATGTTTTGTTTTAATAAAGTTAGGATTAAATCAATAATTTCTAATAAATGATTTGGTCACTTAGCGTTGTTTATGATTCCTTTAATTACAATGGTATTTACTATTTATTCAATTATGTGATGTAACGGTAATGAATTAGCGAGTAAATTGTACTCTTTCAGCTTCGCTGACCATAACTTAAAGTGAGAGTTACGCTGAAAAACCCAACAAATGGGAGATAGTTGGTGTTAATAAGGTTTCTTTAAAAACTCAAAAGGTGACATTAAAAAGCTTTATGTAATATAAGAGATGCAACTTCAGTTGTCGCTTAGTCTTGGCTCTAAGCTAGACGAAAAAATGTTCTATTTAAAGTAATTCAAAGGTTCTGGAGTTTTATGAGGAGCACTCCGAGGTCGAGTGTTGCTTTACAAATACATGACACTGGATGCTAACATACCGCAGCATTTGCGACTCATCTAATACCTTTAAAGCTTTTTTAAAATAACACTAGGTCCTCGCTTTTGGCAGAATATTCCAGCGCAGCACTCACTTATTATGGTAACTGTCAGACATGCTTAAAGTCTACACTCAAACCAAAGGGTGCAAAGCAAAAGGCCAAGAGTAACTAAAACACAACTAATTGGGTTGGAATGGATTAACGGAGGGGATTTGGCACTACGACGAGACAGAAGTCGGCCGGAGAAACGATCGTGCAGAGGGCAGGGTTCCTGAGCTTTATCACTTGGTAACTCCACCGGTAGGACAGCACAACTGGCATCCCTCACGCCGTGGTCCGGAAACGGTCCACTAGGTCGCTCTGGAGACCGAAAACCGTCTTACGGAAGGAGGAAGTGTTTACCAGGAGCGTATCATCCTCTCATGCACCGCCTAGACACCGACCGACACTTCTACACCAAATGAGAGATGTGAACTGATACTGGGATGAATTGGAGGAACAGATTTAGTTAAGTAGAGAGGATCTACCCAAAAGTCCAAAAACCCTAAATTCCAAGGACCCTGGCCTCCTTCAACCCAGGAGCGATTGATAACTCTGGGGTCTTTCCATAGGGCAATATCTGGTTTCCTAAAAAGCCCCCACATCGACAATAGCGTCAAGAAGGGATGGAAGTGGATACGCCACTTACGCGCGTCAACCCCGCAGGGATGACTAACGATAAACCTCGGTGGGGCCGCCTGGTGATCTAGCACACCTACTAGCTCTGCGGACTTCTTAGGCAACCCTCTACCCCTCCGGGTGGCCGCAGCCTGGCTGGAGGTACTCAATTCCCCGTGGGTGTCGAGAACACACTGCCCCTTCGAATCCAACCCAATCCGGACAACTCCCCGACGGGAGGGCCTCGGCAGTTTGACCCGAGGTTCCTCTGATAACGTCAGAAGTACCAGGAGTGCTAAGGGTCCGCAGCGCTCGCAAGAATTGGAGGGATAGGAAATTTGGAGTGATTAACCTACCCAGCATTCCCCTGACGACCCGAGAAAAGCTCCGAAAATGCCCATGGGTCACTTAAGTCGGCCACGGGAATCGAACCCGGACCTCCCGAATGCAAGCTGCAGACGTAACCAGCTGAGCCATTCTGCTCGATTTAGACAGGTAATAAGTCTGACTGCTGCCTGCAAACGGCGAAATACTATACGAAGACTTGAGTGGATTGCTATCTAGGAACACGCAGCCTGTTAAGTGACAGTTCATCCTGGCCTTCTTCGTCCTAGTTTAGACATTCCCATGGCTGGGTACGGTGAGCGGATGTGTAACTGTGCTTTTTTGTCTAGTACTACTACTAGACTTGCACTAAACGCCGAACGGCAATGTAAAAATGACTGCACGCTCCCATTATTTCCCGCGTTTGCTTTCATTACTTTGATATATTGCAACTTAAGAGCTTTGGGGGCATATGCCATAATCGACGGGAACTTTCAAAGCAAGAGGCGAAGTCAAGGTCTTGTTACACATTTAACATGTGTGTGTTTCAAATTGTTTTTGGGCGAGTCACTGTAATGCATTTATGTAGTAAGTCGGTAAAGGTTGAACTATCAACATGGGAGCCTAAGACGTACCATACAAACATTGGAGAAGAATTCCTATTCTATAACTAAATTTACTTTCAAGTCAATGTCAAATCGATTGAAGTCGAGCCAAAAATTACATTGCAAGACATTTAGCGGCTGCTACGGCAAATAGGATTAGAGAGGATCCTGCAAGAAGAATGTCCTTATTTTTTAATTTCAATAAAACAGATTGTTCCTTTTGCGTTTTGGAACAATTGATTTTATTACGTGTGGAAGAGAACATTAGCTAAGTGACCGCCGCGACTTGGTTGGGTTGCGCGTATATAGTTGACACAATTTTCAATGACAGAAAAACGTAAATTAAATCAAACCTCTCGAATAACAAGCGTGATGTTATTCATAAATCATTTACTGTTTATGGACTGTTGGCATCATTTCGAAATTTAACAACCTCACAAGAAGTAATCCAACGCTGTTAAATCGGATTATTTCGGGGGCAGTTAAAATAACTACCACGGAAAGTAATGAAGCCACTGAACTACTTCTTCAAAAGATCGATTATTTAAGAGAGGTATGATATATGGCACCATCTTGCTGGAATTAGATATACTTTAGATCAATAATAATGCCCTATAGTATCAAAATAGTACCTTATAAGAGACTCGTATCTTTCTGAGACAGTTCAGAGATTCTCCATCCTCGCCTTGGAAAAACTATGGACCAATAATTCCACCATACCAACAATCGACACCACACAATAACTTTTCGGAGATGAAGTACTCGTTCTTAAACCTGCATTCGTTTGTGATTTCTCCAATAAAGGCAACTTTGTTAACAAAATCATCCATCCAAACTGAGCTTCGTCGCTGAAGATGATTTTCCAACGAAACTCCGGGTCAGCTTCCAATTGTTCCATAGCCCTGTGAGCGAATACATGTAAGTGCAAGGTCTACCCGAGACTCCGAAGACTCCGGCCTCTATCACCTGGGAGACGATGGAGGACTCCGGCGTTCTTTCCATAGGGCAATACCTGGAGTCTAAAAGGTCCCCCCCCCATCGACAGCTACGTCAAGACGGGATGGAAATAGATACGCCACTCAAGCGCGTCAAGCTTGCAGGAGAGATTTCCGAAAACCTCGGTGGGGCCGCCTGGTGATCTAGCACACCTTCTACTAGCTCTGCAGGCTAGTGCCCGGGACATTTTAGGCAACCCTCTGCTCCTCCCGGGCGGCCGAGTCCTGGCCAGAGGTACCCGATCTATCGCGTCCCTCGAGTCCAACCCAATACGAAGAACTCTCATTCGGGAGGGGCTCGGCAGTTCGGCCTGTGGTAACGTCAGAGGCACCACGATGCTGAGGGTCCACATCTCTCACTCCACAACAGCTGAAGTGGGTGGATCCCCTCCCCTACGGGAAGTCAGCCAATACACGGTGCATCCTATGGTCATTGGGCTTTAGTTATGTTAATATTTTGTAAGCGCGAAACTTCAAGTCCGACTACCAAATTCACCAAGTTATGGTCGGCGAAAGCTCCAATTCTTGCACTCGAGGAGCAATTGATTTGTTTCCATTGTCGCATTCACTCTCACGAACGGCGACTATATTTTCTTTGGAGCGCTTACATCGAATACGTACAGGCATTCTTTGATCTGACAGAACCACTTCTTTCAAATTATTATCGTTCAAGGGCCGAATCGTTCTCTCACAGGGACGATTATGCACACTGTAATACGCAATAGACGGAAGTTTTGGCAAATAAATGAACCATTGTGATAATACACTTTCACTATGTCTATGGGTTGCTGAATGTTGCTAGATTCCATGGTTACTTATAAATAAATAACTTAACCACATCAAAATAAATGACTGCTAGCTCATTAACAGCAGGTATTCGCATGTTAAAGATAGGACGCTATTGTGAGGCACCTTAATTCTTTGGTCCCCAAAAATACAAATCCAAGTATATTCAGTATATGCTTATATTCAAAATGAGTATCTACTCAGAAATTCCTTACAATTACGTGCGAATAAATATATTACCGAACAAAAATCAAATTAAAATAGAAGAAAGACAAATAATAAAATCTAAGAAAAATTACTACAATGTATGTCTACAATACTAAAACCCTTAACAGGTTATAAATTATTGGAACGGTTTTCTTCAACAAATGGGTGAAAAATTTATTTCCGGAGCATATAATGAAGCATGGTAGGTTTATGAAAACGCAATCACCTAAAATGTAGCTATTCATATATCAATATTTTCTTACGAGTGCTTTTCGCAATTAAATGAATTATAGAATATTTTGTGGATGATTTATGGAGTGCACGTATATGATAGGTAAATAAAATGAAGAAAACACTCCAGTAATTACTTCATGGCACTTTTTAAAATCAAGACAGGAGAGCTTCACACTGTTACCATTTGGATACGTAAGGCGATTGGAAGTGCATTGCTTCAAAGGTAATGATGGTTCTCCTGGATTTTACAGCCTGAGAGCGAATTAACCAGCCACTTTTGGCTAATGGAGTTTGTCAAACATTCGTGGAGCAAATGGTCTTCCTTTGCCGAAGACTTGTACATACTCTCTGGTCTCACGGATATGGTTTTGCAATTATCGGCTTCTTTGATGTCTGTAACACATCTGACCTAAAACTAAATGCCTTGACCTCCTCCATCACACTCTCAATGCAATTTATTTCTGATGGACCACTTGCATTAATTCCACAAGGGAATATCTAATCCATTTCTCAAGCCTTGCTTGCTCTCCAGAGAATTATTCTTATTCTCCTTTATTTCCCTTTAGCTCTTTCTTATTTGCTTTCCTGTTTTCCAAGACGTTCGAGCTTCCCTTGATATTTCTCCTCCATTACATGCTTGGATTTTTCTCCCTCTAGAGGCTATCCAGAGTTCCTGTTCATCCTATATAAAGCTAGTGCTTTTCTATCATTTAAATTCTTTTTCTTCTTCTCTTTATATGATTGAAACAAGCCCTGCTTCCATTTTTCTCGGTCGTCCTGGACTACTACTACCTTCGCATTACTATCTCTCACTAATTTTAGTACTCTTTCGACAGATATCATGGATACATATGTATTCCACTCCCCCTTCCTTCCTTTCATCCACTCAGCCAAAGGTTGGGTCTTACATAAATCTCTAATTTCTTCATTTCTTGTTCTGTCATACAGCGTCTTTCCAACTCTTCTCCTTAGCACCTTATTTCAGTTGTTTCCATCATTCATCGTGCTCTGCTTGTGGTCTATGCCTTGTTTCCAAGGCATACGCCATCACTGGTTCAACTACTGCTTTATGAATTTTGACTTTTGTTTCTTTTCTCATGTATTTATTTCTCCGTACTAATTCATGGAAACTTCCAGATACTTATGTTGCTTTTACAGCTTGACGGTTTCTTCTTGGGCCAAATTTCCCCCAGTTCTAATATTATCACCCTGATAACTGAAAAATATAACCTGTTCTACCATTCTATTTTAAAATTGTAATTTACATCGCAATGGTTATTTACTAATTGTTAACACTTTTGTTTTATTTAAGGAGATTTTCATATTAGGCTTCTGAAATTTATGACGGAACTCGTACAAAAGTCCTTGCAGATTATCCCCGTTTCTGTCAGAAGCACGTCATCTGCATAGCATTTATCTCCCATACGTATTCCAGTTCATCTCTCATTTAATTATTAGTAAATGTGTATTTGTTTTGATGTTGCCTTTAGGTAAAGTATTGGAGTATTCACTTTAATATGTGTAGATATTACTGTTAATTTTAATAGATGATTTCAGAGTATGTAATGTACAGGCGTCAAATACTTGTTTGACTGTTTATCAACTTTTACATTTCGCGTTCAATATTACTCCATTATTAAATAACATCTTACCATTAAATATATTATTATTGTTAAAATATCTTAACTAATTTATAAATAACGTAAAAATCAAATAGCAATCATTCTGATTGTAAGAAATGCTAGAAATATTCCTGAAATATCCCGGTAGGCTCCTCCCTGCTCCCGTAAATAGTCAGCGCCATTTTGTGAATGCAATACTTTTGCCAATTACATACCTCATTATTTTCAATATAGTAGCTTTATCCTTATTCAAATTCATACATTCTAGATATCGGTGTGATAAGGTGTGGCACACTGGGCTACCACTTAAAGCACATCGCATTGGCCTCCCTTATTATCTTACACAAGCCAATGCAAGTTTTCTCAGTAACAGAACTTTTGTTGTGCGCATTGCTGGTTTCACATCCAGCCGACGGCCATTTTAGCAGGCGTACCTCAAGGTTCACTTCATGCAGCATTCCTCTTTAATATTATACATGTATGATCTTCCTGCTTTATCTACAACTTTCACGGCTTTATATGCTGATGACACTGCTCTATGTTATTCTCACTCTGATATCCGCCATGCCATTCACGTACTGCAGACTGCCCTAGATCGGCTAGCTTACTGGTTCTCTAACTGGCGCATTTTCCTCAACACTAACAAGACAGAGGTTAAGATCTTCTCTTTACGTCCTTATAGGAATCCTCCCTCACTACAGCTACTCGGGGAACAGCTCTCATGTTTACCGACTAGTGTGTCAGTGAAATATCTTGGGGTGCTACTAGACATTCGAATTACTTGGAACGCCCACATCTGTCGGTCCGTTACATTTACACTGCTCAGATATAAAACTGTACCATTTACTTAACAGACGCACCTCCCGTGAATGAATCCTCCCGTCATTTTTACACATCTCTAGTTCCTTGCACTTTTACCTATGTAGCTTCAATCTAGCGTGGCACCAGCATTACCAATCTCCGACTGCAGGTACTACAAAACAGGGTGCTCGTAACGCTACAAACGATCCATGATTTGTAAGAAATCAACAACTTTACCACGAATTGGTCTTCTATCCGTTCACCAGCACATCTGACGGCTGGCACATCCTTTCTTTCACCATAACAAGGAGGTCCCAGGAGCTATTACCTACAATCTCGGCGCTTAGCACTCGCCAACCAACTCACCTCAAGCACAGGCTACCACAAGATCTCCTCCTGAGTAACCTCTCCAGTATTGACGACACAGAAGAGTGATTACCATCATCATACTTATTTATATATTTACTTATTTACTCGATTTGTTTTAATTATCGTGCCATATTTATGTAGAGGAGCTGTTCACGGCTACCTCTCTTTAAGAAATATCTGTAAAGCGTACTTGCTGATCGATGGATAATAAATTAAAGAAGAATCGTACATTTAACTGGTTTCGCTCTGGTTAACAGCTCACTTATAGCTTCCACAGTTGGTTAGTGGAATACGGTAATTTCTACGATTGCTAAATTTTATGTTGAAAAGGTCAGGTGAGGTCCTTTTTTTTGCAATTTACGTCCTCCAACAATAAGTCATATCGGACGATGACGCTCAAATGAGTCCGGGGTCCAGGCAGCTTAGAGTTACCCAACTTTCGTCTTGAAGGATAAGGGAAAGCCCCGGAAAAACCTTATCCAGGTATCTCACCTTGACCGAGATTCGAACTCGAGACCTCTTGAACCTGAAGCACACACGCCATCATCTACGCTACCGAGGCGGGAAGATTAGGTGAGGTTACACCCAATACCATATGAGAGGTAACTATAAGATTTATAGGAAAAACCTTATACTTAGGTTCATTGGTAAATGGAGTAAGCTACTAGTGGATGATTAAGTACAACCCAGTGTACGCTTTTATTCAACTTATTTTATTAGAGTTAATTGTATTTAGTGTTAGATATACATTATTTTACACATAATTCTATTCTAGTTAAGACATTTTCAATTTTTATTTTGTTGGTAGCATGTCGTGAGACTCTTTCCATCTCGAATGACATCTGTACAACTGTTAAAGCAATAAGGGACTAACAAAATCTTAGTACAAATCTCGTTATGGAAAAAACAGTTTGGTAGTGTTTATAACCCCTTGAGATACTTCATTTTTGGCTTGAATTTTCATTTATTTTTCAAATGCTAAGTAGCTATTTGTTTTACTGCTTCATTCATATACAGTCTAAGAGCGTGAAATTTCAGTCATTAAATAGTCATTTGCTTTAAAATGCAATTTTTGCTTTAACCTATAACGAGATGTGTAGTATACGAGTGCTTTATAGGAAGGCTAATGATTATACAAAATCCAAACATTTTATTTAAAAACAAATGTCACTTAAAATTAAAGAACATCTCCACATAATCACCTTCGTTATTTAAACTTTCTCATATCTGTCCAAGAGCTTTAGAATTCCGGTGGTTTAATCACCTGCCACATTTACATTAGACCGAGATATTCTGATGTAGGTTCATAAAGCAAGAACGAGAAATATTTAGGAAAGCAAGATGTACCTCCTTCAGGCTTACACGTCTATCTTTTAAGACCGCTATTCATTTTATTATTCAAATCATCTGTGACAAGTAACGGATGTCCGGTTTGAGTTCTGTTGTGCTCGTTTGCTTACCCATTGTTGAAAATTGGTTCACACCACTCTTACCGTATTATCATACAAATCCTCTAAATTCTGCAGGTTTAACCTTCGAGCATTCAAGAATTCAATATCTCTCACTTTTGAATCAACAGAACGTTGTATCATATATACTTTGAACAATCACAGAATACACAATAATAACTCTTCTGGTTTGAAGCTCAAAGAGAATGACTGAATGAAAGTAGTGGGCAGTGAGAATGCACAATCGGTCTTGCTTCCTGAAGTAAGTTCTTCTCAAGAAACACGAATTAGGTACAAGAGCTATTTTGTAAAAATAATTTCCAGTAGAGCTAGTAGAAAATGTAATTATAAATTATCAAATTTGTTAAAAATAATTCACCGTCGACCCATTTCATGATGTCTCTGAGCGCCGAAAGGTCTTCTTCGACAGCATTATCAATGTTCGGACAATGTCTATCACCGCAGTAATATTCTTTACGGTCCATGTAATCCTACTAGAATGCTGCAAGAATGAATTAGGGGAGGCTATGTTCGGATTTTAGATACCGTTGTGGTCTCTTGTCAGGCTTCTGTGAGAAATGAGATATATTATTCACCCTGTAATATCAGCACCAAGCGCCACAAAATCCCGCCGCCTGTCTCGCTCTTTCTCTCTCCCCGTTTCATTGGATTGCTCGAGAAATCGACCGTGACAAAACGATTTTCTTGCTCCATCTCTCCGGGTCTCCCTTCGAATCTAATTGCTCAATTGAATCGCATAGACCGAGAGATCCTCATGAAAGCATCATCATATTTCAAAAGTAAATATCAGTCTGTAATAACCAGAATGCTACTGTGTAAACAGTTTCAGGATATCTTTCAGGGAAAGAAAGAAAAGAAAATATCTTATTCTATTTTCTGTCCTCGGATGAGAAATGAAAGATGGAGAAGTCATTCATTTGTTACCATCAAAGTCCTTCGGTTCCATTTTTATATTTCTTCCCACAAAATAATATTTCTTAGATTCATATGACGTTCTCTAACCATTATATTTTTTATATAGAGCTTCCACGAGAAAGGTGATTTCTCCAAGTATATATTAATCAAAAGAAATATTTGCAAAAATAGTTTAATTACATGTTCTTTTCACCTCCCTAGCAATAAGGAAACTGAGTCAATGTATGTTGGCCTGCTCCTTCCATGCTAGTATGAGTAACAAAATTAAGAACATAAAAATATTTATAATACAAAGGTAAAATTGAAGAAATAATACCGAGCACATCGAAAATGAGATTCCAGAAACAAGTCTCTTATGCCCTAAAGGCATCCAAATTGTATTAACAATTTTTGTTTGTTTAATATATCTCTTGGTAAATGATGTAACATTTCTACGAAATCGGAGCTCTTCGCACACTGCTGCCAGGAAATTCAAGCTATAAATTTCACTTTTCATGTAAATAGCTTAAGGCTTTATCATAAATCGTTAGACCCATTCCCAATACAATTAAAAGCAACGAAAACGTTCTCTGGAATTTTAATTTGTAGTGGAAGGATTTTCATTAACACATTTTATCAGAATGTATGTAGATAATGAATATGAATATAAGGTTTTACAATTACCGGTCTTCTTCATTTTGAGCCATGTTTAACAGGTACGTAGACACACACAAATAAAAATCTTTAAACACGTTTTCTCTAGGGCTCAAAAGCCATCAAAACTTGCACATCCGTTGAAATTTCTACGTAGAAAATATCTTAATATTATACATATCAGCACGAGAAGAAACAAAAATGTCAGGTTAGCATATTTGCTTTTAATAGTCACACAAACATGTTCACTGCGACACTTTATATATTATTTGTGTTATGTTAAAGAAATAGAATAATTTATATTTAATAATAAACTCTTAGTGTAGTATATTTTGTCAGTTTCATATTTTGTGATATGATTTTCAAATCTATTATGGGGCTCATATTAAAAGTACAAACTCGTAATACTGATAGTTTATAAAATTTATACATATAATGTGCAAGAATAAAAGTTATTAAAAACAAAGAGGTCAGAGAATAGTTTTTCAGATAACTATTCAAAACGTGAGTATTATGTGTTTCAGACGGGAAGAGTTCTGAACCGCAGCGAATCAGATGCATAAGCGCACTCAGCGTCGTCACCTCGTTACCCCCACTCTTTTCATATTTCTCTCTCTCGCACACATCCTAGATCATGCGAGCTCCTTGGTGATAAACGTAAGGGAACCCAAATCGAATATTCCAAACTTTCCAAAAAGAATCCTTTTTTTTTTTTAAATTTTTATGTTTGTATGCTTAAATATACCTGAAGCTTTTGATAAATTATCTCATTTTGAGTTTTCGTAGCACGAATAAAATGATAGCTTCAATTACGGTTTAAGTTTGTACGTTTCT
This sequence comes from Mantis religiosa, assembly GCA_030765055.1. Classification (NCBI taxonomy): domain Eukaryota; kingdom Metazoa; phylum Arthropoda; class Insecta; order Mantodea; family Mantidae; genus Mantis; species Mantis religiosa. The sequence continues at coordinate 59,714,257 of CM060957.1, forward strand.
ATACAAACCAGAGCAGCAGGAGACAAAAATACAATGTACATTCATTCTTAAAGCACAGCTATATAACAAATGAACTGTTTATAGCATTAACCCTTTCTGAGATATTCATTGTTGCTGGTTGCCTTTTTCAAATATTTTATACGCATGATGCTTAACATGTAGGTAGTATTTGTAGAGGAAATATACTCTTTTGTACGAGCACTCTCAAAGGAAAGCTTGAGGTTTAAAACAGTACACCTCCTTATACATATACTCTTGTGATGGAGGAACTGTCCAATAGGGAAGTGCTCCTTTAAGCTACCCAAAGAGATAGTAATCAGTGGAGGCAATCAAACAGTGCATTCAAACAATGGGGGCCCATCATCACTGAATTATACAAGTAGATAGTTGCTTTGTCATTTACCGTAGGAAATGATTATTCATCAGACAACTGGTTTATGAATCAAAGAATGAAGTGAAAGGTACATACGTGCTATTTATATTTTTTAATATATATTTTACTTTCTGCCACAATGATTCAGTGTCATTCTCACCAACCGTTCACTATTTACTATTCACTATTATGTTAAACAATGTCATTATAGCCACACTGTTTTCACTCCTTGTGCTACTTTCTCTATTTTCAACTTTGTGTCCATTGAAGCAGGCAAAGAAACTCGTGTCAATTCGACCTCCACTGTTTTGTCTAACGCGAATTTCAAGGAAACCTGCTAGGTAATATCATTCCATTGAATTATTACCAGAGTATCTGTAACTTTTGTAACCATTCCATGTATTGCACAAGAATTCGAGTTTCCGAATGTTCATCTCAATAAACGACATTCCCATGGTATTCTGTCATTCAATTAACATGATATAAATAAAATGCCCATATTGCACATAATTTAAAGTAACATGTCTACTTCGCATTCTAGTGATGAACACAAAATTTGTACAATTCATGTTAATATGAACTCCATAAACTTCAGAAACTTCTAATATCGTTTACAGTCGGGCAAAGCATTTCTGTAGGATATTACCTTCTTTAGTTTTCTTATAAGTAGATGACACTTACTTTTTCAAAGGTTACGCACTCAGATTTTGGTGCTATAATCCATGTTTTCGACCAGCATTATCTGGTCATCCTCAACGAGCGGAGTTGCACCTACTAATTGCAAGTCTTCCTTCCTCCTCCCAGGAAGCTTATTGGTCGAAAATGGAAAATGGTGGTCGAAAACATGTTCCGTATGATTTCAACATCAAAATCTGTGTGAGTAATCATTAACATAAAAAAAGTCATCTGCTCATAAAAACTACAAATTGATGTCTCATTTTAAACATTTTGTTGATATTTAGAAGATATTACCTTAATGATGTACACAGATGTTTATTTTAATTCTCTAATATACGATGTAAACAATTGCGGTCTTTGCCTTCCATGAAAGTATTTTCTTTACGCGAAGACAAAACGAAGGGTGTGTTTACTCTTAAGAAAAATGTAGACATCAAAACAGTTAAATTATTGAGCACGAATATTCTGACAATGGCTAATGCAATACAAATTTTATTTGATATAAAATCTGTGCGTTAACGATATTTACATTTTTGTGTAACGCTTTGTCTACCATTTAGGGTTTACAATAATTCTTCAGAACCGATTCAGGATGAAGAGAAATATTCAAAGGAAATTCAAGGAATCTGGAAAAATACCCCCATGAATTTCAAGATGCACATTGTACAGTAAATAATTTAAATACGTATTTTAACAAAACCTATTAGAGGTAATTTAGTAAAAATAAATAATTTTGAATAATGTTTCTTATAAAGCGTAGTGTAGGCGGCAATTTCTTGAAAATTTTCGTATTTTACCCATCCTTGGAAGACTATGAGCACGAATCGGCCACTTGACTCTCACCAAGGCGGCCTGGATTCGATCTCAGCCGACCGCAAAATGAGATATAGGGCGGACAACATGGAGCTGGGGCAGATTTTCTCCGGGACCTCCGGTTTCCCCTGTCATCATTCCACCAATTGCTCGATTCTCATCTTTCCTTTCATCCACTTCGCCCCTCAGGAATCACGCTTACAGCCTATCCCTAAATTTTTCACTGATCCACAGTTGTGACTACCTTATCCAACGCCTAAAATGACATGAATGATAGAAGACCATAAATGAACAGGACTGTGTCGTATACCAACACAAGAAAAACAAGAAGATGGTGGATCATTATTTGTTGATACGTGTGATACGGGACGCAGCTGCGTCAAGCTCTCTCGGCGTCTTGGAAATACTGCAGATACCTACTATTATCAAGTTGGACTTCTGATGACCTTTTCAGGTGAACCTAGAGTATGTTTACTTGTGGAGATTGGCGGTACTGTTTAAAGCTTATCCAGCGTTTCCGGTAACTATTTTGGTCTTATAGGATCGTGAGAAGATGCAGGGAATTCAAAACTAAAGGTAACATACGGTACTCAAGTATTAATGTGGTTTCTAGATCCTTCCAGGATCTACATGTTTATATGGTGACTGAGGGTTGTCAGTACCAGATTAAAAACATTGAAGCTGTCAACAATAATTACTGCGTTTCATGTGTGATATGATGGCTCTTTACAGTTGAAACAATACACTATAGTGTTTAATATAAGAGAATATCCCATACAGGCATTCATAATTTCGCATTAAGGTAGAATGATCAGCCTCTACCATAGCTGGTTTAGACGTAACATAACCCAACATTTTACATGATTAAGGACACGTAAGACATTTATGCAACATCACTGCACCTAATTAAAGGCATAATTCCAGTTGCTAGGTCCACAAGGGCTTAGGTGTAATAACAGCTGACTATGCAATCCAGGGTCAAATATCCTACTTTAATCTCGCGTCTTCTTTGCTCTCTGCCCAATGGTTCCCATACGCACAACGAAATGCATCACTAGCAGCAGATATACACAAAAGTAGCTATTTTATTTTCATTGTGTCTGCCGAAGTGAAGATTTTTACGATACCTATTCTGTGTTCAGGTGCAACTTCAAATACAGGATAAAAAATTAATAAAAGCACCGGAATTTCGGAATAGTGTGTATTTGTTGTGTTTATTGAAGGAAACATGTTTTAAGATCGACTTCCATGACATCTTATACCTTTATTGTACTTGGCAATATTAAATATTATAAATAATTAAAACAGTTATATTTCTATATTACTTATAATCAATTTTGGACAGCATGTTGTCCTCCACGAAATTCAGTAATAACCATTAGACATGGGGTATGCCATCATTCAACTCTGCACTGCACGATTGTATCACAACTTACAACTATACATATTTCTCCTTTAAAAAGACAATGGATATACACAAACTAATCGGACAAATAGATATCCATAATTGTAAAGTATACAATTAGAAATATTTTAATCCGAAATATTCCTAATGCCTTTGAGGTACAATAAATTTATTAAGTTCAGTAACTTCAGGAACTTGAGTATACCTAACAAATATCAATAAACATAGGTTTAAAGAAATAATTGATAGACATGCCTGCGTATACCCGATCTATTATCCTAACTTTAACAATAGAAAAACCCTAATCATTTACAACTGACGCATTTAGGGTTTGAAATTCTTAACAAAGAAGGGGTTAAACCGACTGGCCACGTAGCTCAGTCGGTAGAGCGCCTGCCTACTGTGAGAGGGGTCCGGGTTTGATTTCCGGCTGGGGGCGTGGACTTTTCTGCGACCACGATGATTCTGCAATCTTCCCCAGAGTCTGAAAGTATGACAGTGTGCATGATCTAATGATTAAAACCCAACCAATACAAGTTACATATGTTAAGTCGATATGTTCCAAAGGAGAACGGCCGCCGATATAACCACTGGATTTAAAGGCGAGATATAAATGGAACAATAATCACCACAGAGGCACGAGTCGAAATGGCTTCTGTTCTGCAAAGACAAAGACATCATCGGAGCCTTGCAAAGACACCTCCGCCTCACACAACTGTGGTGTCGGCGTTGGCGGATGGCCGTTAATCCGGACAAAAGCCACGCCATTCTTTTTACAAAGCGCCACACCCCCGAAGACTGCCCCAAATTCAGCTTCCGAGGCCGAAGGGTAGAGTGGACTAACTCTGTCCAGCACCTTGGAGTAAAATTGGACAGAGGTCTACCTTTACGCCAGCACATCAGGGACCTATCGGTGAGGATGCAGGAAGCAATTGCTGGGGTCGACCTCGAAGCCGGTTGGTCTGAAGTTATAACCCTTCCGAGCGCTGGTAATTCCGGTGATGCTATATGCCTGCACGATCTGGGGCATGGCCGCAGACAGCTGGCTGGCATGGCTTCAACGTGCACAGAATCGAGGACTACGGTCTATGTATTCTGTGGGTCGTTATTTTCCCACCGGGTTGCTACATGAGGCCTCAGTTCTTCCAAAAATGGAGGATGAAATTGGGCGTCGGGCATCAAAGTTCTACGCTACTTTACCCACAGAAGCGCCCTTGTTAGATCATGGATACATTATGACCCCACTAGACGCCGTTCCAGGCTGTTCCGGGTACCCCGCATGGCTTGTAGGCACTCGAGATAACCCAGGAGCTGATCCTATCAGCAGCTAAGCTCCATATAATTCTAAGCTGTTTGTCATAAAAATTGTCAAAATAATAGCAAAAAAAAAAAACTAATTATAACAACAGGATGCAAGGTACTGCATCCATTCCCACAACCTGAAGGTACATAAAATTTTAACCTCGAAAAACAATTCTATCTCAAAACCCACAACCCATCCTACAAAGTGCCTGAAATAAACACCTTACCTGTGGTAAAACCCTTAACGGGTGGGCACGTAGCCAAAACATTCTTTGTACAGCCATCCAGCACCTCGGTCGGTCGGTCGGGTTAAACCGCGAAGTTACACTAAGACTATTTACATGTTAGCGTATAAACAATTAATTTCAATAATTGAAAAACAATTAAGGTATACGGTATAAGCTATATGCTCTTGCATAACGAACGGCAGCTTAAACACTGTAGACGCGTTCAAGTGTCATCAAAATAAAGCCAAAATGTATGATTCATTAATTTCGGAATCATGTAAAAGTGAAGAAAGAAGAAATTAAGTATAGCACATACCAATCTAGCTGAATAGATTAGATTAGACTTTTACTGTGCATATTCTATAATTTTACAATTTACCACTTTTGCTAAGTTTTGGCTACATTATTTGTTTTTAATCATTGCTACCTTGGCTTACATGACATCCTGGTCCTCTGCTCTACCAGGTAGCTCTTAACCTCCATGCCTTCTTGTTAATTAGTACCATTCTTCCCTCTCATCATCCTTTCTTATATTCTTTATATTTCTGCCGATTTTACTTTTACTTTCTGCAAGAGATCACCAATGCTTCTTACCTTCTACTCCTCCCTGCCCGTTAACATTTTTATAGCTACTGTCCTGTTCTCTACTTTCTCCCGTTTTTCCACCCAAACCTTTTTTCTCCTTCTAGTATTCTGATGCAGAGTGTTCCATGCGTTCTTTTCCCCCACGCAATTCACAAATTCCCTTTTCCCTACCTCTTATCCTTCTTAAAAATAATGTTCCTGTTCTCATCCAAGCTAACCCTTCTCTCTCTTGCCTATTGCAGTAATCTACATATGCTCCTCGTCCCCAATTTCAGCTAAATAATACTTCCCTAGCAGGACTCTCATCCACAGACAGTGGCGTAGCCCGGTTAATAATACAAACAATGGCGCCATCAACACCATATGTTTGATGAATAAACTATCACCAGTGCAGACATAACAAAGCTGTTACATTATTTTGAGGTAAGTCGAAATAATCCGCTTGATGTTCTTACTTAACTTATTACAGACACATCTAGTTCACACACATTTAATTATAAACCATCTCGATTATTACAATGAATTACAGTTTTATGAACAAAGTGAGACACATTCATTATATTGGATGCTAAGACAGAGTTTTTTGAGCTTTCTAGAGAGTTGTGCCCACGAATTCTGATACAGAGATTTAAAGAGAGAACATCCACTGAATAAAAAAGCCGTATTTAAAAAAGACTGTGTGGGCGCATACATATTTGTGTTTGAACAACGTACGTCGAAAATGAAAAGTTGGATAAATAACAGGTTTAGCATGCTCCAAGGATACAACGCGAACATTTTCGGAAAAAAATATTCCACTGAGATTAACTTTGCATATAGGAACGTTCGCTTTTATTTTCTTCTTTATAAATAAAACCTGTAACAATATTCACTATAGGCGTTACTGTGGGCTAAAAAGGTTCATTTAAATCTATGAGATATCAACCTTACAATTTAACCAAAGTTGTATGAAAACAATGCACTTTTTATTGAAGTTAATCTTTGAAGTTGGGTATAGATAGTGTATGATTAATTTGAAGCAATCGCTTTCTGTATAAAAATACTGAGGCCACGCTTACTGTCACAGAAGTGCGCCTTATTATCTGTACAGAACAAATAAAAGTACAGCAGATCACCGTTTATCCTAAATAAATAAGGCGGAGCTATTTCGTTTGAAAAGATTTTTCGGATAGTACATGGGAGTTGCTTTTCCATTATAAATGAAAGAAATTCACAGTTCACTTATCTAAAACTTAATTTTACCCCAAGAGCGGGCGCGCTTTCTTAACAGGAATGGATATTTTAGTCATATTAATACGCTTTAAAATGGAAAGTTACTTATATTTCAGGCGTATTTCTTTTATTAACATGCAGTTAAGGGGAGCCGGAGCAGCCTACCTCACCAATGTGAAAATGCGAGTTTGCTGGTGCGCTAAGCCCAAGAACCACTGAACACAAATTTGAAAGTTTGACTGGTTATTTTAAGACCAATTTCACAATTTATTAAAGATAATACATCTTATTTTCAAGTTTTAATAAACGATAGGTGATTTTTAAATAAATGTCTTAAATTTACCTCTAAAAGTATTTAAAATTTGTTGTTTTTAATTAAAATTTTCGCATATTTTTCTACAAGTATCTTTAAAAACAATTTAAGAATTGCTTTAGTTCCATAGAAATGTAGACCTTTAGCTGCAGTAGTTTTATATATGAGGGCAGCCAAAGTTAAAAAAAATAAAATAGGGAAAAAGAGCATTAAATAAGGTTTTGCTATGTTTGAACTACCCTCAGAATTTCCGCAGATCCATATTCTGCAACTTTTTCAGCATCCTTTCTCTTTCATCTTTCGCTCCTTCTCTTCTTCCTCGACTTCATGGTCACTTGGTCTATGGTATTATTATTTTGTTAAATTTGGCAGGGGGGCTGCTAAATTAAGAACAGCAGCCAATGTCTTAACCATCTCAATTCCCTTGTCAGTGCTTCAAGTCATAAGAAAACCTTACATTTATTTCTGCACCACTTTCAATAGTTCTGGATGTTTCAGATGTGTCTTCTTTATTACACTTTTGGCAACAGTGACAATGTAGAATAATCCATTTCTGTTCTTTGTGTCCTCTTATATGCAAACATTTTTCATTTTCACAAAATTTACGCTGTACAATGTTTCTATATCTACTAACTGAAAACTTGTTGATCTAATGTCATTATTTACTTTAGTGAAATTGTTATCACTGCCATTACACAATGAAGACACAATTTTTATCCTGAAGAACCAGTTTCACTTCACATTCATCGCCAATCTTTGAGGTTAGGTTTGACAAAGTCAATATATTGTCATGTGTTACTACACTTTTTCATTTTAGGGGTTGTAACACTTTAATTGTGTAATCGGGATTACTTAAACTGTTTATACTGGTTCCTATGTTGATTTCTTACACCAAAACTATTGCTTCATCCCACCTTGAAAACAGCACTAGTAATTTAAAACATACTAAACAAAGCGTGGAGGAACTAACATCAGAAGCGCAGATTAATATTAATAGAGAAGCAAGGATTTCCTTTTTTAATAAGGGTGTGTTCTGGAATATAGTTTCAATAAGGTTACAACCAAGGAAAGACCACAGCTACAAATGGCTAATAGGGGCGTGGCACACTGTGCAGCATTTTCAAAATGAGTCTATTTAGGAATTTTAAAACGATGGGACAGGAAATTAAATATTGTTATTCGCTTGTACAAACATCAGGGAAGATTATTTTGGCAATCATCATCATCATCATCATCATCATCATCATCATCATCATCATGTTGGTTAGCCCCTAACCTCCAGTTCAGGTGAATTAGAAACCAAAGTGGTGTATTGGGCGTACACACCTCCCTGGGTTCTGAAAGAAAAAAACAGGTTTAGAAGTGCATCCGTCAACCTACCAGGATAAACCTCTCCTCCGACACGGGTCACCACGCACGGCCTACACGTGGGTGGGTGTTTTGTCTGACCCCTCACCACTAAGAGGAACCCACATCGAGGTAGTCATGCTGGCTTGGGACCTCGGGATCGCCAATTCCCTTACCTACATCAGTATGCCCCTTGGGGCTCTTATCGAATAAATCGCATTCTTGCAGTACGGGCCTCAATAAAACTCTATGGCAATGGTGTTTGAATGCTTCGATGATACCTTGGTCCTCGGCTGAATTAAACTCATGACATTTGGGGGCAGAAATTTAACGAAAATGCCACCACTTAGAAGTTTACTTGGATGTGTAGGTGTATTGTCAACCAATAAAATGGCAATCTTTGATAACGTTTGATAACCTTATTTTTCAACACTCAATACAAATTTGTCACGAAGTCATTCTTCAAAAATTCGAAGACTTCCAAGCACTTTACTGAGCTCTATAGTGTAACGGAAGCACAGTCTGAGCAATATTGTTAAGGACCCTCAGACTGGTCCTTGACTGATTGACTTTCCATACACATTAAGCGAAGCATGTGTGTCCCGGAAGCACTGACACACGCTAAAACTGTTATTCTCTCTTCACAAATTTTATGCCTTGGTGCGGGTGTTTCCTTTAAGGATTCTAGTAATTTTCTTGTGAAAAATCTTATCTTTTGTTAATCCTTCTGTTATGTCCTGAAATTCGGGTTTATAAACATCAACAGCTCCTTTATTCACTGGTAATTCATCCCCACTTATATTTAGTTGACGTACGCTGTGTCTACTTTTTAGTATGTCCAGCCAGCCAGAACTAGCACTAACTTTTTTCTATCTTCTCTAATATTTCCGCAAGCACTTTTGCCTTCTCTTCTATGCTAGGCCCAGATAATGTATCATGTTGGTGACTAAACCAACGATACAAAGCTTCAATAACTTGTTTAAATAGTGCTTCTTTCATAGTAATGCGGTTTGGTAGTTCTGAATAATGTTGAACAAATTTTTATATTGAATCTGAAACGCTTGATATACCTACGCCGTAATCATCAGCAACATTTCGTAAAATCTCGCCATTTTCTACTCGCCTCAACGTTTCGAGTTTTTCTTTTATGCTTATAATCCCGCGTTATCTTTTCATGGACATCTTACCTTACTGTAATTACAAAAAGTTCAAAAAGAAACTTCATAAAATTAACTTACTGCTGCACTCGAAACTAAAGTGAACTAAAGTGTAAACAGAGAAACGCGAAACTTTCCCTTTCTTCTCCCGTGTACTGCTTACAAAATTATTTTGGAGAATACAGTCTTGTTTCAGAAGCAGGTATATTAACTTTGTTTTGGAGACAAATAATGAGGGTGAAGTTGATAGTATAAGTACAATAAAATGTGGAGAGGCATAAATGAAATATGTCGCTTGTTAGAAGCAACGGTGCTCGCCCGATTTTGAGCGCCTGTCCGGTAACATTATATCATGTTTCCTTTATCTAATTTTATCTTTTTGGACTATCGTTTCGGTTAAGGTTGGTTTCGGTTGAGCGGAGTTCGGTTAAGCGGGTTTCTGCTGAGACAAGTCTGTCTCGAAAGAAGTTATGAACTCTGGACGAAATGGAAATAATTATTTCTTCCACACTAGCCGTGTGTAGGCTAAGGTTTGAATGAGTAAACCAGACGAAAAATTCAATGCCATAGCCGGGATTTGAACCAAGGATCTCCCTCTCTCCGTGCATAGTAGCTCAGTTGATTAGAAAATTGTTTAGAAATTTGATCTCAGCAACCGCACGGAGAGCGGGAGATGCGTGATTCAAATCCCGGCTATGGCATTGAATTTTTCATCTGGTTTACTCATTCAAACCTTAGCCTACACACGGCTAGTGTGGAAGAAATGATTATTTCCATCAATTTACCTGAATAACATAGTGGTTTAACTATGAAGCCTGGGACTCAAATATATTTTCTTTTAATTTACGTCGTCCAACGTTAAGTAATATCGGACGATGAATGGAATGGATGAAATGATGCTCAAATAAGTCCGGGATCCATGGAGCTTAGAGTTACCTGACAGGCGTCTTACAGGATAAGGGAAAACCCCGGAAAAAACCGTATCCAGGTAACTCACCCTGACCGAGATTCGAACTCGGGACCTCTTGAACGTGAGGCAGACATGCTACCACCACGCTACCAAGGTAGGCGGAACTTAAGTACTTACAGCATAGTAAGTCGCCACACAAGGTGCGTGTCTCATAGCATCTGAAAACCCCTAGTGGTCTACCGGAAATCATAAGAGTCAGTTGGAGAATTTAATGTCATGTTGGCATGTTGGCCATAGTAGCTCAGTTGGTTAGAGCAACCGCACGAAGAGGGGGAAATCCATGTGTCAAATCTGGCTAAAGCATTGAATTTTTCAGTCTGACTGTAGTCATTCTGGAGGAAATGTTCTATGTTCACGTGGATTTGTTTTGAAAGGGATTTTGATTAAAAGTTTCAATTGTTTTAAATAAATGCTTCTGCATAATACTCCTTCAGAGTCAGTTTACTAAATCCAACAATATTCTGTTTAGGCTACCATAAGGGGTATCATTCCCCTGCACACTTGAAAAAGCTGTTTGATTTTATTTATTTCTTAATTCAGTGTTACTGTTTGAATATACCTATAGTGTAACTATCTGAGCATGTATTTAATAATTAAATTTTATTAGCCAAGCCACAGGGCTCTTTAGATTAAATCTTTTTAGCTGACCCAATGCGTTTAAAATAGTATATACTCGCACTTACATGCAACATTTTAATAGAATATTAACTTTCTTGTAGTTTACTTCCTCCAACTTTAAGTCGTATCGGACGATGAATGAAATGAGCGAAATAATGCTCAAATGAGCCCAGGCTCCATAGAGCTTAGAATTATCCGACATTCGTCCATAAGTATAAGGGAAAACCCGAGAAAAACCTTATCCAGGTGACACACCCTGACCGATATTCGAACTCGGGACCTCTTGAACGTGAGGCAGACACGCTACCACCACGCAACTGAGGCGCGCGAATATTCACATTAGATTTGTGTACTTCGTCCTTTTACTCAATTGGTAATTATTTCTTCAGTTACTCAAGTTTCACATATGTAACCTTACAGAACAATAAAGTTTTATGTTCCAGTTAATTAATGGACGGGCTTTGGTGGGTCGTGCCACAGTGAGAATTAAAAAATGTTTAAAAGTACTTAGCATCCCATTCAGAGACCGAATAGTGTATTATAGAAGCAAGTAACTATTATGTTCTTTGGAATATTATAAAGTTTTCTACAGGAAGTGACTTTTCGAAGTAAAACATTTCCGCTATTGTTGAGGGACCAAAGTACCATAGCCATTCCTTTCTCACTGTGTCACTTCCAGGACATCCCAACCTCACGCCCTCTAATTTAAAAAGCACCTTACTTATTTTAAAACATATCGATATAATAACATTGTCTTAAACCTCAAATATGCTGGGATAGGAACCAAATTTTAATGTAATGTCAGCCTAATATGATGTTGTCCTTATTTGTGAGATTACATCTCCAGGGACATTGTAGTGAGTGAGTGAGTGAGTGTGTGGTGTTTAAGGGCCCGTCGACAACAAGGTCATTTGGGCCCCTGGGACATTGTATCTTAAAATGAATTCCATATAAGAGATTTTGCTCAAACTCCTATAGACATACCAATCCCAGGAAATGGGGCTTCCGACAACCTTGTACATTTAGAAATTCGTGGAAGATAAGTAATAAGCTTCTATGACAAAATTCGTGCTGCTACGTAAGCCACTAGAGCAGAAACTGTGGTAGGCAGCTTGCATTAGACAGAAGCCTTAAGGGCAAATATTTCATCTCCCTAATACAGGCTTGACTTCACACAAGCTAAACTTTGCTTTATCTCACAGTTGAATCGAGACTATCAATGGGCTTACATGGGTAACATAGAATTATCGTGTATCGAATTTCCGCATTAAATATCAGGATATTCGTTTTCATAAAGGATTTGTAAACCATGTAAGGCATAATAAAATAGAAGAAGCAATTTCTAGACTTCCCCCACCCAAAAAGGACAGATGTAAGATAAATATGTATCACCAGCTTTTCAACATAAATAAAAACTGATGTGTGTCACGTGAATTTCTCTACTCAGTATTCTTAGAAAAACTTATTGTAGGTATAAAACAATACAATAAACCAAGTGCGAGACAAATCCTTTAAGAGCAAATCTCTAACAAATCCCGTTCTCTTAACTTGGCAGAGAGAGAGAGAGAGAGAGAGAGAGAGAGAGAGAGAGAGAGAGAGAGAGAGAGAGAGAGAGAGAGAGAGAGAGAGAGAGAGAGAGAGAGAGAGAGAGAGAGAGAGAGAGAGAGAGAGAGAGAGAGAGAGAGAGAGAGAGAGAGAGAGAGAGAGAGAGATTGGGGAAAAGCAGCGGCTTTATTCATGGTATAATGAATAACGACTGCCTATTTCAGAAAGGTATAAATATTTCCAAATGCAACCTAATAATAAGAATATGTGTAAATTATACGCTAAACAAAAGAATTAGACATAACTTGTGCGCTTTATTTCTGTGTATTAAGTTTGTCTATCTTCTATTTCCGGAAAGTTCAAGGTACATTTCATTTTTCATCAAAAGGTTAGCTATATCACAATTTATTAAAATGATTATTGCGGAAATAGGAACGTTTAAGTAAAATAATCCACGAGAAAAGTAATTTTGGATGGGGGGATATGTTTAAAATCTTCGGTTCATTCTAGAAGTGGTCATACTTATATACCAAGTTTGGTTCGCTTATAAATATGTGCTGTTTACAAGCAGACGTATGAGTGTCTAAATTCAAAGACATTTAAATAAAAATGATGTTCCTTAATCAAAGAGTTCAAAAACACACAGATGAATCTGAAACATGAAATTTTTGGATGTAGGGGACTTTTACCACTTACATAAACTACGAAATATAGAAACCCAAAAGGAGAGATCCAATGTATACATTCACAAAGCATACTTTAGCCATCATAGAGTTTATATATACCTGCAAGTTTTACAAAACTTTCTAAAGTTTACTTTTTATCTAATTCATGCCAATGGAAATAAAAAAACTGCATCGGACATTCTGTTATAGCTTCAAGGCGAGCACAGCAGACGGAAATGGTAATCCAGTTCTTCGAAAGTGCGTCTGGCCTTGAAGTTTTTCTCTATGGATCCTTTACTCTTTGCACGAATAACAAATGAACGGTGGCTTAGTGAAGTGTAAATTTTTGTGAGTCAGCCGTTACATCTTGCAAACGGTTAATGCCACAAAATGGTTATATTTTGACGAATGTTTTATTTCATCTAAGTCTGCATCTTTTTGTAGTAGTTTTGGTGTATTTCTCATGCTTTATCCGTTTATACCAAATGATACTACGTTAATTCAGAATTTTCGGACAATGGAAAGAAGGGAACAGTCACTTCCATGCACAGCGGGTTTCACGTAAAGAAAATGGGATAGTCTGGTACATTTGGCCTACGTGACAGAGATATAGGATGCAGGAGCTGCAGGATAATTCAGAGACTACCTGTGATATTAACCTAGAAAATTTGGAGTTACAGTGTGCGGTGTGCTGTTAAACTTTCAATCAACTGAGAGAGATGGCTTCGCGCTAACCTGTGGCACTAAGTTTGGAAGACCGTGGGTTTGATTGCAATTGACCACCCACTATATCCCTGAAATTTTCGTGATCCTCCTGATCGGTCGGCGAATGCTAGGATGATTTCTTACCTATGACAAATCCGCTTCTTTCTTGTATTTCATTTTTCTAGGCGCTAGAGGGCTTTTGTTCCCCAACCTGTATAGGTAGCTTCAGCGCATGTCTGAATGCTGTCAGCTGTTCACTAACTTCCTGTGGTTCCTTCATTTATCCCTTCTTTCTTGGTATCCATAAGCGATCTTTGTACTGTCTACCCATCACAAGAACGCAAGACAGAGAAATGTGTAACGTAATCACATTTTCATGATGTTTATACTCGCCTTCCAGATATGATAAGTATGCTAGACTCATGTAAAATACAGTATTGTCACATAACTCACCCAAGCATAACGCCTATCACTGCAGTTACTGAAACAAGCAATAGAGTTGGCAGCATAGGTGACTCATATGCACTCCCATACAGTTTGGTTCAGATGAGGTGGCAACTCTCGAAATATGTGCAGAAGACTGGACGAGTTTATCTTGTGTTGTTAGGGGAGGAAGCGTTAGTTCTGATTGCAAGAGACATCTGGTAACGAGCGGTTGATAATAACAAACTAGTCCCCGTGTTATAAAATTAATATGTATGAAAATTTAATTACCTTAGTGTTATTAATTGCGTATGGCTTGATCTGCGCTTGTAAAAACATTTAATACTTTACCTTTTTCATATTTTATTCATAAACATGTGAATATTACATTGATGGTGAGAAAACAAAGGAAAGATGCAACATTCAGATAATCATGAAGTGGCAAGCAATGTGTATAATTCCATGGCAAAGTATACACAGAGTACTGCGGTTCATATTAAAGTCTTTGGGAAAAGTAACAGGCTACATCTGTGTCGGAAGGAAGCGTTATATGAATAATTAAAGAAACCAAGGATGTGCATTCCGGTTCTATATTTTTTCCATGCCCCACAAATAGAAGCCCAGGAAGTCGTCTTAGATATTTGCAGAGAGACAAAAGTTTCAAAATTTCGCTGAACGGCCAATGAAATACAAACTGAGAAATATACCCACATTAAGGAAGTTCTATGCTTAGTTAAAATATCCAAAAGAGATGTAATGATAGGCTTATGGAAAAACTTTCAACAGAACAGTTCCATGCCATTAACTTCTCTAATGCTCTCAAACCTCACATTTACAGTTTAAATATTCCCTTAAAACCCACATATGCCACAAAACAGTCTTCTCCAAAAAAAAAAAAAAAAAAAAAAAAAAAAAAAAAAAAAAAAAAGGATTTTACGTCTACCTCCTTCATGATTCTCAACTGATCCCCATTGAACTTATTTGGGCTACCGCAAAAAGCAGGCTAATTGGATTGGCAAGAATGATACAGATATATAGAAAATTTATGCAAAATATATGCAGAAAGAAGGATTATTGAATGCACGCAGGAAATACTAATCTCTGTTTCATATAACCTTGCCCCGCTGAAATGTATCACTCCGCGTTCAACTACCTTCCCCCTCACCCTTATTGGCTAATGCTTTCGCGCCATAAGCCATAGGCGGTGCCTTCCCGTCACATTTAAACCTGCAGTAGACGTCATAATAATAGCCGGGAAGATAAATAAAATCATACATTACAAATAAAGATGTGCAGGCATGCAAAAATACAAGTTTATAATGAACTGAGCAAGTTGAAACTGAATGACTGAGCAATGAAACTGAAAGAGTTTATAATGAAAGGCATTTGGCCTTTTCCACTGGGATTTTTTAAACCAGCACACATACCTTTCAAAAATGCTTGTCTTTCAGTCTTAAAAGTCGTGTCACGCCATACCTTACTTTTCGTGTGTTCTTCGTATATATTTTGCGATTTGTATCTCGGTACAGTCTGATTGTCCTTAAATAACGTCTTCGCCACACAGCAATATCGCCTCTGTCTTTTAGCACATTTTTCTTGCCTCTTTTTTCATTCACAAACCCCAGCTGTATAAGCAATCTGCTGAAATTTGGTGAATCTGCATCCTAATTTACAGCAGACGAAATGTTACTTATGTTAGGGAGTTCGTTTCTAAAGAAAAAACTATGCACATGACGCACAACACTTTCCACGTATTTTCTCCGAGCACGCACTTTTGTTTATTCCTGCTTTTGCCTGGAGTGGTAAGTTTTGCTGTTTTCTCAATTTCACATGGCGATGTTCCTACGGGCCTAACACTCCCACCTGTAACTTCAGAGCACAGCTGTTCGACTTCTGTCACTGACAAAGACGGATTCTTCTCTGTGAGTGCATTAAATACATGCACCACATTCTTTTTTCGCCTGTTTCTAAAGAATTATCCTTGCGATACTTCAGCGAAAAACTGGCGGTAGACTCTGCCATTACACATATACTAAGTACACGCGCAATAATCGATCAATAAAATAATTTTCCTCGCGCACTGGGTACAACACACCATCGAATGGCGATATATGACTATTCCAGTTCAAAACAAGGTCAGTGATAAAAGTCATATAAACAAATGTCACCACTACCGCTAAATCACGTGCTATCGTGTCATGTGCTTGAGAGCAAAGGAACCTCCTCTTTACTTCGTTTAAGAATTAACATGCATTTCAGATATATCAACTCTGTTGCGTAAATGTTTAATTAAAATAGTTACGAAAATATAAATTTGACAATTCTCTTCCAACATATAAAGATATAGCACCATGTTAAATAACAAACTAATTTTTACAGCACGACAGTCTATACTACAATAGTAGCCAATGAGAGGTGATTAGGTCACGTGACCGTTAAGAGATGCGGGGCAAGCTTATGTGAAACAAGGTATAATTACTTGGGAGTGGACGGCAATGATTGTTGAGCAGCTTATAACTATTCAAGTGGTGAGGAGAAAGCCCTCTGTGAAACAGAGGAACATTTAAGAGATGAAACGGCCACATAAGATGTCTAACATGCTTCGTGGACGGCAATAGCACATAATACATGCAACCAGGCTCAAAATAAGTATGCAAGTGGATCTTAGCTTGCTGCGAGACAAGAGAGGTATGGTCGCGCTGATGGAACGATTAGCATGGATTTATCTTTGTTAACACAAACCTCTCAGATAATGCACTGATTATTCTTGTAAGAGAGAGGGGTTCTGATGGGTCTCCCGGTCGTGTGTTAATCACCAGTAAACGCATCACTTCAGCCAATGGAATGCGCAGGTATCAAAAATGACAGATATATGTTCACTCCACGTGGAGTAATCAGTGTGTTATCTGAGAGATATCTATTACCAAAGATAATTTCAAGGTAACCGTTCGAACAGCGCCACTATAACACCACCCCCTCACGTGAATCATACTGTACACTAATTTTTTATTAAACAGATGAATTACCAGAGCAAATGAACAGTTCAAACCCCTTTCCCTATTCATGCCCCGCTTGCCTTCTTGTGATGGACAGAGATAAGGTCTAACTTCACGATGTATCGCTTTTACTGGCTAACCAATAGTTGTAAAATAAACCAAGCTGCTGAATATGTTACAGTGGAATTAGGAAAAGTGGAGAGGGCGCCTATTTAAATGTCTATGTGAGAGCAAAAAACGTCTTGAGACCCTGAAGAACGTTACCATGATACTGGTGTGTGGTGAAGGGAAAACATGGAGTCATTCTGTCTCTATACTAGCATAGTATCATAGCTCTTTCCACTTTCTACAACAGCCCTCTTATTATTAAAGCAATATTTACTCTATTGTTTCTAGATTCCAGAATAGCGGGATAAATGCTTATCTGCATATAACAGACGATGTTGCAAACTGGAGCTACCTCTAGCTGAGATGTGGCAAAGGAGATCAATCTCTATGGTTAATTGAACAGGAATACATAAATATAAGAGTAAAGATTAGAGCAGTGTATACATTTAATGTGAAATTCTTAATTTTATTACATTCGAATTCATTTTATTGTCCTGCGCCGTGGTGTAGCGGGCTAAGGCAGCATGCCTTAGTCCCTAGCCTTGGAAAGTGGCCCGGTTTCGGTCCCACCCATGTGGTGGGAATTTTCGGTCCCGGGTATAGGACCGGTGCCCACTCAGCATCGTAAGGAAAGTGAGGAGCTTACGCTAAGTAAGTGACCCTGGTCATGAAAACTAACATTGCGACTGGGGGATGCCGAGATGCTGACCACATCTCCTCCCCGTATTTGATGGGTGATTGCCCAGCTCTGCCGTGCGTATGTGGGCGTGAGGCTGGCAGTCGGGTTGTTAGGCCAAGGCTCTGCATAGGGCTGTCGCGACACGGGTTAACCTTTCTAATTCATTTTATTATTTCCTCGTGTAGGAAATTTCAATAAATCTGCAACGTGATCTAATTTCTTTATTATTTTGGCACACGGTCAACAAATCTTTGCACGAATGTATTGCAGATCTTACTGGAAGACTTATAGGGACCGGAAGGCACCTATGGCTTTGAGGCCCATGCAAATATTTCATTTAAAATTGTGGTACCTCTTATAAATAAACGTCCTTTTGCTGCCACCAGCAACACTCCCGCTATTTCAGTCATTTCTATATATGAAGACATACTTATAGCATTTTTAACGGGTTAATTAGAAAGCTTCTTAAAAGTTACTTTAGAGAAAAGGCTCGACAAAGTCACCGCACAGCTCAAAAATGTTTGTAATAAAGAACTGGCTGTTGTGAGCACATGTTTACAAAATTAAAATCCTAAGTTCCTGGTTAGGAAATAATACAGAATAATACAATCTTTGTCAGTTTTTAATGAAAATGTTTTAGCCCCTTTTAGAAAGTACGATAACCTTTTCGGGATTAAGGACACTGACATTAAGGAACAGAGCGTGCTGAAAGTCATTGTTCCTGCTTCCCCCATTTCCCTCGAGGGCTTAATTAATTTTCAACCTGGCATGTTGCTCTCCATACTGTAACTCTATTATCACCATTGTGCTCTGATATTTTAACAGATCCCAATAAATAGCTAAACTATTTTGCCCTAAACGTATGCTCTTAGTTTAAGTGACTAGTTCTTTTAACACAGAATAATTTTTTCTAGATTGAATTGAATTTCGAGATATTATCACCAAAATAGGTGGCACAGAAGCTTAAAGAATCTTGCTAAGGTTATGAAGAAGGTTTGTGAGATGTAGGAGAATAGAAAGCTTCCGAGTATAATGGCTTTTATATGCAACGGTTTAAATTCTTTTAAATAATATGCTAGGGAGAATGATAGTAGGATGGAGATATTATCTATCCGTTCTGGAAATTTTTATTAGAAGCTAATCATAAAACGTAAACGTTTTATTACGAAATAAATATATATGGCTGAGGAAGTGTCTAAGATCGGATTAATGCATTTCATTGGACAGTATTTTAAAGTGTAGAAACTGAATGTTGCAACAAAACAAGGACAACTATTTAAAAAACATGATAATAACGGAGAGAATGAGTGGAACATCTAAAGTAATTAAGACAACAGGGGTAACAATGCTGTTTTACAAAATATGTGGTAACGAAGAGTAGGAAGGGATGTAAAAACTGCAGTACGAAAAACTCCTGGAGATTTGGCTTAATGGAGCAGTGTTCATCTCTCGACATCGTAATTATGATATCAATGATATAAAACATAATATTATTGTGTAATCAAACTATATAAAAAATTCAGTACTGTTTATGTCTATCCTCATTTTCCAGTCATGAGGACTGAAAAAAACCTAGAAAGTAATCACAGACAGGAAGAATGATTCTGTCAGAAATTTAACAGCTGATATAACTCCTCGTTTTAACGATCTCAGCCACCCGTGCTGATGAGAATAAATTACTTACTAAAACCATGCAAGCGACGATGAATTATATTTCAAGACAGAAATTTATTTCTGACGATAGATACTAAACTTCATATCCGGACACATTAGGACAGAGGTAAGGGAGATGGAGAAGGTAAGATTTTCTCTGGAGCACCTTACTATAATACTATAATTTACCAATCGATTTGTATGGAGTATCCCTATTAGATAATGTACTTTTGATGGATAAGTTCCTTACTAAGAAGTGACGCATTTCAATCAGACATAGCTGCTTATCCCAAATTTATTCTACTTTCTCATAATTTGTCTGTTTTTTCAACTCCCTAGTATCTGCAAATTCTTTCCGGGATTCTATTTATGTTTTTCGTTTAGATATTTAAAGTTATCTTCATCAAAACAGTACAATATAAA
Source organism: Mantis religiosa (assembly GCA_030765055.1). Classification (NCBI taxonomy): domain Eukaryota; kingdom Metazoa; phylum Arthropoda; class Insecta; order Mantodea; family Mantidae; genus Mantis; species Mantis religiosa. Next base: position 59,734,454 of record CM060957.1, read on the forward strand.
AAATGCAGAAAAGCCTAAGAGCAGTATATGGCAAAGTTCAGTTAATTGAGTAAGTTATTGCACATTTTACTTCATTATTTCTTAAATCCGTACCTAGTTTAAACACTTGACTAAACACTTAAGTTCTAATATTATATAGGTAATGTCACAAGTGGTTTTGAATTTATCTAGGGAGTTTCAAAATCATTAGTTACATTTGTAGAGATTATTTCTCGAATAAAACAAACTGTTATAAGCAATAAATCAAGTTACTTGATTCCCTAAATCATATAGGCCTACACTATCACATGAAGGAAACTTAACCTCACAAGTCAGGCATACAAACCTTTCATCCATTTTGACATTTGAAACTCGCGCTAACAATCAACGATTCGTGAGATGTATAATCCTTTGCCTTTTTGTAAACATGCAGAATGCGTTGTTATGGTGTCAGAGGGGGCGATAACAAAATAGTTATCGCTGTTGTGCATGATTTCATGAATCTGATTGGTCGACTTTAACACAGTCAATATAGGATGATATCATAAGGGAAGTAGTTAGATAACTGACTCATGCTCTACTCACATATGTATCGATAAAATCAAACGCTCTAAGGAGATTACTGTTAATAAACACTATAAGCTTACCTTTTATTAAAATTTTATTTATATGCTAGTACAAGTATATTAGTGACACGAACAATACTAAGAGAAAACTCGATGGTGAGCGAGTGATATTGCCCTAATCACGTGCTCTGTCCGCTCTTGGGAAGCGAGACTGAAAGAAATATACAAGGATTTACACCATCTAAATTCAGTATCTGGCATCCACCTTCGTACATGCTTCCAACTATAGTAATATGAAAGCCTTTTATGTCATATTTGTATGAGTATTTTGGATATTTTGCATTCATGTTCTACTCGACAATACAGCGAAAGAGAAGTTCTAATAGTGTTTAGATCTGCGATAACATTATCTGGCAACTAAATAAAGCTTTTTAGCGATATCGAATGGTTGAACAGAGAAGTTTAATACGTGGCAGCAGGGCAGGTGGCCATGTACTATATTCCCAGCATTTTAATCACCTTGCAAGCTAGTATGCAATGTGTCAGATACGATCCCTTTGGCTGTGTAGAAAGTCAAAGGGGAAGAGGGAATCTGAAAACCATTTCTGATATAATTTACATGCAAATAAGAGCCAACTAGATTCATGTTGCCATGCAACTCCTAATTAAAGATTTTTTTCCGAACTGATGAAAAGCAAAGCACAATTTCTGACGAAATGTCATCACTCTCTGCACTCTTTGAACTCGTTGTCACAAATGCTAGCCAGTTCGAGATATTTACTGAACTGTCTCAATAAAACAAATATTAATCATTATCTTGTCAATTTCATATATGGCACAATACATCCCTCTGCATTTGCAGGCAAATAAGTAACTTCATTTTATATCAGCACTGTAATGAAAAAGTAATATTAAAGGAATGACTCTAAATATGGGTTATATGCTTTACAAATCTTCAGGAATTTACCTATAATAATATTAATCACTTTTAGACTAAGGTTGTATTTAGAAGTATTCTTACTTTATATATATTTTACAACAATAACGAAGACAAAAAGAGAAGGGGAGCGCGGAGGGAGGAAAATTTACGGGATAATCTCGGATATCACTCATCCGATTCATTCATTGCCCTTTCTGATGTTTGTAAGTTAATTCTCACAAAAGTATTAAAATTGGGACGCGGAATTTCGTCATAACGAAATAGACTCCCGTTACTTTGAATAACTATACCCGGAATATTTGCCGGAACATCTTTGATCCTTCTTTATGAATATGGCGAATCTTATTAGCATTCTCTCTGACTCGAATGTCAGCCTATTGTCATGTTTACTTCACCTTAATTTTTCCCGCCTCGGTAGCGTAGATGGTAGCATGTCTGCCTCACGTTCAAGAGGTCTCGAGTTCGAATCCATCAGGGTGAGCTACTTGGATAGGTGTTTTTCGGGGTTTTCTCTTATCCTAAAGGACGAATGTCGGGTAACTGTAAGCTCCATGGACCCCGGACACGTTTGAGCACCATTTCACCCAAATTCTTTCACCGTCCGATATGACTTAACATTGGAGGACGCTCATAAAAAAAACTTAATTTTTATGATTTATTTCAACGTTGGTAACAGGAGCTATTTTCCTTGCGATCCATATTAAAAGTTTGTCACTTGATCTTAAAGTCTGAAAAAATTGATCAGTGCTCTGCAAAATTCAAAAGCTTCTGCTTCATCTTCAAGTCAATATACCAAACTTTTGCATGTACCACGTAGAGGAAAGCTTCGTAAACTTTAAAATGTAAGATGTAAGTTGAAGCCTTCTAATATCTAGAAAAGAAAACAAGCTATATTTTCACCCCCACATTATAAATATTGGTTTCGATCTATGTTGACAATTATGGGTATTCTTACATATGCAAACTGAAATACATACAAATATAAAAATTTGTAAGCTAAAACTTTACTTATCTTATAAGAAATGATTATACTTTTAATACAAATTGTCTGGGATCGCGATTTCATGTAAAACTTTTACACATCCTCAGCCGGAAAAAACAAAACTGTCGCCATCGTTACGAATGCGAGATGTTAATTGTTCTTGTTAGTACTGCCAAAATCTGAAATTAAACAACCTTTAAAACAAAATGGACTGCCGGTATTTCAAATTTCAGTACGCGATGTTTGTTTTATAAAATAATTATATTTTCCCAAACCTTTAAATGTATTGGAACATTTAATTCTCTTAATAGTTTAGCTTCTGGATTATTTCATGGTTAAATGGCCAAAAATGATCTGCTACGGCCGATTTATCAGTCTGTTGGTACTTAATGTTACAAAAATTTTCCTTCGTTCTGGTTTGTAAATTACGTTTTGTATTTCAGATATAAACTTTATCACAATCGAAACAATTTAACTGATAAATACCAGATTTTTATTATTAGAGAAATACAATAAATTTGTAATAGTTTACTTATTTTGAGGAACTAAAATTATACCAAAATCTTTAAACATTTTTTGAAAATGTTTATTAACCCTAGGATGGTAAATACATTTTTAAATTATAATAGGTTAAGAGCTTCATATTTTACGTATTTTATGCAAGCTGAAAGCTTATAGCTATGCATTTCCAGACTTGTTCACAGTTAAAAGCTGGAAGAGTTTTGAGCGAGAGTTTAAAACCGTTAAGCTCTCTTTGCAATGAAGATTACTTAGCTATGTAATTATATACTAAAATACTCAAAATGTCTGTCTTACTGTTTGTGCATTCTCAATCCGTAGCTGCACTTTGTGTCTGTTCCACTACATATCTCAAATTTCTATCCAGTAATGAATTATTTTCTATTCTTATAACTGAAGACTTTTATGCATTTATTCTACGTTTACTTGTACTTCTTGGAGGAAGAATAGGAGGTATTTGAACTCCCCGAAAAATTTACTCGAATTTCCAACCGAAGTTAGTATTAAGGCTTCTGACTACTGAATTCAATCTAAGTACTCCTAAAATAATGACACCATCTTGCACATATATATAACTGCATGGTGAATAGCATTTCAGCTGTCGATATTATGAGTATTCACAGCAAATTCTGCACCGAGAGTACTCGTTATAAAAAGGTTTCCCGTTTTGCGCTTTACATCCTGAATGTATTCATATTCACACGGATGGTCCTAGTATTAATGGGTGTTCTATAGTGCTTACTAACCATGCCGTGCTCTATACAGTATCTGAATATCTTACTATATTTTCATGTACTATTTGCCATTCAATACGCTCTTCGGTATATTTTGAACTGCCAAGCCCACTCCGCTTTCATTACCTTCAATGATTGAACGAGTGGTCTTCGTGTATTTGGACGACCATTCATTAACTGCTTAGTTCAACAGATGAATAAGATATATCACCAAGCTGTTACCAATGGGCTACAAGTTACATTAATCTGCATCCTGTCTCATGGTGGCACAGCTGGCAATGAGATCAGCGATGCAGCAGCAAAGGGAGCCACAGACAACCACAAGCTAAAACAATACAGATCCCGCAGGAGTATATCAAAAGGATCATTCTACAGAGGTGGAAACATAACTGGAGCTTTTCCTCCAACAGCAAGTTGCATGTTTTGTATTCTATATTCAACTCCCAACTCCAGCTTTCTGACCAATCGCCTTCGACGTCCTGATCAAGTATTTATTGCCAGGCTTCATTACCCGCTTTAACACATTCTCATCTTTTAAAACGTGATCTTCCACATACACGTGACCACCGTCAAGGTTCTCTAAAGGTCTGACGTTGAATAATAGGTTGCCCTAGGTACAGTAAACAAATGAATAATAACTAATTACCGAAAAAAATTCTCAGAAGCACATAAGCGAACAAAATGCGTATGCAATTCATAAAATAAATTTAGTTAAACAATGGTTTGTAATTTTATCAATACTAATATATTATACTTGTTACGCAAACCAGATATTATAGTCGTGATATGCCCTCAAGGTTAAAATGACGTTTATGATTAAATAAAATAAATTAATAAAGAAAGATCCACACGCGCGCATGTTTTAAAATATCTGTCAGTCTGTGTGTTTGTCAATGAACAGTATAACTCAAACTAACGTTTGATTAAATGTCATTCTTTAATATTTACACAATTTCAGTGCCATACAAGAATGCGACACGATGCTTATATTTGATCATCTGAAAAACGGTTCTAAAGACGTTGATTAGCTAAAGTACTACAACTTTAACATATATTCTGCATAACAAAAATATCCATGGCCACGAAATGACTGGTTAGACCACTTGGCTCTCACCTAGGCGGCCTGGGTTTGATCCCATGTGACCACAAAGTGGGATTTGTGGTAGACAACATGGCGCTGGGGTGGTTTTCCTCCGGGTCCTCCAGCCGCGCCGTTGCTCAGTGGTTAGAACGTTTGGCTCTCACCAAGGCGGCCCGGGTTCGATCCCAGGCGACCGCAAAGTGAGATTTGTGGTGGACAACACAGCGCTGGGGTGGGTTTTCTCCGGGAACTCCGGTTTCCCCCGCCATCTCATTCCACCGGTGCTCCATCTTCATCTCATGTATCACCAGTGTCATCGCCTGCGGTGCCGTATGTAGTAAAAGCGGGCGTTAAACACTACACATTTCCGGGTTCTCCGGTTTCACCCAACATCATTCCAACAATTGCTCCATCATTCATTTATCCCAGGCATTGGGCCGATTCCCCAACCCTGATCTCATCTATCGGGTCAATATGCTTTGGCTCCCTCGCTCTGAGGGAACCCAGGCGACTCCTATCACCAGCATTGGTAGGCAGGGAGACAAAATATATCCATTTTTAATTTCCTGGAAACGACTTAAGTCTACTTTATTCTGAACTAACTTTTATCTGCTAAACATAAGAAATGGGCGAAATCTTAATACACAAAACATGTAGATCCCGTAGACACAATTTACATCACACATCTCTATTTTTAAGATCGTCTACACCCTTAGTCCACAATTGTCACATACTTTGGCATGATTTTCTTTCGTGCTCGTAGAACGGGCACATAATATTTCGAAACCATTGTACACTGATCCGTTTTCTGACTGTCACTTTAGACTTCGTAAAATGCAAGTATAGTAAAGCTATTCCATGCACATCTTTTACAGTACACTCTTAATTAACCAGCTATATGATTAATGTCCACAGTTAAATACTCAACTATAAATATCCTTAGAATATAGATAGTCAACATGAAAAATTCAATGCCACGGCCGGGATTTGAAGCACGGGTCTCCTGCTTTCCGTCCAGTTGCTCTTAATCTTTGTGCTACCATGGCCAACGTGCCGTCGTGGCATTAAATTCTCCAGTTGACTCGTATATTTCCCAGGTAGACCACTAGGAGCTCTCGCATCCGAGATACACCGTTTGTGGCGACTTACCATCGTGAGCACCTGAGTCCCAGGCTTCATCATTTAACTCTTATTATTTTAGTTAATTGATGCGAGAGCCCATAGTGGTCTACATAACACATACACATAACACATTTTATTGTATATTCTAAACATAACACAAAATTATTCTCATTGTCTTAAAATAGCCTCTTTAGCTTAGAAAAATTCTAAATTATATTTGTATCTATTATTCATAATAGGTAAATAAATTTTCGCACATCCCATTAACCAATACAACGACGTACGTTATGAAAAACTATTGAAGAACATAAAAGACTAATAACTTCATTAAATCATATATAATACAGTAAAACCAATTAACGATGAAAGCGTGCAAGTTGACAAAGGAACGTAGATTGTCGCCAATACTATTCGATCTGTATTTGAAAAAAAAATAAGTCTAGAAAATACAAACCCAAAGGAATAATTTTGAACAATATTAATATAGACACCATAATATTTATAGAGGACCAGATACTGGTACTGTCAACGAAATAGAATTACAAGGAGTGTTCCGAAATTTAAATGAAGTAGGGAAAAATATATAATGAAAGTTTTCGAAATAAAAGTATGGCAATGATAGGAAGAGCAAAAAATAAATAAAAATTGTTATCGAGGAAGAAATTATCGATCAAGTATCAACTTCCAAATATTAGGCTCCTAAATATCAATTTGGAATACAAAGGCATAAATGCATGCATAAAAAATATATTTTGGCAGAAGTATTTGAGAGAGGTGAAACAGACTGAGCAACATTGTGTCAAAATTAGCATTAATTAATTCTGCGACACATGGTTCTAGGATCTAGACAAAAATCTAGATTAAAAGCAGCCCAAATGAGATTCTTGCGACCACTATTGGGAGTAACAAGATTAGAGTGAATGAGAAATACAAGAGCAAAACTATGGAAGAAAATATGATTCATGAAATTCAACGATATCAAAAAGTGGAAAGATCATGTTTTAAGGATATCTCCTTCGAGATACCCGCGATAAGCTTTCCTTTATAAACCATCCTATCGGCATTGGATGGCAAGGAAGAAGATGGAGTGACCAATTTACTTAGCCTAAGAATAGGTCTGCAAGGCCTAAACCTTGTCAGGAAGAAGATTAACGATTTGTAAATGTATCTAAGCATGTATGCGCCTATTTGTATGTACGTACTGTATTGTAAATATGTTTAATGCATTTTAAATAATCTGTTTGCTGCTAGCGAGTATTAAATTATTAACTGGAGTGTTTCTGATACAAGATAGTTATGAGTTAGACATATTCGCACAACGCATTTTGATGGTCTCTCTCTCTCTCTCTCTCTCTCTCTCTCTCTCTCTCTCTCTCTCTCTCTCTCTCTCTCTCTCTCTCTCTCTCTCTCTCTCTCTCTCTCTCTCTCTCTCTCTCTGTGTGTGTGTGCGTGTGTGCCAGTAACAATATTTTCCAAATCAAAAATTACTCAAAACTCTTAGTGCACCTGCAGTTGAAACGTTGTAATGAATACCTCCACAACCTTAGAAATTTAGGAGGCCTTTGAACAAAACTGCATCTACCGTCTACGATGCTAGAAAACAAGGGAATCTGTTGATGTATACGTGACTGGGTGGAGTTTATGAGACAGCACACTGCATACACGTATTTTACATAATATACCACATATACTTACACATTAAGTGCATTATGTTTTTAAAATATTAGCTAAAAAAAGATTTAAATATTTAAACACATAATAGCAGTAATAAGAGTAATAAGATTTTGAGTTAAACTCCCAACATGTTGAAAATGTGATAGCTTAGGTTCAAGAAGGTTTGTGAAAAGCTAGTTACGTGAAAAAGGCACATTAGTAACACTTATGGCTTCAGATATAACACAACTTATAACTTTACGTCAGAGATAGGAGAACCGGATCGCGAGTTATGTAGACAACGGGTGCCACCCTCTCCGTTTGGGGCTGGTTCACACTGAGTGGTGTAGCACGTGTTGCGGATTTATGACTTGCGGGAGAAGATTTTCACCACCCCTGGTTTAGCTAATTCACTGGTACGTTATAATCGGACTGACGCAGTATCCTTGCCTTATACTTTTAACAGTCCATAGCTAATCTACATAGAAGCATTAGAACCTACACGACATGGTTAGAGAGTAAGAATCATACAAGCTGTGTGTTTGATTCCCGCACTTAGCTGTTGTGTAAAATTCACCGGAGTGGAAGTAAAAGGCGGGAGTTCTAGTACCTTCCCAAACAAAGTAGTTAGATACCCATTTGTACACTCCGTTGAATTTCACTTAGTCCGGTGGGTAATAACTGTAACTCCACGTCCAACTCGATTGACTCTGTAAGCTAGCCTCTTCTGTCCCAATTCCAGTTAGTTCTGAATAACTTTAGGGAACGATACCTGGGGCTCTGAATGCACCGTTGCCTTCTGTTCATTACAAGCTGCTATCCACCTCTCCAAACGTGACAAGTTTCTTTCTCTATTGACAATATGTAGTCCAGGTTTATGAATGTTCAAATCAGAATCAAATAAAATCAAATAAATTCCTTCCAATTTTAGAATAAAGCAATTTGATAAAGAAATAGTACTAAAATTAACAAGAACTAGATATTTTCCGCCTCTGTATAGTAGGTGATAGGTGTTTGTCTCATATCAAAGAAGTCTTGAGTTCGAATATTGATGAGGGCGAACTTTCTTTTTAACATTCTTTCTGGGGTTTTCCTTTATCCTGAAAGATGAATATTGGATAACTCTAAGGTCTATGGAGCCTGGGATCATTTCATTTATGGTGCGATATACAACGTTGGAAAATGTTAATCAAAATCATAAATCAAGCACATAGAAATTCATGTATTGGATGCCAACAAGGGACAAGTAAACGAGCAGCTTCAACTGTCTACTGGTTATAATTATACAAGTGTCAGAAGCTCCAAGGAAGGTGGCTGTAGTTGCCTGTATTTAATACAGTACCAATGCTCTATATGCTCTAATACAACAAATATTGGATCAATGAAGAGGTCCAATCCTATAACACTTCCCTGTTGCATAGTTTGCCAAGGACAATATTTTGAGTGAGTTCAGTTCTTAGTACAATATTATGTGGATATTTAAGACTACGAAACTATTAATGTAGGCAGACAGGCACCTAACTATCGGAAGAAAAGTTATTATTTTTAAAAATAATTTTATTTTGTAAATTGTTTTAAGCGAAGTGATTTCTTGTAATCACAACAATAACATACATTAGTGGATCAAAATGGTACAGTATTTGTTAATTATAAAGATTTTCTTCTTTAACTTCCCTTGTTGTATCACTAACGTGATGTTAGAAGATTCTTGTTTCTCTATCCCTTTTTAAGGTCGGACTTGAGGAACCGAAGTTTTTGATCCGATGGAGAACCAGGATAGGTGATCAGCCCAGTGCTGGTGTGAAGGTGAAGGAAGCGGATGATGTATATGAGGGCGAGATGAATGATAGTAAAGATGACGATGGAGCAATTGGTGGAATGCTAACGGAGGAAATCGGAGGACCCAGAGAAAACCGTCCCAGCGCCATATTCTGCACCACAAATCACACTTGGGGCCTGGGATCGAACCTTGGTGAGAGCCAGGCAGTCTAAATACTCAGACATGGCACGGCCTTTAATTTATAATCACATAATGCATGAGCTACCAGGTGTTAATATACACTATGTATCATCTACGGAGATGATATCGAATTGAGAGAAGGTGATTTCCAGCAACTTGGAACAACGTGTCATATATCTAATGACACCATATAAGTTGTAACCAGTTTCTTTGATAATCGAATAATCTCAAAATGTCTGCCCCCCCCCAGATCCCCTGACCTAACCTCACCGGATTTTTTTTTTTTCTCGTGAGGGTATCTAAATATAGAGTGTACAAGAATAGGCCACGGACAATTCATTGATTTCAGTAGTCACCACCTCAAGGGACAGTGACTACTGAAATCCGGAAACTTAAACCTAATAAGTCCCCTGGACATCATGGCCTTAGCACTCTTATGTTCCAGTACCTTCACAAGACGACCGTGTTCCACTTGACGCGGATCTTCAATGCTTGACTCCACCTCCACCATTTTCCAGCTCACTGGGAGCTGAGAGTGGTGTGCATCCTGAAACCCGGTCTTTCCTTCTAGCTACTCATCCATAAGTATTCTCCCAACCGTCTCACAACTGTTTGAGCGGTCGCTCCTATCGTGCAAAGGCAGCGCCCAACCGATCACCAGTTTGGTTTTCGTCATGGACACTCCACAACCCTGCAGCTGCTGTGACTGGCCGAGAGGACGGCCCTGGGATTCCTGGAAAACCTCAAGACAGTCGCGGTACTGCTAGACGTAGAAAAAGCCTTTGCCACCACCTGGCACCAAGGCCTACTGTACAAGCTCAGGGAGGCTCCCTATCTCGGTCAGATTAACAGTTTCCTCAGAGACCGCACTTTCAGGGTGAGAGTGGAAGGACGGCTGTCATCAATCAGACCCATAGCTGCAGGAGTACCGGAAGGCAGTGTTCTGTCCCCGCTACTCTTTGCGGCCGACATGTATAATTTCCCTCTGGGATCACAGACTATTACGTGCCAATATGCCGACGTCGTCCTCATAATGGCACGTAACAGCAACCTAGGATATTACTGTCCTCCGATGCACCTCCAGCTCCGAGCTATCGGCCGTTGGAATGAGAAGTTATTATTTTTATCATTATTATTTTTATCATTATTATTTTTATCATTATTATTTTTATCATTATTATTTTTATCATTATTATTTTTATCATTATTATTTTTATCATTATTATTTTTATCATTATTATTTTTATCATTATTATTTTTATCATTATTATTTTTATCATTATTATTTTTATCATTATTATTTTTATCATTATTATTTTTATCATTATTATTTTTATCATTATTATTTTTATCATTATTATTTTTATCATTATTATTTTTATCATTATTATTTTTATCATTATTATTTTTATCATTATTATTTTTATCATTATTATTTTTATCATTATTATTTTTATCATTATTATTTTTATCATTATTATTTTTATCATTATTATTTTTATCATTATTATTTTTATCATTATTATTTTTATCATTATTATTTTTATCATTATTATTTTTATCATTATTATTTTTATCATTATTATTTTTATCATTATTATTTTTATCATTATTATTTTTATCATTATTATTTTTATCATTATTATTTTTATCATTATTATTTTTATCATTATTATTTTTATCATTATTATTTTTATCATTATTATTTTTATCATTATTATTTTTATCATTATTATTTTTATCATTATTATTTTTATCATTATTATCTTTATCATTATTATCTTTATCATTATTATCTTTATCATTATTATCTTTATCATTATTATCTTTATCATTATTATCATTTTTATTATCATTTTTATTATCATTTTTATTATCATTTTTATTATCATTTTTATTATCATTTTTATTATCATTTTTATTATCATTTTTATTATCATTTTTATTATCATTATTATTATCATTATTATTATCATTATTATTATCATTATTATTATCATTATTATTATCATTATTATTATCATTATTATTATCATTATTATTATCATTATTATTATCATTATTATTATCATTATTATTATCATTATTATTATCATTATTATTATCATTATTATTATCATTATTATTATCATTATTATTATCATTATTATTATCATTTTTATCATTATTATTATTATTATTATTATTATTATTATTATTATTATTATTATTATTATTATTATTATTATTATTATTATTATTATTATTATTATTATTATTATTATTATTATTATTATTATTATTATTAATTATTATTATTATTATTATTATTATTATTATTATTATTATTATTATTATTATTATTATTATTATTATTATTATTATTGTTATTATTATTATTATTATTATTATTATTATTATTATTATTATTATTATTATTATTATTATTATTATTATGCTCCTGACTAAGGTCCGAGCAAGACGACCAGATTGGTCGCTGAGGTTGAGACAGATGCACATCCCCTGGGTTCCCTCTGCCAAATACCTTGGTGTCTTCCTCGATAGCGTCCTCACCTACTCCCCTAACGTCCGGATCAAAGCCGAACAAGGGCATGCAGCACTTAGGCAGTTGTACTCCATCTTTAAATCCACAATGCCAACACACCTTAAACTACGCATGTATCGGGCGATTATCCCGCCCCTGATTCTGTGCGACTGCGAAGTATGGGGATCAGCGGGTTCCTCCACTATTCGCAGGCTGCGGCGCGTCCAGAATAGGACGCTGCGAATTGTCTACGATACTGGGCGTAGATTCCCGTCCCATATTCTCCACAGCTACTCCGGAGTTTCATATATTGTAGACGTGGTGCGGGAGAGATCCCGTACCACCTACAATAACCTAGACTCCCACCCCAATAACCTGGTGAATATCATAGGCCGGTATGCCCATATGGTTCCTCGCCGCAGACCAAGTCACCGGCTGCCCAAGGACGCTTTGGGAAACTAAACTGAGTAGCGCCACTTTCCCCTGACTTTTTACCCCCAAGCCCATAAAACCCATACCTCAACATAGTTCCTTTCCCTTTAGGCTGTCTAGCGGGCTGTGGTCAGATGCCTCTCAGGTAGCGGGAAGAGCGCAGCCAGCACTGGGCGCAAACAAACCTCCGGGGCAATTGCGCCCACACATAGCTAGATATACCACTGTCCAAGACAACCGCCTGCGACACAAGATAATTCTTTTATACTACCCAGATAAAGCCGCACTAAGCGGCTAGGTTGTGAGCAGCAAACACCCCGCCCAGGTAAACCTGGGCGACACGCATCTTCTGCTGGTCTGCCGAAATAAGTAACAGTGGCGAGAATACTCTGCGTAAAACGTCAGAGATTATGGTGAGACTAGTGCAAACATGTATAGATGCTAGTGGAGGACACCTCCAAAAGTTTCTCTGAGATGTAAATATTGCAATGTATAAACACAGAAAAAGGCTTATTAGTATAAATAAAGAAATGTTTCGGTCACCCCTACCCTTGCTTGTTTTATTTTGCTCTCTCTATATATACATTAGATAAAATATCTACAGATACTTTCAACCCTTTCGTGAATGCTTTGGTAAAGCAGAATTTGATTGCGTTCCCATCTTAAAAAATGATTGAGAATATAACTATTTCTGCTTCCGATGACAGGTCTGTCACACTGAAATTATAGCACACTGAAGAAACCATTTAGGATTAATTGGATGACAAAGTACCATAGGATAGTACGTATTACATCTATAAAATAATATATACGCTGCTTCACTCCCACAACAGTTTCCCTTACATGCTACATCAAATATTTCGCAAAAAGATAGTTCCTGAACGAAGTATTAATTTTAAACAAGGACAATAGACTTTATGCAAATAAAAACAGAATATATTAATTAGATATAACTATTTGAGTAAATATCACTAACTTGCCCTACTCAAAAGTGAATTACAGAATTTTAGGAAAATTCTTAAGATTTAAATAGACAAATATTTTTAAAAACGTAACTTAAAGGCAAATATGTAAACCAAAATATTCCAATCAGGATTACTTTGGCAGCTATTGCATTTGCTGTTAATTGAGTGCAATTAACATTCTTAGCTTTAAGATAAAGCTGTTTAAAATTTCATTATGCACCAACATGGCAGACATAACGTTATGGCAAACATATATAAAAATGAAGTTAATATTGCATAGAAACAACAACTCCAGCTAACACAAGCCAGACAAAACATTTGAAGCTCTGAAACTTGAATTTGCACAGCTCCAGAATGTGAAATATTTCTGACCTCATCATTAGATAAATGTTTTCAACACCTCTTTGTTTTCAGACAAAATGCAATTTCACGTATTTTTCTAATTTCCTTACACCGGTTGTTTTCCATTTCCCTTCCATAATAAATGTTCGCTTTTCTTGAGATAGAAAACGTTCCACTTTACAGCCCGCATGATAAGATTGGAACAATTCCATCAAGTATCTCGGCGTCCAACTTGACAGAGCCCTAACTTTTCGCGGAAACATCAGTGACCTCTCGGCACGGGTACAGGGTGCTATTGCCTCTCCGTACCCAATGCTGGGTTCAGCCAGTCTGACTAAAGTTACACCTCTTTCGAGCGCTGTTAATCCCACTCATGTTGTACGCTTGTGAGATCTGGGGCATGGCTGCAGATAGCTGGCTCGCATACCTTCAGCATGCACGGAATAGAGGACTCCGATTCATTTATTCTGTAGGTCGTTCTTTCCCCGTGAGGTTGCTTCACGAAGCTTCTCTTCTCCCATACGTGGAGGACGAAATTAGGCGTCGGGCTACAAAATTTTACGCTCAACTTCCAACACACAGAAGTGCCCTGGTTCAGTCTCTAGGAGATAACGACGATACGAGACGCCGCTTCAGGCTTTTCCGGGTACCCCGTATGGCATGCGGGCACCCGAGGTAACAAAGGAGTTAATCCAAACAGCAGCATAAGCTGAACTCCGTAATCCTCAAATGAGCTGTTTGGCTACAAAATTTGCCCCATTATTAATCCAATGAACACCAGGGTGTAAGGGGTAAAAATGGTTTTGCATCCTGGACAAAATCAGAGCAGCATGAAAAAGTTACCTTTTAAAAGTTCCTCAACAAAATAATCCCATCCTATCCTGCATCCCCAAAATTTCAACCTGCGGTTAAACCCAAAACGTGGGTGGGTACGCAGCAGAGAGCTTCTGGCTGTTAACCTGTCAGTACCTGCGACACGATGCTATAGAAGACGATGTCACTTACTACGAAGTTTGCAACGCCAGCTTGATAGCACTTCTTTAGCCGTATTGCTCCCTCAAGATAATCGGTTAAAGCTTCTAATTAATGACTTAAATATAATAAAATCCACTATCAATTTGTTGCTCAGGCGCCAACGTACATACAGGCGACTTTGGCACCAGTATAATCACTCCTCAACGTTATTCTTTCATATCTCAGAATCACTGGTTTAAATTAAAGCATTTAGGACAAAATCTCCTCTTTATGATGGCAGGCTTCAAGCAACACCTTCTCATGCAATTTATGTTAACACAATTGCCTTAATTGAAGAATAAACAAACGATTTTAAAAACCAGAGAAAACATTCCTTGTTTTCTGTTGCCTAGAGAAAGATACAGTGTAAACAAAGGGAGGAGAAACAACTCTGAACAAATAAAGGGCGCGGTTAGAAGACAATAACCTGTTTCTTCTTTTTTCACCCTTGTTTCTCTCCTCGGAAGTGCTTCTAGTCTCGTAACAAAGGAAATACAGTTAGAAACAGTGGTTGTTTTCTTTACTTTTCTTTGAATGCAGGAATTTCTGAGACAATCGCGTAGCTCTATAGCATACCGTTTGCTTCTAGTGCGATGTCACAAAGACATACAGAGCACAAGCGATATAAGTACGTCTACAATTTAATTGGCAATGCTTCAGGTGCACTACTGAACGTAAAATTACATTAATAGAATTTTTCTCTAAGCAAAATATACGCCCTAAAACTATTTTGCGTGACACATTGCTTATCGCTGCTCGTAATATATGTATAAAAAGTGCCTTATGTCTGGAGCCCTTAATATAAGCTGTTAAATGTGTTCTCTCCAAGCCAAAATCATATATAAGTTTTACAATTCAGCTTCCACAAAATCGAAACATTTGTAGTACATAATATCTGACAATTCCGGATGTAACCATAACCTCAATCACACTATTTGTCAGTGGAAAGGATTACAGATTTTAATAGATAACTTTCGTTAAAGTGAAACTACACAAGAAGTAGGCCAAACACCAAAAGGGTTTTATATAGTTTTTTTCTGATCCTCTACTTCACTTTTATATACTTTAAAATAACTTAACAGGTAATACTCCCGTTTTCACATATCACTAAAAAACTACATAAACGGAAAATAGGAGCTAAAAAACTAAAAAAAAAAAAGATTGTGTGTGCTGCCTATAGCTGTAAAAGTAGACTATCAATAAATAAGAGAATGTGGTCAAATAGTTACAACGAAAGAAGTATAATCATGACCCCTGATCTCACTATATACCCAGACAAACCATGGCATGTGCTAATAATATAAATACTATAATAAAAACAAAAAATAAATGCACATATGAATTTCACCTGTATTTTTCTTTCATTTGTTTATCGGATTTATTTCAATTTTCCTTTTCATTTATTTTTTCTTTGCGGCATAGATTCTTTATAACAAAATGGAAAAGACAGCCTCTTCTTCAATTGATTCACTCATGGGAAAGTCGAACACAAGCCCTCTAATCTCTTGCAGTAGCAGCAGTCACTACACCCCTCAACAGTCGTTATAAATTCACTCGTACGACTGCCCTTGATGACGTGTCAGAAAACAGGAAACTCCTTTCAAGACAGTCATTAATTTTCCTCCCTTAATTAGCTGCCTAAGGTCTTTATTTCAAAGTGTATGTCTCTTTCTCACCTCCCACAATTTATTTATAGTTTGAAAATATTTCTTGTATTGATATATCCTATTTTCAAACGTGCCATAAATGCTCTGTCTATTGCGTAGCATTTGGGACACTCATCTTAAGTAAAATCACTATAGAACAGTTGATCCGATAGTAAAGATTGGGAAAAGTTCTTGAAAGAATTTCGAGTAACCAGAGGTTTAAGATAGAGATGTGCAATATCACTAACATTGTTTAAAGTCTTTCTGGATAAAGTCTTGATAAAATGGAATAAAGCCTGACAAAAATGGGAATAGAAGTGAATGATGTGACTATTTGCAGTCTATTATTCGCTGATGATCAAGAGGTGATAGAGCAGGATATGCAAGAATGAAAGATACGACTCGTAAGCTTGTTGACGTATATGAGGAAGGTGGGACTGACAAATTTGGATAAAAAAGAAAACGTGGTAGTTGACGATGAAAGGAAAAAACTTGAAAGTTTCAAATAAATGATAAAACAATAAAAAGAGGTGAATACCTTGGATCAATTACTGACTAATCTGGCACAAGTGAAACCAATATAAATAATAGAATAAGCTATGCTAGGAAGACAATTAACTGATTGTGTGATTTCCCATGGAGTAGTGATATAACTAGAAGAACAAAATTTAGTGTAACAAAAACTATAGTGGAGAGAATTTTAACATATTGAAGTGAAATTCGGATGGTGAGTGCATAACTGAGGAGGAGACTGTGTGCTACAGAAATGGATACTGAAGAATATGTTGTGGATAGAAAAGAAGCAAAGGCTTTAAATAGCATTGGCATTTCCAAATAATGACTGAGGAAAGGCTACCAAAGAAGATTGTTAGTTGGTCGGCACCTGGTCGAAATAAACATGGCAGAGCTCGACTCACATGGAAGGATGCAATTAATAGAGCCATGGAGACCAAACGATTAGCAGAGGGACATGGAAGAACAAAAGTATGGAGAACTGGTACAGAACAACAAGACCAACTGCTAAAAATTGGAAGCCTGTGAATAAGTAAGAAAGTGAGTGAGTGAGTGAGTGAGTGAGTGAGTGAGTGAGTGAGTGAGTGAGTGAGTGAGTGAGTGAGTGAGTGAGTAAATTAAGTCCTCTGATAATGAACGGATTGTACTGTAAGAGACTATTATATAAAAGTGTTAAGGTTAAAAGTTAGGCAGGCAGTAATTATTCCATTGAACGGAATCTTCTGATTTAAACGGGCTTGCTCAAAGGGGAAAACACTTTACTGATGTATCTTATTGTCATGGGCGCCCATTGGTTTTCCACCTATGAACTAGCCCGTTTTCCTCTGCTTTCTTGTTAATAAGTGTTCTAGGGGATCTTATTATATATAACCTCCCGGCCCAAATGACCTACGGGCCCTAAAACACCACACACTCACTCACTATATAACCTCCCCACTGTGTTCCATAGCTGCTTCTTTTTCTAATTGATCTGATATTTCATTTTTGTGCTGCCCGGCGTGTGACTATTCATTTTTTGTGGATTGTACAGCCCTTGTTCTCCAAATGGTCTATCTTAGCCTTAATTTCTTCTATCCTTTATCTTCGTATTTGACTGTTCTTGACAAGGTGTACTGCAATCTGTCAATGTTCACTACACGTTATTCCATTTGATGGAAGCCTGTATTCATGAGTGCTTCCAGAGCTTTGTTGGATTGTATAAAGTGGCTGAGTATGCTATAACTGTTTGAAATAAATAAAACTATGACATCACTTTCTTCTGTCTTTGGATTTCACATGTTAAGTAGAATATAGTTTACTGTTCAGTACTGAACAATTAATGACAATAAATTCAATAATAACTAACAGTAGAAATAAATATAAAGCAACAACAATAATAACAATAACAATAAATAGTTAGCAGTAACATAAGTTCTGAAATATTCTTGCTTAAAATTGTTATAAGCTTTGCAAAACTTTGAAAACAAATCAACAAATAACACACGTACATACTATGTACAGAATATGTAAGATATACATGTTTATTATTATTCTACACTAACATCCTTATTCATTTCATTACATTCGCAATTCTTGTTCAGCTTCAGTTGTTATTAAATAAATTACATTTTCATAATTCTGAAACCTATGTTTGCACGTTACTCGCACAGTCACATTAAATTAACGTTCAATATGAACCACGTTAGTGCTGATAAAAAGATCTGCAGAGAAATAACATACTTGAAACCTTATCTTTTTAGAAACATGTGACCCTTTTCATACTGGATTTAATTTTAACAATAGATCATAACAAACATTTTAAACGCCATTTACTTGCTGGCCATTATACTGCAGAAACTAGAGAAAATGAGAGACATACACATGGTAATTCACTGCTCGGTGTACTAATGTTGTGCAGAATAAATTACTTTATATAATCTTCAACTCTCAACTCTTAAAGAACATACGTATATCTACACTAACTCAAGGGTTGTATTTATCTTTAAGAGGAACTAACTCCCTCCCGCCTCCTAAACACACAACGTTGCCCTTACATAAATTTAATCATGTGCATGGAGGAAGAACAGAATGCTTATAAGATTCTCGCCATATCGTTTTAACATACCTAACTGCTATTTAAAGCCGTGTGCACAATACCGCAACGTTGGCAGATGATTTACGATGCCTGTTTGTACCTACATTCACGTACCTCGTTATCTTAAATGAAGATGAATGCATGAAACCGACGCTCCACTGCCCATTTGCTGTTTGGAAACCGTGAAAAATGTTGAGGTCGATTTTTTTTCGGTTTGTTCTTCCCCTGGCGATAAAAAAATCGTTTGTGTGTTGCCTAGAAATCATTGATGTGGCTTACCACTGCTGCAGGGAAGTGTTTGCAAGTGAAAAAGAGAATAACGTTGGAAACAAAACAAATAGCTGTGCTCGACACGGCCCACGAGTGTACTAAGTTCGTAACGTGTCAGAAACTCACTGCATTAGTGTCTTCCACATTGACTATCTTGATTAGTGAACATGACAGTTAGCGCCAACTGAGGTCGTATTTCTCACCAGTAATAGATGCTGTATCCCTCATTGCGGCCAACTATTGAAAAAAAAATGAAAGTTGTGGCAGCATCGGAGCGATAAATCAAATATTTTCCATGGGACATCATACAAACAGCTCGCAGTTTTTACTACTGAAGGATCATTACTTAATAGCATCACTTCAGATTTCTATGGTCTTTAAAAACTTTAAAGTTAAAATATAGCTTTGGGAAACGCTGTTGGGCTGTTAAGGGGAAACTAAATACCAAAAGCTGCCGAACATTACATTTTAGTTTCTGAACTTATCTGTAAAATAATAAGTTTTATTTGTAAACTTGCATAAAACGTTGGGATGCCAATTTGAATAATGGTGGTTAGTAACTTTAAAATTTCATTGGGCACCCATTTAAAATGGTTGCTTGAATTTTATTATTTAGTGTGGCGAAGTCAATTTAGTAAACATGTTTATTGATCCGCATAAGGGATCTATGATGCCTGTGAACATGGACATTAGACCTTAGGCGTTGTCACGAATCACTTCTTATTTATAATTCCACACCACTAGCGAAATAATACACTTTTCTTTTTCATAATTTAATATTTATTCAAAGACACAATAAAGTAACAGAATATACAATTATGCACTTCCTCTCCTCGTCATTTCTTTTCGCCAGGACACAATATTCTGGCGTCTCTAAAATGCCTTCCTTCTTCCGCAACCTTTAGTTACAACCAAATAGTACACTATCCGACAGCTGGTCTTGAACTCTTATTCTGAATCAGTAACTACATTTAATACTTCACTACTCTTATATTTCGCTACACAAGCATTCTAGTCTTTTTCAAATCACATCCATTACTCCAAAATTAATAAACAGCTCTTGCTTGGGTTCATTTTTAAATAATGATTTCAGATATTGTTTTTCTCCTTAAATTTATTTATTATATGTGAAATGTATAATGTTAGTAACCTGGGTTACTAACAGGACCCCCCCCCCCACGATTCTGGTCCAAGGACACAAGACGGGATGGAAGTGGATACGCCACTTACACGCGCCAACACCGAAAGGCGAAGGCTACCGATATGACCTCGGTGGGGCCGCCTGGCGATCTAGTACACCTTCTACTAGCTATGCAGGCTAGTACCCGGGAGTATTGATGGCTTCCCTCAACCGCGTCCGGAGACGTACCCGATCTCCCACGGGCATCGGGAACCACTGCCACCTCGAGACCAACCCAATCCGAACAACTCCACGAGGGAGGTGCTCGAATGTTCGGCCCGAGGTTCCTCTAGTAACGTCAGAGGTACCACGAGTGCTAAGGGTCTGCAGCGGAAGGCTGGAAGTGAAAAAATGTTTCAGAGGCATGTATTTTTATTTAGTATACATGCTTAGTATGTATTTATGTATGTGTGCGTCTGTGTGTTCGTATGCTAAGTATGTTGAGTATGGTAGCTTCTGTGTATTCAAACAATTTTTTTCTGTTTTAGAAATGCGTGGGAATTTGATTTTCTCCATGTTTGCTTAGAACTGCTTTTTATCTGAATGATTTTGTGTTAAAATAGCCCATTCTCTTAGAAAGCATTAAGCATAAGTAAACGAAAGTTTTAAGAAGATGAGAGTAAATCCTAAGTGCTATCATGGACCTTTTTTCCGGAGGGGATTCAGCACTGCGACTAGTCTTTGTTTAGTGGCTCACTCAGAGCTTATCATCCAGCCATGCACCGCCAAGACTCCTGCCGACACTTCTTCCCTAAAAGAGACCACCAGATGAGATGATGTGATAATGGAGATCAAATAGAGGGATAAGAAAATCGGGGGATGTAATTTACATACCCAGCATTCGCCCCAGCAATCCGGAAAAACCTCTAGGTCAGGTAGGTCGGCCACGAGAACCGAACCCGGGCCTTCCGAATGCAGGCTACTGACGAAACCACCTGAGACACCCTGCTCAGTTGTCATGTACCTCATCCTCTGTTAATAACATGTCTATTTATCTAAACCGCTACTGATACACTCTAAAATCTAAATATGCTATGACAGAAACTTCAAGTTATATAAAGAGAACGAAATTTCAATAAATCGCATAGCAACAAACTCTTAAAACATTTACTATTGCTTCAGCTTGTTATATTCCTCTGTTTCGCTTGAACTTGCAAAGAAATAAGCAATAAAATAAATTCTGCAACTTTTATCTCCTTTAATATAAAGTACCTAAAAAATTAGAGTTTGTAATTTGTTTGTAAGTTTAAGAGGAGTATATCAGTGAGCGCAATGCAGATTGTTTAATAATGCAACTCCAAAGCAGATTTAATCATAAAACATAAATTATGTTTATAAATTCTCTAAATGCACATAACCTTAGTAAAGACCTCCACTGCTGAGACAGCATTTCATTGCTCTTTTAGTCTTTCTTGGCATTATTTTCGCTGAACTACAAATCCTTGGAAATATTTTCCAAATAGAACAAAGAGAAAATACTCAACAAGCTCGCCTCACTACCAAATAATTGCCTCCATTAAGCAATCTGAATAACAAAATGTACTTGTTCTAATAAAGCATATATGGCGTTGCACAAAACTGTGAGAATAAGTCATAAAGGAATTTAAATGCGAATATTTTCTGTAAGTCTCTTGCTTCACAATTACATGCTTCAAATGTCTTTGCGCTGAAATGTTCCATTAATACAATCGCACTTTAAAACTTTAAATGAGGTTAAAGCTTGCTCCTTAGAGCAAATATCACTTGAACTTGAAGTTAAAAAACTGCAGTACCTCAACGAACCACAATGGCCAATAACTGTTGACATATATCCAGAAAATCAAGTAATGAAACACATTAAAATGCTCTATGTTCAGGTTAACCTTGATACACGACGGCAGTAAAATGTTAAATAGCACATCCAAAGAAGTACCTTAGGCTCATTCTAGTATTAACACTAGCTTTGGGAAAATTGTCCCATTCGTAAAGCAGAAAACGTGTAAAGTTATATGATGTGATATATATTTTTATTTCACATATTCCAAAATTTTACAATTTAAAAATTTAGGCTGCATTTATTTGTCTTTACCTTGTTGCTACCTTGGCTTACATAACACCCTGGTCTGCTGCTCTGCCAGGTAACTCTTAACCTCCATCTCCTTGTTGCTTAATTAGTCCCATTCTTCCACCCCATCTTCCTTTCTTATATTCCTTACATTTCTGGCCCATTTTTCTTCTACTTTTGTAAGAACTCACCAATACTTCTTACCTTCTTTTCCTCCCTGCCCATTAACAATTTTATAGCTACTATCCTCTTCTCTACTTTCTCCCATTTTTCCTCCCAAACTTTTTTTTTCTCCAAATTGCAACCTCCTCGCATTGTTACATAGTGTTCTATGCTACCTTTCCCCCCACACAATTCACTAATTCCCTTTTCCCTACCTCTTATCTCTCTTAGAAATATTGTTCCTGTTCTAATTCATGCTAACCCTTCTCTCTTTTGCCTATTGCAGTAATCTACATATGCTTCTCGTCCCCAATTTCTCTTTATTTGCTTGTAAAATTGTAATTATTTCATATTTTTAGACTTCCCCATATTTCCTGTCTTTCTATACCTTCTATTATGCATTTTACCAATTTACCCACATCGCTTGTATTCCTTTCCTCTATTCTCCATATATCTCCCATTCCTATTTTCTTCATAAATCCTCCTATCTCCGCCCACCAACTATTTCAGTTCTCTAACAATAACGCTCTTATACTAATACATATATTTTAATACACTCTTTTAATCTAACCTTTATATAAATTAATTTAATGTTTCATATCACCAGAATATACTAATAAGAATTCCGAGTGAGAAATTCAACGTAAGAGAAACCTCGTGTAGCTATGCACGCCTTGCAGAAAAGAACCCCTTTATGGGTATGTGACCCGCATGTCAAAAGGGACACGTGTAGCTATGCAACCTGCATATTAGCTTAATGCCGTGAAACCAGACAACGCTGCTGGAGAAATTCATTAATTCCAAGCATGCGAATATGTAACAGAAAATTATTAAATTCATTGTACTTCACTTAATTCCAGTTAAAGGGATGAATACCAGCGAAATATAAGCATAACGCTAAACATTGTGTATATTCCTTTTTTGTCGAAAAGATATTGTATTCAATATAAAAATTTAAATCAATATTTCACTGGATATACACATTCTGGAACTCCACAAATCCAAAGAAAAGTATTTTTAGAAAACGATTCGCTGTATGTATATAGGTAAACACAAATTTGAAATTTGAGATAAGCATATTCTAATGATTTAGTATGAACATTTTCAACAAGATCTCATGTTAAATTAACCTTCATATGGAAATTTTTCATTTCTTACAAAACTTGCTCTCATTATTTCGATTAACATACAATCGGTAGATCAGAGGAGGGTAATATGGAATACCATTTTTATTGGTATATATTTCTAAAAATAAATTAACTCTTTTACTAGAAATCGCCAAATCGTGAGTATATATTATAACTAATTGTGAAAAACTTGTAAGAAAAACTGCTATTCATCTTGTTGTTATCAAAATGTATTTTGGCAAATATTGCAAATAGAGGTTGATAAGAAATCTTCGGGTATTATGAAATAGGTGGTGTAAAACATTGAAAAATTAATTTTATTTCAGAACACATGAAACATGATTGGTTTAATTTAGATGAAATGTCTATAAACAAAAAGAGATTTTGTTTAATTTCAATGAATTTAATTTTGAAAAGTATATTTTGGATTTAAATTAGGCCATATTTCTATTTATGTAAGTAGCAATTATGGTTTAGCTACTAATATCGTACTCCAAACTCAATTTAACTGTTTTTCTATTCAGTATATTTTGTATGACTATATGGAGCCTTGTACTTTTACGTGGGTCAGTATTAGATACGATATTCCATAATAATTTCATATTCCATGATATCGCATCTTAGAGAATGAACCTATTAAGTAAAGGACGAAACAGTGATAGCTAAAAGCGACTACAATATAACAAACTTCAAATTATTTTAGTGCACTTCATGCTTAACATCCATATTCAAGTGCGTAATAGTGGGTTGAAATGCTGGAAAAATTGCCTGCGTAAACTTTAGAGTATCTCAAAACACACTTTAGTCTATAGGTAGTGAAATAACAACAGAGCATCATGTGAGTATTTCTTGATTACTTCTTGATGGCAGCAGCAGAACCGAAATCTTTGTAGTTCATGTTTCCCGACTATGCCAGAATATCCTCTTCTCAATCATATATTCCATTTGTCGTAAAACATACCTTGAATTTCCTGAAAATACTGTCTGACAGCCTTCTTCAATTGAATAGCTTTTTATATAATGAGTACATCTTGAAAGTGCGACAGTATCCTGCTATCTACATAGGCGTGTACATATCGTTAAAGAGTCAAATTTATGTTACGTTAGGTTTTTGTACAGTTAAACACTTCTAAAATATTTATTTTATTTGTTTAGGTTCTAAAATTCCTATCAAATGGAAAGCTGAGATTCTTTCTCATGGCCAAGCAAAGATCATCCCTTTGCAAAGCTATCACACAGCAGTATGGACCTTCAAGAGTTGAATATCGCTTTACTCTCTATATCTTAAAATGAAATGTATACAAATGAATTAAAGTTTATATGTACAAATAAAGGGTAGACAGAAAAACTTTTTGTAATAATGGATTGAAGAAGAGCGGCAAGAGAATATCACATGGGTGAAGAATATTGATAAAGCTACGACAATGTGTCTAATATATTTAGAGTTTTATTCTGGTTCATCCAAAAATAGGAGAAACTCTCACAAGGTATATTTAAGACATATTATATCGTAACTAATGAAAAGTACGGGTAAATATTTATTTACAATGTTATATTACGTCAGCGAGGACCTGAGGACTACATTGCAGAACCGCCACCATGAGGTGCAGTGCATCAGTAACCGCCTAGCCACGCTGGAAGACAAGATCACCGCATCCGCCTCCGCAGACAACATAGAAGATCTTCACGCAGAAGTCCTCCACATAGCACCACGCAACACAACGCTCAAGGACACAATCAAGACCACGACCGCCGACTATCACCGCGCCATCCGTGATCAACTGACTTCAATGTCCACAGGAACCAACAATTTCTTGCACCCCCTCGACGAGCAACTGAAGCTCATACCATCCTGCGAGAATAACCTGTATCGTGTAGAGGAATACCATAAATTACTTGACGGATCACTAGACCACATCTACACAGAACTTAAATTCTATCTAGGGGAGTTAAGGACGCACCACGCAGAACACCAGCGAACTGGTACCAGAATGCCCTCCACACCGAGGCCTGGCCCTCCACGAAAATTCAAATAAACAGAATAAACATAATGTCCTCTCCTACCACTCACCACAACTCCTCCATAACTGAGTATGGGCCCTTGGCCATGTTCGTTGCGCAGATCTGTCAATTTGCACGACTCCCTTATAGACGGCAGTATGACAATCGCCTTGAATAACGAGGGTGTATTTAAGCGGGACCTCCCTGGGCTGAGATAAAGCCACCCAATGTCCCTTATCACTATTTCCCTCAGACTTCACTTTGTTATTGTAAAAAAAAAACGTTTAACACACTATATATTTTATTATTCTTGTTGTCATTCGTTGCGACATTTCTATTATTCTGGCTAATTGACTATATTATACTTATTTTTGGAGCATTGAAGCAGTACATTCAATTAATGTTGGAAGCAACGAAAATAAAGATGCAGCAAGGGTTATTTCTGTTGAAACTGGACCTAACAACGAGCAAAAACAGGTAGAAAGGTTTGGTCAATAACCTCAAAAGGGGAAGTAATTTATAGTTAACTCGGCAAGCGGGAGACAGTTCAGTGGTCTTCGAGTAGACAATCTTGGAGAGAAAACCAAGGAATACATTTGGTGTTTAGGAAGGCGACGTGTATGCAGATAATAGGAGGCGCGTAAGGTTAAATTAATCATAGCAACGTTGCGTAGGGGAATGCGTGTGTGTGTACGCACACAGATCTTTCATAAAGAAACAAAAATGAAGAGAACAACGCACTAGTTGTGTTATGTACCACTCCTAAGAGTAAAGATCCGGGCAAACCTAATTTAACACACTATCCCTAAAGATATCAAAATTGAAAGCTTACAAAAGAAAGCCACATAAGTTTGCACACACGAAAGTTATATTCGTGACCAAATTTCTGTCATTTCTCAAAAGGAAATTGAGAGTGTAATGGGCAATTTCCTACGCAGACACCATAAATATTGAAAACGAAGGAAGGCGCTTCATCATCTCTTTGCTGCATATACATAAGCAATTTACTTCTAATTTTATATTTTTATTTTCTGGAGTTAAAAATGATCCCGCCATTGATTGTTTACTTCTTACAATACATTGTTTTACTACTGGCGTATCTTCTTTTTTATTGCAATTTTACGTCCTCCAACGTTGAGTAATATCGGACGATGAATGGAATGGGTGAAATGATGCTCAAATGAGCCCAGCGTCCATACAGCTTAGAGCTACCCGACATTCGTCTTTCAGGATAAGGGAAAAGCCCGGTAAAACCTTATCCAGGTAACTCACCATGACCGAAACTCGAACTCGGGACCTCTTGAACGTGAAGCAAACAAGCTACTGGCGTATCAAAGCTAACTAAACTATTTTACTTTGCTTAACCAATTTTGGCTATTCTGCAATATTAATGTATCAGTGAAGGCAATTAGGGAACATTTTGAAACGTAATACATTCATAACAATTAAATGAGGGAGAAGCACTGTTTTGCTAGAAAAAGTGAAATTTGGTTTCAAAAGCTCGTTTCGAGAATTAAAAATAGAGGCCTCAGAACGAACCAGTTTTGCTATAGACGCTATGTCTAACTATTATTGTAACAATTATAACTATAATTGTTTGTCATTTGTTTTCTTGTGACTTCTTAGTTGTGTTATTGCCTCAAATAAACAAAACAAAAGCATGCCTCGTATTTCCATAAAACCTTTATTAGGTATTCGGGTGCTAGGCATTTGTTTCCAAAATAGCTGCACACTCACACTTACGGTTTGGTTTGCATGTACTTCCGTATGATATGTCATTCCATTGACAGATTGCTGTTTGCAAAGCAACCGGCTTTACCTGTTACCGCTGTATTATGAATCAAACGATCTGAACAGTTATAGGACTCGCTGCGCTGCATTGCAATGAGAAGACCGATGTGCCGTTACAGACGGAACATTTGGAAACCTCCAATATAAGCTCAATATTTCATCAAAATTAAAATAGCTTAATCATTTTTAACTCATATCAATCAGAATTTCATAAAATGCTGCCATTCTTGTGTATTTGTTATAGCAAAAGAAATTTTCTGACAGATTTCTTTGTAAAGAAGAGTTATGCAATTTAAGCAAGATTTAATTTTATACTTTATCTATTGCTTACACATATTAAGTGGAAATGTGATGATAAACATACATTTTGAGTTTCCCGATTAAAGAAAAAATATATTTTGCTAAAATATTATGTGTTTATATGTATCTTCCAAAACAGTTTGTAGTTATCTACATATTTTGAAAAATAAAAGTTACTTATTGCTGTATTATGTAATAGAATATCTTTCTTACATTTGCCCGCCTCGGTAGCGTAGATGGTAGCATGTCTGCCTCACGTTTAAGAGGTCCCGAGTTCGAATCTCGGTCAGGGTGAGTTACCTGGATAAGTTTTTTTTTTTCTTTTTTAGCCCGCCTCGGTAGCGTAGATGGTAGCGTGTCTGCCTCACGTTCAAGAGGCCCCGAGATCGAATCTCGGTCAGGGTGAGCTACCTGGATAAGGTTTTTTCCGGTTTTTTTCCTTATCCTTAAAGACGAATGTCGGGTAACTAAGCTCCATGGACCCTGGACTCATTTGAGCATAATTCCACCCCATTCATTCACCGTCCGATATCACTTAACGTTGGAGGACGTAAATCACAAAAAAGCTTTTTCCGGGGTTTCCCTTATCCTAAAAGACGAATGTCGGGTAACTAAGCTCCATGAACCGTGGGCACATTTGAGCATCATTTCACCCTTTCCATCCATTGTCCAATATGCCCACCTCGGTAGCGTAGATGATAGCATGCGTGACTCCTGTTCAAGAGTTCCCGAGTTCGAATCTCGGTCAGGGTGAGTTACCTGGATAAGGTTTCTTTCAGAGTTTTCCCTCATCCTGAAAGACGAATGTTGGATAACTCTAAGCTCTATGGACCCTGGGCTCATTTGAGCATCATTTCACCCATTCCATTCATCCTCCGAAATGACTTAACGTTGGAGGACGTCAATTGCACAAAAAAAGAAAAAAAAAGGTTCGTCCGATATGACTTAACGTTGGAGGACGTAAATGACAAAATAAATAAATAAAATAAATTCTTACATTTAATTTTAAGACCCGCCTCAGTAGCGTAAATAGTAGCGTGTCTGCTTCACGTTCAAGAGTTTCCGAGTTCGAATTTTCCATTAGGTTGAGTTACCGGGATAAGGTTTCATTCCCTTTGAGTCTATCATCATTTGAGTATCAATTCACCCATTTCCTTCATCGTCAGATTTTAGTTTACTTTGGTGGACGTAATATTAACAAAAGAAACTCTTACACTTATCAAAAGCATTAGGGTAAACAGCATTATAACTATCTCCCCCTTTTATGCTATTAAGGGTAGGCACACTTGAACGCTATTATGTAACAGCAGCGTGCACGGCTGTGAACCAAATTCAGACCATAAAGACATAAAATTACTTAACAATCCATTTAACAACGGCAAACACAGCCAAGAATTATAATATTAGCATGCGTCATAATAGATAAGAACCCGCTACAGGCTACAGAACATTCCCTTTAGGATCTGCTTCCAAATTACAAATCCAGTTCTTTGCTTATGCATAATTAGAACCGTAAGGAAGCGCTTTAGTGAGGTGAACACCTAAAGAAATGGAATGTGTAGTGCTTAATGCCCGCTTTTGCTACATACGACATTGCAGGCGAGGACACTAATGATACATGAGATGAAGATGGAGCACCGGTGTAGTGAGATAGTGGGGGAAACCGGAGATCCCGGAGAAAACCCGCCCCAGCACTATATTGTACATCACAAATCTCACTTTGCGGTCATCTGGGATTCAAGTCAGGTGAGATTCGAGCAGTCTAACCTCTCAGCCACGGCGTGCCCTCAATAAAGTGAGGTAAAGGGAGTTGAGACTTCAAAAATAATTCCCATGAGTTAATCGATTCACCCAGTTTAAATAAGAATTTGATTAGCTTAGATTACGCGCACGTGTGAAGCGAAATGCTTTCAAAATGATCATGTGGAAGAGTTTAACCAGCAGGGAATTTCAAAGCTGCACTCTACCGATCGGGCTGACCCAAACTGTCGTGTTTGAGTTTCCGTGGCCGACAAGTGGTTCATTTATAATATCTTCTAATAACATTTTACGGCAGTGTTTGGATTCAATTCTAAGTTTGGAGTGATAATGTTTCATGGATGAACTCTCAAATCAGCGTCAAGAAATCAATCTCTCGGTGTACATTGTTTAAATACAATGAACAAATTAATTTCTTACAAACATGGGTGATACATTGCACTTAATCGCAGAGGGAGTGAACGAAGGTGAGAAAATTCTTGTTAGTTGAACTGCAACGAGTCGAGGAAATAACACAAGGTGGGTTGTGTGCCAACACAAAAGGATTTAAATAAAATACAGGCTGCAGAAATAAAATTTTTAAGAAGTGTTAAAGGTTGTATAATATTGGACAAAACAAGAAATAAGGATAATAGTAAGGAATTAGACATCCATGACAGAACGAAGGCAACAATGGCATGAACATATATTAAAAATGGAGGATGGTAGATATCCAAATGCAGTACTAAACTATAATCCAAAAGGAAGAAGAGAAAAGAGGACGACCAAGGAAACGCTGGAGAGATCTATGAAGCCAGAACGGGCGATATGCCCTAACCATGGAGTGAAGAAGAAGCGTTGAGGGAAGATGTGCCATGAACCGCGTTGGTGGGTCACAGTGCCATAGCCATCGTGGCAAAGACCTGGTTTAGGGCAAGAAGCGAACTTCTGCCAGGTTTGAAGCTTGAGAAAACCGGAAAACCCAGTTATGGAAGAGAACAAAGCAGGATTTTAACCAGGGAACTTTAGATTAAAGAATCTGTGATATAAGGACCTCCGCAAGTGTTTTGGTAGCTAAAATATTACGAAATGGATACAATAAAAATGTTATACTTAATAGTATGGTCCGTTTGTGTCTGTTTGGGTTACCTCCCATTCACTGAGGGACGCTTCTTCCAGCACTGCTTGCTCAAATGTGCAGATTCCTGGAGTAAACCATCTTCCACCTTCACCCTGAAAGGTTCATCACAACATCGCGTGCGAGCGAGAGGGTGAATACTGCTTTCTCTTTCCATAAATTCATGATTTCTTATCACATAGACTCTAGTCTGTGGTTTACTATGAAAACACACAAGCAGAAATTTCGTAAATCTCCAGTGTCTATGGAAGAGAGGACGGCTGTTTTATCTTATGACTGCCCATAAACATGACCACTCTTTGGTTATATGCTGTGCCAACTTTAGGTAATATCCGTAAGTAATTGTTGAATCCCCTCTACCGTAATCCAATCCAATCCATGACAGCAGTTTTCAAGTATGACAGACAAATTTTTGTGGTTGAAATTAGCTCGTTATAATGAACTAATTTAATGTGATTACCACGCATTAAAATGTGAAAATTAATGAATTACTTCTCTTGAGTAAAGTGAGTTCAACCACATATCGTGGAAATGTCTTCCCAATAATGTATTTGTCAAATTCTATTCAATGAAATTAATTGGATGTTATTCCACAGATTTTCATGTAGTCGCCTACATGACTATACGCCTACAAAACTATACATGCTGACCTCCAAGGAAGGATAAAATATGGATTAGTCGGATACATGTCCATCTAATCTGAAGCACATGATGGACGCGGAGTTCACAAAATGACAAACCAAATCCCGAGGGCATTCCATTCCCAACGTTCCATTAACTATCTGGTCCCTGTGGCAGTTAATCTGCTATGCTGTTGCCTTATGATAA
This sequence comes from Mantis religiosa, assembly GCA_030765055.1. Classification (NCBI taxonomy): domain Eukaryota; kingdom Metazoa; phylum Arthropoda; class Insecta; order Mantodea; family Mantidae; genus Mantis; species Mantis religiosa. The sequence continues at coordinate 59,766,078 of CM060957.1, forward strand.
GGTGAAGTGTCACAAGCGCCATCCGTCTGGAAGTAACTTCTCACGACACTAACAACTCATATATACATGTCAGACTATCTACTGCCTAACTTCAACTTCTGTACACCAACTCAAAATTATGATACATTAGTGACTTTATTGGCTTCTTGCCGCCCATTATCATGATCTAGGTGTGGGAAAATCTGTTCAAGAACCAGAGTTGCAGAAATCCAAGCATATTAAATCTAGAAGGGGATAGGCACTTTCCTTCTCTATTTTTCTTCTTTTAATTAAAGTTTTATTCTGATTTGCTAGTTTCCTGCAGCTTTCTCCATTTGTATGCAAATGACTATTGTAGTGTTATGGGTAAACGTATATTGTCACAGCGCATAACAAGAAGTTTAAAAAATAACTTTTACTCAAATTCCTTTCTTTACCAATTCGTGTAAAACCTAATGTTATAACCTCTTAAACTTCCAATTGAAGTTAATACAAATAGGCATTTGTAAAAATAATTTATTTTAAAAATATATCCTTGTGTGTAAGAATACAATGAGAATAACGGAATCTAATAGGCTAAATTAGTACATAAATATTCTAAGAGCTGCTGGCTCTGTAAGGGCTTCGGTATTTAATATTCATTGCGTGACTGGAAATAAAAATGAAATTGGGAAAACGGTATTGGAAAATCCAAAATAAATACAAGGAATATCTGAAAAATGGTTACATCTACAAAGAATTATTTGACATAGAGGTGCTTTAACGAGATAATTATTTGCTTTCTTGCCCCCCCCCCCCCGCTGTATTCCACAATGAAACCTTGTATTTCTCTTATGGTTTATTACGAATAAGTACTTCACAATAAAGAAGAAGTCAGAAGCAAATTGCCGTTTAAAATATTGTCACGTGTATAGTTTAGGAATACTTAGGAATGTATTACATTCTGGAAACTTGTTATTCAGTGCTTCCCTCCTGTGACTTGACTTGTTTGCATATTCTGAAGTCCTCTGAATTCTGGTGCAGCATTTTTCCAGATTTCTCATTACTTTGGCTTATGACACCAGTTTCTTGTTTACTCATGTCTATCAACAGGTGTCCGCACATGGACTATACTGACTAAGGTAATCTGAGTCTTGTATATACCGAGATATTGTTAGGATGTTTTGAGGAAGCTGATCTTGCTTAGTCAAGCTTGGGAAACGTCTACGTAGCTTTTATAACGTGGGAACGCTGATTTGACAATAGGTCGCCATATAGAAAGTAACAGTATTTAACGCTGTGTAAACTTCAGGATGACCAAAAAATCAGAATAAATGTAGATATACAATTGGATCACCTCCTCCTGCTGGGTCAAAGAAGGATGTATTAAGATTTCGGTCAGTTAAAAGTATAGTAATTACTCCTGCAAGAACTGGAAGAGATAAAAGTAAAAGTAAAGCTGTAATACCTACAGATCAAACAAAAAGTGAAACTTGAGTTTGATTATTGGTCGTGAGAATCTAGTGGGTCATTTTCGTCAGGTTCATTCTAGTCTGGAAGGTTCACTCTAGTTTGATTATTCCGGAGGTCACGCTGGTCTTAGATTCAGGCTCGTCATGTCACCCTGCGGTATTGGCTACTCTTCCTGCATCCTCTAATCATACGCGTCTATACAGCTTCAAGGTAAGCCCATATGAGACACCAATATAATAATGTAACTTAACACTATTTCACCCTTAAGTAACATCAAGACTTAGGGGTGCATTTTACATAGACTTAATACTTGGGCTAGAGCAAATTGGCATATTACAGAACTCTGTGTTGTCTATTTTATCTCTACTTATCTCTATTCTAGCCCCTACCTTGCTCTACCATCTACCTCCCTTATCCTTCCAGCTACGCTCCTAATTACAGAATATATTGAAACTCCTTTTGGTATACAATTTACTTTTTATCATAATAATATACATTTCATTTGTGTAGGAAATATCACATGCTAATCTAGGCAAAATTCTTAGATTTTTTCAGGAAATTAAGACGTTGGAAGCATTTTACATGTTAAAGAATGGAGCTTTGGGAAGGGGGGACTGAATGCAATATTTCCTCTACCTATTGTAAGTACGATATATAGTAAAGAAAGTAAGAAGAGAAACTGCTACGAGTAAAAGAACATGCAATAGCAAACATGGTGCCTTCAACTAAGCATACATGCGGTGGAGTTGTTATAGGTAATCTTGCAAGTTAGTCGATAGATCAACATGTACTTAGTACTCCGTGTTGTTTAACCTAGAACACACGTGTACCAACTGTCATATCATAGTGTACTGAGTAAATGATCAATTGAATCTGTTACGAGGTATGATCCATCTATTCTCATAAAAGATAAGTTAAATCAGAACACATTTAGAGAAATTTTTTTTATAAAAAACATTATGTAGGATGAGGATACTATTTGGATGTGTATTGTTTAGCACACAATTGCAGAACTGAAATTTAAAGAAATCTGCTGAGTTACGGTAAAGAAAACTGAAATAGTAGGACTCCGTAATTTCTAAAGACATTAAGAATAGTATGGCTTCAGTAATGACACATGGGTAGACCTACCAGATTTTATTTCTTGCTTCTGTATTCCAATCTTAATCATGTTCTATAGTGCTATGAAGCAGACATTAAATCACTGTATAATGACTGTATTTGCGTTTCAGTAGGGTCCTGAGATGTTATCCAATAAAATCGGAGCTTTACAAGTACATATGAATTATGACTGATTAGACTCGATCAATGGACTTCGACGTGTGCTAGATTTGTTGTACCTCTGCCCCTGACGGGTGCGTGGTATATAGTGAGAGCATATTAAGTTCTAGTTTTACCTGAGGAGTAATGGCAGCAGAGGTAGGTTGCTTAAATAGTGTACAATTGAAACTATCCGGTGACAGCTCTCATAACTACCTTCTCTTCTCTTCCCTGGACATATCTCCAGGGTGCCCGAGAACACGTACAACGAGGATTCGCCGAGTACAAATTCCCTTCCATGCACACGATACTCCTACCAATGCTCAGAACCCTGGAATAGTCAATTCGGGTGAAACGTATTTGAAGCGAGAACTTAGACGAAATGGAGGGACAGCAAATTCGGGCACATCCCGCAAAGCGATCCGTGAAACTCCAAAGAAAGAAAGAAGGAAGGAAAGAAGGAAGGAAAGGAGGAAAGAAGGAAGGAATGGAGGAAAGGAGAGATGGAGGAGAGAGGGAGGATTGGAGGAGAGGAGAAGAGGAGAAAAAGGAGGACAGGCAGAAAGGCAGAAAGAAAGAAAGAAAGAAAGAAAGAAAGGCAGAAAGAAAGAAAGAAAGAAAGAAAGAAAGAAAGGCAGAAAGAAAGAAAGAAAGAAAGAAAGAAAGAAAGAAAGAAAGAAAGAAAGAAAGAAAGAAAGAAAGGCAGAAAGAAAGAAAGAAAGAAAGAAAGGCAGAAAGAAAGGCAGAAAGAAAGAAAGAAGGAAAGAAAGAAAGAAAGAAAGAAAGAAAGAAAGGCAGAAAGAAAGAAAGAAAGAAAGAAAGAAAGGCAGAAAGGCAGAAAGAAAGAAATAAAGGCAGAAAGAAAGAAAGGCAGAAAGGCAGAAAGGCAGAAAGAAAGAAAGGCAGAAAGGCAGAAAGAAAGAAAGGCAGAAAGGCAGAAAGGCAGAAAGAAAGAAAGGCAGAAAGGCAGAAAGGCAGAAAGGCAGAAAGGCAGAAAGAAAGGCAGAAAGGCAGAAAGGCAGAAAGAAAGAAAGAAAGGCAGAAAGAAAGGAAGAAAGAAAGAAAGGCAGAAGGAAAGAAGGAAGGAAAGAAGGAAGGAAAGAAGGAAGGAAAGAAGGAAGGAAAGAAGGAAGGAAAGAAGGAAGGAAAGAAGGAAGGAAAGAAGGAAGGAAAGAAGGAAGGAAAGAAGGAAGGAAAGAAGGAAGGAAAGAAGGAAGGAAAGAAGGAAGGAAAGAAGGAAGGAAAGAAGGAAGGAAAGAAGGAAAGAAAGAAGGAAAGAAAGAAGGAAAGAAAGAAGGAAAGAAAGAAGGAAAGAAAGAAATGAAGGAAGAAATGAAGGAAGGAAGGAAGGAAGGAAGGAAGGAAGGAAGGAAGGAAAGAAAGAAAGAAAGAAAGAAAGAAAGAAAGAAAGAAAGAAAGAAAGAAAGAAAGAAAGAAATAAAGAAAAAAATAAAGAAAGAAAAAAGAAAGAAAAAAGAAAGAAAAAAGAAAGAAAAAATAAAGAAAGAAAGAGAGAAAGAAAAAAAGAAAGATCACTGTTTGGTCTAAAAATGCAAGTAGATAAAGGAGCATTATTGTTCGATATACGAAACATCGTTCGACATTTTTGGTCGAAATGAATGAAATGGTCTCTTAACAATAGTTCAATTAAATTTTTGATTTCTAAGAATTCCCTGTTTCTAAGAATGGTTTATTTGCAGAAAATATCAAGTGATATCTTACTTGAGCAAACGTGCCATGGTAAAAGTGTGACATTTTGCAAATTTATTACTCGTGAATTCTACATTTGTAGTTGTCTACAACCCTCCTCTACAGCATATATTTCTGAAATGGCATGGATAAGCAACTGTATATAAAGAGCAGGAGTAATTTGTTACTTGGAAGAGTGGCAGAATTTATAGCTTGCAAGAAAGGCAACAGTGCAACAACTCCTTTAACAGACACGCAGACATTCTTGTGGGTTGCCTTGGACTTTTGTTTGTTTTTCCGGCTGGATATTCTCAGATGTTGCAAAAGCTGTGCGGGAGTTTAATTTGGGAAGCTCCCTAAAAAGGTTCAAGAAAGCGCCTACGGTATACCAGAAAAAACTTCTTCCTAATTTGTTACCGTCCCCTTTAATTCCACTTTCTTTTGTAAACGGAATTCTAGCTCTCACTTTTATGAGAATGAATTTAGTCTACCCCTGAGTATGTGCATGTGGGTATCTGCTTCTCTCTACAATTTATATCATAATCGACATCGTTTCCTAAGTTATCTTAAGAGACATAACGGCAAACGTAGTCAAAAATTACATAATTATTCTTTTGCACACCTTATAATTTGCCTATGTTTTATGTCATTGTTATCTATGTATATAGACATCTGTAATGATGTCCGTCCAACACCAATAATAAAAATATTCATAGGATTGGTGGTCGCAAGACGTTTTAATGATACAATGTACACAAAAATTGTTCTAAGTGCTTCAACGCATGCGTTACATGATTTTCAAATTTGATTTAATACACTGAGATAAATTAAAAGGTTCTCTCCAGATGCAGAAATCTATTGGATTTAAGTCAGAACATCAAGCAGATCAGCAGCGAATCAATCGACCATTTCATCCATGGGAACATTTTATTGTTCAAGAAACCGCATACCCTCCGATTGAAATAACCTGGCGCACAATTGCGCGAAGAACACCTACGTTGGATGATGTCCAGGGACACATAATGATTTATCTTACCCCAGAGATTCTGTAGATGTCTGTTCATGAGTGTTCCGTAGGGCAGCGGATCCGTCCGCTTCAGCTGCCGTGGTGCGGGCGCTGCGGACCCCTAGCACTCGTGGTACCTCTGACGTTACTAGAGGAACCTCGGGCCGAACTTTCGAGCCCCTACCTGATAGGGAGTTGTTCGGATTGGGTGGTACTCGAAGGGGCAGTGGTTCCCGATACCCGTGGGAGATCGGGTACGTCTCCGGACGGGGTTGAGGGAAGCCTTTAATATTCCCGGTTCTAGCAAGCATAGCTAGTAGGTATGCTAGATCACCAGGAGGCCCCACCGAGGTTTTCGGTAGCCTTCCCATTTTGGTGTTGGCGCGCGTAAGTGGCGTATCCACTTCCATCCCGTCTTGAGTCCACAGGACCAGATGGGGAGGGAGGGTGCTTGTTAATCTCTAGGTCTCGCCCTACGGAAAGAGCCTCGGAGGCGTCGGGCGCCCTTTCGGAACAGCTCGGTAACTCCCTGGTTGAGGGAGGCCGAGGTCCTTGGTCCTACGGTTCTAGGACTAATGGTATTATATCCTCTGGTATTAATTGAATGGAATTGTTCAGGAGTGTCTTCATAGGACCGGTTTTGAGTGTTATGAAAATTGACACCACCGTCATGAGTAAACGCAGCCACATCAGTGAACAAGATCTATGAGACGGGCCCCGTAGCTCAGTCGGTAGAGCACCTGCCTGCCGTGCTAGGGGTCCCGGGTTCGATTCCCGGCGGTGGCGGTAGGGATTTTTCTCCGACCAAGATAATTCCCCATCTTACCCAGAGTCTGGAAGTATGAATGAGAGTGTGAATGTGTGCGTGATATAATGATAAAAAACCAAAGGTAACGAGTTAACACATTCGGTATGTTCCAAAGGAGAACGGCCGCCGATATGACCATAGTAGTTAAAGGCGGGGTATAAATGGAACAAGGAAAAAAAAAAAAGATCTATGTGCAGAAACTAATGAGTATGACTCAGAATGTGCAATGGCAGAAGATTCTTAGCTAAAAGTTTGCCACAATTAACCCTTGCACCAATGAACAGTATGCTGTTAGAGCAAATTTATCAGGTAGTCATGTACAGCAATGCCCCCCTTCTGGTGGGTTTTCGTCTACATCACAAAAAAATTCCTTACAGTTCGTTCCTCCGTTGGCCTTAGAAAATTCAAAACCTCGTCTCAAATGAACGTTGGTAAATTTGTGAAAATATTTCTGAACATATTTTACCCTATTGGGTAAAATTCTACATAAAGGTCACTGCTTATCTAACATTCCCATGTGCAACCATATAACTATAGTTATATAGTTATATGCCCAGGGCATATAAATTCTTCCGCCTATTGTACTTCAACAAAGCAAAAAGAAGTTAGTAAAGAATCAGCAAAAACAGTTACTTGAATTAATTATTTGTGCTAAAGCAGGGAACTTCCTTTAATAACTAATGATTTCCAGACCCAAGTTTAGAAGGGCTTGCCCGAAATATTGTACGACAGTAAAGACGCATCTTACTTATTTGGGATGTATATTAAAATCTGATGCTACACTCACGATTTTCTCTTCTCTTCACAGCCTTTTCGCACAAATCCTTATTCCTCGTGTTTATTATGCAGACTGAGTCTATGATCCAACATTATAGTTATAGAATACACAGACACTTTCTCCAAACTAAACAGAAATTGCTACTTTTACTACATACGGCACCGCAGGCGGTGACACTGACGATACATGAGATGAAGATGGAGCACCGGTGGAATGATATTGCGGGGGAAACGGAAAATCTCGGAGAAAACCCCCTCCAGCGCCGTGTTGTCCACAAAAAATCTCATTTTCCGGTCGCTTGGGATCGAACCCGGGCAGCCTTGGTATGATATTCTATGCATTTACGTATGTGTAAACATAGGCATACAAAATCCAGCTGATGAATTTAAATCTAAATTGAACTAACTCACAGAGAAGACTGGAACCAATGAAATATTCTATTTTTCAATTTGATTAAGCTTAGAAATTTGCAACTTGCACATTGCCAGCATTTAGTGAAGTTCAACCACGAGTTGCATTTTAGAGATTAGTTCTTGAATAAAAATAATGTTAAAAGCAATAAAACAAGCTATTTGATTTCCTAAATCAAACAGGCCTGCATTAGCATGTGAATTAAACTTAATCACAAGTCACGGCATACAAGATTAAGTCAGATGACGCTGATTGGTAAGAAAAGAAGGTAACATAACCTCTATTTTCAAACAACAAACTTCATTTATTTTCAACTACAATAAAGATGCGGTCCTTCAATAAATAACCGAACTAATTCAATTGTATTTAAATAAACCGCCCTGCAGCGCCATGGCTGCTAGTAGTGGAAAGGTGAACCCTTCCTCTAGCAGCGCTGTGAATGCCAGTCATGTAGAGTGAATCATTTGGGAGTTAGAGCCCGATACCTGAGGTCGTGTTTACTGCACCCACCATGGAACTGAAATTACAGCAACGCCCATCAATAAAGTTTTGTCTTCTGTTAGAGGAAACTCCTACAGAAACCGTTGAAATGATGCAGCAAGCATACAAGGACCAAGCTTTAGGCAAAACACAAGTCTGAGTGGTAAAAGCGTTTCAAACGGTTTCATGAAGGCCTTCTAGATTCCCTTGGAAGACCCATAACAGCAAAACCGGAAGTCAATATTAACACAATTGACGTAACTGTGCGAGAAGTTCGTCGGATAACAATTTCGAAAGTTGCAGACAAAATGTATTTGTTCTGTTGGAACTGCAGACGACATAATTCGCAATGATCTTGGCTATCCAAAAGTTGCAGCGAAATGGGTACCGCTCGTGCTGAAGGAGGAACAGAAGGCTCACCGCGTCATAACGTGTCAAGAATGGCTTGGAAGGTTACGACGGGAACCAGACTTTCTGAATAGGGTCATCACTTGTGACGAGAGTTGATTCCACCATTACGACCTGTTATCAAAACAAGAGAGTTCGCAGTGGAAACATTCATCGAGCCCTGGAACTAAGAAAGCAGAAGCTCAGAAAAGTACAGGAAAGGTCATGCATCTCGTATTCTTTGACAAACAGGGCATTCTTTATGGTCATATTGTAACTAATCAACGCACAGTAACTGCTCCTTACTACTGAGAAGTACTGAAGAAAAAAAATCGCCGAAAAGCGACCAGATCTCGCAAGGAAAGGATGAATCTTGCATCAGGATAATGCCCCGGCTCGTCGAGCTCGTGCAACTCAAGATGTCAACGTAGAAATGGGCAATGAGATCATGGTTCATCCACCTTATTCTCCGGATCTCGCACCATGAGATTTTCACCTCTTCCCTAAAGTGAAACGTGAGCTTCGTGGTCGCCATTTTCAAAGTGATAACGATCTGAACAATTTTGTCATAGGTATCCTGAACAGATTATCCAAAAAATGGGTTCAATGAGTGTTTCGAACAATGGGTAAATCTCTGGAATAACTGAATTTCATCCGAGGGAGAATATTCCGAAAATGTGTAGTGAAAAAGCCATTATGTGTTAATGAAAAAATGAGTTCGGTTATTTATTGAAGGACATTTAAGTTGAACATTCGTTTTCTACGAGAACAACAAACTTGATTTAATTATTTTACTATTCTTTGGCTTTGCTTGCTGAATTAAAATACTTATTTTGTTTCTTGCCGCCTGCTCAAATCTTTCAATCACCATGAATAATTCGCGCTTGTCGTCACTGCTTATGTGATTGCTACACCCAACAGTAAGGGAACATGTGTTAATTCCTGAGCGATAATCGTGCATGGTGTACAGTTATCGATTTACAGATCAGCGATTCATGAATATTTGACTATGCTAGTACTTGTTTGCTCTATGCCGGGATAGTGACGTATGTGCGAAATAGTAAAAGAAATGAAGAGCTACCTCAGAATATTGTTAAAAAGTAAATACATAACGATGAGACAGTAAAATCAGAAGTGTTCTCAGATTTTCCTAGTAATGTGTAAACAGTTCAAATGTACGATAGATGGTTTTATATCCATAATTTTTTACAAATCAATGAAATAAATATATGTTTAAAATAAAGAATGGCATGCTTTAATGCTTATGTGCAGATTAAGTTTGCTTTTTATCCGACTTTTCATTTTGGTTTTCTGATGTTGAAACATACTTGTGAATTTATGTTTTAGTAAATTTAAGAAGACCTAAAATATTAGTCCCCGTTAAATTACATAAACTTTTCGAATGGGTCTAAATACTTTCTCTGCCTCAGACCAACTAAAGTGGAACTGATAGTAAAAACAAATGTAATGGTTCAACTGTTTTGTGTGTAGTGTTCGCAGATGCAAATTCTCTAAGCAGTTTCAACATTTCTTTACCCCATGAACTGACTTGAATTTGCCCTGACCTCTTCTTGCCTTATAATTACCGCCTGACCTTCGCGTTGTAGGGCTGTTCTATGTTTTATACTCTCTCTGCACTGCCCCACAAATAAATCAATTGTCAGGAACAGCAGCCCCTTCTCGTAATTCCTTTGTTCCTTTATCTAATTGTTTGTACCCTGTTGTTCCTCATAGAACACACCAAACGGATTGGCTTCTAAATTAGAAGCCTCCTCAGTCAGTTGGTTTGCTAGTTCTTTTTCCATTGAGTTCCTTCTCTTCTTTGAAGCAGTTGCGAGCATCTGAATAATTTCGTTTGTTCACGTTGTCTGGTGGTCGCCTCTTTCTCACTTCAGCATCAATGGCCTTATTTTTCGAACGAGATTTATAGACTTTCGGTCTTTAAACCCCATCAAGCGGTTTTCGGACTCTACATCGTCAAAGGCATGTTATACTGTCTAATTTGCTATCCTGATGATAACTGAAGCGAACAAAGGCAAAGAGTAAATGATAGCAATGCGAAATTCCGACCAAACTTTAAACTTTATTTTAATTTAATTGTATCTTAGAATCTGTACTGATAATATACCTTGTAAAGTAAAAAACAATGAAAAGTAAGAACAAAACTATCCGTGTAGAAATGAACACAAAGAAAATCTAAAACAAAGCTTAGTTTTTTTAAACACTTCACAAATGCTGATTTCAGCACAATTCCGTCGCTTTATAAACAAAATTACAGAAAAATTGTAATTTTCATTGCATTTTTCTGCTTCCAATAAAATTATTTTAAAACAATGAAAATCAAATCCATTTTGACCTGATACACATAATGAAAAATTTAATGTGTTAAATTACCAAATGTTCCAGATTGTTTATCAAATGTAATCCTTCAGCATCAAATATTTTATGCAAGCTAAAATATTTCTTAAAAAATAATAAACTATGCAACACATTTAATTTAATGTCCTACAAGTTAATCAGCTATAAGATGATACAAACTGAATTTGAAATTATACTTTATTTGAGATTACTCCTTCGATACATTTTCACCTTCAAAAAATATATGATGAAAATATGCAATACCATGTGTCTTAAAAAGTGCATTTTAGAGTGATAAATATTCAGAAGTAGGAAATTATTAGAATTTAAGATATGGCCTACATCAAGCGGCTCTTATTTCTAATATGCGACGCGGCGATTTTTGTATAAATCCTCCACACTTTTTGATGGTTTTATATACAAACATGATTTTTAATGTAATGTCTTTACTTTTTATTGAAATTTCGTGCTGGAGGACATTATTTTAACGTTATTAACTGTCTGTTTATTTCCTTACTGCGTTTGTAGCAAAAGTGAAGAATTCAGTGCAGCCAAACCATCTTTGTTTCTTTCGCCGAACCAGGCCGCAGCGTGGCTCAGTGGTTAGACCGTTTGGCTCTCACCAATGTGGCCCGGGTTCGATCCCAGGCGACCGCAAAGTGAGATGGGGTGGACCACACGGCGCTGGGGCGGGTTTTCTCCGGGACCTCCGGTTTCCCCCGTCATCTCATTCTACCGTGCTCCATCTTCATCTCATGTACCATCAGTGCGGTGCGGTGCCTATGGTGCCGTATGTGGTAAAAGCGGGCGTTAAACACTACACATTTCATATTTCTCGCCAAACCAGTCTGCGATCTCATACATTTTACTGATTCGTCGAGCCGTTTTCCGATTTTCAACAACGTACTGAACGAATTTTAAATATTTGAAGAACGCACAGAACAGTCTTCACTTCTAACAGTACAATTGGCACTTTTGCTGTACAGCAAGCCTAACTTTGTAAAGTAATAAAACCTGAAGGGAAACATGATCAGTATTTTTCAAAACTGATGCACCCTACTCACATCCACATGCTCTTTTGCACCAGTGTAGGACAGATGTCTTGGGCATTTTTGCAGAGGTTGGCTACAAGTATTAGATATCTTTCTCGTGTTGAAATGATAGAGCCAGACTGAAAAATTCAATGTCATAGCCAGGATTTTAAACATGGATCTTCTGGTTTCCGTCTAGCCACTCTAAACCATTGAGCTACTATGGCCAACATGCCAACATGACATTAAATTCTCCAACTGAGTTGTTTTTCCGAGTAAACCACTAGGAGTTCACATAAACACATGAGACAACTACCTTGATGGCGACTTACTATGCGTAAGTACTTTAAGTTCCGGGCTCCATAGTTCGGACCACTATTGGGTACAATTAATGGAAATTAATTGTTCTTTCACACTGGCCGTGTGTAGGACGCACTATGAAACGATAGAGCCAGACTGAAAAATGCAATTCCATAGCCGGGATTTGAACCAAGGATCTTCTGGTTTCCGTCCAGCCGCTCTAATCCTGGCTATGTCATTGAATTTTTCAATCTGGCTCTATCGTTTCATAATGCGTCCTACACAGGGCTAGTGTGAAAGAACAATTAATTTCCATTTCTCGTGTTGGCTGCAACACGAGGACTGCAGGTGGTCTGCTTGCGCATGCGTATACCTGCACCGTTGAACTTAGAAATTATTCTCGAATCGCACTAAAGAAAGCTTCTCCCATCAAACATCATGCTTACACATTCAAAAACAGAAAGCACAAAATTGAGATTATAATATCCGGGTTTTAGGTTTGGAAATAATTTTCCTTCAACACGATTCGATAGGTTGGTCCCAAAGTTCAGTGTTAATTTACCTGTCCAACATCTCTGTAATGTATTTTCGTTGTGGTTGTACCGTTAATTCTTTTAGTCGTGTGAGATTATCGCTTGGGATGTCGTACTTTAAAGCTACGTATGTTTGATTTTAGTTTCCACTTGGGCATTTTATGTGTGAAGCAGACACTTGCCCAAAATACTACCTGCCTCTTTATTTCCCTTACCAGTTTAGGCTTTATGTCAGAGTTGTTGTTGTAATGCTTAACTCCCGCTTTCACTACATGCGGCACCGCAGCTGATACACTGATGATACATGAGATGAAGCTGGAGAAGGAGATGGTAGAAGAAACCGGAACACCCGGAGAAAACCCGCCGCTCTGCCGGTTTTTCTACCACAAAACTCACATATGGTCGCCTGGGATCGAATCCGGGCTACTTTGGTGAGAGTCAAGTGCTCTAACCCCTCGGCCACGGCGCTTCCTCCTTTTCGTCAGGGCTCTCTTATTCGAAATGTATTTCATGTTTAACCGAAAATGCAGTTATTCTCATGAACTTTACGTACACTATTTCTTATATTTCATTTATTAACAATATTGACAACCACCTCACTGCGCTAATCTACCTAAATAAGACTTCTTAATCGATCGACTGTCATATTTGTTTAGACCAATTGGTCTGTAATGTCACAGAATACGTCTTTTAGGCTCGCGGTTTTGAGAAGGAAGCGCACTGAAAAGGCTAAGTCAGGTAAGCGTGTTAAAGAAACGGCTAAGGAGCCAAGAGAAAGTGCAAACATGCTATAAAACACTACACAGCCATCTGCACTTTACTTACTTTTGCACAGCTTGACAAAGTTACTCTACACCTCAAATGGGATCCCATTAAAGCTCGTTAGATGTTACCTTTCCTTGGGACAATGATGTTTGCATTGTAGTATTCATCACTTGATTGCAAAGAATGATTTAGATGTCAGTCTCTCGCCGCTTCTCTGTCAGCCGGCTTCGGTTCCTGGATGGAACCAGGTATCTTTATTTAGCCAAAGACATCTTGTTTCCTTTACAGAATCCAAAATGACATAAAATGGGCGGGTTTCATGATAAATATTGTTTTAAAATTACGGCTTTATAAAGTGAATAAATAATTATAAAGGGCTCTAATAAATCGAAAGAAAATTATAAGGAGAATGAACGCCCTACATGGAAGCACACAAGCCAAACTTAAGTAAATGGATATAATGTATTTATAAGCAGAGAAACTTAAACAGAAAAAAATGAAGAAACAGATTTAGATTTATGATAAGACACTATTCATTTGTGTTGTTTACTACAGAACAACCAAAAGTGTTGTAATAGTTGCTTTTACGATGAAATATCTCATGATATACTGAAGGTAAGGAACGGAGCTAACTGGAAAAGTTTATGGTTGCGACTTTCAAGCAACTTTTATTTTCCTGTATAAAATTGCATTAGGTATTTTAATTTTTAGATACTTCAATATTCAGACCCCTTTTATAATATTAGAACATCACAACAGGAAGAAATTAAAATAATTTAGTTGGCAAAAGAAAAGAAAATAATAATGGTAGTTAAAGTGATATTGTGTACGACTTGATTTAAAGCAATAAATTAGAACTTAATCAAGTTATTCTCGGGAAGCTAGCCAGGTGAAAAGACGATTAGAGATCAACGTTTCGGGAGTGTACATCTCTCCTATCATCAGGACATTTATTAAATGTTACAACCACAAATGAAAAACTGAATATAACACCAATATAAACAAAACACAAAACACTGTCAAAATTTGCATTACTAAACAAAAGACTATTTTAAGTAAATGAAATGTCAGGTAAGGAAATGGTGTGAGTATAGAAACGTAATTGGGACAACGAAACGTAGTTATTTAACTTGATTATAAATCTGTATAGATTTGTGCTTTTAAGTTGACGGATTTCCATTGTTAAGGCTGGTTTCCAAGGGAAGCTGAACTGGAATCCAGCATCACGATTAAGCGTGTTCCTCTTGGAGGAAATGGCCAAAGACTCCTTAATTCTCCACTCCCAGTAACTGTTGCATATTGCCCGGATGAACGTCTCCATCTTGGCAAAATACATCTGCATCTTCCTCCTAGAGGAGCACGCTTAATTGTGATGCTGAATTTCAGTTTAGTTCCTCTTGGAAACCAGCCTTAAATGGAAATCCGTCGAATTAAGAAGGAAATATCTATACAGCTTCATAATCAAGTTAAGTAATTTCGTTTCTTTGACCCACTTAATTTTCTATACTACACCATCTCCTGACCTGGCACTTGATTTACTGAAAGCAGTCTTTTGTTCAGTAATGTGGGGCCACGCCGTGGCTCAGTGGTTAGACCACTTGGCTCTCACCAAGGCGACCCGGGTTCGATCCCAAGCGAGCGCAACGTGAGATTTTTTGTGGACAACACGGCGCTGGGCGGGTTTTCTCCGGGACCTCCGGTTTCCCCACCATCTCATTCCACCGGTGCTCCATCTTCATCTCACGTATTATCAGTGTCACCGCCGGCGGTGCCGTATGTAGTAAAAGCGAGCGTTAAACACTACACATTTACATTCTTCAGTAATGCGAAGTTTGATAGTGTTTTGTCTTCGTTTATGTTAGTGTTATATCCTGTAATTCATTTGTTGCTATAACATTTAATAAATATCCTGATGATAGGAGAGATGCACACTCCCAAAACACCGATTCCTAATCGTCTTTTCACCTTGCTTGCTTCCCGAGAAGAAATTGAGCATATCTGTCGCCAGGAAAGCTTCATGTGTTATCTTCTAAAGAAAGTTTTAAATTTGCTATGTCTGTTTGCAAGCTGGGTCAAAATAAAACTAGTTGGAAATTAATTGCAGTTTACACGATCAAGAACAGTAGGAAAAGCATTTCGAATGATTTGCCTTTTCTCGCTGTTTATCCAAGTACTGTTGAATAGAATACAAGGATACAATAGAAAACCTACGCAGAAATTTGGGAAACTAAAAAACGTATAGAATAAAATGTAATACCATAAAAATAGTATTTAATTCTTAACCTGGAAGTAATTTAAGGACAAAAAAATTAAGTACTAACCGGAAAATAAATTAGAATAACTAGTTTTATTATGAACGCCATATATTAAGGTACTCTGCAGGAGACATGAGATTTAAAGTATTCTGCTATTTTTTTAAGATTTATATGCCAGCTAAGCAGCTACTGCTTTTTAAGCATTTTGTCGCTGTGGAAGTTTACTACACTAACAGAAAGTTGGAGAGAGAAAGATAGAGAATCTCATCGGGTGCCATAAAATGTACGACTTATATGATAGGTATGTACCTATACACTTTTGATAAAGGTATGCGGACCAAGAAGGAAAGTTGTACAAATAATTTTGTTTGAACAAAAAAAAAAAAAAAAAAAAAATCCTGTTTCATTTCATATTCCCTGGATGGAATCCCATGAATTAAGACACCCTTTTTGGAAAAGGTAACATTAGTTGCATGTGGTTTGGCGTCGCAAATGTTGGAATATATGTGACAAACGACCTAGAGGAGTTCGTATACTATTCAAAGTTCAAGCATGACCATACACAAACTTATGTGCGAACGCTCACACATATTTTCTATTTGTTCTAGTAGCCTTTTAACGAAAGCCTCCGGTAAAATCACATTATCGAAAATTAGAACGAGATGGAACAACCCCTAAATTTAGATAAGAAGAGTATAAAATGCTTTTTCCAATACGACAATAAAATATGCAGAAACTGTTATCTATTAAATTTGTTTCATGTACTGGACAATGCCATTCCCATTGTGTACAGCAATCAACTTCGCTTGACAACACCAATGGTCGAGATCTTAAAGGATGGACTCTTGAACGGGAGGTCAACAGTTAAAATCCTTCATAACCGTACGTACTACAAGGTTATCAAACCTTCTCCCAGTCTTTATAGCAGCAGAGGACTTCCAAAATATGTGTGGGTTGTGTTTAATGCTCGCTTTTACTACAAGCAGCACCACAAGATGATACATGCGATGATGATGGGGCAGCGTTGGAATGAGATGGCGGAGGAAGCCGCACATTCCGGAGAAAACCCGCCCAAGCACCTTGTTGTCAAACACAAATCTCACTTTGCGGTCGCCAGGGATAGAATGCGGGCCACCTTGTTGAGAGCCGAGTGGTTTAACCACACAGCCACAGCGCGGCCTGCTCCAAATAGGTTCGATTGTCTTTCCCGATATCGTATGACTTTATAAGTCATCAAAGTCGCCGATGCAGTATGCAGTAAGAAAGGTTTTTCAACGCTACTTAGCAAGTAAATGAGGGCATTTTATCGAACGCAAGCTCATATTATAAAACGCAATTAATTTAACATTTCGCGAATGTCAGGTCTTAATCCTGATCATACGGCAACTTCTCTATTACAGCTGCTATGCGGGTGTGCAGCTCTTGCAGAAGTTTCAACTATTTTTCCTGCAATGTTTATGTTCATTCCAGTTTTGATTCTGCTACATATTGAAGCAGAAACCTCAGGTTCCAAGAGGGAAAAGATCACTAGAAACTAATACAACACTAGAGATCATAAATAAGCATAATGGGAATAAAAAGGGAATAAATGATATAAGAAACAAAGTTACAAAGAATATTCGAAATAGCAATATAGTATAAACGAAGGAAAAATTGGACAGGATTTGCTTCTGGGCACATAGACAAGGCAGGAAGCAGAACAATAGAACCGACATCAAGACGCCAGTAAGGTATGCGAAGTACAAGGAAAACTCAGCCAAGCATGATAGAATACCGTTATGACGCTGAGAGGTCATACAACCCAAAGGGGTGGAAAATATTACCGCTGCATAGGAAAGACAGACGGAGGTGACCAATAAGAGAAAATTAAAGAAACAAACCCTGCCAATAAAATGTAGAGTAAACCACGTGATAGGCGTAAAATAGTAAAGGAATAGAAAATGGGCGGTGATAGGCGAGAAAAGCTAGAATAGAAGCTGAGAATACGACGGGGGAAGGAGCTCCACTCTGGTACTTAATACGACGGGAAGAAGACGTGTTATTGGGAGAGAAGTAGGGTCCAATGTTGCAGTCCGAATTAGAGTTATGGTCTTGAAGACAGTGCAAATATAGGGAATAAAGGGAGTTCGCAAAGCAACGTAAAGAAACGTTAAGGGGAAAGAAAAATTAGGACGACAACGAAAGTGTTAGCAAGAGAGTTAAGAGCGCCAGGTTAAAGAAAAATAAAGGAATTGAGAGACGGTCAGCACGTCTTTTCATAACCGAACCCTGAGAAAGAGATCCCAGCTCACCGACAATTAGACAAAACACCAACCTTTCCATCTCACCGTCAAACCCTTCATACTCCATCCCTAACCAAGCACTCAAAAGGACAACGAACCGAAAAAGAACCCACACCAAACTGGCACCCAACGTGTCCTAAACCAACTCTGAAGTTCGGCACTACGACAACGAGGAACATACAACTTTAGCATATTGACACCGGAGACGCACGCCGACGACCAGGGGAGCGACAACAGGAAGCAACAACTACAACTTCAACATCACGACAACGGAGAAGAACGCCAGGGACGAGGGCATCCATCACGACAACAGGGACGTCACAACCATCAGAGCCAAAGGAGGTAAAAACAACACATCAGCACGAGTAAGTACACCTTAAACATCTTTCTACAAGGAGAAGAGACATAGGGCCAGCCAAGTAGTGCATCCGTAGACTGTAAATAAGTATATGCTACTGAGAAGTGGTCGAACGACAAAAGTAACAATGGCGGAACAATCACAGGAGCAAAACATGAACAGCCCAGCACAAGACATTAGTACTGCAACAGTAGTAAGCCTCACAACTACAATGCAACAGATGCTCCAACAATTTCAGAACAATATAGAAACTAGGTTAGAAGAACAAAGCCAGCACATAGAAACTAGATTAGGAGAACTAGGAGAACAAACCCAAAGACTAGAAACTAAAATTGTAGAGCAGAACCAGACCTTAGAAAATAGATTAGAAGAACAAAGTCAGAACCTAGAGACCAGATTAGGAGAACTAGGAGAGAAAACCCAAAGACTAGAAACGAAAATATTAGAGCAAAATCAGACCCTAGAAAATAAAATAACAGAACAAACACAAACTTTACGAAACCAATTAGAAAGTAAACTAATAGAACAAAATAGACACCTAGAGAACATTAGGTTAGGACAGGCCACAACTCAGGCAGAATTTCTACACATGCGTACAGAAATGCATGATGCACAGCAGGACATTGTAAATATCAAAGAAAGAATAAATAACATGTCTAGTACTAGCAATAATGTGCATGCCCAGTTGAGCGATGAGATGCGAAATACCTGCGCCAGTATAGAAAATAAACAAAAGGAATGGCACGAGCAGACACAGTCTGAACTCATAATAATTAAAGAAACTCTGACGCAGGCGGCCGCAGCTCACCGGTCAACTCAAATAACCATTGCAAACCATACGCGAGAAATGACATTGCTCAAAGAGGCCATTAACGACCTCAGAATAACAAATGACCAGCCTCAGAGTACTGACATTCCGAACGTACCGGTTAGGCAGGGGATGTTGAACTCGTGCCAGAACACGCCTTCATCAGCCCCCACAGATACATGTAATAGTGTGAATCAGGGTAGCATTTTCAATAATTGCGCAAATACAGGATACCCCTACCATTTTAACCTATTAAATGAAATTACCGTGCCAACATTCAATGATGAAAGGGACAACGCGAAGCGTTATATAATGGACGTACAAGCATATTTCACTCTTAAAAACATCCCAGAGGAATACAAAATGCTTATTATTAAGAAAGGCTTACAGGGACGATCACTCACGTGGTTTCGATTAGCAGTTGGTGACCATACCAGGTATGCAGAGTTTCGACAAAACTTTCTCACCAAATATTGGAATGGTGCCACACAATATGCTGTGCGGACCAAAATAAATACAGGGAAATATCTGCACAGGGGAACACAGATGGTTGACTACTTTCTAGACCTAGCACAGAGTAAAATGCTTGACCCGCCGATAGAGGATCACGAATTCATTAATCTCGTGATAAAACATTTCCCAGAACATATAAAGAACCATTTAATAGTAGCAAGACCGAACACTATAAACGAGACGATCGAACTTCTGACGGCACTGCAACCACAGATGACGGACTCAAACACAGGACCACGAGAGGGCAGACTGGTATACAATGAACCGAATCTTAGTGGGACCAGGGCATACAACACAGGAAATGCCCGGAGAAATGACAACGCCCAGAATAGAGAACGATACAGAGACCATGTACCTGCCTTTGAGCAATACACGCTACCAAAGACAAACCCGAGAAAATCCCCACCATTTTCAGGAACCACAATTACACAACGTACATTGGGTACGTACACAAAGACCACAGCAAAGGAGAAACGGCTACGACAGGAACACAACAAGAGAGAGAAGATACAATGCTTTTAGGAGACCCTATACGAACGACATACCACGAGAAAATCCACCAGACCGTAATTGGACCAATAACGGACATTACCAGGAAAACCGACCCGCCGTGACAGACAACCGGACAGAACACATGAACAGTAGGGAAAACCAGCAAACGTCGAGGCAAGAAAACCTAGGCAATACATCTCCAACGACAGTATATAATAACAATGGCGCAGTGACACGACAGAAATGGTTTGCAAATCAGACGTTCGTCCCAACTACACACACATCTCTAAACGGCGCAACGAACACACTCCGCCAGGAAAACTAGATGTGGGTAGGATAACGTTCCCGAATCCGACCCCGAGGTATGTGAAACAAGATGGGAACAAGAGCAAAGCTGTAGCAAAATTACAAATACAGGCAGACGAGACAGTAGCGGAAAGTAACAATACGACTGGAAAAATAAAACAACCGGACATTGTAGAAACGCCACAAATAGAGATCACCATAAGCGCAGAAATTTATTAGGCAACCTTGGATACAGGAGCAACTGCTTCTGTATGCAGTTTAAAAGTCTTTAACAACTTAGAAATGAAAGGTTTACGTCTACAAACACTACCCACAAAGAATGTATATATTTTGACAGCCATCAGCAGAAAAAAACAACGCATTCAAAAACAAACAATGATTCCATTTCGTTTAGGACAAATGCACGTCGAACACATTTTCTTAATAATACCACATCTGGCAGTCCAAATCATTTAAGAAGTGATTTCCTAGAGGCATTTAAAGCCAACATCAATTATACCAACAGGTATTTAACTATACGACGAGATAACGAAGAGGCAACGATCGGGTTCTCTCAGCTGACTGACCAGGTCATTAACTTAACAGAGGCAGAAAACCTATTAGAGGAAGAAACATTTTTTGTGCAATACGTGCAGGTAAAATCAGGTGTTCACATTGCGGAACTTAGAATCCAGGAAATAAATAAAGACGATAAAGTCGAGGATAATTTTGACGACACCTGCGAGAGCAAGGAAGACCCAGGTAGACGAAACGAAACCAGTTATCCACACATCACTATAAGAAACGGCTCCCTGGACGTAAGAGAAAATGCACCTTTCCAACAAGCAGAGACAGAATCAAACTTTAGACTTCCCCCTGAAATACCAGATCCGTACGTAAACATATGGACCAAAATAAATGACAAAGTACAGGGAACCACACAACTAAACGACAGCCAAAAACAAACTCTTTTCTCCGTTTTATGGAAGAATAAAGATGCATTCACAGAAAAAACAGGCTTATGTACATCATTCTGTTACGAATTCCACATAAAAGAAGTCAATCCCTTGCGCTACAAATGTAGGAACATTCCTATGAATTCAAAACAAGTAGTAGATGAAACCATCAAACAAACGCTAAAACAAAACATTATACAGGAATCAAATACGCCCTACATAAACCCTCTGTGCATTGTACGTAAAAGTAATGGGAAGGCACGCATTACCATAGATGCCAGACACCTCAATAAATTTATTATGCCCGACCACTTTAGGACCCTCAGTATAGAACAAACATTAGCCAGCATAGGAAGAAAGAAATGGTTCTCCTCAATAGATCTTACAAACTCATATTTACAAATTCCCATACCTCCACACCTAAGAAAATTCACCGGATTCTTGTACCAAGGCCGCGTGTTAGAATTCACGAGATTGCCTTTCGGCTTATCAGTGAGCGCAAGTGGTTTCTTAAGAGCCATGTATGCAATATTTAAAGATCATGCGCAAGAATTCTTGACAGAGTACGTCGATGACTTCATTATTCACGACAGGACAATAGAAGAACACATACAACATTTAGATTATAGCATCTCAAAGCTGAGAACAAATGGGCTGACCTTGAATTTAGAGAAGACAAAGTTCTTCCAGTTGGAAACAAAATTTTTGGGATACAACATTTCGGAGAAAGGAATATCTCCAGACAAAGATAGAATTAAAGCAATCAGGGAAATTCCACCTCCGAAAAACATTAGACAGTTACGTCGAGTATTGGGCATCTTCCAATATGAGGCACGCTTCCTAATTAATTATGCGAAGGAGATAGCACCTCTGAGAGCACTCCTACAGAAAGGCACAAGATGGCGATGGACGAACGCATACCAAGAAATTTTCGAAAGGGTGAAGGAGCTATTCGGACAAGCAATCTTACTAGAACGCCCACGCAGCGACAGAACTTTTGATATATACACCGACGCATCAATTTCAGGTTTTGGAGCAATCCTGTGTCAACTCGACGACCAAGGAAACCAATGTGTCATAAGTACGGCATCGAGGAACCTGACACACACGGAGAAGATAGCCTGTGTCACTGAACAGGAAATAGCAGCCATTTTTTCGCGATTCAAAAATTTAAGGATTCCATCTTTAACTGCAAAATAACAATATTTTCGGACCATGTGAGCCTCTCCTTCATAAATAATTGTAAACTGACAAGCACCAAAATCTCCCGATACATACATGGAATTATGTCGCATGACGTCACCATTAAACACATCCCAGGAAACCAAAACATTTTCGCAGACACATTGTCACGTTTGAACACAAAAGGCGACATACCTGAATGCATAGGTAACACACAAAGAGAAGTCCACGTGTTGAAACTAGACCTGCAGGGCAAAAAAGAACTGACAAAACAAATAAAGGACATTAAGAAAATCCAACAAGAAGACGACAAACTTGCTAAAATTTTAACAACAGCTCCTGAAATTCAGAAAGACACAGAAGGATTATATGGCAAACGTGATGGAATCCTTTATAAACTTCAAGGTAGACACCACCCAACATGGCGAACATACGCCCCACGCGTCCTTGAAAATCTCATAATTGATTCATTTCATACAGCAATTATCCATGGGGGAACAGAAAAGACGTGTTTGACGATAGTGGAGTATTTTTATATCCCTCGGCTCCAACACAAAGTACGGCAACGTATATCTGCCTGCATTATCTGCCAAAAAGCAAAACCCATGAACGTGAAATACGACACTCCACCAATATCAATATTACGCGACAAACCACTAGCTCTCGTCACAATAGATGCTCATGGACCAATGCCTACGGGAACGGCAGGAATGAAGTACATATTCGTAATGGTGGACGTATTTACCAAATTCACTAAATTATACCCGATGAAGAGGCTAACAAGCGCAAATTGTGCAAGCAAAATTCTGGACGATTTTATACCGAAATATGGTAAAATGGACGCCATTTTGGCTTATAACGCGTCCATACACAAAGGCAAACATTTCGTAAATAGGATAAGAACATCAGGTATCAAAATATATAACTCCACAGCATACCACCCGGAAAGTAACCCGTGCGAGAGATCGATGAGGGATCTATCCATCTACCTGCGAATATTAACATACCGCAAAAGACATACCTCGTGGGTCACCCAACTACCACTAATAGAAAAAATCATGAACAACACGATTAACCCGAACACTGGTATAGCGCCAGTCAAGCTACACCTAAACCAAACGCCAGAAAGCATTTTACCAGGCTTAAAAAGAGCAATTAACACAGACGAAATGAACGAAATCCAGCAAATACAAGAAGCCTACGAGCGCCTGAGGAAACGAGCAGAAACTAGAAATAAAAGGAAGAAAAGATACAAAAAGAAATACGCCGAACATAGGAGATAAGGTACTAGTGAGAACCCACAACAAATCTTCAATGCTTAACAAAACATCACAAAAACTGCATATCCTTTGGGAAGGGCCGGCTATGATCGTTGCGAAGTTCGGTGATCGTTCTTTTGAGCTGGTAGACTATAAAACGAAGAAAAACATAGGTAGATATAACATAGCACTATTACGACCCTTTAAAGAACTGGAAATCACACATACTCAAACCATTACCTGACGC
Organism: Mantis religiosa; assembly: GCA_030765055.1. Classification (NCBI taxonomy): domain Eukaryota; kingdom Metazoa; phylum Arthropoda; class Insecta; order Mantodea; family Mantidae; genus Mantis; species Mantis religiosa. The sequence goes on from CM060957.1 coordinate 59,789,952, forward strand.
GAACCGGAGTCACTGAACTCATTAATGTACGGCACAGGTTATTAGTAAACACCACCTTGTCCCAGACAGAAGAAATACACATGTTTCAAAGAAATAAGAATAACGGACATAAAGAATAAACACGACGGAAGTTAACTATAACATAAACAAATGCTACACCTGGTTATACTAATAAAAAAAATTGTACTTAGAATAAGTTAGCGGAACACACAAGGAACTATAAATACAAGTGCCGAACACAAAAGCAAGCACGACATTGCAGTGACGCGAGTGACAGTGTATGAAACATTAAAGGTTCACTATACTTAAAGAGGCAATGTAAAGCAAAAACGACAACAATAAAACAAATAATGTAAATAAATAGAGAAAATCCGAGACAATCCAAAAATGCAAAATCAGATTGATAACGTAATGTAAAATATTGGACACATTGAAAACTAAGAAAATATGTAACAATGTATATAAGGGTATAAATGTATAAATGTGTGTATGTATTTTATTGTAAAAACAAAAAACAAAAAACAAATGTTCTAAAGCTCCTTGCTTGCACTTACGTTGACGAAGGGAAAGAGGAGAAACTAGGTAACAATTGTCAGCGTTAGCACGTTAGTTAAACTTTGAAGGTCGCGGTTTAGTGGGACTTTCGAAGGAATTTGAAATTTTTCCCAACTTGTGAGAAAAATAGCAATATTCCTCCGAAGGGCATTTGAAGCAGAAACCTCAGGTTCCAAGAGGGAAAAGATCACTAGAAACTAATACAACAGTAGAGATCATAAATAAGCATAATGGGAATAAAAAGGGAATAAATGATATAAGAAACAAAGTTACAAAGAATATTCGAAATAGCAATATAGTATAAACGAAGGAAAAATTGGACAGGAGTTGCTTCTGGGCACATAGACAAGGCAGGAAGCAGAACAATAGAACCGACATCAAGACGCCAGTAAGGTATGCGAAGTACAAGGAAAACTCAGCCAAGCATGATAGAATACCGTTATGACGCTGAGAGGTCATACAACCCAAAGGGGTGGAAAATATTACCGCTGCATAGGAAAGACAGACGGAGGTGACCAATAAGAGAAAATTAAAGAAACAAACCCTGCCAATAAAATGTAGAGTAAACCACGTGATAGGCGTAAAATAGTAAAGGAATAGAAAATGGGCGGTGATAGGCGAGAAAAGCTAGAATAGAAGCTGAGAATACGACGGGGGAAGGAGCTCCACTCTGGTACTTAATACGACGGGAAGAAGACGTGTTATTGGGAGAGAAGTAGGGTCCAATGTTGCAGTCCGAATTAGAGTTATGGTCTTGAAGACAGTGCAAATATAGGGAATAAAGGGAGTTCGCAAAGCAACGTAAAGAAACGTTAAGGGGAAAGAAAAATTAGGACGACAACGAAAGTGTTAGCAAGAGAGTTAAGAGCGCCAGGTTAAAGAAAAATAAAGGAATTGAGAGACGGTCAGCACGTCTTTTCATAACCGAACCCTGAGAAAGAGATCCCAGCTCACCGACAATTAGACAAAACACCAACCTTTCCATCTCACCGTCAAACCCTTCATACTCCATCCCTAACCAAGCACTCAAAAGGACAACGAACCGAAAAAGAACCCACACCAATATACACAATACAAACACCTATGCCAGAGGCCTAACTTGGATCCACAACCTTTTGAGAGGCAAAGCACCAAAGTTATACGCTCCAGCGGCCACAAGTACGAGGACATAACCGTTGAAACTCAACTAGAGGTTGCAGGAAATTACCTAGAGAGTAGCAGTCAAGCTTTCTCCATTGTCATAAGAACTGAAGAATTGATAAGGATATCAGAATGCTAAGCAACAGCTCGTTATTAAATATAAATATATATATTATTGACCTACAATGACACATCAGTGGTTGAGCGGAATATTACAGATAAAGCAGAACAAGAACCAAGTAAAATAAAAAAGAAGATTGAACAAATGCACAAAGACTTAGGATTTTTGTTACATTGATATCTGTTCTTAATGTAATATCCCCTCTATGATATATTCACTTCAGATTAGCATATTTTTTGCAACACATTATTTCTTTATGGCTATTCGCTCCAGAATTTCCTTATTTGAAATCGTTCTCTTATTAACTGGAGTAACACACTGCAATAATATCACTTATTTCTCTGAATAATTATTTTTCATACGATTTCTCCAAAAATGAAGCATGATGCGCCTTCTTCCCAAGCAGTAGCCATTTAAACGGTGTGTACGACAAGAATCGGTAAAAGGTAATAGAAAGGTTTTTCTGGTTGAAACTAGAGCACTAAACTTGGAAGATGCCGAGAGGAGTTTTCGATCGTGATGCCAATGGATATTTCCCACAACATGATGGGTTGGGGAACTTTCCTATAGCTTTCTGGAAACTTGAGAATCACTATTACTACCTTCATCTACACTGCCCAGCCTCCAGCTGTGGAGTAGTTTTAAAGGTTTCTGAAGCCCAAGTCTCTTCTCTGCTCCTTTTGCTGCTTCTCACCTGCGAGCAGGAAGTTTCGTAATCTACCAAAAAACTTGTTCTCGTCAAGTGACATGTTCTGAGATCTGTAAATGCCGTCCTCCACAGAAGCAAGTAAGAAAAATGTCGTATATAACATGCAGCTTTGTTATTTAACATTTTAATCAAAATTGCACACTGCCTTTTAGTTTTATTTCCTGTTCTAATTATGAATAGTTGGAGAAATTGTCGTACTCCAGAAGAAACTCCAACACCGCGGTCTTGGATTCCCTAAATACAAACATAAAGCACTTTCACAAAAAGGTCCATGCTTGCGTGAGTCCATTAAGCATAGACATTGTGAATATCATGGCTCAAAAATGAACATTAGGTTCAGACTTTGTATTAATCTTAGAGCTATCCAGGGATATAATGGAAAATGTAATACAAATTACCGTTTACAGTAAGAACGTTTTGAATATTTTTTTTTTTTAAATAGCTCCAACGGTATGGATTGAATTTCACACATTTAACACATTTTCAAGGCAAAGCAAATAACTCGAATTTTTTTGTTCACTGCGAGTAACTTTTGCAAAAGGTGATAACCGTAACTGATAGACAGCATAGTTCAATAAAAATTCCAACCTCACTAAATTGGAGGTAAGAACTTCTCATAAATACGAGGGCTGTTTAATAATGAAAGACCACATTTTTTTCTTTCTTTTATTTGACAACGTAGCTTTACTCATCCTCATAATTTTGATGGTCTTTCTCATGATAGTCTCCCCTGAATGCGATACACTTGTCCCAGCGTTTCTGCCAGTCTTCAAAGACATGCTGAAGACCATTTTTGATAGATCCTCCGCAGCCTTCACCACTGCTTCTGATCATGGATAATGCCTCCCACGAAGGCGTTTCTTCAAGTTAGGGAATAGAAAAAAGTCACATGAGGCTAAATCCGGACTACAGGGAGGGTGAGGGATGCATTTCACGTTGATTTTTGCAAGATATTCAGCAACAACATTGTCAATATGCGGTCAGGCATTATCGTGTTGCAGCATCCAGCCTGCTTCACGAAATGTGGTCTTTTGAGCCTGATACGGACTTGCAGTGTTTTCAGGACATCCCTGTAGTATTGTCCAGTTACTGATGTGTGTGCAGGTACAAAATGCTGATAAACCATTCCAAGAATATAAAGGAATGAGTTGACCATAATTATCCCAGCAGAAGCAACCACTTTTGCTTTTTGGGGGTTGGTAATAAGGAGATTTCCACAATGAGCTTTGCTGTTTGCCCTCAGGATCAAAATGATGTAGCCAAGTTTCATTAGCAGTGATTACGTTTTAAAGAAACTCCGGATCTTCCTCTACCATCAACTTTAACTGCATGCTACCTCCATTGCAGCGGTAGGCGATACTGAACATGTCTGAACTTACCTGGTTCTCACAGGTGGGAACCAAGATTACCAACAATCAAACTACTATGGCGTGTTTGTTTCACATTATGCTAGCAGAATATAATAAAATTGAAATTTAGTGCGAAAAATTATGACCGTACAAAATTATAATCATTCTGTAGTGAACAGCCCTCGTATATTTTTTTGATTGAATTTCTGATTAACATTTGATTAAATATGTAATAAAGTATTTCAGCCAATATTTAACTGGAATATAGAAGTTAGTGGAAGAATAAGCCTTTTTAATAGCAGTTGTTTTGGAATTAATGCAGAAATTCATGAGAATTAAACTCGTCAGATTATTTATTTACCCCTTCTTGTTTTCTGGTAGATCATTCGTATAATTTTTTATTTTTATAATGACCCGTTTAGAACAAATATACTAAGCACATATAGGTATCGGGCAGGAGCGATTCGGGTACTGACTACGTCTCACCCTCAGTACTCTACCTCACTCATGACCTCTACGTGGGTTGAGCTAGGGGACACAGCGGCCTAGCAGTACTCTTTGTCCAGAAAAAGAACTGCTGTGTCATAAGATGAGTTAATATTTTAATAAGTATCTTTATATGAGATTACAAAACATAAGAAAAGGAAGAGAAAAATAAATGTATGAGGATAGCAATGTTATGAAAGGATGTACAGGTTTTACCCTGGCCTCGAAATAACATTCAGCTTTGAGAATAAACCGCACGTGAGTTAGCCATAGAGGCAGGCAATAAGGCGATTTAAAATCGGCAACATATGACCGGTAATCGAGTTTTGGTCCCTCAGCACAAAAGCGGCGAACATAGTCTCCGAAATATCCAGGCCTCTCACTTATATTTATTTAAATTTATTAAATACCTGAATCAATGTTTTTGTGTAAATTTGCAATTGTTTTAGCCAATCTTGTATCTGCTATATGTTAGGCATTTCTCCCAGCCAATTTAAACAAGCAGTCACTCTAGTAAGATCGACAGCTTGGCTCGATAATTTATATTAAATGAGCATTTACTTCTTTTTCTTTATTCTCCCTCTCATTGTTTCTCTCGTTATCCCCCCTTCCCTTCGTAAACCCTACGTACAGGACTATTTAATAGCAACTGTGTATTAAAACTGCTGTTTACAGAACTTTTAATTGATGGCATTGTGTCCTCTAAACACAAATTTGTGCCTCTTATTTATGTTTGAAGTTCTTTGTTTTACTTAATTATTTGTTTTATGAAACTTATTACAGTTCTCATTGTAAAAATTGTGAGAGAGTTTATAGCATCTATCCAGTAAATAAAAATAAGTAATGGAAATTAATTGTTCTTTCACACCAGCCTTGTGTAGGACGCACTATGAAAGGGTAGAGCCAGAATGAAAAATTCAATGCCATATCCGGGACTTGAACCACGGATCCTCTGGCCTCCGTCCAACCGCTCCAACCATTTGAGGCACTATGGCCAACGTGCCAACATGACACTAAATTCTTCAACCGACTCGCATTTCCCCCGGCAAACCACCAGCAGTTCCCATAAACACACGAGACAACCACCCCAATGGCGACTTACAATGCTGTAAGTACTTTAAGGCCCGAGCTTTATAGTTCGGACCACTATCAGGTACAATTAATGGAAATTAATTGTTCTTTCACACCAGCCGTGTGTAGGACGCACTATGAAAGGGCAGAGCCCCTTTTTAGGAAATTTTAGGATTTTTAGGTATTGTCTTTTGGAAGGACCCCCGGAGTTATCCATCGCTCCCGGGTTGAAGGAGGCCAGGGTCTTCGGACTTTTGGGTAGATCCTCTGTACATAACTGCCCACTCAGCATCGTGAGGAAAGAGAGGAGCTTACGCTAGGTAACGGTCCTGTTCACGGAAACCAACATTCCGGCTGGGGGATGTCGAGATGCTGACCACATCTCCTCCCCGTATCGGTTGGATGATCGCCCACCTCTGCGCATGTGGGCGTGAGGCCGGCATTCGGGTTGGTAGGTCTTAGCCCTCTTGGGGCTGTCGCGCCAGTGGTTAACTTTTTAACACTATATTAAGGACTCTCTTGAGAATGACTAACATTATTGAAATTTCTATCCAAGATATCTTTAATTTTTTTATAAAACCATTTAAAAAACTTCTAAGTCAGAATACTTTCCAGTTTCAATTGGATTAACGTGGTATTTAATACATATTTCATCACTTTGATCGTTTTCACATCGTAAACAAAAGTAAATACACAGACAATCAACATAATATGCAATAAACACAAACATCTCAACTCCAGCATTAGCTGAAAGACAAGGAGAGGTAAAAGAAATAGCGATAAAGTACAGTCACTAAAAAGAGGTAATTACCTCTGTCTATCCCTCTTTCTTTTTCTGTGGTATACCTTTTGTAACAATCATATCGCACTTTTGTTATGCGTGTGGACTTTTTAATTGAAATGTGTTGTTTGCTGTGAACAGGCTGTTACAACGCACATATTTCTAATTAACACTGAACCTCGAGGAAATCCCAGAGGTGAATCAAATCGCTCCCTCTAGTGGGAGCTGGAGATTGGGAGGGTAGCTGTAATTTCATTCTCATTATTGCAGTGTGCGTCCTAAATGCTTCTCTTGCAGAATCAGCCTGAATAAGCCACCGAGTCGAAATGCTGGTTACAATCCGTTAATGCTCCCTCAACCGTTACTTTTTTAACTTCTCACCTGCAGTTTTTCAGGAACACGAGTTTTAAACTGCGATTACACTTAGTTTCTCCACCGCTTGCCCAAGTCAAGGTAAGTATTATATAATATATAATATGTAATATATATGTGTATGTGTGTGTACTTTACCGTAAGTATAGTGTGTGGGGGTATTTGTGTGCGTGGAGAGCGAGAGAGAGAAAGGAGGGAAAGGAGGAAGAGAGATAATGTGAGGGGTTCCTAGGTACTTGGACAGAATACCAAAATCTAAATCACATGAATGAATGACGTTATTATACAACAGTTCCAATATGTTACATTATTCCGTATCACAAGGCTCAGTACTCGGTCCAATTTTATACCCGTGCTATAAATAATGATATATGTCCACAAACGGAGCTTGAGGTCTGAATAATAATTTGTGATTCAGCGTACTACCAACAGTGAATTGTAAAATAAGATTGCTGGCATCAAAGCTTTTAAAATTATGCAGCTTCAATGGATTTATAATGTGAATAACGCGAACTACTGTTGGTGCCGTAGCTCAGTAGAGTCCTTATGCTCTAAGGGGACCCTGGGTTCGAATCCTGGCTAGGCAAGTCTTCTCTAACCAAGATTACTTCTCCTCCTGGAGTCCGGAAGTATGACTGAGGGTGTGAATATAAAAGATGTCAACGTGGTCATTGTAATTAAAGACGAAATAAAAGTATTGATATCAAACAAATGAAATAAGAATTCTTCAACCATTTGCCTGTCTAAAAAGGGAGTTTATTTTCTCGAAAATACTCTTTGATATAAATGGAAACCATTCTAAGTCCTTTTTTCGACTGTTTACGCCATTATTGTCTATTATCATGTACTACACACGCTAGCTCAAGCCTGGGAATCGCCTTTGTTCACTCGCTACCCAACAAAATTCAGTCACGCCTCTGCCATCTGTTTAAGTGGATTTACTTGGTCGCGTTCTGCAACTTTTCTAACGCACGAAGGGATATCTGCTTCCTCGAAGACGGGACAGTTGGGCCACCTAGTATAATTCCGCAATATGCTATACTACTTTGTCATACAATTAAAGCTATTTTGAACAATTAAATACCAACTGAACTAATTATTATGTAAGAAATGCTTCAGAATATACCACACTGTTTTCTAACACATTTGAAAAAATAGCAACAAGAACAATTAAGTGAAATCAACTAATGAGAGAATGCGCGCTCAAAGATTGGTATATTTTATAATGTAAAAGAGGTGGAGGATTGAGTGGATAAACTAAAACTAAATTATTCTGGTTTTCAATTCACGCTCTCAGCATCGAAAGAAAAACAGTTAAACCCGAATTAAATTAATGACTTTGAAATGAAAACACTATGTTACAGCATTCTCTTTCAATTAAAACAATACTACATAACAATAGCTGTTCCAGTCCGAACACATTTTGGTATTATTCATTGTATGTTGTATTAACTTATTGTAATATATTGTGATGGTATTAACTTGCGAGAGCTTTCGGTATAAATATCAGATAAATACAATGCCATTATAAACAGATTCGATGTTTTATTATGGTAGCCTCTGTTTGTAAACAAAGTATAACAGAGAAAAGAGAGAGTGAATGTAAAATGTCAGCTAACATTATTTACTCTGACATAAATGTTGAACAACAGTGAACTGCGAACGACATTTCACACCAAGTGTAGACAATACAATTTTTGTGTTCAGTTAGCAGTTTTTATACGAATGGTTAAATTATTGGTAAAACCTAGAAAGAATTTTCTACTTGACGTGTTGGATTAAAACCTTGTATTCAAATTACATTATAATTAAGTTAATACAGGAGAGCAGTCACATGAATAACTTGCGTTTATTTCCATAAATTAGTAGCTAATGAACTGCTATTACATTATTTACGCACAACTTCATGATACTAAACCACTTTTGTTCATGCATATTCAGAGATTGCATGTGATTTTTATACAGGTTCATTCAACCTTGTTAGTGAATGCTTGTCCTGGCAGTTTATATTATAGCCATTCCATTCAAATGCACGACAGAAGAACTGAGAACAACAGAAGTTCCACTTTTTGATACAATTCTAAACAACTGATTCCGTGGAAAGTTGCGAAAGTGCACAAATGATTAAATTTTACCCTCAAAATTAGTGTTTTCATGACACGTACATAGATCTTCCTATTACATTTGTTAGTCTAAAGACAGTACTCCACCATGGAGAGAAATCACAGAGTTTAAACGTGTCGCAACACATGATTATTAGGAGACGTGTCCATAAAATAAGGTCCACAAGGCGCTGAGCCGTGAGGAATGCTATAACGCAAGATCCGACAACGCTGGCTTGTAGCTTGGTTTCACCTCTTCAAATCCCCAACACAATAGAACCGTTGCAACCATTACTCTTAGCTGGGTAGCCGTTCGCGAGTGAGCTTCCTATCACTAGCGCCTCCAAGTGCGAGTTGTGTGCAGTGACATTCATCGTCAGTTATGCCAAGTCTATGTGCCACAAGCTATGGACGTCAAAAACGTGCGAAAGTGGGTCAGAGAGTACAAAGACGGACGTACAGACGTCCATGACGAACAGCGCTCTAGTCGGCCTTCGGTTTCAGTCGAAACAATTGCAAAAGTGGAGCAAGAAATGCTTAAAGATCAGCGTGTGACAGTTCACGAGCTGTGCGAACTTATCCCTGAAGTCAGTAAGGCTACTATTGACAAGGTTTTGACCGAACATTTGCATAATCGCAAGGTATGTGTGAGGTGGGTCCTCACAATGCTCACCGAAGACTTAAACGTCAACGTGTTGAAGCGTCCCACGGATTCCTGGAGCGCTATGCAGAACAGGGCGAAGATCTGTTGGATTCAATTGTCACTGGCGATGAAACCTGGTTGCACTACACAACACCATAAACTAAAGAATGTTCCTGTCAGTGGCGGCATTCAAATTCGCCGAAGCCGCGAAAGTTCAGACTTTTTCTGCCGGCAAAGTGATGGCCAGTGTGTTCTGGGACAGAAAAGGTGTATTGTGTGCGAGTTTAAGCCTACCGGCACAACGATAGACGCCGCTAGCTACTGTGAGACTTTAAAAAATAGTTCGACGTGGCATTCAAAATCGAAGGAGGGGGATGCTGACAAAGGGAGTGACTTTTACTCACGAAAACGCTCGTCCCCATTCTGCACATGCAACGGCTGATCTCCTGGTCCAGTTCTAATGGGACATCCTCACCCATCCCCCCTACAGTCCAGACTTAGTACGTAGTGATTATCATCTGTTTCCTGAGTTGAAGTCACACTTGGGTGGGACACATTTCAAGAACGACGATGATTTGAAAAACGAGGTTGAGTGCTACCTGCGCAACTTGGCGGGAGAGTGCTATGACAAGGGTATACAAAAACTGCCACAGCACATGCAAAAGTGCATCCATCGCAATGGTGAATACGTTGAAAAATATATGTAAGTTGTGTCTTTCCTTCAATGCAACGTTCGTTGACAGTAAACACGTTTTCTGTATTAAATAAAATTGGAGATCTTATTTTACGGACACGCCTCGTAAAATAGGCCTGAAGCTTTCCTGGCGACGAATGTGCTCAAGTTGTTTCTCAGAGGAGCACGCTTAGTCGTGATGCTGGATTTCAGTTCAGCTCCTCTTGGAAACCGGCCTTAAAATGGGAATCCGTCGACATAAGAAGCACAGATCAATACAGCTTGATAATCACGTTAAGTAGTTACGTTTCTTTGACCCAATTAATGTTCTACACACCTGGCATTTAATTTACAAAAACAGTATTTTGTTTAGTAATGCGAATTTGGTTTAGTGTTTTGTCTTTGTTTATATTTGTGTTATATCCAGTATTTCATTTATGGTTATAACATCTAATAAATACCTGATGGGAGAGATGCACATTCCCGAAGCCTTTTCACCTAACTTGCTTCCCGAGAACAACTTTAGCACCGCGATAATTAACTGACAATTGATGCCATCGTAATTTTTTCTTAAGAGATACAATTACTTTAAAAATAACTCCATCGTTAAAATATTTTAAAACACTTGTCAAACTTTAAAAAAAACATTTCAGATCCACTCACATTTTAAAAATTAGAGCATGTTTCAAGTGGAAATATGTGTAAAAGGAAATAAATTACTACTAAATTAAAAAAAATTAAGGTACACTAGTGTAATGTTCTGGGACATAGACTGAAGCAAAATATGCTGCCTCATTCTTTATATGAACACCAGAGCCATGAGCCGCCACTTCTTCAATTTTCAGAAAATAAGGTTCCTCTTTAACGTCTCTTTTGGTCTGTTCGCTTCGGTAATTCCGCAAACCAAAATACGTCTGCTCTCTACATATTACTCAAACAAAAGACGCTTTCTTTCCCAGCTGTTCCACCAAAATTATTGGTTTTTCATCTTCTTTGCCATCACTGCCAATCAAACTTAATTTTTAGTGGTCTACGTCATACATTACATTATCTAATTTTTAAAACGACGAATCATGAAACATTCACATCATATTCACATGTTGCGTCATCTCATGACCTACTGAATTTTAACAATTTATTTTCTTGCTCACTTTAACATGACCATATTGATTTTTAAAACACAAATTTAAACAATTTTACAAATCTCGAGACCTAAACTAAAGCAACCGTTATACAAGGAACAAGCTTCATCATTGGCTCACGGTTGACTGAAGTTTTTATGTTTGACAAGCGTTTTAAAATGTTTTAGTGTTGAAGCTCCACTGTTTTAAATAATTTTATTTATCAATTTTATAACTCCGTCATATTCAGACTGACAACGTAACAGAATACCTATATTTTTAAACAGGTGCTATCATAAGTCAAGGATTTTGTTTGCTTCTATCTAGGACTAGATTACTACCAACATTAGCTGGATCTGGTGGCCATAGTAGTTAGGGTATGTCTTCGGCGTTACGCCTCAGGAATGTATATTTCTCTCCTGTGTTTACCTATAGGCCAAAACATACAAAAACTAAAAACAAAGGGGAAAACCCCCCAAATAGTATAGCACACAGACAAATAGGCTAACATTGTCAACAGCGTTTTTAATTTTGTCATAAGTACTACTAAAAGGAATATACTCTTTAATTTTATATATACATATATTCAACAACTGAAAACGACTTTCATAAGAGCACAAGTCAACTAAGTTTTGAGAAGTTCAACAAAAGCTTCATAACTTCTGGAAATGATGTGCCAATATTATGATTTTTTTAACAGATGAACTTTGGCTTACTATATTTGTTTTACTGTTCAGTAATTTCAATTACCATAGGTATTTTGTATAATATTTATAATGAATTTGTTGGGCTTTTGCAGTTAAGAAACTCACCTGGGTGTACAAAAGCATTGAATGGACTGTATTTTCAAATGCATAGAAGAATTACCTCTGAAGATGCAAGGAATTGTGAAAATATTTTACAGTACTCATATGTGTGTTGAACCACGTTTTATTTGTAGCATAATAACAATAATAGAAATTACATTAATTCAGTTATCCTAATCTAAATCCCGCACCTCACTTTGTTTGACCATTAGATATCTTATTTGCTATATTTATCATACAGAGTTTGAAAATATGACTGCTTTTCAGGAAGAACTGTAGCAAGATACTTAGAAATGTCCTGCGCTTTCGCAACTTTCAGAGCAATTTCTTTATCATAAGCTTTCGTCAGTATGGTTTCAGCAAACTTTATTTCCTTTGATCAGGGATGACTGTCATTAAACCACTTGGGTTCTTGCTAGCAGTAACAATGTTTGATCTATATTCAAGAATCTTATATGTAGCCACTTTCCACTTCTCTTGCCTTTTGTCCACTGGCATAGATTCCTTCACCTTCCTGAAAGCCATCTTATAGTCCTTGACCATAGCCTGTTGAGCACCACATACTTTAATATTCTTGGATGAGTGCCAAAAAGTGGACTTGTGCCCTTATAAAGGTCATGTCTTCAATTACAGGAGATACACTTAATACTCAGTTTAGAAAGATACTGCCTCTTCTATTTATTCGTAAATTTTCGGTAAGCTTAGAGCAGAGAGGTAAACTTAAGTCTATCTTTAAGGGAAGATTTGATTTACAAATTTTACTATTGTATTGCAGCTTCTGTGTTCTCAAACATGTGATTTCTTTCTTTGCAATTACATAGTACTTTTACCCATTTTTAATGCGAAGAGCCCATTTTGTGGCTCACATTTTGGCATAACTGACCCATTCAAGTAGATAACTTTAATTTTACGTTCATAAAAATATTCTGTACGTGCTATTACCGATCTTTTTTAGTGTTAATAACTTGATTAGATGCTTTTAAAAAATAATGGCTGATAGGTTCTGCAGAGATATGTTACAGAACCGGGGACTATGTAATTATGAAACTACTTTAGATTATCAAACATGTAATTGCAAACCGGTAGAATTAATATATGCGAATAAAGAAGTTACTAAGTAAAAGCTCAAGATTTTTCTCGAACAGTTTCCTATATATTACAACTAAGTATTTAGCTATCAATTAAGTTAAAAGTTACAATTTTTAAAATGTTTTCTACGTTTAAGTGTAGAGATGTCCGCATTTTATGAAGTTGGGGTTAAAATCTCACTGCCTTCTTTAGAGTAAACTAACATGTTAGCCAATAAATAAATGAATTATTTTCGTATAGCCAAAGCTATACATTATTTGCATATGCAAATTTACACACAAGTTAGAGATACACTGAAATATAAGGAATCAATTTTTATTCACCAACATGCATAACTGAAAAGTAAAGATAAATTGGGAAGGTCCATTGGGTTAGAAGGTGCGCATGGACGATTTTAAAATGTTAAAATCTTGAAAATAGAGGATCGGTAAACTGTTGTGCCAAAATGATTGAAATGTGTATAAGGAATATAATATTATAACAAATTAAAAATCCCAAATGTTTTAATTTTTATCAAAAATCTGTTGGAAATGTAACTTAAGAAAATAAATCTATCGTCTATTTCATAATTTTTGAATATTCTTAAATATTCAGTCTAAGATAAATGTTGCAAATGCTAGCATCGTGTGTGTATACGAGCAACCATATCGTCTTTTATTACTAATATCATTAGAAGATACGTGATTTTTTATGAGTTAAGTACTTTATAATAAATTCAACACATGCATCTTCAATATTTTATAGCTGTGTATATTTAGCTGGATTTAATCTCAGATAATGTAAAATCTGTTTTGTTGTATGGAGGATCCTAGGTTCTGGTTTACATCTTAATACAGATTTTATGAGATCATGTGGAACCAAAGAACGTATTCTTCCTCCCTTAAATACTGTTAAATATTAAGATCATATGGTGTGTATTCTTTTAAAGAATTTTACATAACATATATACACATATATAAGCAGCACGTTTTGTATATATTACCTCTCATCTATTTATTATGGTTGAAAATTTAATGGAGAACTTAAAAGGCCATTTGTAGAAAAGTTAAATTTAATACCTTAATTGTTACTCGACATCAAACCCTGGAACTTTTTAACAAAACAGAAGTATTTTATGACATGATAAACAAAACTATAGCTGATCCATGATGAGTTTTGAGATAAAAGGTATTGTTGAAAATCTTACCTTTAGTTTATATTTTATTTTTCCATTTACAAACCTTCCTTTAACTTGCGAGGCCATGGAGGTACTGTATGTGCTCGTCTGCTTATTAATTTTCATTATGATGCATACGTACATTTCAGGCTCTGTGAAGTGTAAGGAATAATTTGAAATAAGGAATAAACCCTTACCTCAATCTCGAATCGAATCCAGAACATCGATTGTTTGGCCATGGAGGTATACAACATTTTGCGTGTGTTCTTATCAATGGACATTCTATAATTTATTACCATTCCGTTTTTTATTTATGGTTTGTAAAAATGGAAAACTATGATTTTTATCCGTGGCGGTTATTTCATGTCTCTAAATTTAAAAAAGAAATTATTTGACATTGTTATGAAAAGAGTAATTTGTACGGAAATGAAAGTGTAAAATTAGGTTGGTAAAGAGATGATACAATGTGAGAGAAATGTTATGTAATATTCTCGAAATTGGTATTTTTAAGAATGTGATTACGTAATGTGGTGACGTGAACCAGTTGAAGATAAGTTATTTAGTTGCTATAGCAACCTAGAAAGAAGACAGCAGGAGATTAACTGAAATTAGCGTTCTTCTGCATCAGAACTCAGGAGTAAGATGTGTATTTGAGTATATCCGAGTATGTGCGAAAATGAATATATGTGTGCATTTAAGATGCATTAATTAGCTTGAATATAAGAAGTATAATTCAGCTATGCATCAATCACCGTTGGTTAGACGACAGGAGTTGCATCATCTAAAAATTGTATGAAAGAATAGACATGTTTCATGAAAATTAAATATTAACTTTGAAAAGAGAAATATTTGTTCATTCTAACAGCAATAATTTTTCCTGTACTCCGCGACCATGCCCAGAGGTAAGATCTCTAGCTCCAAGGATGCTACCGAGGAACCTACAGGATTAGACTACTAGAACTTCATAAAAGCGAGAAACAAATCATCACATTATAAGCTCATTCATCCAACTTTGCAACCACATTTAAAACCGTTGCAAATGATGGCCACGACGTTTGGCTTCTGGAACGTCATCTTCAAACAACCCGTTTACAAGATTTAAAACTATGGCATATCAAAAAAGAAAATAATACTCGTAACACTTAACATAATGAAACCTAATCAGGACATTAGATATTCCGCTTTCCCAAAGCCTCAACCTTTTTAAGCTCACACCCTTGTAGAAGGACGCAAGTGTTTCTACATTGGCAGGATATTGATTCCATGTAATGTACACCTCCCTAGAGGTTTTCTCGAGACGCAAGTAACCTTTTTCCAAGCATCACTATTTAAAACTTTGGAAAAAAAATTGAAGATGATGGAACATTCTGACGACCTACTTTTCACGCCACTCGTATAAAGAGGTTTACAGACTCGCCATTCGCTACAAGGCAACACTAATTCGTTTCAACTTTCGTTGATCAACTTTTCCACGTCTTTTAGTGTATTTCTTGAGATCCGACCTTGGTAGATATCTGGATTACTTGTACGTAAAAAAAAAAAAAAAAAAAAAAAAAAAAAAAAAAAAAAAAAAAAGATCTACAAGAAAGAGCCGACTGTGCAATTTCGATTAAACATTTTCACCATGTTAGAGAAAATTTCGATATGGAGAGTTATCTGTTAATAGAATTTTTTAAGCCTCTGAATCCAGGAATATCATTTTTAGAATAAGGGGAATGAGTACGTACATAATCCAAAAAGAAGGTTTCCCAAAGCTTAGTATTTAGTTGAGTATTTTCCAAGAAACGTTCTCCATTCCAGAAAAATTTTTAAGGACCATTTCTTTAAATTTTTGGTTTACTGAAAATGGATTTCTTGACTTTCATTAATTAGAAAATTTAAGATATTTAGGCACAAGTAACACGTAAAACTATCTGGCAACAACCTGTACAGAACTCTCCATTCAAAAGACTTTTGTATAACGTATAAATGCTGAGTTAGACCAAAATGTACAACACTAAAATCAGATATCTTGTATTGACCTTCAGGTGACCAGAGCTGCGATCGTCCCTTGTCGGGTCGATTAAAGGAGTGAAATATTAGTTGACGTACAGTAAGTTACGAAACACAGAGTGACTGGAAGCTGCATGTGTCTATGATGTTTTCTCGCGCCTGCCGATGCATGACACATTGCTGTCCAGAAGACATGATTACGTCTGAACAGACTATACATACACTGGACTCACCGTGTTTGTGCGATAAGCTGAAGTAAACGAACTTTTCCCGATACGCTTTCTCGCTTTGCCATATAGTACTTAATCTGCTCTGCGCGTTCAGTCATGGAAGGAGCATGCCATTTCTAGACCACCAAAAAGCGAACCGAATTTTAAACACAGACTATAAATTTGGTTTTGCCCATGATACGCCTACGAAATATGTAACGAAATAAAAGTATTGCTGCAAAAGTTCCCCAGTAACTATAAAGATAATATTTTGTAAGTTTAGTTTCTAAAAGTTATATAAAACTATAGAAAGTGGGAAGAAATGCTCAAATGTAATATATCAGTTTTTTTAATAATACTACTTAAGACTACTTTGTAGGTATGATATATTTAACAAGAATTTTGAATTACGAATTTTAAATAGCTTTCACTTGTTAGCCTTATATCATACCGATTACCTCGAAAAACCGAATAGTGCCAATCCAAAGATACATAATTTCTACCAGTAACGGTAAAGAAGCAAATAAAGTATACAAAATAAACAAATCCCAGGTGTAATTCTTGTGGGGGATGAAACATACAGAAATTAAAATAGGAGTTAATCTGCCCTCAAAGACAAAATAACATAAAATTATATTTATTTGCACAATAATTTTTTTTAATTTAACAGTCTTACTATTCATACGTCATTTAAGTTACAGAGAGAATGTAGCTCCACAACGTGGAGTCAAAATGAAGGAGTGTGGACATATAAAAAGGAGTGGATAGCGAGGTAAACAGAGGGAGAGGGAAAATCAGAGAGGTTTTGTAAGTTTACGTCCTCCATTGGAATGGGTGAAATGATGCTCATATGAGCTCAGGGTCCATAGAGCTTAGAGTTACCTGACATTCGTCTTTCAGGATAAGGGAAAACCACGGAAAAACCTTATCCAGGTAACTCACCCTGACCGAGATTCGAACTCGCGACCTCTTGAACGTGAGGCAGGAACGCTACCACGCTACCGAGGCGGGCATCAGAGAGAAATTGGGACCGATTCATTTTTGTTTGCTTTTTGAAAAATCTCTAAACTAAACCCCGCGGCGCAACAGCCCGATGCGGCGCTAAGCCCTGTTACCCAACACTGCGTCCGTAACCTCTATTCATAGCGGGAGTCGATAATGGGCTGCAGTGTTGGAAGATGGGACGTGGTGGATATGGAGCCCCCAAGTTCCTCTCGTAGTAAATGCAGTGTTTGCAATCTTTTTGCTTTAAAATTACGTAATATCCAATGACATGTTACACCAACACCCATTGTTACACCTACACTTAAGAATATATTTTGCACCTTGGAGCACCACAATTCCAAGTCAAAATTACTAACAGCTGGAAACCTTTTGCATTTTTAAGCGTGAAAGCGTAATTTCAAGAAATCCTTCAACTCTAAAACTTTACATGAAACAATAATAGCTCCACTTTATGTTCTGGAAAGGCCTGATTTTTATCCAATCGCTCAAGCATAGATGCAAAACAGTAGATGCTCTAGAACCTATTAACAAGTCAATAAAAGCCTGTTAGTTATCTTGACAAACTATAAAATCTGTGATGTAACATCTGCAGTTATATTTTTTAAATTATATATAAAATTTAAAGCAATCTTGGGACAATCACAATACTACAGCAAAATACTACTTACGTTGTGCACTATCTATATAGGTAATCGTTTTCCATTGTGCGCTCATAAAAATTGCAGTTCAGAACAGCTGCTGGGATCACATAATTGTGAGCTGCAGACGTACAGACTAATATTTCTTATTGAAACAGCTTTCAGTGTATTTAGATACAAATGAATACAAATATTCAATACAGTTCCTAACAGAAAATACTGCACTGCTGGGTAAATAATACCGATACTGCTTCGCATACAGATACTCTGCATGTACTAATAGGTACATTTATCTCTAATCCATCCTTTACAAAACTGAAAACACACCTCCTTCTGGTCTGTGAAGAGCACCATATCCGTTTTCCAATATTTAGCAAATAGCTCCATAGATTCACGAGGGAACGCACACTGTAAAAATATCAAAAAGTATAAGTAAGCCACTAAAAATATGTTATACTCTGCCTGTTTTTATAAGCAGTGCTCAGGTTGATGGAGATGCCGAGTCTTTAATACATTGAAATTCTCTTTTATTGCACAGAAGATAGAAAACGGCAGTGCTTATAATTTTCTTGTGTAGAAGCAAAAGCATAGATCTAATTTTTATCGTAATAAAATATTTGAAATTTATTTAGTTGATTTCTAAAAAATATCGATAAATAAACTAAGCAGGAAAGTATATGACAGAATGTGTAAATTTCTGTTTAATGGTTAGACTCGTATGATTTTCTCTACTTATATTTGTACAAATTATTCTTATGAACTGTTGTTTTATGATATACTTCATGTTAATCCACAAAAATTTATATAAATTGTAATAGAAATTTACTACTATTAAAACAGGATTAGGGAAATAAAATAAACTTCAAGCGACGGCCAAATATCAGAATAACTGGCCGCTTTGAAATTGAAGTCTCTCACCGTAAAGGGAAAAAACCCCATAATAATACAAATCGCTGAAAATGATTTACTGTTCCAGAAATATTATTGGCCACGCCATTGCTGAGTGGTTAGACCGTTTGGCTCACACAAAGGCAGCCCAGGTTCGATACCAGGTGACCACAAAGTGAAATTTTTGGTGAACAATATGGCGTTGGGACGGATTCTCTGCGGTACTCCGGTTTCCCCCCGTCAGCATTCCACCAATTGTTCTATCATCTTTCCTATCATTCATCTCGCCTTCATATATATCATCCACTTCGTTCACCTTCATACCAGGCATTGGGCTGATCACCGATTGGTTCTCTAGAACAAGAATTCCCTAAAACTGCGATAGTGGTACAACTACGGAAGGGAAGAAATACTATTAAACGCAAATCAGTAACAAGAAATATCTCGCAAATGGTTAACTCCACAAAAAATTCATTTGATATAATTTGCGTGCTTTGGCGGGATCTACTTGGACAGTGTAGGCTTAAGTATGCAAAGATAGAGTGAGACTGAAAAATTCAATGCCATAGCCGGGATTTGAACCACGGATCTTATGGTTGCCGTCCAGTCACTAACTATTGATCTACTATGTCCAACGTGCCGATATGACATTAGCCTACACTCGGCCAGTGTGAAAGAACAATTAACTTCCATTAATTGACCTAATAGTGGTTAGCTATAAAAGCCCGGGCCTTAAAGTACTTACGAGTTGTAAGTCGCCATTAAGCTAGTTAAGGTATTAGAACTCCTAAGTGGTTTACCGGGAAAACACGAATCACTTGGAGAATTTAATGTAATATCGGCACGTTGGCCATAGTAGCTCAAAGGTTAAAGTGGCTAGACGGCAACCAGAAGATCCGTGGTTCAAATCCCGGCTATGACATTAAATTTCTCAGTCTAACTGTATCTTTCTATGTTTAATGGTTGTTGATTTGTAAGATGGAGATTGTACAATAATTGTTGTGAAAGTAATTCTATTAGCACAATATGTGCAACACTTTGCATTCCCTGGAAGGCAGAGAAGTAGTTGTAATGAAACTAAAGCTACCCGTTGGGAACGGACTATCCCTGCGTGTTGTCCCCGGGACTGACGTCAGCAGTTATACACTGCGAGACTCGTAAACTTCATACCCCTTTAAAGGTGTACGGGCTCCAATGTCTGCTGATCACTATTTCGTTTAGAAGCTTAAATATTCTTAAATTTACAAATATAATAATGTTAAAAATGCAAGTTTGAAACCTCTTAATAGTTCCAATCATTGTCCAATGGCTGGTTACTAAAATACTGGCTTTAAAATAAGTAATTAATTTTTATACAAGATATAAAGAGTAACATAAAAACTGTTTCCAGGTTTTCAACCTGTAGTATTAATTTGCAATATATATCTTTTATCCTTAAGGTGTAAATGACTTTTCTGTGCTGTCAGCAATATTAATTAAATAACTAAAGCTCATCTAAAACTTTCTGGTTATATTGGATAGAAAATATATAGAAATAGCATACTTTGCATGTATGCATGATTGATTTAAATTGAAGGCAGAAATATAAGTTTATAATGCAGAATTAAGTGATCTCTGCAGTAAGTCCTTAGTAGTGGAATTACATGGAGCACTAAGTACATATCAGTGCATTCAATTAAAATCAAGCCCGTAAAGTTTAACTTCTGTTAGCAGTCGTTACGTTTGAGGGCACTTGTGCAAAACGGATCCCGGAATTTAGGAATTTCTATTTTAGGTCGTTGTAAACAAGTACGTTAGAACAATCTAGCAAGTGGCACTTCCGTTGCCAAAATGCTCTTCAATTTTGTTGTTGGAGATCGTACTTAGAGCAAACAGACACTTATTTACAGCTACATTATCAACTACAGCAGCTTTCATTAATTGGAAGTAATATCATTCCAGAAATTCCACATCCTCTCATTTAGCGTTTTGACATCCTCACTCCTCTCAACTTCTGGTTTGCGTTATTATTTTATGTAGGTCTGCTGCTATTTTAAGTTATGTTTCCATGACTAAATGTTTAAATTTTTTTGATATTTTACATATAGCAGAGTAAGGTTTACTGTAAAAGCTGTTTCATGGGCAGAGAACATTCTTGCAGGTTGAAGTAAAATAAACCGTAGTTAAAACATGGATAAAGTTAAATTAACTGTCTTATTATTATAGAATATCTGCATTACAATTTTATGTAAGTTTACAATTACGATGAAATTTACCTATTGCTGAAACGTAATCGCAGCATAACTCAGTTGCTATACTGAGTATGTATGGTACAGAACCAACTTTTTTTTTTTTTTTTTTTTTTTTTTTTTGCTTTTTTTTTTTTTTGCTTTTTCCATTTATACCCCGCCTTTAACTACTATGGTCATATCGGCGGCCGTTCTCCTTTGGAACATATCGAAGGTGTTAGCTCGTTATGTTTGTTCTTTTTTAATCATTACATCACGCACACATTCACACTGTCATTCATACTTCCAGACTCTAGGGACGATGGGGAATTATCTTGGTCGGTGAAAAATCCCCACCCCCACCGCCGGGAATCGAACACGTGACCCCTAGCATGAAAGGCTCTACCGACTCAGCTACGGGGCCAGCCACTGACACACAATGTTCAATAGTTTGAAAAGCTTCTTTGAATACATATCAAAGTATATTGTGACACCAATTTATGGTCTCAATTTTATGCAAATGGAATTTTAATTCTACGTTTTGAGCTGGATCGGGGTACTTCAGATTTAGTTAAAATCATTAAAAATTTAAGGAGAATTTATATTTCTAAAGTTTAAAAGGTTTTTAATATTAGGTTTCTGTCCATAATAACTATATAGCTGCAATCGGGGACCGGGGTAGCGCAGTGGTTTCGTTTGCGGCTCCCGTGCTAAGGGATCCCGAGTTCGATTCCCGACTCTGGGGTTGAGAAATTTAAGTCGGCCCTATTCAAACCTTCACCTCTGTCTAGCACATGTGAAGTGTACCCTATGCCCAGTGTGGTTCAGATTCCATTAGCTGTAGGTCCTCTCGCCTCACCGTCATCTTCACTATCATCCTACCATTGGAGGTAACGGACATCGCCCTTCGGGTGTAGTTAAGCCGAAGGTCAAAGTTGCGACGTGGGGCGTGTTGGTAACCAAGCAACTAATCAATTTTAGCAATACTACGGCACCATTTCCAACACAAAATAAATGCACATCGAACTCAAATCTGTGCCGAAATTCACGATGTTTCTCCGTAATAAAAGTCAAAGTAATGCTTTTCTCGATTAACACTAGATAATTTTATTTAGAATATTGGAGCACACATTTCCCTAAAACTATTAGAATGTACTTTGTTTTGATTCTTGCTTTAGGAAGATGTCAATTGTGTTTGCTGGTTGTAGGGGCTATGTAATTCAAATGCACCTAAAGTATGTGGAAGAAAGTTTCCTCTACTCTTTAGTTAGACTATCTCACTGTTTCTTAAAGTGTGGTCCGCGGACCCCCGGGAATCCGCGAGGGGATGTCAGGGGGTCCGCGAGAGTGTCCCTTAAGTCTAGTTATAATGTTGAATTAAAACTATAGAAAACGTAGAATTGTATTTACTGAGTCACTTATCTGCTCTGTGCGGAATTATATTCCTTTTGGTTAACATTTCTTATACAACTATGTCGTAACGATGTAACACAGCTGAGAGTTGCAATCAACATAACAGTCGGGAGCGTGTAGTACAGCATTATAATAGCAGCTACGGAAGGTTGTTTAACTTGCTACCAAAGAACGTATATTGTGCCCTTTCCAACCACCTATATGTGCGAGCAAACATTTTCAGTGTTGTGCAACATCAAGCCATTGAAGAAAGCAGACTTGCCAATGTATTTGCCAACGGACTTAACAGTAAACATCAACATTAAGCCCAGCTTAACTGTGCTTATTCAATAAAAACAAACGATTGCATTGTTCACATTAATGCATTCTAAAGAACAAAGCTTCAAGCTTTGCAACGTAAAGTGATCCTTTAGTAACCCAATACTAAATTTGGTGAAATGGTGAAGTGGTGTATTCAGAACATTATGACTAAGTTTTTGTATGCATAAAATAGTTTCTTTACATGTCAAATAAATTCATTTTTATAAAATGTTCGTGATGTTATTAATCCAAAGAGTGTGGTATTTCAAATTTTTACTGCTGTAAAGCTAAAGTTAAATAAAAATCTAGTTGGGCAAACTGGTATGCAATTTACTTCAAAGTGAAAAGAAAATTAATTTTAATGGCAATTTAAAAATATATTTTTTATTTAAAATACATTTTATATACAAGTTTATTTCATTTAGTTTAACTTTAATTTTTTAATTCATTATTAATTAAATTTAAAACTAAATATACAGGAAAATATCTTAAATTATACATACAGTAATGATTTAAATTCCAATTATAAGATTCAATCAAAAGTTTACATAAATTGAGTTGCCAAACCATGGGGGTCCACGAACAAGTTGTTAGATGATAAGGGGATCTTTGAGGCAAAAGAGTTTGAGAAACACTGGACTATCTTGTTTCATAAACAAGTATCAATTTTTGTTTTCCGCTTTTTGTTTTGAACGTTGCTAGCCAATATACGATCGGTCTAGTAACAAACTGGTAGGGAAGAAAGGATGGCGGGATAAAGGGTAAATTACTTGTTTACTATGGGGTTTTAGTCATGATAATTGGCTGATAAAATGCGAATTAGTTCAGTGGTTCCCTTTGTTGAGATACTTGTATTGCTGGTAAGCAGTACTTACATCTGACAGATCTTTCCTTTCTCGGTGTTAGTCATGATAACTGACTGAGAAAATGCGAATTATTTCAGAGGTTCCATTTGTTGCGATACTTGTATTGCTGGTAAACAGTGCTTACATCTGACACATTTTTTTCTTTCTCTTATTACCTTACGCAGTGGTTATGCAGGTATCGGGTACGTAATTGCGGATATGTAACTCAAAATTGGGTAATGAACACCATTACATGGACATTGAAATCACCTGTGTACTATTAGTTTTAGTTAGTATGTTTTTAGTTTGGTTTGTAGCTCTGAGTACGCGTGGCACACACAAGTTGTGCAATTTATTTTCCACTAGAATCGGGAAAGGTTGTTGTAAGGGTGAAAAGACCTTTCTGCAAGACCCCAGACTATCTGGGAAGCTACTGAAGGTATGCATACTGGGAAGCAAAGCGAAGAGTCTATACTGACGGGTTATTAATTTTCTGGCGTAGTTACAGCATAAGCAGATAACATTAGCAAGTAAATCATGTAATTTGTATTTGAGAAAATTTTGCTAAATTTTATTTTCCCCTAAGGCGTTGATGCGATGCATATTAAAATACCATTTATGAAATTACCTGTACTTCCATCCCTAATAGCAAATATATGACTGCGTCTCCTACGATAAGTATTTCATGAGCACACAACAAAGAGCTTACAAGAAAAATATAATCCTACCTCCTTTTTAAGATGCGTAGAATTCTCGCTATGCTTCCATGTTTCAAAGAATTTTGGAATGTGCACTGAAGTAGGCATTCCTTACCTGAAACAAATTAAAATATACACCTCAGCAGTGCGCTAGGGATTTTATACATCAAACAATTGAAGCACTCAGATTCATAAGTTGTTAAGTCCAATTCTGTAATAGTGCTGAAACATTTGCGGATCAGAAGATGTTAGGTCAAACATATTATGACCCTGGCATGTGGAATAGGCGTCAATTTCAGAAACAAAAGTTGTTAAGTCAGCCTTTTCGAGTTTGATGTTAAGCAGTTGCGGCATTAGCCGTTTGGTGGTGCAACTACCTGTGCCACACAATTTCTTTGATATCGGCTGTTCGTACAGTGTAGATTAGACATTCAGACATTAGACATTAGACATTTTTAGACATACCTCAAGTGCACTTTCAGCAAGTAGTTCCCAATACCAAGGCACTCTTTCATGCCTATCGACAGAATTTTTGGAAATATTGAGAAGAAGAAACGATCAATGGATAAAGTCTTAATCCCTTCCACTTAGGTGAAACTGATCAAAGATTGAATACAGAAGCAGCCCATTGATGTCAATGTCAAACGTCCACTGACCGATAACGGGGAATATGATGGCACTCCAGTTGTTGAAGTTTTTGACTTCAAAGATGCCTTCGACCATGTCTTTGTAAGAAGTATTCCTGAATTCCCTTTAATACGAGGTGTGTATTTCCAAAGAGTATGTGTACAGCAGTTCGTCACACAATGTCTTCCTAACTTTATCGTCCCCAGTCTCTTGAGGAGAGTAGTGAGGTTGCGAGCCTTACACAAGGCATATGACAGTGCTAAAAAGACATCAGATTAGCTTCGGAAGATTAAAAAGGCAAAATATTGTGATTTTATGGATTCGTAGAATTAAAATTCCAATTTGCCAAAATTCTAATTGTTCTTTATTTCCGTGGAATTACACTGTTCAATTATCACGTAATAGCATTACGTCACACATATAATCTTCCAAGTCGATGACAACACAGTGTTCTGATAACACTTGCTTACATCAGCTCGTTACAACACCTCACAGCTGTTTACTTGGCGAGTCTTCGCCTCTTTAAATACCTTGCTGATAATTTCTAGACTATTCTAAAATAAACCAGAACCCGAAATACCTTTATCAGTTAATATGTCACCAGAAATGTCCTTTTATCTCTGTTTCGGCAGAACTTTATCTTGGTGCTATCTTTATCTGCCGGCTCTTTTGCCTCCACACTGCCCACCTATCAGTTCCTTTGTGCAAACAAGCCGCGCGATCGTAGAAGACGGGTTCACGACAGTATTATGATGTTCGTTCACTACTGGAACATGCCACTCTGCCAGAAAGTACCACATTTTATGAGACAATGATATATGGAAGTGATGTAGATGATGTAGTAGAGATAGTGATTTTTTATGACAATGCTGTATGTCAATCCATGAAGTGCATACTGGATTAGTCCATTGTGGAGCTGTATTTGTGAAAATAAAGTAATAGTGCAGCCATAACTACATATTATAATGTTGTATAATGGAAAAACTAACATTAAGAATCAGAAGCTGTTAAGTCAATGGGCTTAAAAACTTTTCATCCATTTATGTTAAAAGTTGTTAAGTCAAAATATCCCGTCACACATGCTAGATATGTCAAACCGTGAGAAACACTTCAACACACCAACGAACCGATCACATAAAATTCCTTCATTTATATTTCTATTTTGGTATTTAAAATTACTTTTATAAAACTGAGGAGCTCTCCTGCACAATTTTGAAGCAGTGACTTAGCAACTTCTGCTTCTGACCGCTTCAATCCTTAGCTACCCTTCATATGTTTTGCTGTGAAAGGAATACAAGTGCTGTAGGATTAGGATTACTACGGAGGAGATTTGGACAGAAACCTATGGTTTATTGCACCCAAGCCCAAGTGGATATCTCCGGGAGGAAGGATGAATCGAGAGGAGACAGAGGGCAGTCGACCCAAAGCGGCGACAACAACACATGATGTTCGGGAGATGTAATTAACCAACCCAGCATTCGCCTGGCGATCCGAGAAAACCCCCGGGGGTTAGATACGTCGTCATGCAAATGCTATAAGTGCCAATGTAAATTTACACTGAAAATGCTTGTTTTATACTTTGAAAAATACATTGTCTCCAAACAGGACAGTGAGACCGAAATTAAGGAATGCAATGAAAAGGCCGTTTGAAAAGGCATTGTTCGAACCCTTAATAAAGGCATGACAAAGACTAATAATCACAATGGACAAAACAGTAACAAAAGGAATTTTGGTGTGAATAAAGCAGGCTTCAAGAGGTGAAAGTCACACGCAGCTGCAGTGAGGAAACACACACACACACACACACACACACACACACACACACACACACACACACACACACACACACACACACACACACACACACACACACACACACACACACACAACTGGGCTGGTCCATTGAGAAAGACAACTGGTTCGTTCATCGATGATAGCAGACCAGAACCGAGGAGGAAAGCTATCTACCGGTTCTTACGTAAATAACGAATTTAAGTGTTATGGCGTAATACGTATTTTACATACGGTAGCTCTGAGCAGTGATATATTGGTAACCCTTGGTCGGCAACTTCGTGATTGATACGATGATAAAAAGAAGCAGTCATTAAACCAGTTTGAAACTTGCATTCCAGTGTCATTAGAACCATCCTTACTCCCATACATATCAACGCATACCCCTTGACGGAACTCTTGCTCTACCCTGAGGATAGGCTTCAAAATTTACAACGTAAGAATAAGCTGCATCAAACTAACGACTAATGCGTGTAGCAACCTCTTTAAGTGTATAAGCAATTGATGTGAAATAAGTTGCATCAACAGTCACTTTAAGAAAACATATGCGCTTTAAGTCTACATAAAATGACAATTCCAGCAGCTCAAAAACTACACAAAGTAAACAAACGATATGCAAAGAGCCACGCAACTTAAAGAAACTTTGCTGAAAATAAAATGCCGTGAACGTAAACAGTAGCAATAATGTCACTTGAACTAGGGAGGTTTTCCCATAGGCGAAGGAGAAAAATCACTTGATTCAGATTTATAGACAAGAGGGAGAGAAAACACAGGGCAGGTTGCCTCGAACTTCGAGTTCTTCTCTTAATAGGATTAAAATCGCCCCCATTTCCCAATACATGCATATCTGTTGACATGTCAAGAAAATGGCTTTATGTAATAATGTATTGCCTATTTATGTAAAAGCTTTCTGACAGTAAAATGTAACCAAGGGATATCGAATTGACGGCTTTCAAGAATATTCACTTGTGGATTATAGGTTTGGGAACGTCACTGGGTATCTCTTTTAATTCTATAAAATGTTTTCTAGATAATTTTGTTCTTTTAGATTTGTGCGTAATTACTTGTAGTTCTAGACTGTCTCTGCATCTTCATTACAGATTTCGTTCAAGATACAAAAAGATTCCGGTGAACTAAAGTGGTATTGAATTCGTTTCTGCGTGATGTCTTTGAAATTCCATTTCTTTGCTGAGTAAAACTAGAAAACAAACGAAAAAAGTGGACAAAGCAAACAAACAAGGATTTCCAGTTGAAAAAAATGTGAACTATTGGAAATGACTAATAGCATGTGTGGTTTAACTATTTTATATTTGTTTATATGATTTTCGTTTATTGTTTAGCAATTACTCAAAAGTCATTCAGAATTATAAGGACCATATATATATTGAACATATAGTACTTTCATTAAAATTGTTGGTCATTTGTTTACTATAGGTAAGGACGCCGAAAAACTAAAACAAGTGCATTGTTTACCCTCAAATGTATTTATGACTCACTGGATCAAACGTGAACCAATGTTGTCAAGCACGAGTCGTGCAGAAGATGATTTGTGGTATCATCTAAATTCTGGGCTCTGTTCACCTTTAAGGACAGAAGAGCACAAAAATGCCTTCCTGATATGCTGATCTCTAAATCCAGTGACGCCTACTTCTGCAGTGCCAAATGTGATCGTGTACAAGCGCACCTGAAAATTCTGAGCAGGAAGCAAAGACTATTTAAGAACGAACTATGAGTTTTTCATTTACCGAAACACCAAAAAATTACCTTTAAATTGGTCCATCATACTGTAGCATTTTTTCTCGGACATTTTAATCCCTATTGATGTTGCTAAATTTTGACTTAGTGAAGCAACATAATGTACATTTCTAAACTGTTTATTCTTTTGCATGTCGGGGCCCAAATGACCTTGTTGTCGACGGGCCCACACCACACTCACTCACTCACTCACTCACTCACTCACTCACTCACTCACTCACTCACTCACTCACTCACTCACTCACTCACTCACTCACTCACTCTCACTCACTCTTTTGCATGTCCTTAAAAATTTAATACAGCTATGCTGAAATTAGCAATGCTGTTTGAAACAGTTGTAAACCTAAACAATTTGTTAATGTTAAAGGATTACTTTATGAGAAATATAATTATGGTTCGGATTGCAGCAAACACAGAGGTAAAACTTGTTTCGGATGTAGTTTAAATCTAACTATCAACTTAAATGTTCAAAATATCGTAAACATTATTTCCTTTCTGTCTTTCTAGTTTATGGATGCTGAACTATTTCTGCTATTAACTACCAGTCTCCTTTAGTTTCTGTAACAAGGATATTCTTACATCCATGAAATACTCTTTTAAGTATTTAGGACCATAATCATGAACCATTTACATATTTAAAGTGTTATCACTTTAGACGATATTTTTCTTAGTGGTATTACTCATTCAAATCCATCCAGTTCTGCAAGAATCCAAATCCCATTAAAAGTTTTATATAAAGCAATCACTTATATTCCTGTATTGGCTATGGTGCTAAATATCTTTTGCAACGTAAAGGAAATATAAAGATTAGAAGTTTAATGTAGTATGGTTTTAAAGTAATTGTCCAGTAGAAGATTCCCGGCTGTAAGGCCGTTGTCCACTGGGTTTCTTTATCTCTCACCCTGACGTTTCGCTTGCAACTGTGGCAAGCATCATCGGTGGCGTAGAAAAGCTCTCCTTGTACTCATCGTAGCTGAGAAAAGTTCTCCTTGTATTCATCGTAGCTAAAGCTACGAAGGCCGTGAAAGCTTACATTTATTATTACAGTTATTGGTTATGAACTAAAATTAGCAGAAAATTTTCTAACAGAGTTGGTGTGTGGCGATAAAAGATATTTAAAATTTGGTCAATAAAGCCCAGTGAAACAAAATTATGGTAAAGTGATGTAAAATTCAATTTTAAAACTTGGTATTTGAAAACCAAAAAAGATGGCGAATGTAATGTTTAGTATGTTTAATTTTAAAGTAAAAAGAACAAAAATAAGTTATCACCCAAATCGGCGGAAAAAACTAAAAGGTTCAAAACACCGACATTGTAAAAATATGGCAGAAAAATATTTCAAGTGCTTTCCACAAAACGCTTTGAGTGGAACAGTCAATGGCACAGCAAAAGCCCAGCTTGAACCAGAGCGGGGGAGGACAGCTTAATGCGGGAACACACAGGTCCTCTGAACCAGAATTGCGTATGTATTAAAATTATTTTAAGATGACGAAGTACTAAACAAGTTTAGTCTTACTCAGGATGTGAACATCAGGCCTAGTAACTCAATTCCGTTATCCTATTAAAACCTTCATACGGTAAAATTAGAATTTCCCGTAACTCTCTGAAAAAACTAACATTGTTAACCAACGCAAGATATTTTTAAAGTGTCATACATGTTCTGTGCATTAGTAAAATAATTAAGTGAGGTTAAACACCGCTGCTATACACCGATCTGCAGGAATATTTAATTTAGCAGCCGCCAACTCGCTGGGAAGATGAAATCGAAGCGATGGGAAGGGGTGGGTGGCCTGTAATTAATCTCGTCGTTAGCACTTCCCCAACAAGCGACATAATCCCGGGGGCGAAGCACCCTTACAGAATTGATTGTTGTACATGTTCACGAATCTTGGCTCTGGATGCGCCGACAGTCCTGAGCTGCAGTGTATTTATCAACTCGCTGCGAATTTCACTGTCAGCCACTTCTGGTCCTACCGAGATCAGATTTTCCACACACTGCCTATTTGGGTCAAAGTGATGATATCTCATAGGGATTCCCTAAACCCACCGCCATCTATCTAAAGTTTGCTACCCATCCCTTCAGTTGTAGAGTGACACATTGTGCGGGCTGTTGTTTAAAGCGCACGATGTAGACGAATATATTCATCACTATGAATATGACTGTTCTTCGAGCTATGAGTGGTGTACTTCACTAAAAATGGCAAATAATTGAGATCAAGAACACACAGATTACAACAGACATCATAATATTATATTTAGCATATGTATGAGGGTAGTCAAAAAGTAATGCATCCTATTTCTTTTCTGTTTTAATTGCCAAGAAAATTTAATCCAATTTACTTAGCTTGAAAACTACAACATTGACGATTAATTTGTCACTATTCAATATAATCTCCGTCCTTTACCACAGTTTTAGTCCACCTTTTAACTAGGGCATGTATTCCAGTGTGGTAAAACACACGGTCTTGCTTCCTGAGCCATTGACGCACGAACGTTATCACAGCCTCCTCATCTTACAGACGAATCCCACGATGAGCTTCCTTTAGTGGACCAAACACATGGAAGTCTGATGGTGCCAGGTCAGGCTGTATGAAAGACTTGCCATCCCAATTTCTCAATTTCTGCAGTGGTGTAACGACTGGTGTGTGGTCTTGTGTTGCCATGCAAAAGAAGAACATCCGCCATAGTTTTTGTTGGGCGAACTCGGCGAAGACGTGCTTTCAGATTTTTGAATGTTCTGACGTATTGGACAGAATTTATTGTGCATCCCTGCTTCAAAAAATCAATCATAAGCACACCCTCTGCATCCCTAAACACTGTCGCCATAACTTACCCTGCCGACCGCTGAGCTTTGAATTTTTTTTTCATCCGTGACGTTGTGCGATATCATTCCATTGACTGCCTCTTTGATTCAGGTTCAAACAAATGAACCCACGTTTCGTCTCTAGTAACAATTTTTTCCAGAAACTCCAAATTAAAGCGCTGCAAGTGTTCGGAGGCTATCGTTTTCCTTGTTGCTTTGTTTTGGGCGGTAAACATTCTGGTACCCAACGTGAACAAACTTTTGAGTAACCCAGATGTTGAATAATCATCACATTGCTTTTACTGAGGGAGGTAATGCGATACAATTCACCTGCTGTTACCCGGCGATCCCCACAAATGATGTCATCGACTCACTGAATGTTGCATGGAGTCACTGCAGTCACCGGCCTGCCGCTTCACTTTTCATCTGCCAATGGTGTTTGCCCTTCAGCTTCGTTACAGCGACGAACCCATCATCTAACAGTCCTGACATCTACCGTTGCATCACCATACACATTTTTTAGCCTTTTGTGAATGCGAATTGGCGTTTCATCTTCCGCAGTAAAATACATAATTAAATAAACAGACAGACACACAGACAAATACATGACCAACCAAACCAACCCAACCAACCCAACCAACCCAACCAACCCAACCAACCCAACCAACCCACCCAACCCAACCAACCCAACCAACCCAACCCAACCCAACCAACCAACCCAACCCAACCCAACCCAACCCAACCAACCAACCCAACCAACCCAACCCAACCCAACCCAACCAACCCAACCCAACCAACCCAACCCAACCCCACCAACCCAACCAACCCAACCCCACCAACCCAACCAACCCAACCCCACCAACCCCACCAACCCAACCCAACCCAACCCAACCCAAACCAACCCAACCCAACCCCACCCCACCCACCCCACCCAACCAACCAACCAACCAACCAACCGACTAATTAATTAACTAACTAACTAACTAAGTAACTAACTAAGTAAATGGCTAAATAAATAGCTAAATAAATAACTAAATAAATAACTAAATAAATAACTAAATAAATAACTAAATAAATAACTAAATAAATAACTAAATAAATAACTAAATAAATAACTAAATAAATAACTAAATAAATAACTAAATAAATAACTAAATAAATAACTAAATAAATAACTAAATAAATAACTAAATAAATAAATAACTAAATAAATAACTAAATAAATAACTAAATAAATAACTAAATAAATAAATAATAAAAATAAAAACATACAACTACAATATTTAAGAGCTCGCATTTACAGCTTATAAGGTAGAATAAAGTATAAAATAAGAAATTATGGAGATGAATGGAATACTCTACAGCAAAAGCATTAGAGAGCATGGCACTTCAGTGGACCGACAGGTACAGAGAGTGCACGAAATTATGTGAAATGGATATACAAGATTACCTCAAAATCATGGCAGGTCATCGTGCATATCATTGGCGATTATAGCAATGGCAGTGTTGTTTCTGGTGTAGCTCAGAATGGTGGATTGCTAATAATACTGGTGATATTCAAGTGATAGCCGTAACCGTTGGTATGATGCGTCGCATTGGTGATGGTACAGTGTAGAACAGTAGCAATGAAATCTACCTAACCATAACAGGATGGCCTTACACGGTATTCAAAATTAAAGCTTTTACTATCGCCCTTTAAAGAAAACGTGTCCTTAGAAAAAGCGCGTGTCTAACAAGAAGCGGTAAAAGGTGAAGGATAATTGCATGGTTCAATGAGATAACAAAACAACCTTGCGGTTAATGTAACTGTACCAGCAATGTAGTACATACAGTCATCCTATTGCTGAAAATCTTCTCTCGAATTACACGTAGATATTGCCAATTGACACCACGTACATGTTTTCTACGTGCTTCACAATTTTTTGCGTGTTTTATACTTTTCGTTGCAAAGTTCGTATCAATTTCAATAAAAGACAACGTGCGGGGTACAAGCTCCGAGACCTACTTCAGTAACGCTGGTTGCATACGAAAACGGCGGAATCTCTGCTTTATATTACATGCACAGGAAAGAGTTGGACTCCCGGTGGGACTAAATTAGGAGTTATAAAATCCGATTGTTGCTCACATTTGTTAAAACAGACCTTCTGGAGAACACTACAAATTCGTGTCTTTATAAATATGCATGAGAGACTAATGAGGCAAACTACACTCCCATTTAGCTACTTGGGCTGTTACACAGAATATTTGTGTACCAATACAGTATGTATGTGATACCAACTAAGCATACAATATTTATCCAAGAGAAGCAATAACGTGTGAGGCTTCCATTTGGAAGGTGCCAGCTTCGATGCCCCATTATCGCCTACGCTCAACTTCAGTTTTCCGGGGTCTGTAGGCAATTCGGGGTAGTTTCTCACTTACCTTAATTTCCTTCCTTCATCTCTATTATACTTTTTCCTCGTCTTTCATGTGTGCTTCTAGGTTTCGTGGTATATGGCTGTACCGGACAGTTGGCGAGGATGCTGGTTCAAGTAGAGAGTATCTACTCCCATGGACATTGAGGATTCTTTGTTATTTTAAGTCGTTCAACACCCGTAAGACAGCTCCAATATTGGGACGGGTCTTGATGTCTGTAATTTTTAGGGAATTCCGCGTCCCATTAGAGCATTCTGCCCGGGACCTTTTGCTTCTTGTGATTAATTCCCTTCATCGCTGTGACATGGTAGTCATAATAAATACACATAGTTGCCCCAAAGTGACCCCTTTCGTTTGAAAACGCATAGAATAATCTATAATATTTAATAAAATAATCTAATTAATAGTGATATAAAGAATATTGCGAGCTCTTGTGTGCATGCGCGTCCTCACTCTGCCTTTTTGTGCCTCTCTTTGTATATATTATCGCGGCCATGCACATAAAAGGTTCGCGCGGAGCGACAACGCGCCTTGTTTACTCAAAGCAACTGAGAAAGATAACATGCAGATAGGTCTGCCGAAAAAAACAAGCTGAGATAAATGGAAATTTCTGGTGACATTATCCGGTTTCTTTATTGTTCTGGAAATGTCTCGAATTTATCAATGAGGTATTTAAGAAGGAGACAACTCGCCAAGTCGCGAGAGGTGAACAGTAGTAAACACAGTAAGGAGTACACCGCTGTGAAGTGCTGTAACGAGAGCAGATGTAAACAGGTGTAGTCAGAATTTTGTTGTTGTGATCATCGATCATCTATTATGTGATGTAATACTGCTTCTGTGGGTGTATTTCTACGCAACTAAACAACTATTTGAATTTCTGAAAATTGAACATTTAATTCTACGAACCCACAAAGTCACAATTGGTGACAGGAAGTGGAACACTTGACCATAGACGCGGCCCTAGAAAAGATTTTACAGAAAATGGAAGAAATGAAGAAGGCTAACGACATCACCGAAAAGATGGAAGAAATGAAAGCCGAATTGACAACGAAGACGGAAGCGGCAAATAACAACTTGTGCTTGACGATGACCGTGAAGATGACCGACATCAGGAAGAGCAGCCGGAAGAACGAGTAAGGCCACGTCGGCGCCATCACCACCATCCCCTCCAGTGACAGTGCGCGCCGTCAGCCGACGGATGGATGACAAACTCATCGCGGGGAAGCCGAGCCGCATGCTTGCAGACACCGGGGCAGCCGTGACCATTATCAAATCTGATGTGACCAAGGGTTTGCCGCCGAGAAAACCTAACCCATCTTACCAGTTAGTGACGGCATCGGGTGACACCTTGCCTGTAGAGAAGGATGCCCTACTGAAGTTTACCTTGGGATGGAGTGCCGTGCGTCTGTGTGTGTTCGTCGCGAAGCTGGATGAGCAGGTGATACTGGGATTGGATCCCCTCAGGAGCCACGAGGCGACGGTCAAAGATGGCAGGAAGATCCTGCGGCTCAACGGAGAAGAGGTCATACTCCGGCAACTCGAAGAGAGCCTTGGAATGTGCAGGGTCGTCTTGAAGGAGGATGTGGTGGCCCCCGCGAGAAGCGAGGTGGTGGTGACGGCGCGACTGGAAGGACAGTGAACGAAGAAAATGATCCTGGACCAGAAGACGCCTGTGCACGGATTATGTGTAACCAAGATTTCCGCTGTTACTGATGTTCTCTTATTTTGTCATTTTTTAAGTGATATCGCTATATAGCTGTTCTTCACGATATAATTGGACGAGTGTCAAACAAATGAGCATAAAGTGACCCTACTTTTTACGTTTGATTATTACTGAATGTTTCGTCTATGCTTTCTACACCCCTTTCTGTTAGTGTTAATATCGATTACAGTGAAGTGCATACAAAAGTATGCTTTGATAAAAATACTCTGTAGAAGTTTATTACAATTAACTACTACGGATAAGAAAACTCGTGTCAGCACAACAACGGAATCTATACGCTGTAATGTTAATTCAAATGTGTGTGAGTGTGTGTGTGTGTGTGTGTGTGTGTGTGTGTGTGTGTGTGTGTGTGTGTGTGTGTGTTATTAGATCCATGTAAAAACTGAAGCTGCTGACAGTGAAACAAACTAAGTATTAAGAATATCTAAACACTATAGCAACACGACTTCACTATTTCTTACCTGTATTTAAAATACTTTGGGATCGGTTTCGAAACAACTCTGACAGTCAGTGTTAGTTCACAGGTTGAAAATGGAAGACAAATATTTCGAAATCGTCCCAAATGACTTTAAACACATAAGTAATCGTGAAGTCGTGTTGCTAAATTGTCGAGTTCTTAATAATTAGCAAGATCTATTTAGAATGACATTTCGAAAAAGTTTTAGAAAATAAACGTTTCACTCTATATACCCTTGATTGTTCAGTGAATTGAACAATTTAGTTTGCTAATCCTATCCAGGTCAAATCTGATGAATACACTCCGTCCTGCACGTGCCGTTCAGAAAATTCTATAGCCTAGGCGGCACATCGTACTTTGTTAAAGGTTGTCAGCTTCAGCCATATCTAGAGCAGAGTGCGGGTTTAAAACTTGCGTAAGAATATTATTGAATTACGGAAGATAGGTCATTGCGGGGAAGAGGAAGGTGTTGGTTATTCCGCACCGAAGACTAACTCAATTATTTTCATCTATATCATGTCGCCTAGCTGCATTTAATTTTGTGGCAACCCGAGTGCTGGTTCATGGTCCAACTACCTTACTCTTATGAGTAGAAAGCTTTAGAGAGCAATAATAGAGTTATAAATTTTTGGGGTCAAACAGGTGTTTTAGTTGAACAAAGAATGTCGATATCCAAAATGTCACGCTGAAGCTAATTCAATGGCAAGCAGGGACATTAAACGTTGACATAAGGCGTTTGCAATTTAAAGTTAATACGATAGAATTGATATAAGTTTTAAATGTTAACATAATCTAAAAACTCTTAAATATTAGTATAAAATCCTTAAACATTGAAGCAGTTTGAACATAATTGCAATTGTTCCGAGATTTTCGTATGAATTGTCAGAATATGAGGACATTTCAATCTATATTGTAATAATCGAGAACTTCTGTCACCATTTTCACTGCTAGAAGTCAACTACGACGTCCCCGAAACTAGAAAGATTAGGGAAATAAAATATGCAAAATCCCAGTTCTGTGAATATCAGAATTTCTTATTCTTTATTTGAAATTTTAACATACTGTAGGAGATTACAATTATTAGGGTTAAAAGCAAAATGACTCCGCAGCAACTTACGAAGCTCGCTTTCGGATGGTCCTGGATTTCATTCCTTAGCAGCCGTCCAGTCTAACCAAGAGCTTTTCACCTTTTTTTTCCCCCTGGTCGGCAAGGTGAATACCGGAGTGGTGTCTTATCATTGGTTCTTCTCTCAACAATAAAATAACCTTTATCTTAGAAGCTTACGGTTATTTTATCTCTGAAGATCATATATGATTTTTAATGCATTTGTAAAGAAAGTTATAACACGTTTAAATGACACATTGTTTACAGGAACATGGACTATGGTGACGAGTGTTATTGTACTGTGGGTTACAAGTTCTTCTCCTTAATTGCTGTAGGTGTTGGGAAGAGAGGTGTAAGTTGAAGTTAGATGTTCGTGGTTACACTAATGAGAAGACCTAGACGTGTTTAGAAATTTCGGCAACTGTTTCTCGAAATTGCAGTACTTGTTGGACTAAGGATGGAGTTGATCTCGACTGGGGCTGCTTCTGCAATTCCAGAAATAGTGATACGAAAACGGTTCAGGGCTCACCATTTTATTTTATTTTCACGAAAATCTTAAAATTATTCAGAATTAAAATTCCTGTTGTAATATTTCCAAATTTCAGCACAAATACAACGGAAATATCCCATGTTTTTACGAGAAATCGCAAAATAGCTATAAAAGATAAGTAGGCCACCTCCAAACTATGAGAAGCAATAAATTGTAGCAAAAGGAGTTCCAATTCTTTTCTGATGTAAAATGTAATACAACTCTCAACAGAGATGTGAACTTTTAAACAAGTTTTAAAAAACAGGAGGTGGAATAACAAGTCTCCCTAAGCTACAAAACACAAATTCACAAATAAAAACATTTTACGAGGCATAAATGTATGCACTTTATGAGGGCATACATATAAACCAATTCTATTGATGCCAATTTTATTCTAGAGCAAACGAAACAAGAGATGGAGAGGAACTACAGAGTAATTGAAATAAAACAGAAGTCTAGCAGTGCGCAACTTGTAAGTAAATTGCACCGGATTCTGTGGGCTTTTCAAATCAACATCTTCGGTAGCCAAACTTTGTAAACTCTTAAATTAAATCCTGCATAACTGAGTAGCTTCGTGGTCAACTGTTGGAACATTCAGTAGAACTCACATTCTGGCTCGTGTGCGGGGGCACAGAAATAAGAAACAGCTGGCTGTAATACTTGGCTGGTACTTGGAAATCTACCTCTCTGATTCACCCTTCCTCAAATTATCCTAGCAGCTACTAAAAAAAATTTGACAAGATTCTCTGAACTATAGGAGTTCCAAAAGACAGACCACACATGATAAGAGAAATTTATTTTCCATTTATGAAGCGAACCTGGGGGATAGTCTTGAAGGAAGTTGAACTGCAGACCTACAGTTTACGAATATCCAGTGTCTCCCATACCGAACATTACATAAATTCTAATTATATCGACTTTCGTGCATGGGGTGAGGTATTTCAAATAGTCTATTTTAACAGTATAAAGCAGTCGACTGATATAACGTGCCATTTTCAAAAAGTTGGTTTTTCGCTATTTTCAGTCAAAGCGTTTTTTAGTCTTGAAATTTGCGATTTAATTCTTTCTCAAATAACTATTCAGAAGTCTTAATCTCATTTTAATAACTAAATTTACTTTTATTATCTGCTTTGTTCCACATCTGAACACAAAATATACCTAAAATATCTAAACATAAAATCAAATATTTTTTTTTTCTAAACTTCTTATATTCTTAAAATGTTATGTTATTGAAATTAAATATGTCGACATACACGATGAATCGCCTAGAATTTGCACCGCAAATATTTCCGAAATGGAATGTGCTTTTTAAGTAATTTTAATCTATAAATCGATTTTAATAAAGATTGCATCAACTTCACCAACCTCTTTGAATTTAAAAATAATGAACAAAATTAAATAACATCAGGGAAAAGCCTCCCTACCAAAACGTTTTCTTGCCCAATTTTTCGATTCTATTCTTTTTTCAAACTATTGGTTTACTATAGTATTATTCAACACAGATTCCATTTTTCCCTTATAATGTTCCTTTGGAGTAAACATACAATTTTTAAATGGAGTAATGCTTAATTACATCAAAAATCAAAAGTACGGTAAATTAGAATGTTAATGGCATTTTCCGGAGGATTCATGTGCCACTAGTTCGAGATATCCTATTTTGAAGCTTTTACACACACCGACACGTGTACTACCTGTGGTAGCACAAACTGCAGAAAAACAAAAGGAAGTGCACTGGCTCTGTGGATCTTGAAAAGTAAAGATGCATTTGACCTTCAACTCTTGTGTTCAAAATCACTACCTACAGCTTCAATACAAGCTTCCAGTCTTTGCGGTAATTAGCTACAGACGTTCTAGAATTTCAGCGGAAATTTAAGGGTAGGCAGCAGTAATACGTTGTTTCATATCAGCTGATGTAATTGGTATCTTCTTGTAGACAGTGTATTTCAGTTTTCCCCTTAGAAAGATGTCTAGCAGAGTTAAATCCGGTGAACTTGCCCAAGGTACAGGTCTCCATCGTCCAATCCATCGATTTAGAAACAATTTGTAAAGATTAGATGTAGCAATTCGTGCACTATGAAGGACAGCCATCATGCTGGAACCACAGGTTCCTCCCAGTATGTAGGGGAACGTCTTCTAGCATCTGTGGAAGACGGTCTGTTAGAAGGCTGAGATACCTGTACGAGTTTAGTGTTCCTTCTAGGAATAAACAGCCTATGAGCTGATGATCACTCTCCCACACCACACGTTTGAGCTCCATGGACGCTGATGTTTCACCTGATGAAGCCAACGGGGATTTTCACCAGACCAATAGTGCATGTTTCTGCGGTGTACCTGGCCATGATTAGTAATGTTGCTTCATCACTAAACAGATACATGATTAATCTGGATTATCACGTCTTAATGCCCATGTATGAAAGTTAACGATTCTCCAAATCGTTTCCATGCAGCTCTTGGTGGTGAGAAATATGATAGGGATGGAATCTATGTCGATGGAGAATGCGAAGTACACTTGCCTGACTCATCCCACTACCACGTGCGATTTTGTGGGAACTAATTTGCAGATCTAATGCAACTGTAGTCAAAACATTAATTTCTCCTACATATCCAGTCACTTATTTGTTTCTGTTACGTTTTCTTGGTGTTACACTACCGCTCTAACGTTGACGAATAATTGCCGAGATGTTTGACGACTATTGGGATATCTTTCCGTATACACTATACAAGAGTGAACTACATTGTTCCTACATCCTTCATACACCATGAGAATGTCAACTTTTTTCTGCATTGGTAAATCCTATGTTCATTCACCGCCTACTCCTTCAAATATCACTAAATGATTAGAACGTCGCAGTGCAAAATGAACCGCAAACGCGTGTAAGCAAACCATAACATCGTATCTAGTTACTAAGCTGTTTGAATGGAACTCTTTAATTGTCGGTCTACCTAAGATTCAAAATAAGATATCTTGTGAACTACTGGCACTAGAAACCTGCGGAAAACAATTTACATTCTAACTTTCCGTACTTGATTTTCTGGTGTAATTGGGCATTTTTTCATTTAAAAAGTTTATGTTTGTTCCAAAAATATACCTTGGAAATGTTACTAAAATATATTTATAGGCTAAAACTACGAGGCCCTAACTACCAAACAGTGGTGTGAAAGCCACTCATCTATAGCACTTTCAGTTTAGAAATATTGGCGGTGCAAAGTTTAGGAGATTCATCCTATTTGCACACACTTAAATGAATCTAATATTGAAATTCTGTTCTTCAGAAGTATTATAAGCCCAATGCATTGCTAGTGTTGCAGGTATGGCGGTGTACCAATTTTTCATTAATTTCCCTGCGCTAAAATTGTAAATTTATTTCTTCTAGTGAGATTTGTAAAGAAAAAGGTGTTAACATGACATGCTACCTTACACATATATTTTGTGTTTTCTCGGATAATTAACAACTGACCGACAATTTGCTTGCAATTTATGAGTTAATATACTTTTGGTCAGTCTATTTGTACAACAAAAATTTTAGAATTCAGCCTTATTGTAGAAGACTTCTCATTTTCTCAAAACCACCGGCACTTAAAACGTACATTGCTTTTATCGCCCAGGGTGACAGCAAATCAAATATTATTCTATTCCAGGAAAACTGCTTCCCGGAAAATTGGGGAGTTGAGGAATATGAAATATCGAGCTTCTGATGTATCATACATCTATCGATTTCATCAAGGCCGTTTTTACACAAGTGTATGGATGTATAAGGAGATTGTAATTCCAAATCAATAGCGTGTTTGAGATATGGGATTTGTCTGTGAAGGACCTGTGACCAAACAGATGGCGGAGTAGCCTTTCCGTTGCTCCATGAGGTTTAATTAGTTTGGACTGGGCTATCAAAGGCTAACTTTGAGAAAGCGCCTTGTGACAGTTTCCGTTCATTTCTCCGGAATCACGAGCTTTAATTATAAGCGGACATCACCACGTAGTGGGATGCCTTTACTTACTACCTTCCAGATGCTTTCTGCTCCAGGAATTTATTTTACTCTCTTTCACTCTTCTCTCAGAAGAAACATTGTATTCTATCCAAACAATCGATTATGACGTTTCGATGTTAAAAAGTTGTATTAAGATAAATAATATGGGTATGTTATAACTAAGAATTGAAAAACAAAGAAAAAGAAACTAAACGTTATATTTAAGTTTTGTATACTCCAAAGAGTAACACAAAAAAGAAAGCAAAGAAAGGGGTTTGAAACTAATTTCGCTATTCCGAACTACCATTCCGATAGAAAATGTTTAGAAAATTTTAATTTTCTACCAATTGGCTCCAAGAATTTTAATTAAATTACTCAATTTTTAAGAATAAACAAAACTTTCTCTTAATTTTTAATGGTATACATACATATTTTCGCGTACACTTTGGTGAGGTGAAGAAACTTAGTTTATTTTAAACTTTGAATGGGAATTTTAACAGTATGAAGTTTCTGTACAAAACTGAATTACTATTTCTTGGTTTAAAGATGTTTAACCACATAACAGGGAGAAGGACGAGAAATCCTTTGCTTGTCAATTTACGGGGTAATAGCCGCACTTTTGTGTGGAACTCAGCAGTTATGGGCACTGAACCTAACAACGGAGAGTTCGCAACCAGCGTGTCTCGCGGACTTCGATCGGTCACGGTGGGTACAATGTTGGTACGATTTGTGCTGATCTAATGTGAAAAGCTTCCGGGTTCAGTGATTCGCCCCCTCCCCTTCTTTCTGGTTAATTGTTCATACTTAGAGCTGCGGTTTTTGGCAGGCGCGGGCTAGTCTACCTGAATTCTTCAGGAGGTATCACGCTGTATCCCCGTCATGCCGCTCGTCAGTGAAGGCCCTACTCGTTCACATCTGCACTAATACGGGACATACCCGTAGGTAAGCTCCAACAGTATAATTATGCAATATTGTGTATAGTATTTCACCCCAACGCCCCTTCAAAGCTTTGTCGGGTTCTGTACTTCAGCATTTGTAATAGAGACCCAGCCTTTTATGTAAAGAAACTAAGTGTTGTCTCTTCTACTCTCCTGTCAACTGCCCCATCCTTGTTCTGCCATCCAATTCGCAGTTACGCAATGCCAGTCATCATCCCACCACTGGGGTGATGTAGGTAGAAGAATTTAAGACTCTTAACAAAATTTTTTACAAGAAAGAATGTATAAAATCATGTGAGCTTTATACATCACGTGTAAATATATTTTATCTTGCTACCGTATGTAATGTATGTATGCGATGTACGAGCTCAATCTTGTTTTTAGTAATATGAACCTAATTTTCAATCCATTACTAACGCATAGATCTGTTAAACACAGCATGTCTATTTCTTAGCTACATCCAACAGTACTTCCTCCTATAAAGAGTAATATCTACTATATAATTACATTGGTATTTATGCTAAACACATTCATGGATGTTTTCTTTTATTTCGTTATTATATCTTCTCCACATTATTTTCCATTCCGCTTATCATGAACCTAATTGATAGAGGAGGTATGGGGCAACCCTCCAGTGCTTCTCCTACATTCAGGAAGTCCCGAGTTCAAATCTTGGCCAGGGCGTGTTGGCTGGAAGAAGTATTTCTTCGGCGTTTTCCCTTATCCTGAAGGATAGTCCCATATGACGTTAATTAAAAAAGGTATAGGGTGTACAGGGCAGAGTATGGAGTCACTTTACGAATTGCAGCCTATTAGAAATCAACTGTTAAAATGCCAGCGAGACAAGGGATAATCAGGAAACTGAAGCCTGCAGACAAGAGAAGAAGTGGATTAAAGTGAAGGAAACGATAGTAGATGCGAACCTACCTCTACGTTTGCCTATTGACCATAGAAAACGACGAAAACTTCAAGATCAGAAAGGGAGGTCAATGGTAATCAAATCTGGGACCTGAAAATTCAAAGATCACATTTTATTGTGAATAAAAATTACTCCAACCCTACAATGCATTACCGAGATATCATTGTAACCTCCTGCAAGCCAGATTGGTAATGTTATTTTAGCAGTTGTGTGTTCTGGCAGAAATTATGAAGTTTCACTTCCTTGAGACCCTATTATAAATGGAATAATTAAGCTGAATTCGTATTTTATGGGAAAATAATTGTTTTAATATTATTTCAATATAAATACGGAAAGCATGAATATAAACTTCTAATGTTATTTATGCAGATAAGCGCGAATTCGATTTGTATACAATATAAACAATAGTGAACTGTGGACTTGAATTATGGTTACAAAATCTAATTTAATAATATACTAAGTTTTAATAGAATCTAAACATTTAGGTTAGTTTAAACAAAGGAAAGGTGATTTTAAAATAACTCTTTGTTTCTAAGAATTAACGAACTATGGGAGATAGCTTAGACTTAAGATATAGAACAAATAATTTGCTTGGAAATCAACTGTTCTTGCACACTGGCCATGTGGGTCAAGTTTTGGATAGAGTCAAACTAAAGGGCTCAATACCATATCCACGATATGAACCACAGATTCCTCCTGAATCAACCTGGTTGCTAAAAATTTTGCTATCTTGGCAATGGCACCACTTTAAATTCCCAAATGACTCACATTTTGCCCGCTAAACTACTAGGAATTCTTTTATGCGTATTTTTCAGTATTTAAAAATATAGAATATTTTGCAGTACACTCTAATGCTAACTACAACTGTAAAACAAACCATACTGTGTTTCATAGTTATATTTGATATTTCTGTTATAAATATTATAGACATAAATATAAAGTTGTCACATAAAATACAACTTATTTTGATTTGAAAATGCACAATATAATTTCAGCTGTATTATACTTTTTCAGCAATTGATTGTATATAATTATTTCTCTGAATGAACGAAATACGCAACCTAAGTA
The DNA here is from genome assembly GCA_030765055.1 of Mantis religiosa. Taxonomy (NCBI): domain Eukaryota; kingdom Metazoa; phylum Arthropoda; class Insecta; order Mantodea; family Mantidae; genus Mantis; species Mantis religiosa. The sequence goes on from CM060957.1 coordinate 59,834,417, forward strand.
AGTGCACCATTAAAATGACTGGCCTTAAATGGAAACGCTTAAGCGTGAACAGCAATAGGGTCGAATGTTGCGTTTCATTGACGTCAAACTCGCTCCCTGAAACTCTGGTTACAGACGTGTTCCATCAGTGTGCAAGTTATCCTGCTTGGTTAAAATTAAGAATTATATCATTTGTTGTTACCTGTTGTTACCTGTTATTAATAGCAATTTTAAAGGAGTTCCTTTAACGCCGATTTACGGACGACGTGACGCTAAAATAACGTATGTAATTGGACAGGCGTAAGATTCACCATTCACGATGCTGCCGTAGGCGTAACGCAAGAAGTTTACGCGGGCTTCTAAATCCGTAATTTACATGCGAAAGTGTTCCAAGCACGTCTCTAGTTTAAATTGAATGGTATAAACACTAATGGAAAGATAGAATCAGTGTGATTTCAAACAAGGATCTTCCGGTTCGCCGAGGTTGGTTTAATCATGTCAACACGCCGATTTGCCATAACATTCCACAACTCGCATTTTCTCCGCTAAACGAAGGATGTCTCAAATTGTCTCATATTCACGGTGAGCTACAACGTTTTTGTAAGATTACTTTTGTCTCTGTCTTCATAGTTACACTAACAACTGTGATCCTAAAAATGGTTGTTACATTTTTGGTATTTAATATGTTATCTGCGACAGGAATGGTGGATTTATTTGGTCCATATTAAGTTTATAATATTCATAAATACCTGATTTGCACTACATTAACATATAAACCAATTTAAAAAGGAGTATACGATATAAATCAATATTTATGTATGGAAATCAGGTTATGTACGCCTGTCGCTACAGCACACAGCTAAAATGCCAATGACGTCATGACGAAAATTTTATAAACATTATGCACGCATTTTATAGAAATACAATACGAGCTTTTAATATGGTCTAATTGCTGTATAATAACACGTTAATTTAGTCACGCTACGCTTCCTAAAGGTGTGTGAAAACAAAAATCAGTCGGTACATCAAAAGAAAACCCATAAGGTACTTTGAAGTTTATGGTGTGGCAAATGGTCTAACGTTTAAAATTTAATACAGTATACATTTATGTAATCACTATAATTTCTTATAATAATATGATAATCTTCTCTACTTCTGCATTGTAATAGCCACTCAGTTTAATTACAGTTTCAAACTACAGAATATTTAAATAAATCTGAGCAAGGAACGGCATATACACTAACATATACATTAATTATGAAGGAGCAATGGGCTGAAAATTTTAAGGAAGCTATGGCACAGCGAAAACACAAAGGAAGAAGAACTAAGTCATCAAAATTCAAACGTAGACAAACTTCAAATATAATAACTAGAAGAATTCCAAAAATATATACACAATAGAAGGGTTAGTAGTCCATATGAGATAAATTCCGAATTAATTAAATATGCTGATATACTTTTTTAAATTACTGTTTTGTATCTTCTTAATATACGCTAGAAAATACAGTAAACCAATTACACGGCGACAAGAAGTCAAACCAATGTGTAAAAAGACCTCTGTACATACTACCTTTCTAAGTAGTGGATATAAAATATACGCTAAGAAGAATAGAAAAACTAATTGAAAACAAATCAAGAACACAGCGGAAAGGGTTTCGAAAAGGATATCTTGTACAGATCTTGTGCAGTATTAGCTATAAAACAAATTATACATAAAAGAAAAAGAAACAAAGATATATTAATTATTCATAGAATTAGGAAAAGCCTTTGACAGAGTAAATAGAGATCTACAATGAAATACTCTGGAAAACAAAAGCATCCCAAATCAAATAATCGAAACTGTTAAATCCTATATTATGAACAAATTTGTGTATAGACCCGTTGCTAACTAGAAACAGTAAAATATTTCTTAAAACAAACCAAGGAGCGAGTTAAGGGTGTGCTTTATCACGTATTTTATTTAATATCTATATTGACGACAGCCTATTTGAATATAAAACATTTATATAACAAAGGAATATTAATTGACAATAAGGATAGAGTGAATGCCATTTGCCCACGATGTCTTACTAATGGCAGAATCTGAAAGAGCTTCAAATGTTAGCTTATAAGTTCCAAGTTGTGGCCAATAGTTACAACTGCAAAATATCAGAAAAAGCAATGACATTTATAGGTAAACATACATAATAACTAAACTTGTTTTGTAAAACAAAACATTGGAGCAAGTAACACATTTTAAGTATTTAGGATGTCATATTACCTACAAACTACTAAAATAAAAATACATACAACAGTACTGAGACCAATATTATTATTGTATGGTTCAGAAAGCTGAGTGTTGAGAATCAGAGAAGAACAGTGGTTATTACGGTGGGAAAGGAAGACTTTGAGAAATATATTTGGAGTGATAAGAGACCTGGGCGGATGGAGAATGCGGACTAATTTGGAGTTACAGTGCCTATTTGGACAACCAAATATAATAGTGAAAATTAAACAAGGAAGAATAAGCTAGATTGGCCATGTGCAGAGAATGCCGGAAACCAGTGTAGTTAAGATATCCATAGCAAAGCTGGATGGCAGAAGAAGCGGAAGACCCAGGATAAGATGGGTAAATGATGTAGAATATGACTTGAGAAATTTGGGGGTTAAAGGCTGGAGAAGAAAAGCAGAGGACCGAATAGAATGGAAAAGGGTGGTTGGGAAGGCCAAGGGCCTACATGGCCTGCAATGCCGCCGCCGCCACCACCACCACCACCACCACCACGTAAAAGTAAGCTGCGTCAAACTAGCGACCAATGCGTGCAGCAACCTTTTCCAGTGTATAAGCAATTGACGTTAAGATAACTTGCCATCAAACGGTAAGCATAAATAAGTCAGGTCCTTCTCCACTTAATTAGGCTCTTACACACATGATATTAAATGTCGATATAACTATCGCGGACTGAATTTTAAAATTGCGTACAGGAAAATTCCATTAATAGATTAGAAGACAACTTGTGTTGTAAACAGCTGTCGTGAAAGAGAGGGGCGGAGGTATTTGACAGTGGCTGGCTGCAGGTCATACATGATAATGCATATTCGGTCGTGTTTAACTGCGGATTGAAAATGATTTCTTTCCGGAGAACAAATGAATTTAATAATACTTTAAAGTGCAAATTATATGCCGATATACTTTGTCTTTTGTAGATATCGTGTTCGACTTTTGGAAATGCAATTAATTATCCCTGATATCAAGTTCAAACTTTGATACCTATTCATAAGTTAAACTTCAGCTTAGCTCGTGGCAGATCCGAATTTTCGATCTGTATAATATATCTCTGATAACTAATTTGAAATTAGAGTCAAGAAGAGTTTGAGTGAAATTTTGTCGTGAACGATATTCACTTAAGGAAAATTGACTGCTTCATATTTTGCAGCACAGGATGACGCTACAATGTACTGTGCATCAGTACTTTAAACTGTATAAAATACTGTTTGCCAAGCATTTCAAGAAGCTTGTAAGTGATATTATATATGGGTCTTATAAAAAGCATAAGTAATTTTGAGTTTAGAGCTTTGTTTTATGAAAAATAATGAATAATGAATAAATCACTTATATTTACCGTTAAATGAATATCTTGAATTTCAATAAAGGTAAGTCAAAGTAACCTCAATGACCCCCTCTACTGGATATGAAACACCTGATACAGTATATGAATAGTGTATCTGAAAAAAAAAAGTCTGAAATTCAAGACTTACACGGCCACGCCGTGGCTGAGTGGTTAGACCGCTTGGCTCTCAGCAAGGCGGCCCGGGTTCGATCCCAGGCGACCGCAAAGTGAGATTTTCGGTGGACAACACGGCGTTGGGGCGGGTTTTCTCCAGGACCTCCGGTTTCCCCCGCCATCTCATTCCACCGGTGCTCCATCTTCATCTCATGCATCATCAGTGTCACCGCCAGTGCCATATGTAGTAAAAGCGGGCTTTAAACACTACGCATTTTTCAAGACTTACAGTCCAGCACTTCTTAATACCCTCTTGTTCCAGAAATTGTGTTGGCGTTTTAAACATTAATTCTTTTTTAAAAAAGTCAAGTAACTACGGTTCACTTAGTCACATATATTTGCAATTTCTTCAAACATTTTATAAACGTAGATAAATTGCACAAAAGTGGGCGCTGCATTAAGAATTTTGAAGATACTTGGCCCAATACATAAAGAAACTAAGTCTATTTCTCCAAAATTGCAGTCCCAGAATAATTATTAAAAATAAAATCAACTGAGTCATTTAAACTTAAGCTGAATAATGTGATTTAGAATCAAAAGATATACAACGTCTTTCTGCTTATCTGCTTTTATAAAATTTGATGAAATTTTACGTTCTCTACTGAAAGTTTCATAGATATTATAATTCCTTCAAAGCAAACTGACTTTAGCTCTTCCTAAATAATTCCAGAGGGTTAATAGAAACGTAGATTTACGTAAACAAATTAAACGTGGAAATGTTAATACAATTTTAAATTTTTTGAAATTTGTTTCAGGTACGATATGAGGTTCCTTATAAGCAATTTCAGTGTACTTTTATCGTGTAAGGTAATTGAGCCTTCCAGCCAAAATGCTAATGGATTATTGACGCCAGATAGCAAGGGCGGAATTAAAGGGAAGGAGTGCCGAAAGCAGCACGCGATTATTGCACCGGAGATTATTCCAGTACAAAACACATGAAATTCAAGTTGCAAGTATATAAGGAGACCCGGTAACCTCTTTTTAGACTCGTATTTATTCTGGATATGACACCGTCTGTCATTCAAGTTTCTAGGGAGATCGGGGCCGGGTAGTTGAAGTGCAAACATTTAAGCAGCGCGTTCGCTAAGCAAATGAGTGTCAGTGTTAAGAGGCTCACTATGTCTTTTTTTCCCTAATTTTACGTCCTCCTACGTTAAGTCATATTGGACGGTGAATGAATTGGGTGAAATGACGCTCAAATGAGTCCAGGGTCCATGGAGCTTAGAGTTACCTGAAATTCATCTTGAAGGATAAGGGAAAACCCCGAAAAAACCTCATCCAGGTAACTCACCCTGATTCGAACTCGGCAGCTCTTGAATGCGAGGCAGACTCGCTGCCGCCCACGCTATCGAGGCGGACCTTCGCTATGTCTGTGTACATTAGTAGGATAGTGAGCCAAACACGAGTTAACGAGTGCATTTCTGGAGCAACGAAAAACCATGTTCTACAAACGAATCTGCGGTGACAGACATCTCTACCTCCGAAGAAGAGGCTACCTCGGACGTACTTCGTTACGCCGCTCAGTCCTAGAAGAAAATGGAGTTTATTTGAAAGGAAAGTGCAGCCACAGTGAAATTAGGTCACGTTAGCAAAGTAACAAAAGGAACTGAGTGAAGCTCTTGCTGAAAAGTAGTAATGGTTTAGTAACAGTCTAAACTTAGTGAAGTGGCTGAAAATGTGATCAAGTTAAACTGGTATCAGGAGTGCTACCGAACGCCAAATGAAGGACATGATCAAAGTGCAGTAAAACGTCTCTAAAATGGAATGCAATCCTTCCGGGATTTATTTTACGTTTACACAGGTTTCCGACTTACAGTATTGTTTGTATACAAAGAGATATATTAGAATTCATAGCGTATATATTCATAATTTGAATACAAAGAAGCAGAAGTTATAGTCGCACAGGTTTACAGTGACGGGATGGGATTGGGGTTTCATTACGGAAGGGATTCCGTACGTTACGTTAATGGCAGAGGTTCTACTCCCATTAGTCCTGGACCCGTAGGACCTAGGAACCGGACCTCCTTCGACCAGGGAGTTACCGAGCTGTCCCGAAAGGGCGCCCGGCGCCTCCGTGGGGCTTTCTATAGGGCAAGATCTAGAGACTAACAAGGCCCCCCCATCTGGTCCTGTGGACTGAAGACGGGATGGAAGTGGACACGCCACTTACGCGCGCCAACTCCAAAATGGGAAGGCTATGATCTCGGTGGGGCCGCCTGGTGATCTAGCACACCTTCTACTAGCTATGCTGGCTAGTACGCGGGAATATTAACGGCTTCCCTCAACCACGTCCGGAGACGTACCCGATCTCCCACGGGTATCGGGAACCACGGCCCCCTCGAGTCCAACCCAATCCGAACTCACAATCAGGGAGGTGCTCGAATGTTCGCCCTGGGGTTCCTCTAGTAACGTCAGAGGTACCACAAGTGCTAAGGATCCGCAGCGCCGGCACCGCGATAGCTGAAGGAGACGGATCCCCTCCCCTACGGGGAGTGGTTCGTTACGTAGGCCACCATGCTGGGCCCATTGTTCCTATTCCCCCAAGTGAGTCACCCCCGGGAGGAAGGATGAGGCGAAGGAAACAGAGGGTGGCCGACCCAAGGAACCACGACAGTACAGAGGGCAGGGTCCCTACAGTATACTTGGATAGAGACCTTCCCCAAACAGGCCAGGACAACGTACCCACCCCCCTGCAGCGGGACGGCAACGAGCCCAAGCAGCCGAACACTAATGGTCCCAGGCAGGAGATCCGAGCCCCAAAGATCCCTGGCTGGTGGTCCCGAAATGGTCCCAGCAGAGGAACTGATGCCGGCAGCCGAACTACCGGAGGAGGAATTAGTTTACCTCAGAGGATATCATCCTGCCATGCACCGCCGAGACACCCGCCGACACTTCTACCCTGAAATAGACCACCAGATGAGAGATGATATCAAATGATAATGGAGATGAAATGGAGGGACAGGCAATTCGGGGGATGTAATTAACCTACCCAGCATTCGCCTAGCAACCCGGGGAAACCCCCGAAAAAACCATGGGCCAGGTAGGTCGGCCACGGGGAATCGAATCCGAATGCGGGCCACAGACGAAACCACCTGAGGCATCCCACTAGTTCAGTGAAGGGATAATATCAAATAAAGTGTGAGCAATAAGCTGATATTTTCAACTTACCTCCAATAATTGTTGTTGATCGCCTAGTTTCATCTGTTTTCAATTTTCCTTTACCAATCTGCAACTGTCTGCATATCAATTGTTTCACCACTTACAGAATTCAAAACAATATTATGGCGATGTTTGAAAGTCTCGAGCCATCCACTGGAAGCTCAGAAATGTCTAAAGCTTGAGTCTGAAGCAGTAGCCCAAAAATGGGAGTTCCTTTAGCGCGCGCACTAAGACCACTCGAACACAGTAGAACACAGAATCACACTCTGTAGATTTTGTTATGCGTTTCACATGCCCTGCTTCGCTTTAGCTACTGTTCTGTAACTGACATTTTTTGTTTATCAAACTCTCATACGTCTGGCCTTTCCTCAGTTTAGGCAACACACTTTATTATTTAGCAGTACGTTTGTTCTTTTCGTGTTCTGCAATAACTAAGTTATTCCTCCAGTGATAATGACTTATGTCTAGAACCCGTTTTACAGAATATGTGTACATATAAACTATGGTTTTTAAAATCACCGAAGTTCACGATTTTCTTCCACTCATACTTGATCACTTTTAAGAACGAAACTGAGAATTAACACACTGTAAAGCAGTTGTACCCTTACCATGTGTGGTGAAAGAGAGCTGAGAGAGCCAATGGTTTGCTTTTCCTCGAAGGATTACAGTTTATGACTTTATGCGTCGTAGAACCTCGGTGCAAGTACAGTTGCCCTCAAAATTATTGTAGTTGTAACTCGTGCGTTGTAACCAATTACATATAAATTAAGTAAACGGTTGCCGAAAATAATTGCCATTTCCAAGTTAGGCAGTTTTAGGGTATGTGTATAATTTTACATGGAAAATAGCCCTTTTCTTAATTCATTTTTCGCTTTATACAGGTTTCTGTTTAGGCAGATGTTACTGTATTAAAGTGAATTGAATATAATGAAATCTGATATGGATGAGGTGAAAACTGAACATATTTGTGTAAATTCCGGAATGGAGAAAACGGAGACTAAATGAAGAGTGTCAGGTTTGAAATGAAAAAAAGAAATCAAGAAATACGAAATTGGCTACGAGTTCGAGAAGGAAATGGAGACTGCAAGAATAGAAATAAAGATCGAAATAGTGAAAATAAAATCTCATCTACTTTTGACTCGAGTCTCTTAAAACTGAAACGGTGAAGATCCTTCAAAATGGCTTTGGAAAGGATTCGAAAGAAATTAAATCTGAATTGGAAGATAAAATTAATGTGGTAGAAGTTATCATCAAGAGGAAGGCTGTAATGGCATAGGGAAGAAAATGAGAGGATGATAGAAGCAGCAAATTAAAGAAAAAGTACCTCTGTGGTCTGGTGGTTAGCATGCTAATATAAATCCCGAAGTCTTGAATGCAGGTTGAGCATTTTCGAATAATACGCTTTCCTTCCTGAAGCATAAAACAAGGGATAGAATTGTGACTGTTTGTATGTGTCAATGAAGTTAATTACACAGTGCAATAAACTTTTGGTTAACACTGTAAACCCATTCCTGAGGAACTATACCATAAGCAAAGCTGCCGTAATGAGCTAAGATTTTAAGGCTGAAATATGCCTAAAACAAAAAATAATTGCAATGTTATTCCATCTGCTGAAATGTCTTTAATGCATATTTCTACTATGGCTATCCTGTACAGTATTATATACTGGACCATTTGTTTTATCGTAAGTAGATTTGTATTGCTTATGACTTACTCGTTCATAAAATTTCTTCCTAATAAAATTATGTTCTGTTGAGAAGATAAATATGTTAAAATTGTGGTAATTTAATAGAAATTACATATAGTTTGTAGTAGGAAAATTTTGAAAGTCTTCGTTCTGTATCTTTTGTAGCCGCCGAGCAAAAATAAGTTTTGTATTCATTCGGAATTTCGTTTTTGACCTACGTTACTCAGGAATACGCTCACATAAAAATATTTTCTATCTTTTGAAATCTTTTTGTCGAACTTTATTGAAACGTAGTACTTTCTGTACTTACCTTCATATAAATGTTTGTAACCAGATAAATGGAATGATGTCTAAACTGTCTCGCGTGTTGAATTACGCATATGTTGGTCGTTATAGGTTTCAGGATTTGTAGTTCTGATAAATCAAATTAAATCTTTTTGGGATTAATAAACTATTCTTTAATTTATCTGAGGAAAATAACGCATATCATTATAAATTATCTGAGCTAGAAATTGCTCATTTTGGTGCACCAGTCAAGATGACACTTGAGAAGCTTTTGTTTGTTTTAATCTAAGGCAGAAGAAACATAAAAACAGCGGTAGATGTAATTAAACAACGCTTTATAGTGAGCTTCCCATCTCCATTTCCATATATATTAGAAAAGTCATTTGTTTATTTGCCTCAATAAAGTTCTTCCATAGAGTAATATTTTATTGAGACGCATGTAGCTCTGTTCCTTCTTCTGCATGCATCTCTATTTGTTTGTCTTCATTGTTGCTTGCATCACGATGTGGTGGCGTGTTTAACAATACACAAAAAGTGTAGTTTCGTACTGGAGTTTTGTTTCCTTTCTTTCCCTTAATTTTTCAGTTAGTTTAATTATTCAGGCGTCCTCTGTGTGATGCAAGGTAAGGGAGTTCGCTTTGTGTTCTGGTAAAGCGCGCTTTCTTTATGTTGTCGAGGTATCATTAATATATTAGTAGCTATGGGTATAGAAATTTCTGGAAGCACTGGAGACCAAGATGCACTGCTTAAGTGCAGATACTTCACAGTACGATCTGTCATAACAAAGAAGCTGTCCTCCATGTAAATTAAATATTAACATAACGTCAAAGCTTAAAACGTAAACACATCGTGACATATTGTCAATTATAACAAAAGGAAACACATAAACGAGTTAATCGTAAGAGAACGTGAAATAGCGTTAATATGGCCGTCTGCAAAACGACCACCAACAATACATATGGCCAAAGAAATTTGTGCACATATCAAAAGAACAAAGGTCCGACTAATCTGTGAAAATACTAAAATCTACAATTTTGCTTGGATTGGCTTTAAACTTTAACACCATTATTGCGGTATTAACAGTAGTTTACGGACCAATTTTCAGACTTTTGTCCAAAATAGTTCTTGTGATATTAATATATTTATAGCGTTTTATTATCATTTAATTAAACTTGAAAAGGTACTCTCTTCCTCGAGTTGATTAATTAACTGTTAAAGGAATATATGGAATAATAATTGAATGTTAAAAGAATATATACGTGTAGAACAAAAATCGTGTGTATTGTCAAGTTTGTGATGGACACTGAAGTCCCCCCCCCCTTAGTATGGACGCAGCCATAAATGTTAAGGGTGGCAACCGATGTTTATTTGCAAAACTAGGTTTGACAGGAGGAATCGTGTGAGCTCTAGAAAGATGGGAGAGAGGTTGTTCCCGTAAGCGAGACGCCATATGCGTTCTATCAACCAACTAATTAATAATAATAAGCTGTAGGGGAAAATAGAAGAGTCGCATGACCTATCCGGGGCACAAATGTCTACCCAAAGTTGTTGGCGTCTGTGTGCAAAGCTGCAAAGACTTGTGTTAGTACACGGGCAGAAATCGCGTCCATTAAAGTTAGTTGGCGTCTGTGGGCCAAATTGAAAAGTCGTGTGACAGCACACGTGAAGAAACCGCGTCCATCAAAGTGTTGGTATATGAGTGCCAAGCTAAAAATTCGTGTGATTATACGCGAGAAGCAACCATGCCAGCGCGAAGCCAACCTTTCAGAGTTTGTCTAATCAATATGTATTTCGATATTAAATGAAATATAAGATCGTCATAAGAGAATAAAACTGTTTCCTTCCAAGTACCCAAATTGATCCACCCAAAACACCCTGAGTCATTGCAAACTGTTCCACATGATGCAATTTTAGTTTCAAAAAAATAATACTTTGCAGTTATACCCACAAGTAGATAGTTAGTAAATTTATAAGCTCAAAATTTCAATCTGACCCTTGGTTTAGGATAGAAAAATTATTCAATTCTCCTTTTTTTTAATATTTGCTTCTAAAATGTGCGCTTTGTTATTTAATGGCACAAACACTGGTGACATTATAAAAGAGTCATCTCACAAATTTCCTTTGGTACTACTTTTATCCAAGCAAAATAAAATGTTCAAGCTTCTAGTTTGAAAGCTGCATTATGTGGAACAATTCATATTCTGAAAAGCGCTGAAAACTAAAAACGAGAAAATCACCGGAATAGGTAATATAAAGCACTGTGTACACTTACAGTGACCCACTTAAGTTGTCATATGCCACAATTTTTAAACGGTCGCCTGACATTAAAATTAATAGGCAATTGAAGCACATGGATTCCTCTATTTAATTAGGCAAATAATTGTTCTACTTTTTGAGCAATTTTCACAAATGGGTATCCTAAAGGACATTAAACGCATATAAACACGTCACAATTTTTGCTGCGATTTTTATATCAGTGATTCCTAGCCAGTGATCTCCTACAGAAAAGCAGCGAGTCAATACATTGGAAAATTTGGTGACATGACGCACAATCACCTGGTAGTATCGCTCCCTGATGGCCAGTTAATTGTGTTTGGCGCAGACATGAACTTGAAAATTGTTTATCCCCACTATCCACGTGTGGACTGATACATATTCAATGTCACTGTCGGGGGTTCCCATTGCATACGAAATCTCCTAGTGGTTTAACGTGGAGAATTTAATTTCAAACTGGCATCTTGGCCATGGCAGTTCAATGTTTAAGAGCAATATTTCGACGGAGAATGAGAGATCTGTGCTTCAAATCCTGACTAAGTATTAAGTGTTTCAGTCTGACTCAACTCCCCGTAGGGGAAGGGATGCGTCCCTTTCAGCTGCCAAAGTGCGGGCGCTGCTGACCCCTAGCACTCGTGATACCTTTGACGTTACTAGAGGAACCTCGGGCCGAACATGCCGAGCCCCTCCCTCTGGGAGCTGTTCGGATTGGGTTGGACTCGAGGGGGCAGTGTGTTCCCGTCACCCAGGGGCAATTGGGTACCTCTGGCCAGGCCATCGGCCTCCCGGAGGGGGTAGAGGTTTGCCTCATAAGTCCCGGGAACTAGCCTGCAGAGCTAGTAGCTGGTGAGCTAGACACTGGCGGCCCTACCAAGGTTTATTGGTAGCTGGTTCATTAAGCACCGGCGCGTAAGTGGCGTATCCACTTCCGTTCTGTCTGCCGTGTGCAGGCGGGGGGTGCAGTTTATAAAATAGGTACTGTCCTATGGTAAATAGACCCGAGAAGCCCGGGTTCAGGTCCTACGGGGCCTGGACTAATGGGAGTAGATCGTCAAATTAACTTTAAGTCTGACTCAACTAGTCCACATAGAATTGAAAGTATACATCTTGCAAAGCTGTAAGTTTATCTTTATTTCAGCTTTCATATTTTAATCAGAAGTGGTGATTTTGCAAACTTCCATTGCAGTAAGTCCAATATGCCGAAATTCGAAATGTTCTTTATTTGTGTAGAAACACACTACGTAGCAGCAGAATTACATCACATATCACAATCTACAACACCAAGGTCGATGACAATAACAAACAGCGTTCTGATTACATCTGTTTACAACTCTCCTGTTACAACATCTGTTCTCGTTACAACACTTCACAGCTCTTTACTTCTACTCATGACTCACGAGTGACTCTTGCCGAGTCGTGGCCTTCTTAAATACCTCATTGATAAATTCTAGATATTTCCGGAACAATAAAGAAGCCAAATAATCTATATCAACCAAGACGTCACTAGAAATTTCAATTTATCCCATTCTGTTTGTTTCGGCAGACCTTTATCTCGTGCTATCTTCAACTGCTTATGCAAGCTCTTTGTTACTATGAAACACTACCCGTCTCTTATCTATTTGCGGCGAAAATTTTATGCCTGTTGCCGCGACAGTATTCTTAGGCATACTTTTCTTTGTGAAAGCAGTTAAATCTCAAGGGTTAAGAGAGTAAATTTATTTTTTTAAGATATATAATCATATGATTCCTTCTCCTTTTAGCATGAAAACAATTGTAAAAGTCTCCACTGAAAATATCAAATGTATTAAAATGGTATTTAATAGATTTAATATTAAATTAAAGCAAATTTTACGTTTTAATTACCTGTAATTAATATGACGAACTATAAAAGTAAACTTATTAAAGCTTTATAAAATAGTGTTCCTGTTTCTGTATTGTAAGGGACTTGGGCCATTGACCAGAGGAGCTGGAAGGTAGTGTAGGATGTACAAATATATAATGCACAGTAAGTGAATTATGTGTATCCAGTACATAATATCCAGGAATATAACAAAATGGAATGTCCTGGAATGAATGTGGAATACCAAACTACCTTAAATAGCACATGATAATAAATTAGAGGGTAAAATAGTTCAGGAAAACCTATGAGAGGATGATTTAAACAACTGAAGGTAGAGCAGAATTTGCCTAGTCCTAGTCCGAGTAACAGAAGAAAGTGCATTTACGATGATAAAGATGATCGATGTAGATATCTACTACACAATTTGAAATACCAAATTAATAAAAGTATCATAATTACATTATGTAAATTTTAATATCATGCATTATACACTTTTATAACTTCTTTTTTATGCTTGCGAGGGAGTGGTTTCTTTGCAGTCTTAAAACAAGAGATTCTAGCAATATAAATCTGTGAACAACGCTCGCATCACTGAGCATGAAACTTTTGCTTTGTTTGATATCATTTTGAGTGTCTAGCAGTAGAACAAAGTTCCAATTCCAGCCATAATATGCGTTGTGTGACTAAATGTAGGTGTATGTGTGTCTTCTTTTTGGATTAACACAATGTTATTGCACAAAAGTAATTTCCAGTTGCAAATGTTTATTTGTTTGAAAGATACTTTCATTCACGCACCCACTACCCAAACTTGTTTTAAAATCATGCAAATGCAAAACAAAATATAATAAATTAGCATCGAATGTGTAACCTCCGCTTCTATTACTACCCTGATTATTGGGGTATTTATTTTTAAATGGAATATTGTTGATTACGCTTTTAAGTTTAATTTTACTTGCAAAACAAAACATAATATGTGAGCCATTGAACGATGAACCATCACAGCAATTCAGCCATGTTTATTGCACATCATGAAGAAGACTGTAACATGTTCTTTTTTAGCTTAAACAAATCAGCAAATGCTTTCAAAATCGTGCATCACTGCAATACCACCAGATTGCTTTGATCACATTGAAATTAAGTTCGGAAATCACCATTTTGTTCCTAAGTATATCTAATATCGTGCAACACTTAAATAATTATGTAGCAATTGTTTTTATGAGTTTAGTTATTATTAGGGTTTAATATCTATTTAAATTATCATTGCATATCAATTAACCAGTAATAGGTTAGTTGATAGTGCACATACCTTTTGATTGCTCAAGCTAGGCGTGATTAAAGCAACGTAATTTGTTTAATTTACGTCCTCCAATGTTAAGTATTACTTGACGGCGAATGAAATGATTGAAATCAGGCTAAAATGAGCCCAGGATCCATAGAGATTAGACTCAACTGACATTCTTCTTTCATGATAAGGGAAACAACGTGAAAGGCCTTATCTAGGTAACTCACCCTGAAATTCCAACTCGGGACTTTCTGAACGTGAGGCAAGACACTACACCATCTACTCTACAGAGGCGGACATTTCATTTGTGTTCATTAATCATTTTTATGTCTTAGTGACATTGAATTACTGTTAGAGGTGTTCCTTTTTGTAAAAAGTATTCAATAATTACATTATACTTTGTCGAATGTATTTTTATAGCATATAAAGAAAATACACGTTTCTAAATTCTCTCGGGCTTATCCTTTATTTTCTTGAGAGAGAGGGCATTGCCTGTGTTTCGCGATCTCATTACGAGGCATTCTGTAATCAATTGCTCTTATGTTTTTTAATATATTGCTTATACTCCCTGATTAGATTATGTGTACTGCGTTGAATAGTATGCCTCTATAGGTTTCTGGTTTTGCTGTATCGTTTCTTTTAGTTGGTGATTAATTTTGCACAATTAAAGTGTAGTATTCTGTTTATAATTATTTTAATAGTAATATGGTTTGAAAATTTCTGGATGCGTAATTTACAAATTCTCTCATTACGGCGTCCAGAAAGAGAAAATTATAAATACCGTAAGGTCCATTGGTTTGATGCAATTTAATTACAGAAATAGAGTAAGACAAAACAATAAGACCAGAGCTTATTAAGATATGAAATGCCCTTGTTCATATAATACAGAGGCTCAATAAAGATATAAAACTAAAACTCAATCAGTAGAAATGACCTGTTTTAAATCAGTACCAGAGTACAGTGTACGTGATACAAAACATCATCTATTCAAGTGTAATACTTGTGTCTTGTAGAAGTCTCAACAAGTATGGAAAACAAAATAGTGAAATAGCTCAATATTGAAAGAATAAACACTACCATGACAAAATCCAGGACACATCGTATTCTATCCGTAAATAGAATAACTAATACCAAAATACAGCAAGGAAGTTACACTCCATGTCTCAGGAAAGCTCTAAGGACAGAACGATAATTTGGAGTTGCAACGTTCTGACACATAAATCGTGATGGAGGAGTAGTAGGAGACAATATAATTGCGAAATTTTCAGAAACGTATCCTGTCCCACTGTCGTCCACCATTTTTGTCTTAAATTTCTTACCAAATGGCAGTGTGTCTTGTAATTCTGCGAGATCTTCCAAAGTTTTAATTACTTTCAGTGATATTCCTGACATTGTTTTAAAGGTTTCTGTTTTGTTTTATTTATTAGATCGGTAAGCAATAATATGTGCTTTGCAGATCTGAGAGAACAAATACAAAATAATTTGTTTTTAAGTTTGTTCAGGCAAAGGTTTTTGAATTTACTGTATCCAAAATCTTCTCTGCATTTGCAGAGGCTGGAAAGATGCTCTTGCGTTCGCAAGGATGAAGAGAATTTCATGCACCTAATGTATAGTAATAATATAATTACAATGCATCTTTAATTTACGTATTTATTTAACTCCAAAAATTAAAAATCTGGTGTCACATTTACAAGATTTTCTCTACCGCTAACATGTATTTTTCTATAAATTTATACACTCCTATGCAGGCCTATTATTTAATCAGCGTTATGTTAATGAGATAAACATTTGCAAAAATAATACAAGCTGTAGATACATGTTAATTTACGTGGACATATATCAAAAGTGAACTACTTTATATTACCCTTAAAATTCCTTATTACGAGAAACACTGAACAGCGATGTAACGTTAAAAATATATTAAAATATTCAAACTAATTAAAATGGATATCCCGAAAATGGCGTATGTCACAGCAAGGTCTAAACAAGGTCAAAGTTTATCTCTCTCCTAAGGTTTAGCAGTTATACAAAGGTATATAAACTCCTTTGGGATCACAAAAGGGAGAAACATTCAATTTCGGAATTATCTAGTTATTTAGATATCGTTTAGATATATATGGAGTCTAATCAAAATAGAATAATTTTTGAAAAGATAATATTGGATAAATTTAAATTCAATGAGCCCCAAGAAAATATAAATGTTATTTCACTCGTTTCATTCATAGATCGCCCAAAGACCTAACGTATTGGAAGACGGTAACTTAAGAAAAACTTTTGTTCTTTCTACTATCTCTTGTACAAAGCATTCTTACAAACGACTCACATTTTTCCTAGTAAACCACTAGGAGATATCGCATACATATGCGGCAACTACCTTAATGGAGATTTACAACGTTCAAGTACTTTATTAATTAAAGCCACTATTACGTCAATTAATGGAAGTTCGTTCATTTACTCTACCAGTATATAAAGTAAGTTTTTAAAATTCAAAGCCATAACCGGGATTTTATCGGGTGATCTGTGGTTTAAATCCTAATTATGCCATTGAATTTCTCAGTCTCATTATCATTACAAATCTTACCGTACAACGGCTGGTGTGCAAGAACAATTAGAGTCCATTCTTAGAAATGTTTGATGTTCTATTTGCTTTATAATAAATGAAATAAACATTTGTACAAATGGTTTCATTCTATTTATTTGTAGGTAAAATAAAAATTAGAATCATTCAGTAAACGACTGTCAAATATTCTGTGACCTGATCACAATGCGATGGCTTGGAAATTATGTTCTCCTTGCAGCCCAGGGGGGAAAGGACTTCTCTTTTAAGGAGACTGTAGGTGTTTAAAAATTCAAAGAGATATACAATGTCTCTAATGTGGTTATCTCCACAAGCAAAAAATTATTAACGTAAGGTATGTGGTTCAAAGGGCTTTATATTTTTGTATTGCAATATGTGTAGCTTCTTACGGTTTACCAGTTATGCTAGTATTCTTACCGGTATTACTAGTCATTCACAAGAAAGAGCATTTCGAGGATTTTCCAAGATGAAATATTTTAAACACATCGCAATTTATCAAAATCGTTTGAGACATTTAAAAAAATCAATATGTTCGGAAAATGTTCCCTAAGTAATAATTGAGGTGGGGAGATTATTATAAAACTTCAAAGTTTAGTATTTAAAACAGTTTTTCGTTCTTGAGATATTTTGTTCGAAAACAAACAAATTTAGAGGGACCATTTTCTAGAAATAATGGCTTTCGGATTTAGTTAATCTCAAAACATATCCGTTTATAATTTTTGGATAGAAAACAATATTTGCCTACTCAATAAAGAAAATAATGTATGTGGTAATTTTGGAAGGGGTTGTCTTTTGGAGGGTAGTGTTGAAATTGTGCCTGCCACAAATTTTGAAGATATTGGGCCGTATTCATAGTCAGACTTGGTCCGGACCAACTTGCTACTTCCGGTGGACTAACGGTGGACCATTCATATACCGTGATTAGCGATAAACACGTTGGTCCGGCTCAAATTTTGGTCTGCCTCCGAGGGAAGATTAAAGGTTGACTATCTTGCAAGGTGGACGACAGTGAAGTGATGAATGTAGCTGTGGTGCATAGACTTCATGAAATAAGACGAAGGAAAGCTAATCTACCAAGAAAAGAAATTATTGTGAAGAACGACATCCTAAACTTCAAAAGCAAATGCAAGTTTAATAAAGCAAACGCCAGAAAGCTGACGTCCTAACCTGTACGCCAGGGACGACAACCGCGGCCTGAGTATCTCAATTGACACTCAAATCCTAACAGCACTTCGGTATTATGAAAGAGGAGGATATCAAAACAACGCTGCCGCCCTGCACGATATTAGTCAGGTATTAGTAAGCCGTATAATCAGCAAACTGGTTATAAATTTCCCTCCATGCCTCCTTCTTTCTCATATTTGTACTCGTCGACACGGGTTTATTTTCTATAATGTTCATTTTTTTTACTAGAGAAAATATTGGTCTTCCTCTGACCAATTGATACCACATTCCTTCATATTATCTATATTCCCAGCACACCAAACTTTGTTACCGAACCTCAAAAAGTGGCAACAATCATAAGAATGATTAAGAATCAGCTGTGAAACTACCACAGAACTTAATAAACTTGCAGGTACACTGGTTTGTTTAGCACTTTATGGGATTCACGTATGCGCAGAAGAACATTTTTGAGTCGTGTAACATTTGCACCGTGCTATTCCACGGCTTTACTTGGTACGAGACTTTTCATCGTCTATGAATACCAAAAAGTTAGACCACTTTTGGTCTGGACCAAGTTAGTCCGAAAATAGTCTAGACCAAAGTGATAACTATGAATATGCCCCATTGTGACTTTCTGTGTACGTAGAATTAAAAGTCCAAGTTGCAGAAATTCCAAATGTTCTTTATTTCCGTATAAATACACTTACAGTATCAGCATTGCTTCACATATACAATTATGATCTACCTAGGTCATTGATCACAGCAAAGAGGTCACTTTCCAAACACACCAGTTTCAATTAGAGCTCTTGATCCGCCTCTGTTTACAACTGTGCTTTACAACTCCACTCTGTTTACGACTATCTTTAGAACTATCCCTTGGCGAGTCGCAACTTCCTTATATATATATATATATATATATATATATATATATATATATATATATCACGACTCATATTAGTAGATATTTCTGGAACAAACAAGACATCGAATGCTCCCTAAGAAAATCAAGATGTCTCTAGAATGTTCCATTTATCTCTATTTGTTTGGCATGCCTTTTATCTCCGTGCTATGTTTATTTGCTTAGGCAAGCTGTTTATCTCCGTGATATACCTACCATCCGTCCGTTATCTCTCTGCGCCGAACCTTTTCTGCGAGTCACTGCGACAATATTGTTACATTAGCTTTGTACAATCGAAGTTTTCGCTTTTTAGTTTACTGTCTACACATAGACTCTGTTTTCTAAAAATGTAAGTTTTTGAAACCTGATGTTTCAAAATATCCCTCCCATTTATGCGTATTGATCTTGTGTAATTTAAGCATTGGAAATCTGAATAAATTCGTGTTTTAACCTTTTTTCCTACTTTTTGTCATTGCGTTGTTGCGTGTATAGGCTGAGCAAGATTTGGAAATTTCTGTAATCATTATTCTGTAACATTTGGTTTCAATGCCTTGAGTCTGGGCACAGTTGGGTGTAAAAGATGTATGATTAAGCGTAAATTCTGCTGACTCGCAAAACATGTACTTTGGAAATAATTACTTAGGGAAATAATTCACAGGTGGCTTCTAACAGGCCCCAACTTGTTCTCCATGTTTTAAACAATGAAGCACACATCCTGCTGATCAAGGGAAATAATGCTTATTGGTCAGCAACAGGTCTAAACATGTTATCAGTGATGTAAACAATGATTGCACAATATGGTGCAAATTAACAGTTAACGTGGGAATCGCTGAGTTGACCTTTTGGTAGGACCCCTATTTAAGCTTGTTTGAGTTAGCCCCCGCTGGAGAGACTTCACAGAGATTTGAGAGGGGACTTGCTGATGGTCTCTGTAAGAATCAACAAGAGTTTATTTCAAAGTGCTACTTCGAGTAGATCGCCAGCAGGGCGTACCAGATCGTACACCTTTTGACAGTCACACAAGGTTCAAGCCATACAAACAACACATCGCTAAAGGTAAAGTTGCATTATGTTATTATGTATTTAAATGTTACCAAAGCGCCCCTGATCTCATACAAATCCAGGGAGTGCCCTGTAGTAATACTAGGCATCTTTGAAATATAGTTATTCAGTTCAGTTTGACTTAGATGTTTCTTTCGCTCTACCCTTTCAGTAGCTACACCCCCAGTTGCAGATTAGGTTTGTAAGTCTTTCACCCCCCCCCCATAAAATCCTGGTCCACAACAGTGTGTTACACAGGACAAAGCATTTCGATTGTTTTTGCAGCTAAGGCACATATATAAACAGGATAACAGCGCCACCAAATCATACAAACCACTAAATATCCGGAGTAATGCTCTTATTTTCTATTTCATATGTCTGTGCACCTTTTTAATGTATATAGTCAAATTAAGTGCATATACTGGCACAACTGGAGCGATCTTGTGTAACAACAAATGAAATAAATCAGAAACTCCAAATCTTACTTTTGGGTGGGTTATTGAACTTCACATTACCTACTCTAACTATTTATTCAATTAATTAAAATAGCTTGTTTCAGCATACTGATACGCTGTAAACAACAATGGGGTCAAAGTCTGACAGAAGCATCTTCATGGCCGAGCCTTGTTTCCCGGACGATCCTTTGTGGTTTATGCAGCTGTGTGCATGTGACGCTCCCAGCCCGAGGGAAGAGGCATAGTACAAACTTTGGCGTGTGTATGGCAGGGGAATGTGACCGAAAGAGTAACTTCCCTAGTCGCACAACTTCCAATCTCCGTTCTTGCAGTTTCGTTGAGAATTTCTTTAGTTAAATTCCCAAGCGCATCTGCTTTACGAAAATGATGATGCAGCAAAGAACTACTTTCAACAGTTTATTATCATTCCGTTTCTTTGCCTGACTCACAACTTGATGTACACTTTCTATAGTTTGGAGTGGAAGAATAGAATTGCCTCTAGAGATTCAAAATATATAGAAAGGAACGAAAAGAACATCTACGACATAATAATATACTTTGACAAGTTCTTCTCTGACAAACCTTTTTATCATAAGATTGGTTTTAGAAAAATAACTACGTCTCTTTGAAAATTTCTTACTGACACTATAAACACAAACAGTATCACTTTAATATAGCTTCTTTTTCAGCTTCCTGACTACCTATCTATAACATATAGAACAAAAAAATATTCAATTCACTCATAACTTCAAAAGATTTAGCGGAAATACAGTTTTGTGATACACTAACATACATATGAAACTAGAATTAAAGTAGATATCCTGATTTGCACTTCATCTCAGTCAGTTCCGGAAAGATCTTCCACCATCTTTTAAAATAGCTTAAAGTGGCGATTTTGCTTAAAAACATACGCTTTAAAACTGTTAAATCAAGGAATACATATGCTTTGTGTATAGATGTGTTTCCACTGTATTACAACAAAGTAATGAAATTATTTCCGCAAAGGTTTATCTCTGAACATGAAGTAGGAAAGCTTAAATTCAGAAAAAAATATAAACACAAAAAAAAAAAACAACAATACAAAGCATTTTTAAATCGGACTTTAAGGTGTACACAAAATAGTTTTTCGTAGCACCATACATATCTCTTAAACCATAAAGATTGCCCTGAAAATTGGTGGTTTCAAATTCCCATCGCTATAAAAATATAAAAGTATTTGTGAGGTTTAAAACGAAACGAAAAATGTGGCGCGAATTAAAGAGGTAAATTGATGTTGGATCTGTTCACCTGATCACCAAAAGTTTATTACACTACATATCCAATGAGATGCCTACTGTGAATTTTCTCAAGGACTGCCACTATCTGTCAAATTTAAAACTTAAAAAGAATAATTTTAGAAATAAAACTAAAATACCTTGTGTGTCTGTTTTTCCATCTTTCTAAGGACTTCAGAGGCACTTTCCCCGAAAATTAAAGATATAATTTCCACCAGCAATGAAAGTGTCTAAAAGATATGGCATTACAATTAAAATAGAACCATTTGAGAAAATCAGTGTTCTAATATTTTTAATGTAAATGATAGCCTTTTTATGGAAGTATTTTCTTAAAAGTGAGTTAACATTGCACTGCCATGCAGTTCTGAGCTGTTTTTAAATTTTCTAGTCTCAGCTCATCGTGAAATTAGTTTTAAAATATATTACACAATATTTACCGGACAGACAATCAGGCCGAGAAGAAAGAATTACAAACAAATTTTATTTTGAAACGTTGACGTTAGTTTCGAACAATATTGCAATGTTGACATTAGTGGTCCTAACTATAAAGCCCGGGCCTTGAAATACTTACACGTTGTAAGTCGCCATTAAGGTAGTTGTCTCATGTGTTTATGAGAACTCCTAGTGGTTTACCGGAAAAAAACGCGAGTCAATTGGAGAATTTAATTTCATGTTGGCACGTTGGTTATAGTAGCTCAGTGTGTTAGAGCTGCAGGACGGAGACCAGAAGATCCGTGGTTCAAATCCCGGCTATGGTATTGAATTTTTCAGTCTGACTCTACTCTTTCATAAGGTGTCCTACACCGGCTAGTGTGAAAGAACAGTTAATTTCAAATATTACAATGCTGTATAATATTTAAAAGAATTATTATTATTTTAACTTTCTGTGAACATTAAGTATTGCTTTTCTCAGAAGTTTATTTTAATTATAAAATATATACTTAGTTTATCAAATTTATCTTCTTTCTTTACCTCAAGATTTTGTATACATCGTAGCTGTCCTATGTGGCTCTTAATTTTAAGTAATTTAACCGCGTATTAATATGGAAGTTTAAAAAAATGAAAGAAAACTAGTTTGTATTTCGCTATTTAGTTTACAAACAGCAGTTTAAACATTCAGTTATGCTCCCTTAGTGATTTGAGTTGAACTTTTCTGACATATGCAGCATTACACATTACAAGTCTACAAAACTTGCATTCGAAAAGAACCAAACCACATCTTGCAGCAAAGATGTAACATAAGTATGTGTTCGCAACCTAAAAGCTAATTTACTCCCACAGGCTTTCAAAAAACGTGGAGAGTTAACTGAAGAGAACGTTTGTGGTTGGCTTTATCGTGTTCTAAATAGATATTTTACGCTCCTAAGTTGCTGTGAAAAAGAACATGGTAAACCTTGAGTACATAGTCTGACTTTTTTCAGTACACGAAGCATGAACGTTGCAGTGCAAAGGTAAAGTCTAGATTTTCCAGACTGGTGAGCTTTCCTCAGATGTAGCATTGCAGTATACCCCCCTCTCCAGCGTACAACCTAAGTAAACGGTGGAAATACTCCTTTCAGCTACTTAAAAATGCGGTCACGTGTTTGCATGACCAGTGTACATGTAACCCAAAACGCGCGAGACCTGAAAATAAATGTAATTCTTTCAGAGTGAAACTTAGTTAACAGAATTGTCTTGCATGTGCACTACTAGTGTTTCAATCAGAAATATAGATCCCTCTTTCTTATATTGTGTTTAATGTCTGACCCGTGGGAGAAAGCGATGAGGAAGAGACCTTAAGAGTCGATCGACGAAATGTGTTATAGTGACGACGCTTAAAGGAATCCCAGTCGACTGGCCTTGTACGGAAAAACTCTTCTTACCCTTATCCACAGTGTCAAACATCTTAGGCGCGGAGGGGTGAAGAATGTTAGGTACGTGTTTACAGCTGAGAAAACCCAGGGTTTCCGTTTAATTCAAGTTGAATTCACTGTACGAAATAATAATTGATATTTTTAAATATATTTTAAATAATTAATGTATCCGTAACGAATTGCTGTCGCTGAAAGTGAGTTGTGGGGGAAAAGATGGTGGTGAACCTCGTTGAAGATCTAGTTGTTGGATTCTACAAGTTCCACGGCTGCTCTGTTATTCGCATAAGATCTTATTTTCAGGGGCGGGTCAGATGGGAAATGATAATTTAATTATCAGTTAACATAAAATGATAGTTCCTCCTTTGTTTTAGAAAATTTGTATTTTAATTAAAAGGAAACTTTTCCAAATATATATTATACTTTTCAATGCAAGCACAAACTCTGCAGAAATGCATACACACCTTCACACTATCACCTCCATTTGCAGAAAATTCAAAATGGCTTCAAGTGCCTCAGCTTTTATAACTCTGCCGTTGCCATAACGACAACTAAACTTCTTTCAACTTTTCTTATATCGTCATTCCTTTTAAATAATTTTTTCTTAGTCTAATTTTAACATTTAAATAATAATTATTTTATAAGGGATTGTCAAAGTATTTAAAGTGAGACATCTGTTATATTAATTACTTAAATCTTTTCATATCCTATAATAATACCTGATGTTACAACGCTTTATAACATAACTGAAAATAGATATTACCTATGCTGTTATGGTATCAGTACTTCTATTACCTAAAGAACTAAATGCATTTTATTAACATAATATACAAAGATATAGTAAAACATTCCATTATCTTGTAGGACCATCGTTACAAATTTATAATGGTTAAATTGCATCACTCTGCATGAATTTGCGAGGGATATTTACTTGCAAATTAAAGAAGCACTTTGATATTCTGGAGTTAATAATTATTTATAAGCAAAGATTGCACGTTTAATCTTTTTGTATTGCAATCGCGAGCCGATTTATTCTCAAACATTTTCCTATATTCTATGGCAGCTACAGGTGAATCAAATTTCAGTTGATATAACAAAGCAGTAAATACCTCTAACGTAAGGAAAACCAACAAAGGAATTAAAGAAACACTAGTAAGGACAATCTATTACTCTTTAAATACTGGAAGCTTTTTACAAGGATGTCTGCTAATTTTACAGGTTTGAATATAGTTAAGCAGTGTAATTTGTTTTTGGGGGCAGGCCATCTGTTACAATTTAAATAAATAGTCATGTAGATTTCGCATAGTAATTAAATATGCCATACATGCTTTAGAACTTGAGAAAGATTAGAAATACTGTTAGGTATATATTACAATTATGAAAAATCCATGTTAGCATATTCATGTTAGTTTCGATTCCCACGATCTCCACATCGTAATTAAATTAGGCAAGTGGTAAACGCTAATAACTGTTAAACAATAAAAGAATTATAAAAGTAAACTAACTGCACTGAGGAAAACACTATAAAACTTATGTAAATATAAGCTTAATAAACACACTTAAGAAGAACGTGTGCACAGTCTAAGCTAATAGAAGGTAATGAAGTTCTGAGGGTACAAGGAAAACATCGCAACAGCGCTTTAACTTGGTGAATGTAGTAAGAAGGACCACCCCATATGTATGAGGGTGGAAGACCCTTAGAATTGCTTCCATGTGGGATCTGTGGTCAGTAGTGAAAGCTCGCCTTTCGCTTTGATGTCGCGTGGGATGTAATGAACGTGGCTACTATAGCAAGGAGGAATTCGCAACAATCACAGAACTAAGCAGGCGTCTGACCTTGAAATCACATGAACGCCGAACAGACGCAAGGAAATTGAACTGGCAGTTTGTGGTAGAAGAGGAACCCCCAGCATTGGTCTACCGTTCTGCGAAAACCATGAAAGGCAAAAATTGAAGAAAATACCAGGTCCAATGCAAATGCACCCGGAACCTTCCGGATACAACCCTCACCGTTCACTGTGAAGCCATCGAGGAAGGAAGCAGTATTTAATGTTTTCATCCGTTGTAATCTCTCCTGAAGTTTGAATTTTATAAACAGAAAGCATAACTGGAATAACTCTTAACAAATTTCCCATTAAAATAAAATATTTAAGTTTCAAAACAGGATGTTTTAAATCAGTAAATATAAGAACTTAGGTTTAAAGCTTAAGCCTAAAACTTGGCAGCTCCTTCCATCACATTGAGATGCTTAGGAATGAATATAGTATGAAGGTGTACAACTTAGCTTTTCTAAATATTAAAATTGAATGGCTATAGAAATTAATAGATTGTGTTCTCATATTCTACAGTTCATATGTCTTGAGCTTTTTATTTTTAAGCCTTTTCATTTGATTCATTTTGTAAATAGTAAGAACATTACAATAATTTACAACTTCTTACTATGTGGTGTTCACAAAAAGTATTTTATGTGCATTTAGTAGACTACTGCTTGTAGGCACCTGGGATTTCACCGACAATAAATTTAAACTTTGAACTCATAAGGAATAATCTAGTTCTGTTGATTTCTTAACTTATCTTCACTGCAACGTCAGACATTACTGAGCTGAAACAATTTTTGAAGTTATGTACAATATTTTGATAAGATTTTTAAACAGTAATGGCGAACTATTACTTTATTTTAGAATCCAACTGTTGCAATTCGAATGTTAGACATTCTGCTGTTGTGCTTTTAACAGAATAAGAGAGAGAATTGTGGGTAAAATAATATCCAACACAACATCACGGAGAACTTTGAATGTGTTTAAATTATTTGTAATAGAAATTCTGTAAATATTGGACATGTTATTTCGCATTTGCTACAGTAAAATACCTAGTATACTCGTATAAAAGGGTGCATACTTTGTTGTGGTAAATTGGGAAAGGTGCAAAGGTGCTAAGGCGCAAAAGTTGAAAACAAACATTTTCCTATAGAGTAAATTAGTGAAAATCGAGACAGTTGAATCGAGCTTTGCACTTTCTTGGTGGCCAGATAGATTTGAATGCATACTACAGTAAATTCCTTGGTACTGACACAAAAAGTTCAAGTAAGTGTTGCTACAAAACTGCTATAGTTTGTGGTCGGTATTTGGTAAGAAACAGCATTAAATGTTACTAACCGAGGAATAGCCTCTCTACAGGAGAAAAAGATTACGGCATTCGCTGGTTTATTCTGTTTTATTACCTCACTAAAGATATTTCCTTAATGACATTACTGACTTCTCTAAATAAAGGGGCTACACTTATAAAAGCCTAACAATTATATGAATGAATAATTTATCGTGCAATTTCCTTTTTCAAAATCTTTTACAATATTGCTGTAATTGTTTAACTATGTCACACTATTTTGTCTATTACCTTGTAGCTACCTTGGCTTACATGACGCCCTGGTCTTCTGCTCTGGCAGGTAGCTTTTAACCTCCGTGCCTCCTTGTTACTTAATTAGCCCCTTTTCTCCAACTTTCCTCCTTTTCCTCATTTATTGTTAATATTTTTCATCTTCTATTTTTCTCTTCTCTACTTTCTCCCATTTTTCGTCCCAAACCTTTTTCCTCCATATTCTTATCAACATAGATTAGTAGGTTCAACACTGCAATAATCATTTTGAATGTTGATACTACGGTCTGATAGTTGTATATTCCTTAATAAACATTATAAATATTTAACATTAAGTTTAGGAAATACCAATCTTTATCTTAGATGTTCACCCAAAAATGTGAATCATTAATAAATTTTTCTAGAATTAAAACCCCAAGAGTAAATTTATGAGATTTTATTTCTCTATTGCTTCAGAAGCATCACCCAATATTTTCACTAATTAGAAGATCCATCTCACAGCGCAGGGTATGAATACATAATTATAATCCATTACATTCACATGGCTTCTCCACTTGCTATCGTTTATTATGTAACTACTGCAAAAAATTTATATCAGGTTTGCTTTTCATCTAGTTCGTGTTAATAGAGATAAAATTTTGGCTAACTACAAAACATATTTTGTTTCGGGTACGAGGGGCACACCGGATATCTAATCAATCGTAAAATGTTAAACGTAGAGCGCTATTTACATTCTATGTTATTTCCATATGACAAGAAACATCTGCATAGTGACAGCACCTTAAAAATGGCAAATTATTGAAAAATGAACTGGGTGAAGATATTTCGGATGTGGTTCTTGCCATATTTGAAATATGTTTATTTTTCCTTAGCATCTACTGCCTTTTTCTTAAGGTTTATCAATTGTTAAACATTACACAACATTCCTGTTAGATGAAGAGGCTCTTATAGGCCATTAAATTCATTTAGCAACGTTATATTTTCACATATCAGCTTTATTGGCATCACGGATGCATAGATGTTGGCTAAAAGTTTACGTTTGCTTTTCGGTCCCGCAGTGAATTACTGAATTGTATGGCGAGAGGGTAAGAGGCGCTTTCTTCCCTTTCACAGAAGTGGCTTCCAGTTGCTGTTTAAATGTTAAGAACTATTTTTAAAAATTATTAAATCGATGTCCTTGAGAACAATATCAGATGGTACTTAACGCTTATAAGATTTAAAGTATTTTTGCAGCCTCAGACATATTTCAATTTGCTGATGGAGAACACCCGAAAATAAAAATTTAATTACCTGAACCACTAATATGTTACATCATTTTGTGAAAGACTGTAGGAGAGAGCGGGATAGGACTGTAACAATAACAAGCAGGGCATCTAAGAAAGAAAATAAATTTAACGTGTAGCACAGAAAAGGATCCTTGAAAACTCTCTTCTCGAGGAGTTATTTAAAAGTCGTACAGATTCGCCGTTAATAAACTGTACGAGACGTATGCCCCATGGAACAGATTTAATGACAATTCTGTTTTCCTTCTTGCTAAGACAAAGATGCGCTGTTTATTTACTCTGCTACGAAATATTCTGCCTTAATTCCAGATGCCATTAACTCCTAAATACGTTTTCGCTGCTTTCGCTGTCTCTCGTTTTGTAAGCTTGTGGAGGCGCGATGATAAAATGAGAGAGAATTATAATGTGGAATCGATATCCTATATAGCGTGGAAGAGAACACTGAGTACAACGGAGCACAAATCAAGACTCGAAAATATTTATATGAATACGTACTTCCAAGCACCTCTCTCATTACGGCACCTGAGAGTTGCCTAATTCCGAAATTTATTAAGATTATTTAAAACCAAAATATTGTTCAGGTAGGTTAAAACTAACAAACGGAAACAACGATACTTGTACATTATAATATCCGCGTTCACAATTATCGGGACGTTTACAGCAACCCGAAAGTGGCACATTGTATTCATTAAAGAAGTAAAGCTTCCATAGTCAATCAATAGAAAAAATCTCCAGGCATTTCTAAGTATTTTGTCTACTTTCTTTTGCAATTTTAAGTAATCAGAGATCCATTGCGTGGCTGATGGTACATTAAACTATAATCAAACCGTTGGTTTCATATCTGCTCAGCTGCCTTAATGGTAGATCTAATGTTAGTTATATCTAATATAGCTATACAAGATTAATCACAAAATTAGAAAATCAAATCGTAACCACTTGAAAAAAGAATTAGAAAACAAACATTAATTTGGAGTACCTATTATGAATGTATTTTATATTGTAGCTTTGTGGGTTCGTAGAATTAAGGGGATGCAGCATCGAAAACCCCAAATCCAGCAATTTTTAACCAATCTTGCTGAAATTTTTACCACTTAGTTCTTGTGCATAGTGGATATAGAATTAAAATTTTGGTTTTTATATCTTCAATAGTTTTTGAATAATTAATTTTTGAAATTCAAAATTTGGGCAAAATTCAAACTGCTCCACATGATGTAAATTTTCAAAGTTTTAATTTTTCTATTTCTAAAAATATTCAGATGGTTATGAAGAAAAGATCTATCATATGAATTTCTCATACTGCGTTTAGTTCCAGAGGAAAAAAATTAGGTATGGAGCAAAAAAAAAAAAAAAAATGTGATTAAACCTGAATTTTTATATCCATAACTTAAAAAAAATATAATGAATATTAAAAATTCATATGATAGAAACCTTTGTTTGCTTTCTAAGAACATGTGTTGAAAATTTTAGACCAACTGAATCAAAACTGCATCGTGTGGAACATTTTGAATGACAAAAGATATTGAAAAAACTATAACTGAGTAAATCAAATTTTAAAATCCAAAATATTTTCATTCTCAGCTGCATCCCCTGAAGCAAACTAAAACCCTCCAGATAGGTAAGTTGGACCCTCCTGCCTCTTCCTTCTCTCTTCTTCTGCAGTATTCTTCAATTTCAGTTTCCTTCTGGATGATTTAGAAGTTACCTTCGCAGAAATTGCTGAATGAAGTAAGCCTAATTTGTCCTTCCCTTAGCCAATAATTAGAGATGCTGGTGAAATCTGTTTCCATTATGTCTGACTGCAGCTTGAGTGAGGCAGAACAACCAAAATTGAATTCATTGATGGTTAATATCACAGCAACCTGAAGTCTCCTCTTTGACGTAACTATTTCTTTTGATCAATGATGCCATATCTTGTCATGTAAACTTTCATTTGCATTTTATGTCTTACCCAATGTACATCTCCTTAGGATTTCATCTGATGCCAGCCTTTTGGTACACAACCATTAATATTCTTATCACATCAGGTCTCAGTATGTTCCCATTGTTGTGTTATGTTTAGGTGTTTCTTCCCATGTATCGTTTAGCCTATTCATGATCCTATGTACAGTCAACAAGAGGTCAGTTGTTTCAAAGCAGGTTTTACCTATAACCTATAGAACAGTTATATGAACGTTTTGATGTATAAATACCTTTATAAATGTTAAATGGCACGCTAAAACTCATCAGTTATGTACAGTATGTAGTTTAACGAGAAGCAGAATAAAATCAGGATCAAGTTAGAAACTCACACAAAAACAAAATATAAACATTGTTACTTGCTTTCAATGTTTGCAGCCAGTGTTTTGTTTCCATCCTGCCACATATTTTAAGAAATAACCATCATACCCACATTCAAAATTCCACCAGAAACTTTGCCCGTTAATTTCGAATGTATTAATTTAGTACATTCAATCGAACTCAAATGATAGAATTTTGTGAATCCAAGGGCCAGCATGCACGTGCGCAGTGGTATTTAAATTGTCATGTGAGGGTATTTAAATGTTTGAAAATCATAACTTTAGTTGGATTATGATACTATAACGTTCAAAGTATTTTATTAGCTCAAAAACAAAAAAAAATATTTTTCCCACATTCTGATCCAATTTCGGTGCTGCACTCCCTTAAAAGGCCGAGTTGCAGAAATTAAACATCTCCTTTATTTTCGTAGCAATGCACTATTCAATTCTCACGTAAGAACATTAAATCACATATACACAGTCTTACAAGGTCGATCACAATAACAAACAGTGACAGCAGATTACATCTTTAGCTCTCGTTACAACACAGCTGGCTATCTCTCATTTCACAACTACTCAAATCACTAGCCATGACTTCTTTTTAAACACAAATTCATGAACCGAGAACCTTCTGGAGCAAACAAGGAAAACAATCACTCTCCGTTAATCGAGATATCTCTAGAACATTCCAACACTGAAACCCTATCTGAGCGGCAAGTCCTTTACCTCAGTTATCTTGCTTGCCGGCGATATCTGTTTACACTACGCGCTATCGTTAACTGCTTTGCAAGGCTCATTATTACCATGGAGCTTTATCCGCCAATTGTTTCCTTATTTGTGTGGAAACTTTTATGCCTGTTGCCGTGACAACATATTCCGAATTCTCTGCAAATTTTCGTGGATGCCTCTTAAGGAGAATCTGTGGTTGGCTTTGTATAGTGACCTACAAAGAAATGTAATATGAATAAAGTTGCAGGGGAAAATAAGTTGAGAATAATGTAAAGATATAACGCCTTATAAATACCCAGAATTCTTTCACATTATGAACGTATTAGGATAACTCTTTCCCTCCCAAAAATTAAACAATTCTATTTTGCCTTTAGCTGACAGTCATATCAAAGTTTTCTTAACCTGTATTAAGTTTGCTAAACGATTGAAAGGTACAAATAAAAAATAAAATCTGCATTTCTTATTTCTCAGCATCTCGAGCCTATACATGGAGGTATTGTTCAAAAAATTGTATTCCATTTTTTTTATTCTTTTTGTTTAATGTTTCGCATAATGTTTTGCAATCGCAGATGAATACTAACACCCAATAAATTAAGCTAACTCTAAAGCTACTGCTAATGCATCCAGTAGATTACATACTTCGCTATTCCATCTCTATACCTACTACTAACCGATGTCTTCTTCGGGAGTACTTAGGTCGTCTTCTTGTTCATTCCTCTAGCCCGGTTATTTTTTCGCTTCTTCACCTACTTATCTGAGTTCTTCGGTTAATATTCATCAACACCTTCTTTTATTTTCCCTAGGTAGTCACTCACTCCATCTCCTCATAATTGTTGTTGGGTGCTCTTCCTTTTGGTGTTGTCCTTATCTTGGAAGGTACAAAACCAACCCATTGGTTACTTATAAAAATAATATTCCTCTACTCAAAATCGATGTTTGAAGATTTTTCCATACACACTCCTGTTACTGACGTTTTGTACGCCAAATTCACTCACAAAATCTCCAAATATTTTCATTTTTTGGAACAATTCTATTATTCATTGCTTTGTTACGGAAAATTCATTTGGAATTCAGCTGAGGAAGTAGGGAATTCATGCATAAGTACCATAGAGGAAACTGAAACATGATATTAATGAATAAAGCCAAATAATTGGCATTCATATAGTAGTAACTTACCTATAAATAAGAACATATATACATGGCAAAATAGTACAATCAGAGTTCAATTTCATTGAAAAATACAGAACTAAGTAAATCTAGCTCACAAGGTTAAGGGCTTCAGTACTAGATCTCATTTACAAGAGAATGGATATAACTCAAAGCTGTACTCTTAAAATATTAATAGTTGTATGACATGATAAAAAGAACTGAGGAAAATAGCTAAAAAAGATAGTGCTGTCGAGTTTCAATAAAAATGACAACACACTTATAGCAACGAAGGTGAAGAATAAAAATACGGATGGCCAAATTGTACAGGTTAGAACTTTAATGCATACAATGGGTCACAGGAGCTTACAGGGAAAGGAAAATAAACACTGTTATCAGTATGTAATTGTTTAAGGAAACACCCAGATATGAATATATCTTTCTTTTCTGCCTATCTTATATTAGTTACTCCTAGAAAGCAAGCGAAATATATTTTTAAATATAGTTCATTGTAACTGAAATATTCCACGTTAAGCAAAAGCAACTCCACGCCAACAGCACTTCAATAAAGTAGACAGTATTAAACAATTCAAACCAATTACAACAAAAATTCGAGAAAACGTTTATGCTGTAGAAAAATAATATCACATTTCAGGGTTTTACTGAAATATACGAGTATATGCTGACGATATGTACCAAATTCTTACTTATCTGTTGCAATTTTTAGTTGTAAAACTGTACGAAAATTTAAGCGAAATGAAGTTACCTTCATAGACTATTCAAATACAACTTAGATAAACCTTTCACTGTGTAACAAAATTATATTCAACATATGCATTTTAAATAAATTTGTTAGAACAATTTTTATGATAACCAACCACAACCAAACTCTTCTACTAAAAGAGCAGTCAGAATGATCAGTTTGAAGTCTCTTGACGCACCTCTATGTAGTTATAAAATAAAAGAAATGTCAAAAAAGTGTATAATTATGTATAATACAAATGTACATATGTGTATAATTCAGAATACATAAATAAAATACATTTTACAATATTATTAAACACAAAACAAAAGAAACAGTGCAATCTCGTACGTAGTGGGTAGGAAAAGTTTTGCATTTTAGTTAATATTTCGTATCGCTATTTCACTGAGATAATCTTAAACTCAAAAGCCATTTTAGCTAATTTTTTATTTGTATATGTGTATATAAATAGCACAGCTTAAAACCTGGTGTTTAAAAACTTTTCAAACATATGAGGGTAAGATTTTTGGGCAAATTTTCAACACCAAACTACTCTTTGTATAGAAATTAGTTGTTTAATATTCATTTTAGCAGGAGTAACTCCCAAAAGTTTCATTAAAATATACATTATAAAATAAAATGTAGGTATATCTTGATAGACTGAAACACCTTTCACTCATAAGTTGCAGTCCATGATTATATAGCTAATGTATTCAAGATTTAAAAACATTCTGTAAGGTCAGAAGTAGCTAGCTAATAAAGGCGTTACCTTAAGCGTGCATCATTTGTTTTTCCTGGTGCAGGCTTGTGTTCTGCTCAGAGCAAATGTGTTGGAGATTCCTTTCTTTAACCGCTGTTTTCTTCAAAGCAACGATTTTTATACAAA
The DNA here is from genome assembly GCA_030765055.1 of Mantis religiosa. Taxonomy (NCBI): domain Eukaryota; kingdom Metazoa; phylum Arthropoda; class Insecta; order Mantodea; family Mantidae; genus Mantis; species Mantis religiosa. The sequence continues at coordinate 59,868,381 of CM060957.1, forward strand.
AACTCTCTCGCTATTGTGCAGGAGAGTGGTCTGCGGCAAGGTTTACAATAAAACAAGTGAAACTTCTTCGCTGTAGTCGTTAAAATGCCAGTAGTTCTTTAAGAGGCTTCTACAAAATTGCTTTGAAAAGTCGGTATTAGTTGCTTGCTAATCACAAAACAGCAACTTGCATACGAAATAAGCTACAGCCAGTGCACAAGGCCTTTGTATATAAGTTAAAATAACTGTAGCAGCTATTTCAATTCAGGTGATATTTTCATTTTTCGTGTTCCTGTACAAAAGAACAAATAATATTACAAAGTTTTAGGTGACCTGGTGAACTTGAGTGCCCCGTTTTAGGACTTATACATTTTGGGATCTCTTTCGTTATCCGACGAAGGACAAAAGCATCAATTCGTATAGGACGAACCGATCCGTTATGAACACGATTACATATACCTTGGGCAAGTAATATATATATATATATATATATATATATATATATATATATATATATTTCCGAAACATATTTGTCAGATGTCAGATTTGAACAGGATTTTCTTCAGCAATTCACTAGGAGGTAAGGAAAACTATCATCGAAGGCGGTCCCAGGGTCGACATTTGAATGAAAGTTGCCTTCTTCGACCCTTCTTTAGCAACTGATGACGCTAATAAAAGACACAAAGGTTCACATTTAACAAAAGTTCGACATGAGTAGGGGCGTTCTGTGTGAATAACCGAGTTGCTTGAAAAGGATTGACTCACAGCTGGACGTCCATCCAGGAGGGCAGACGTGACCCGAGAAGGAACGTCTCTGTTCCTCCTTAATCACGAATTAAGTGTTATCGCCTAATATGCGCTTCGCATACGGTAACTCCCGAAAGGAATATAGATTGTATTCCCTTAGTCGAAACTTCGCGATTTATGTGATTATAAAAAGAAGCAGTGATTAAACACGTCTCTAACTTGGGTTCCAGTGTCATCAGTATCAACCTTACTCCTATATATCCACGCAAACCTTAAGAGTCTGCCCGCTACGGTAGCGTAGATGGTAGCATGTCTGCCTCACGTTCAAGAGATCCCGAGTTCGAATCTCGGTCAGGGTGAGTCACCTGGATAAGGTTTGTTCCGGGGGATTCCCTTATCCTGAAAGACGAATGTCGGTTAGCTCTAAGCTCCATGGACCCTGGACACATTTGAGCATCATTTCACCCATTTCATTCATCGTCCGATATGACTTAACGTTGTAGGACTTAAAATTAAAATAAATAAATAAATAAATAAATAAATAAATAAATAAATAAATAAATAAATAAATAAATAAATAAATAAATAAATAAATAAATAAATAAATAAATAAATAAATAAATAAATAAATAAATAAATAAATAAATAAATAAATAAATAAATAAATAAATAAATAAATAAATAAATAAATAAATAAATAAATAAATAAATAAATAAATAAATAAATAAATAAAATAACAGAAACCTCTTGCTCAAAACAGGCTAGACCGCGCATAGCTTCAACTGTCATAACGTTGCACGCAAGAGCGGTGACACCTTTGGAGGTTTTGCTTCTCATACTTGTTTATAACCGTTGGGCTTTCACATTTCACACATTACAGTGTAGGAAAAATTGTCTATATGGATATACATGAAACATATGAAACAAATACAGTGTATCAATATTCGCATATTGTTATAATTATGAGAGTATTCAGTAGGATGCGGCTAAAATGTGCTCATTCCGTGACAGTGTTGTAAACAATATGGACCTGGAAAAATATACGCTTCCAGAGTCTGCCTTTTTTTTCAAAGGGTATACGTAAATGATGTCTACCTATCCAAACTTTGCCATCTGCATGACTAATGTGCTAAAACTAATTTGTTTCAATTAACGTAATAGTGGTCCAAACTATGAAACCTGGTGCTTAAGTAATTGCAGTATAGTAAGTCACCACAAAAACTATATTTTGTGGTGCTACTCTCATTGTGCACATATTATGTTGCTTACCAGGAATAATACGAGACTGTTGGAGAATTTAATGTTATGCTGGCACGTTGTCATGGTAGCCTAATGTTTAAGAGAAGATGGACGAAAACCGGCAAATCCGTGCTTCAAATATGACAGAGAATTTTTCAATCTGTCTCGAACTATCCAAATCTTGTCGTACACAGGGCTAGAGTGGAAGAACTATTAATTTCCATGTCAGTGATATGTTAATGTCTCAAGTGTAGGATATATATTTGAAAAAAAATCACTTACATATACAGATAGCGAATGCACATAAATCAGCTTAGGAGTTTGAACTCTAACCTTATGCCTAGGTATGAGAGACGACCAAATGTGCAATATGCACTTCTTGCAGGCCAGCTGACGAAACAATGGAAAATGACGCCATATGGACACTAATCTCTCAACGCCGTTATCGCAAGCGCCATAAATATTACAGCCCTTTCGGTCAGCAATGTATGCCTTGGTCTCAACCGAGTTCGCATTTTTTGTGTTTCTTTTTTTCCCTCTTTCGAGTCCGCTGTGAGTTATGGCACCAGCAAAGCTAACAAGACACCCCAGGCCCGTTTTAGTAGCTGTAGGTTTGTTCCATTTTCTTTCGCTTCCGGTTGAGGGCCTTATTTGGTGCTCATTCTCGCTCTTTCTTCAAGAATTAATCAAAACCCTCCGCCGGCTTTTGTCACTTCCGTAACCAGCTTTGATTTGTACATCAAAAGAAAGGATGTAAGAGAGAAACAGTGACAATAGCAAACCGCAATTCAAGCTCACAGTGTAAAATAAAATCCCAGTCTTCGGTAAAATGCCAAGATACAACCACAGTACTGAAACTAATCTTGGTCAGAAAGCTCCAGTATCTTTTAATTTCTTCAAATCACAACATTTTTCAGGTTTGTCAAGCAAACTATTACGGCACAACAACACAAAGATATCTTTAATCAAAATGAAACAGAATACAGACAGAATAAACAAAGGCAAACCATTTCTGGTACATGTTATAAACAGATGGAGAGAAAGCCCACAATAGGACTAAGTAAATAATCTTATGTTACATATATAAAAATATGAATAACGACCGCTAATTAGAGGAAAGTATATTGGAAAATTCAGACACATAACAAGGAATAGCTTGGAATTTGTTCACTTAACTAAAATGCAAGTAATATGGATTATACGCTTTAAATTAAACTGCCCTTTTTCCTTGTAGTAGGAATTGTCTATTACAGTTTACAATTATTAAAGGTGGACAAGAATGGGGATATCTGGGAATATTCTCAGAAGGTTCAATATATATTTTCCATAAAAGTATCTTAAACATACGTCATGTTAATGGAAATTCTCAGATATCTATTATAAAATCAACTTTTCTTGCGAATCTTCGCGTTGCACTTTTAGAAGATATAGAACATAAATAGTAAATTTAACATTTAAACGAATTTTAGTTTATAGAACACGCACACACGCACACCCGACTCTATGGGTAAAAATAGAGGGCTGTTCAATAAAGAATAATCAAATTTTTTTACAACGTACCTTTACTCATCCTTATAATTTCGATGGTCCTTCTCAAACTAGTCTCCCCTGAATGCGATGCACTTGTCCCAGAGTTTCTGCCAGTATTCAAAGACCCTTTGGAAACTATTTTTTGAGAGATCCTTCAAAATCGCCTCCGCAGCCTTCACCACTGCTTCTGATGATAGATAATGCCTCCCATGAAGGCGTTTCTTCAAGTTAAGGAATAGAAAAATGTCACATAGGGAGGGTAAGGGCTGCACTTCACGTTCCTTTTTGCAAGATATTCTGCAACATTGGCATATGCGGCCGCGCATTGTCGTGGTGCAGCGTCCAGCCTGCTCCTCGGAAATGTGGTCTTTTGCGCCTGATATGGTCTTCTAATGTTTTCAGGACATCTCTGTAGTATTGTCCAGTTACTGATGTGTGTGCAGGTACAACATGCTGATAAACTATTCCATGAATACCAAAGAATGAGATGACCATAACTTTCCCAGCAGAACCAACCACGTTTGCTTCTTTGGGGGTTGGTGATGATGAAGATTTCCTTACTCAGCTTTGCTGTTTGCTCTCAGGACCAAAATGATATAGCCAAGTTTCATCAACAGTGATAACGTTTTAAAGAAACTCCGGATCTTCCTTTAACATCAACTTTAACTGTATGCAGACCTGCATGCGAATATTCTTTTGTTCGGGAATCAACAATTTTAGAACCCATCGCGCACAAACACGTCTCATGTGTAAGGTTTCTGTCAACAACGTGTGTGTGGCACCCAAAGAAATGTTCAGTATTTCAGAAAGGATCTTAAGGTAATTCGTCGATCTTCTCACACAATGGCAACAGCAGTGCTATGCACCTTTCCTAACGTCCTTGCCAGTCCTTGAACACGTTCTGCAGACCATTCTTTGTCATGTTCTTGAGATCGCCTCAGTTTTCTTCAGCACTCCTTCAGAGTTCTCAAATCGAATACCCCTAAGCTTCGATTATCACTGGTGATGAGTCATGGCTGCATCATTATGATCTTGAAGGAAAACAAGCCAGCATAGTGTGGAAATCGCCAGGTTCTCCAACACCAAAAAAGGCAAAAGTTGTTCCATCTGCAGGAAAAGTGACGATTACATTATGTTACTGTAATGGAATGATATACCAGCATGTAGCTTCCCCCCTCACACTACTGCTACAGCAGCTACACGTCGGTATGGCTACACTGAGGAAGCCCATTGCAAAGAAACGACCAGTGCTTTCTCGGACTACCTGGCGACTTCATGACAATGCACAGCCTCATGTCGCAAATCAAGTCATGTAGTTTTTGGTTCGATTCAACATTACCTGTGTAATATACCTTTTAGCTCCGATCTTGCACACTGTGACTGTTTTTTCTTCTCATCACTAAAGGCAAAGCTTAGTGGTATTCGATTTGAGAACTCTGAAGCAGTGCTCAAGAAAAGCGAGGCGATTCTCAAGAACCTGACAAAGAATAGTCTGCAGCACGGGTTAAAGGACTGGCAGAGGCCCCATAAAAAGTGCATTGAAGTAGGAGCGACCTTTGTTGATCAGCCCTCGTATTTTGTTTTATTCTAGCAGTTAGCTTAAAAATATTTAATTCATTTCGAAAATTCTAACTTCTTTGCTCTGCTAAATTTCTTAAAAACTTCATTTCCGCTGTTTCAAATACTAATTCTTCCTTTTTTTTAATTAAAGAATAAAATTCACTGTCATAATAATATAGGAACTGTCATTGCTTTATAAAACTATTTTAGTCTCTTCTGTAAACATCTGAACATATGTTTCTTGAAAAATCTGATAACGAACCCTTGAGTTAGTGCCATTTCTGTACCTACTGGTTAAGAATATTTGCTTCAATACCTGGAAGGCTATCACTTGACAAAACGTTGAGCTGTACTGACCTTCAGGTGACCAGAGCTGAGTTCGTTCCTTATCTAGTCTTATCTGGTCGATTAGAAGAGTGAAATATTAGTTGACTTACAGTAAGTTACGAAACACAAATTTACAATATTAGAAGCAAATAAAACAAATTGGGGACGAGAAGCACATGTAGATTACTGCAATAGGCAAGAGAGAGAAGGGTGAGCTTGGATGAGAACAGGAACAATATTTCTAAGAGGGATAAGAGGTAGGGAAAAGGAAATTTGTGAATTGTGTGGTGGAAAGGAAAGCATAGCACACTATGTAACAGAATTTCAGGAGTTAGCAATATGGAGAAAAAATGTTTAGGAGGGAAAATGGGAAAAGTAAAGAATAGGATAGTGGCTATAAACATATTAACGGCAAGGGGAAAAAAAGAAGGTAAGAAGTGTTGGTAAGTTCTTGCAGAAATTGAAAGAAAAGTGGAACAGAAATGTAAAGAATATAATAAAGGAAGATAAGGGGGAAGAAAGGTTCTAATTAAGTAACAAGGAGACATGGAGTTTAAGAGCTACCTGGCAGAGCACAAGTCCAGGGTGTCATGTAAGCCAAGGTAGCAACAAGGTAAAGACAAATAAATATAACCAAAAGTTGTAAATTGTAAACTTTTGGAGTATGCACAATAAATAATATAATCTAATGGAGCGATTGAAAGCTGCGTATGTCTATATGATATGAGTTCTCCCGCCTGCCGATGTATGACACATTGCTGTCCAGAAGGCATGGTTATATCTGGACTCGCCAAATATGTGCGATAAGTTTAGGTAAACCTCTGTGTTGCGAATTTTTTCCGATACGCCTTCTCGTTTTGTCATGTAGTAACAATAGCAGCACATACAATTTAAGTCAACAAGAGACAATTAACAGGTTTATCTCCTAACAGTTACTAAGTAACCTAGCAGGATTAACCTGGAGTGATCCATCACTGACTAGTCCTGATGCTCTCCCTACTTGCCGGATTGTGTGACAGTCGACCTTTCCCGCCACTACTCTCTTTGACGCGGTTATACAGACTACATTTTAACATATACACATGTTCCACGAGCTGTAAATAGTATGGCTTGATGGATACCGTAAGCGTAGCATTTATGGAAGAGATGAATGCTTTTCTAGGAAAATAATTCTGGAATTTTAGGCGAAAAAGTTGCTAAATCACATCTACATGGCATTCTCTGACCGCTTTTGTTTACTTCTATCTCTGATCTAGAAACAGTTCTTACAAATAGTTTATAACAAGGTTTCTGTTCATTGACGTGTCATATTTTCTAAGAGAAGTCACTGTAATACGACAATACTTGAAGTATTACTGATATCGCCTGGAAATTTCTATAGCGGAAGCAATTTGACGGCAGTTTCTAAAACTTCAAAACGGGAGACGTTATAATAAACTGAAGTATGCCACCTTTAAAGTGATACTTCACTTAGTATATTGTGTTTTCCGTTGGAGAGAGTAAGACTGATAAATTCAATGCCATGGCTGGGATATGAACCACGGATCACCCGGTCTCCATGCAGTCGTCCTTAACCACTGTGTTACCAAGGCCAACATGCTGCCATCACATTATTAAATTCTCCAACTGACTCGTATGTTTTCCGGTAAACCATTAGGGGTTTTCATTTACAATAGGACACGCACCTTTTCTGGTGACTTACCATGCTGTCAGTACGTAAGTCCCAAGCTTTATAGTTACCACTATTAGGCTACTTGTTGGAAATTTAGTCGTTCTTCCACACTAGCCCTGTGTGGGCTACGAGTTTGATAGAGTTAGACTGAAAAATTCAATGCCATGGCCGGGATTTGAACCACAGATCTCCCGGTCTCTGTCCGGTAGATCTTAACCATTGAGCTACCATGGCCAACAGACCGTCACAACATTAAATTCTCCAACTAACTGGTATTTTTCCCGGTAAACCATTAGGGGTTTTCATATACAATGAGATACGCACCCTTTTTGGTAACTTACTGTGGTTTAAGTACTCAAGTTCCTGGCTTTATAGTTAACACTGTTAGGTAACATATTGGAAATTTATGTTATTCTTCCACACTAGCCGTATATAGGCTAATATTTAGATATTTAGATTTGGATAAACATTGTTTCACGTTATCTAGCGCCAGGAAGCTCATTAATTCAAAAGTATTTGGGTGTTTACGTGTTCCATGGGATCCGCCCATGGTTAAAACTTACATAAACAAACCTGCAAATTAATCTTGTTTTGAAAATTTTCACCACTGAATATCGTCAGGTAATTATTGAAATATTAAATTCCCAATAAACGTTCACGGTAACAAAATGGTATCTAACGAACCTGGAATAATTTGATTTAGATCAAATTATTTCGTAAATGTGGGATACCACTTGTGTCGTCAACCTAACAACTGCAGTCAATGCCAACTACTGCTATATCTTTAACATTAGAAAAACTTTAGAAGAAATTGTTGGTATTCATGTAACAGTACAAATGGAATGCCATCAAATATGACCATTGAAACTTACAGCCCGCCTCGGTAGCATGGTGGTAGCATGTCTGCTACCAGGATCCGAGTTTGAATCTCGGTCAGGGTAAGTTACCTAGATAAGGTTTTCTCCGGGGTTTTCCCTTGTCTTGAATGACAAATCCTAAATGACTTAACGTTGGAGGACGTAAATTACAAAAAAAAGTGTAAATATGCCACAGATTGCACTCCCTTTTACGAAGGGAGGTCTAAAACGACCTATTAACTGAAAAATGCCGTTAAATGTGATGTAAATATTTTATATTTAAATAGCTTTTGTTTCAGCTACATTATCAAATAATGAGTAAATAAAGTTAAGCATCAGCATACTTGGTTTAGCCATTGTCGTAAAGTAATGAGAGCAGAGTTCCCTTACTTAGGGGGAATGCTTATATCATTAGTATATACAAATTAGCATATAACTGTGTAGTTAATTTATCATGTAACACTTTTTAATTGCTACAATAGAAAATTCTGGTGGTATTAAACAAAGTGGAATAAATAAAACTTTCTTTCTGTCATGGTTTTTGGATTATTATTTTAATCTAAACAAATAGTTTTTTGTTCAAAACTGAAAAATAGCAGTAAAAGGCAACGAAAAGTAGGTTAAAGTGGAAAGGAGAACAAATTGATCATACATTGTGTTGGGCATCGTCTTGGAACATTCGAAAAGTAAAGGAATTTCCCTATACTTCGAGCCTTATTGATTTGTTAAGAAGCATCTCTCTTGGGAGATATATAAAGGTTAGAAAACACGCCAAATCCTTCAAAAATTAAGAAAATAACAATGGCTCCCGTGAAAAACAAATGCTAGCCCCGCAGTCGATTATTTTATTTGCGCTAGTATTTGAATTTGAGCATAGCACGAAGTCTCCACAGCAACCACAGGAAGCAAGTGTTAAGGAATAGATAAAGGTAACAATTATACAAAGAGTTATACTATTTAGATGATATAGCATTACTCGATTAGGAATCAGAGACTGGACAACTGATTATAATAATTTTTATTCAGGATAAGCTGCAGGCAATCCGTTCTTGTGTTGGTAAGAGTTCTAATATTGTTTGTGAGGAAAAGATGGAAAGGGAACATTTAAAATCGTGCACGATGAGCACATAATCCTTACAATCAAAACGAATTAATGGATATTTTTGGAAATTTTATTCTTGAGATAATGAAAGTATACATAATAAATAGCAGCTTCTCGAATATATTGACTAACTCTAAGCTACTTTGCCAGACAAGAGGGAGATGTTCACGGACTTTTAAGTTGCCCCAGGTACATACAAAACAGAGTTGCTTCAGCAAACGCTAATATCAGTAATCTCTAGGGCATTGACTTAGATTTGACTGATTTAATTGAGTTAGTGTGTGGCTATGATCTTACAAGTAACAGGAATAGCAGTTTCAATGGAGTTCAAGCTAAATTTAATCTGCCTCAGGCTGATTATTTCCATTGGGTAAATTGTGTGCTAAATTTGTTCTCTCAAAGTTGTGAACTATCATAACCATTAGAAACTGTAATGGTATTATTGGATGAGCTATTAACGTTTACCGTACTTGATCCCTCTTCAAAAGGCTGACGTAAAATATAAAACATAGCTCTGACACTAAGTGTAAATACATAGCACTGATTCTATTTATCACATTGGGTGGAGCTCCATGAAGTTGCCGACCAAGGGTTACCAATCTCTGTTTAGAGTTACTGACGGCAGAATGTTTATTACTCGATAAAATTTATTCGTTCCTCATATATATGAACCAACAAATATTCAAGACAGAACAAGTTGACCGCTCTAATAGGCTTCAGGCCTCAGACTGCTCTCATCGGCCTGACACCGAAGACCCTTCTCATGGCTTCCTAGCCACGAACTGCCCACATCGGCTCCACGCCGAAGACTGCTGAATGACCACAGATGCGCGTGGGTGTATCACTTTCACTCTGAAAACTCATTTTCAACCAAAGTCCCTTTGTGGCTGTTTTGTCGCCATTGTAAATGATCCAAAGAATTTCTTATTCATACAAGTCAAGCGAGCCCCTTTAGAAAACTGCTAAGGACGCTGTTTCTTACATTGATTTTGTTATAACAACTTTCCCCACAACTCAACTGGCCTTGTCCTTGTCGTAACAAAGAACCAACATTCCTTTGACATCCATCATGATTCTTTACTTCTGGTAAACCTTAATTTCGGTATCAAAGTGTTGACTTCTTTATAAAACTTTTTTCCCCATAATGGTCAGAGCATTCTCAGTTTACTGGAGGTAAAGAATATTTATTAACGTATTCTGTGTTATAGTCAATGGGGTCCCTGTGTGATTTAGAAGCGTTTGGAAACTGCACATTTATGGAAACACGGGGATAATACATTAAACTTTCAAACTGCATTTTATGGTCTTCTGAAGAACTTTGTATGCGGTTTATGACTAATACTCCACGATTGATATCAGTCAAGATGGAAATTCTCATAGCTTCAATACCATTGACATTCATAGTAACGAAAACTTGATAATCGTTTTGAATCATACTCCAAGTTAGTTCAGGAAGCTGACATAATGAAGATTAACTGGAAAGTGATCCTGTAGCAAAATACTGTGTATTAGCGTATATTGTAACGTTAGATGTTATGTTGAGTGAATTAACAGAAATATTCAGATGTAGAGATAAAGCCTACCTCAGTAGCGTAGATGGTAGCGTGTGTGCCTCACGTTCAAGAGGTCCTGAGCTTAAATCTTGGTCAGCGTGAGTTACCTGGATACGGTTTCTTCCGGGGTTTTCCCTTATCCTGAAAGACGAATGTCGGGTATCTAAGCTCTATGGACCCTGGGCTCATTTGAGCATCATTTCACCCATTCCATTTATCGTCCGATATGACTAAACGCTGGAGGACATAAATTACAAAAGAATGTAGAGATAAACTTCCATAGTTCAAATATTAGCTCCAAATATTTTGTTAAATTTCCATAGAAAAACATTTCAGTAGCAGTTTTATTTTATAGGAGTTATTATTTATACCTCTGCGCCGTAGCGTAGCGGGCTAAGGCAGCCTGCCTTGGGCCTTGGCCACGGAAAGCGGCCTGGGTTCGATCCCACCCTTTGGGTCCGGATTTTAGGTCCCGGGTATAGGACTGGTGCCCACTCAACATCGTGAGGAAAATGAGGAGCTTACGCTAGGTAAGCCCTGGTCACGGAAACCAACATTCCGGCTGGGGGATGCCGAGATGCTGACCACATCTCCTCCCCGTATCGGTTGGATGATCGTCCACATCTGCCGTGCGTAAGTGGGCGTAAGCCCGGCAGTCGGGCTGGTCGCGCCATGCTTTTTTTTTTTTTTTTTTTTAATTAAAGCCAAACTCGAAGTAAGGCACATAAAATGCAGGTCAGATTTATTACACTTATAAGCCTTGCGGAAACTGCCGTTTAGAACCTCAAAAGTCCTAAGATTTTTCAAAATATGTCAAAACTACATGTATTCTGTGTCGACAGCTTGTAGAAACCGATTTCCTAAACTCACAGAGAATAGCTGTTTGTACAATCCGCATCGTATTGAAATATTGATGGAACGTCTGAAGTAGACAGGGAAATAAAACACAAGAGGAAGTCTTTCGATTTCTCTCCAAAAAGAGAGATAGTAAAGGAAATTAACTGTTCTTTCACACAGGCCGTGTGTAGGGATAGTAAAGTTTGGCATTATAAATTTTGGTGACACTATATGCGTTAAGTTCATATTGCTGTTATTTCTCATATACTTGCATGTAACTCATCAATAGGGGACACGTCAATTAGTAATTACGGTCTACAACAGCCTTCTGTTGTTTTAACACATACATTTGTAGTTAGACGTATGATTTTTGTTGGCTAATTCGTAAAGTGAACGTTTCAGGAAGCCCTTGCTCAAAAAATACTATTTATTTTAGATGTATAAAGTGAACTTCGAGCATCATTAAATATCTACGGAAAAAGGCACGCCTGGAATGAAAGAAACGAAGCACAGGGACTTCCTTAAACACAACAGTCATCCTGTTTTCAGAGATAAAAAGTGGACTACATCGTTCAAACACAGATAGGAACACTTTGAAGTCACTCCCAGCACGAGAAAAACATCAAAGTAGTGTTTGGAGAGACCGGAGGGAATTCTTGCTAAATCTTCTTAGGCAGCCACGACAATGAATTCGTTACAGTCCAAAATGGAACGGATAGTTCAGGGGAATGCGCAAAACTTCTCCCGATATAGGAATTCAGGATCTTAACTTTTTTACCTAATTTAAATAGTAAATGGTTTCTTGGCCCATCGTTCTCCACGATTGTTTCTTAATAATAGATTCATTGAAGTACGGTAAAATGAAATGGCAAGAAGTATTGTGGCCACCATCCATTCCTTAGGGTTTTCCTCGGCCTCCCCTATGAAGTACCAAGAATACTGCTGGTGTCACGAGATGGCTTAATAGCATCTAAATAAATATTCTAATACATGTGAGGTCCAGAGACCACATGATCCAGAGTGGACCTATAGATCTGATGTAGAAGCAAACGCATGTCAGGCTCATCATAGAAACACCCTCTAATAACACGAAGAGGTCAAATATACTCAGCACATCGGAGTGACATAGAATAAAGAAGGGTAGTCGCAACCTTATTGATAAAACGTAGTAATAGTAATAGAAATTTATTTACGGCCCACAGACTAATACAAGTATTGAGCATTGTCAATATACATTAAAATACAATTTACAATATTAAAATTTACAACATTATATAGCTTGGAAAAATTCATTTGTATTATATAGAGGATTATTTAAAAGGTATTTTAACACACTGCTTAAATGAACAGCATTTTTTTCTCTTTTAACATAGGCTGGAATCTATTGTAAATTTCTAATCCTATTATACATGGATCTTCATTTATAGATTTTACATTATATCTACTATAGTGCAAGTCAGATTTACATCTAGTATGATTGTGTACTTAAATATTTAATTCTGGTTTATTAAATTAATAACTTTGTATAAGCATAAAGACACAACATTAAACTTCTTTTCTAAAAACTTCTCTGCATGTTTCACGCATCCCCATTTTAAACATTGTTCTAATACATTTCCTTTGTAGTACTAGAACCCTCTGAATATGAGAATTACCACCACCCCATAACTCAATACCGTATTGGATATGTGAATAAATTAATCCATAATATAGCGTTTTAGTACATCTACATTACAAGTTTTTTCAAGCTCCCTCATTAGGTACAAACCTTTACTTATTTTTTTTACAGAGATTATCAATATTGTGACTTTGTGGGTTCATGGAATTAGAAGGCTGAGTTGCAGAAATTAAAACTCTGCTTTATTTTCGTAGAAATACTCTTATAGATTACAGCAGCATTACGTTACGTCTACCAAGGTCGATCACAATAACAAACCGTGACAGCTGATTACATTAGCTCTCGTTACAATAATACTTCCAGCTGTCTCTCGTTCACAACACTGTTTCACAACTCACTGTTTAACAACTACTCAATTTGCAAGCCCTCACGTTCTTAAATACCTAATTCGTAATTCTAGATTGTTCTAAAATAAACCAGAACCCGAACAGTCTATCAGTCCAGAAATTTACGGAAAAATAAAGAAACCAAATATTCTATCACATTTCAGAAGCGTAACTTAATCTATGCCGGCAAGTCCTTTACCTCAGTTATCTTCGCTTGCCGGCGCTTGTTTACAATAGCCACGCTATCATTAACTGCTTACCAAGGCTCATTATTTCCATGAAACCTTATCCGCCGACTGTTTTCTTATTTGTGCCGAAACTTTTATACCTGTTGCCGTGACAATATGATTATTCCGGGATATATGTTTATCAAGTTGCATTCATAAAAAACTTTCAGAGTCAGATTCTTGTACTATAATGTTATCAAATTTAATATGAAACAATGTATTTTTTCTTACTATTTAGCTCAAATTTAATTAAATTTGTATTTCCATGATTATTATTGAGGTTTAGAGATTTAAAAAAATGTATTTTTATTGACTCCTTAGTAGCTAATAATTGCAGTTCATGGTTATTACTTTACATATAGTGTCATCTGCATAGCATATAGTATTACAGTCAGGTGTAAAATATATATTATGTAAATATAATATAAAGAATAGTGGTCCAAGCACAGAGCCTTGGGGTACTCCATATTTAACTATCCTGGAACTAGATTTAATTTTTCTTACTTGAATTCCTTGTTTAGAACTTACTTATGTGTGTTGTACACGCCCTTTTAAATATGATGAAATTAGTCTATTGGCAACTCCCCATATACCATACTCTTCTAGAACTAGTAGTAATGTGTCATGTTGGCCACAGCTGAATTCCTTAGATAGATCAAAGAATATACTTAGTTTTCTGTTTCTTATATAGATTACTTAGCACATTGTGAACAAAGTCTATAAGCGTTGTAGCGGTTCATCTTTTTGCCCAAAAGTCATGTTAAAGGTCATTTATTACACTATATTTATCTAGGAAAGCAACAATTCTTTTCAGTATTAATTTTTCAAACCACTTAGCAATTAGCAAAATAAGGGTTATAGGTCTATAGTTTTGCATGCCTTTTTTGCCACCCTTCTTATGTACTGGAATAACGGTACTAATTTTTAAGGAACCTGGATTCCTTGGTTTCATGATTCATTTATAGGTATTACAAGGGCATGCTCAGAACATGTTTACATTTTTAATAGCTTAGAGCTAATTCCATCCCTTCCAGTGGAGTTTTATTTTTAAATCTATTAATTGGACCTTGAATTTCAACAACGTGGTACCGTGCAAGTAAGATATAACATATTTGAGACTATGGGAGTTTATGTAACCTCTAAACTAGGACCATCCTTTGGCAAGGCTGACTGCTTGAAGTCCTGAGAATAAAAGGCTCAGATTTTTGCTAGTAACCTTGATGCAATACATCAAATTTGGAATTATAAGTGAATGCAGCGAGTGGTGCCCTCCCACGACCTGAAGTATGCAACAAATACACTGAAGGACCCAAATTATCTTTGCTCGGAATTACATGCCCCATCCTGAGCATAGCAATAATTAAGCGCAAAGCACAAAGAATTAATATCCTTGCCAAAATAATGTCCTCAGGTTACTTAATTGTAATTATAGCCTTAGAGGGACATAAAACAAATTATCAACTCCCAGGCATAATTACAGCAAAGGAAAATGAGCTATTAAAACGCACAGTTACGGGAAACCTCCCATCAGTGACCATTGCCGCAAAGTTTGAATTAAATGATGTGGTAATACGGCTGGAACAAGCAATTAAGTTTGCTATAATTACAGCTAACCATATATATGGCCCGAAACAATTCAAAGCCAAGCTTCCAGTCAACATAGAAGCGCTTACGGTAAAGTGAAACCATTCTAGCGATAACTAAAAATTATGACGCATTCTAATTTGCTACAATGTGCGAGAATATAAACCGGTTACCAATGATAACCCTTATAGTGAATCAAACACGATTTTGTGGCATTTCGTGGTGCCTAAGTAAAGACAAATGCCAATACCACCAACACATCACATTGAGAGAATACCATAAACTACAAAGAAAAATCTAATGTATTAGGACTAGCACTAACAGATAAAAAATGCCCCTTTTTTCCTATTTTCACGAAGAAACCATAATGCCACATCATATATTAAAGCGTGGTCAAATATGAAAAAGGTGCCTGTCAGAAATACTGTCTGGTTATCTCGATGACCTTACCTCAATGAAAGGCCCAAGGGTCCGATAAGATATATAACAGCATTCAAGAACTTACCGAATGAACCATAAACATGTATCAGTAACCATCAATTATGCTTAACACAAGGTTATTTCCAATAACCATGGAAGTTGCCTATTTACTTACTCCTAAAACAGCATAAAGTACAATGTAGGCCAAGAATTCTAGACTAAATTCTTTACTAAAGACACTAGAAGGGCCGGTGAAAGAAATACAAGAGACTAAACAAATATACCACAAGGCAAAACAATTACATTTCATGGCAAAACACTCGTCACTTTTTCAAATCCTTGGAGCAACAGAGAGAAAAACGCATATACTGAAATACCACTACTTCAGTATCTCAACAAACACCAGGCATTGAACGTACCTTGGACAATGAATGGCATGTATGCCTCCTTAAGAAATTGAAGATCATTTTAATGAACATGCTAACAATACTAAAATTTCAATTTCCTGAAAGTCAGCAAGCAATCTGGCCATTCCAGGACCAAAAAAGCAGAAGCCCCATGGAAACATACGAGGGCTGTTCAATAAAGAATGATCATAATATTTTTACGTTCATAATTTTTCGCAATAAAATTCACTCTTATGATATTCTGTTAGCTTAATGTGAAACAAACACGCCATAGTAGTTTCATCTTTGGTACTCCTGGTTCCCGCCTGTGAGAACCAGTTAAGTTCAGATATCTTCAGCATCGCCTACCGCTGCAGCGGAGGTAACATGCAGTTAAAGTTGATGTTAGAGAAAGATCCGGAAATTCTTTCAAACATAATTACTGCAGATGAAACATCATTTTGATCCTGAGAGCAAACAGCAAAGCTCAGTGTGGAAATCTCCTTCACCAACACTCAAAAAATCAAAAGTGGTTGCTTCTGCTGGGAAAGTTATGGTCATTTCATTGTTTGATATTCATGGAATGGTTTATCAGCATGTTGTACCTGCACACACATCAGTGTCTGTAGGGATGTCCTGTAAACATTGGAAGTCCATATCAGGCGCAAAAGACCACATTTCCATGAAGTAGGCTGGATGCTGCACCACGGTAATACGCGGCCGCTTATTGCCAATGTTGTTCCTGAATATCTTGCAAAAATCAACATCACGTACATCCCTCACCCTCCCTGTAGTCAGGATTTAGCCCCATGTGACCTTTTTCTATTCCCTAACTTGAAGAAACGCCTTCGTGGGAGGCATTATCCATCATCAGAAGCAGAGGTGAAGGCTGCGGAGGCGCTTTTGAAGGATCTCTCAAAATATGGTTTCCAGCATGTATTTTAAGACTGGCAGAAACGCTGGGACGGGTGCATCACATTCAAGGGAGGCTATTTTGAGCAGAACCATCAAAATTATGAGTATGATTAAAGGTACGTCGTGAAAAAAATATTGTGATCAGTCTTTATTGAACAACCCTCATACTATGGCCGATGCAGTTCAGCATTTATAAAAATAACTTGCAAAGGAAATAAGGCGGTTTGGAGCTGTAATGGACCAAGGTCCAACATTTACCACATTGGGAACACATCCAATATCAAATTTTGTAAGTTTTGTCCCCCAATAAATGTTAAAAATCCACTAAATATGAACAAAGTTTACATTGTACAAGACATCCATCAGACATACATGTATCGATTAGCATCTCCTTCGATCTGTATCCCCGATGGTGATACACCATCTCAAATTAAGACACTTAATTTTGGATATTATTTTGCAAGCAATCGCACAGATCCTTAAACTACACACTGAGACAGGCTAACCTTGTGGTTAAATTACACACAATAGAACAATTTCTCTAATATTAACTTTTGCTATATACGCCAACTTAAGAATTACAGCCCAATGATACACGCATCACGTGCAAACAAATACAGGAGATGGTATCCTATTGCAAATTAATATGGAAATTTAACAATAGTATAAAACCCTTTTTATTGTTACGTAATGCAGTTCATACATAAAAGTTCCAAGAGCTTCAAGCTACTCAACCAAGATGGCCCAAGGATACGTTAGCTTGCCGTGTGACACACCTCTGCAGCCTAACCGAGTTATTTGTACTACCTAACAATCATGAAAATTCCCCATCATTTGACGAGCAAGGAAAGCCTAAGGCAACAGCTAGGATAAGCTCGACGTACTGGGAGCATTCCTGGGAGAAAAAAAAAATCACGCGAGAAAGAGTCCAAGATTAGTTGTGATTTGAATAGCTGCATGACCAGCATGGTCAACCACATCAGAATAAGTACATGTATGACCAATTTGCTAAATATTAAGTGCATCCTTAACTCCATTGGCAATTACTAGAGTGACGTTAGTTATGGATACTGCCCAAGAATTAACATTAAGACGAGCTTGCATTCAGTTCATAGCAGCATTTACTACTACACAACATAATTACCCGGGGTTTAAGCAACAGCACCTCGAAATAACAGCATATAACTTAGGTACTTGTCCTCCACTATACATTTAGCTTAGCTTCTAAGGACATGTGATTGAGGACGCGATGGAACCTCCACGAGATGACTACCACTGGAGCAGCGGGAGGAGGGTCACCTCCACAAAGATTTTGTCATCGTGTATCTCTAATCTTAATTCCTATACCGGTTTGTAGTTTCTAATATGTTTTCGTGCATCTCCTTAGTAAAAATAATTCAATTTATCGTGATAGTTAAAGTCGGATGGAATGCACTAGCCATCCATTCAAAGCCAAATATTATGGGTTCGAATCCTGGAGACAGCAGTCAAATTACTCTGTGGAAAATGATGGGGAGGTTCTAAGTAAAACAACCGGTCGATGTCGCACGTGATTGTCTACGAGGCTACACTTTTTTGAAAAGACATGGATTTAGGTGTTTTTTCTGAAACATTATTGTAAATTAATGTATTTATGATATAAAAGTAGCTAAAGTACTGTCATTTTATCGTTAAGGAACCAAATATGAAAATAAGGCATAAATAAATTAACGAAATATAGACATGTAATTTAAATTACATTATCAATTTATGTGAGTAAAGTTCGCCATATAACTCTAAGAGGTTTAGTAGTGCTGCCCTAAGTTTTCAGGTGACAATAACATAAGCCGCCGAGGTTCATATTTGGAATCCTTAATGTGACAAGCTAGCAAGCTAAAACTGTAAGTGATTTTAGCACCATAGGGTTGTAAGGAAAGTAATTGTGGGAAAGGACGGCAGAATGAGAACCGAGATAATACAGGAATTCTTACAGGTCAGTGCAACACAAGGAGTTGAAAGAAATAACATTTTTGGAGAGACAGGGCTGACCAAAGAAAGAAGCACAGTAATTCCAGACTAACTAATCAGAGCCCTGGGCAGATATCCCAACAGACAACGCTATATAAAGCATAAATATTACAGTTATTTGTGCAAAGTTCGCATAAGGACATTTAGGTATAATAAGATGACTTTTACCAAGCAAACACATCCACATTCTGATTTCCTAGCAGCGACAACCTAAACCGACGCTAGCTTGTCTAAAGAAATACAGTTTAAGCTTTTATATCTCCGCTATTGGCCGGTTGCTAGTGATTGCGAAACAAGTTCACATTTAAAATTCACACACATCATCCCCTTCAATGGAAATTTTATAGTCATTCAGTGAAATATTATTGTCTATGTTTTCTGCTTCTTTATATGTTTTCGTGGTGTCACGCTATGTTTATAGGGAGAGTCAGCATTTAATTATTTCACTTAAATTGAGAAATGTTCCACTGAAAAATGTTTTCACTACTTGAAAAGAATGCTCTTTAGACTTTTCAAAAGACAAACCTAACGGTACATAACGGGATGAAGGCTTAAGGGGGTTCAGTGCACTCACCCCTCACAAAAGATAATAAGCATGTAAAAGGAACAGGGAAACAAAGTATTACGGGCAGTCTAAGTGTGGAATCAAAGGTGTGCGAACGTGTAAAGAAATTCATAGTGCCTCAGTAGTGGAAACATTTTCTTCGGGGATACTATAATGAATGGTGTAAATATTCGAATAAGCATTAATTAGTCTACAATGTATTGGCATTGTCTCTCGTTACATTTCCCCGAGATCAGCATATCCAACATGCTTTACCTAAACCATAGCAGAAGAGCAGCCGTGGAAAAGAATCACAGCACCAGTAAATCAGCCTATCAAACATCAACAACCTCAAAAACGATTGATAAAATTTGCAAATTCTCTGAGTTTGCCGCAAAATTAACAAGTGACCGGGCAAACGCTGCAGTTTGACGTTGCCAGATTACATGCAGTGTTTTAAAACTGTACGAACCAATTGCCTTGAAGTTTCCATAAAGTTGCCAAATCAGGCTCTTCTTCAGGTGCAATCCCCAAGTAAAAC
This sequence comes from Mantis religiosa, assembly GCA_030765055.1. Lineage (NCBI taxonomy): Eukaryota > Metazoa > Arthropoda > Insecta > Mantodea > Mantidae > Mantis > Mantis religiosa. The sequence goes on from CM060957.1 coordinate 59,888,413, forward strand.
TTCTATGCCACGTGTTGGTAATGTAGTCCTGCTGCAGGAAGACCTCATGCCACGGCAGAATTAGAAGGTCGTCGCATTGAAGGTCGTTGTGTTACTCTCACTACACCAGATAGGAAACAATTGGCCAGGCCTGTCCAGCCGGTCATGCCGCTGGAGGTAGAACAGGATGTGAATGTGTAACATCTGCCAAGTTATATGTTCATTTTGTGTTACTTTATTTGTCAAATGACGTGTATTTCCTGAAAATGTTATAGGAAAACAAGATAGCGTGGCTTTACTCAACCCTGTTGCTATACCTCACACAGGTCCGGAGCTAAAATTCCCGTTCGGCTGCTCTGGTAGTAGACAGTAGACGAATGCTATAGTGGCTCCTATTCTACCACTAATTTCTATCCCCACATGTCCTTTATCTGTTTAATCTTCCTGTATTTCAGGGTTGTAAAGGTGTGGCGGAACAGCAGAGTTTGCGCTGTGTGAAGATTTCTCCCCGGAGCATGTCTGGCCGTTGGGACCCATTTATGGAAGCGATTCATGTTCTTTTGATATCCAAAAGGAAAAGACGGGCTCTTGTAGGTGTACGACCTGTCCTTGCTGCTGTGCGTCTTCGTTTGGATTTGGCCGTTTTTATGGGTTTTCCCTTCATTTATTTCTACCAAGATTCACGTTACAGGCAGAAAAGTGCAGTGTGTCCCATATGCGATCTAGGATAAGATGGCTAGAGACCCTTCTGATTAAGGAATGGGAATTATAATTCTCTCTCACCATGGTAATGCGTCTTAGTAAGAGTTTTCAAACAATGCAATTATAAAATAGCGAATAATTCAAAGTGCAAATATTATTCGAGATCTAGTACCTCAACATGTGACCCCAGGTAAGTCAAATGTTTCTGTATAACATTTCTCAACAAATACCCAGTATGGTATAGTCTTGGTGTTTAAGAAAAGTGTCAATCTGTGTGCAAAGCTAGAATTACTGAACTAGAATAAATTACAGATATGGTTTGTAAACAGCAACTTTCTCAGGGGAAAGAAAAATCTAATACATGCTACTGGTAGTTTATACATTCTGTTCACATTTATTTTACTCAAAAGCCTTTCGTGTTCTCATCCTTAAATGATGAAAGAGATATGTGACTCTAAAAGGCTGTGTATAGCACAGAAAAGGATATGACGTCAGGAAGAGCGCTTTAACGGATTTCAATATGCTGGTCTGCACGCAGGGGATAAAACTTTCTAGGATTCAAGAAGATTATTAACAGAATTTCTTGAAGAGAAATGGGAATGGAGGAAACCTATTTCCTGGTGAAAGAATTTCACCTTCCGGTTGGATGAATGGTATCATTAAGTTAGTTCAATACGCGAAATGCCTGTCCCTTTACAAGGAGAAATATTTCGCTGCAAATGAATCAGTGCTGTACGACGTTCACAAGTTTTGAAAATCACGTTATACTAAGGAAACATTATTCCCTTAGTTATTTACATCTACACTTCCTGCTTATTACACTTCAATGATTTTAACGAATAATTATTTACTCCTTTGTACCATTTTTTGTATACCTACTTTTATGCCTAGTCGCGTTAGTTACGAGATTGTCAATCGCATCCAGTAGTTATAATTGTGGCCTATCTTTTAGCTTATATTTTTGTATTTGTATTTATTTCTTATCTTTCTTCTACATACAATTTCATTGATACATTGACATTTGTAACATTTCTTTCACACAATAACATAATTACTTATTCACATTTAACATACCCTTCCTACTGCTCGAGTCTCGGTCTCAATACACAATCTCTGGTTTTCCTTGTATTGTTGACCCTCCTCTCCCTTGTATCCCTCGTTCTAGTTTTCCAGCTCTTAATTGTTAGTTATTTTTCATCAATCTTCACCATTTCTCTCTAACTTTCCCCAGATATTCACCTACATTTCTTACATTCTTTTCTCCTTTTACCAATAACATTTTTTTATTATTAATACCTCCCCCATCCCTAAAACTGTCCCACTTTTGTTGCCAAATTTGTTCTCTCCATATCTTTGATTGTTTGCAATAAAGTATACTATGCCAACCTGAATCCTCTTCTCCACACATTGGGCATTTCCCTGTATTCTTTTCATATCTAATACCTTTCAAATTTCTAACTCCTGTCCTTGCCCAGCCAAATCCTTCTCGCCCTAACTTATTACACACATCTATGTACTTCTCCCTCCCCCACTCTGTATTTATTTCCCTATATATCCGCAGTGATCTGTTCTCCCTTACACTGGTAAATATAACTTGGATATCTAAATCTTCCAGGCTTAATTCTACCTCTTTCCTAAAGCCCCTATATTAATACTCCTCGTTTCTCCAAATATGTCCCATACCTATCTGTTCCATCAGTTCCCTTACTTTTTGCAACCAAGACTCTCCCCATTTGCTTCCCATCTACAAAAGAAAACACTTATTGATAATATTTTTTCCTCCAAATTAGCAATTCTGTATAGACATTTCAATGCCCTTGAGACAATTTTAACCCTTGTTGAATGTCTTCCCAACTTTAATTGTGCTGCCCCATTGGGTGAAGCTACCGGTAAGCCCAAAATATATTTACAGAAAGATCTGTTAATAACATCCACCTCTTCTCATGCTTCATCCACTCCGCATATCTCTGTCCCATGCAACATCTTATTTCCTACTATGGCAGTATAGATCCTTTCCAGCCAGCTTATATAGGAGATATTGTTAGATATACCATAACGATCTTGCACTAAATAAATATGTATAACAATTTTAAGCACACATATGAAGTTTAATGATAGTTATGTTTTCCAAAATGTTTATTAAAGTAAAAACATCTGGAAAGTATCGATAATATCTCCAGCACTGTTTATTATATACAGGATGTCCCACCTAACTCGAGTTCTATGCACTTTACAGTGCTGCCATTTCTGTCACTCATTCACATAGAGTCCATGTAGTTTTAAGAAACAGAAGTTCCTATCTGGTCCCAGTATAAAGCAGATGTACTGGCCTCTTATGAAACAATCGCTCATGCACCGGCTAGGGGCTTTATACAAATTGCGAGTGAAAGAACAGAGATGGTTTTCAATATAGTTAGTACATCTCTTTATGAGCTCAAAGCGAGATGATATAGTAGTACCTCCACCGTGACTGCTACAGAATCAGCAAGCCCGCACATTTTCACGAGAGGGCAAGTATTGCTTTTCTTAACGTGGGGAGGCAACCATCATTATCTATATGGATAACCACAACTGCGTAAACACTTGTCCAATATCTCACTAAGAGATCATAAGAACACTGCACACAGCAGAATTCAGTTAACAGCCTCAACAATGAATACATGTGAATAACAAAAAAGTGCATTTAAAAGCAAACAAAAAAATTCAACAAGAAGTACACAGGGACCCACAGACATTAAAAACCCCTAAAATGCAGAAAAGGTGCAAAATAAAAGTACTTGACATTGGTTCATTTTTAAGAATTTATATTGCATTCTGTACTCTCTGTGGTGACTCACAAAAAGATAGTATTTCATCAAATTTCGAGGCCTATTCCGGACTTTTTACTTTAAATGGATGGGTATATCACATTAATTTTATTTTATGTATTTATTTTTTTTAATCTGCGAGCTTAGGTCCAGGTGTCTAGAGTCTAAACCTGGACTTATTCTGCTCTTTAATTACAAATGATATACATTTAATTAATAACCGGTTTCTTTTTGCAGACAGAACTTATGCCTACATTAACTAACCTAATGGCCACTATCTCCTGTGGCCTTACAACTAAATATAACCTAACAGCAGCCTTATTACTAGGTAAATTTTCTAATAAATAACTAAATTACAATTTAAATCCTGTTCGTGTCATGATTAATTTAATTCGGAGGACCACTTGATTTTAGCAGAAATCAACCAAATTGATTTTGTGGACTGTACTCGATAGAGCTGTATTCATATCTCTGGATAAATTTATTGCACACACTACATTTCTTATACGAATAATCATAAAGAAGACAATACATTAACATTTAGATAAACTAAAACACGTCTTTTCACTGCAGCAGCGTTGCACTCAGCCACACCACGAAACACATCACATCAATGTTCTTGTCTCAAACATGTCTGACTAAAAAACCGGAAAAAGACTACTTTCTTGCACGCTGGCGAGTCACGTGACCAGTTTGCCGCATAACCGGCGCCAAGTAAAATATTCATGCGCCCGACCAACAAATGACTATCATGGCGCAAACAAATCCGACAATAAATTATACTGATAGAAAGCTGCTGAAATATTTCTAATATTTTGCGCCTGCAACTGAAGTCTTACCAACCTTGTGTCCTGAAGTCCATTAAATTTCGTTGAAACTCCATGTTGATTGGACATCCAATATTTACTTAGCAGTTGTAGGTGTTTTCTTTAGTTATTTATTCTTACTCCATTGTCCTGGTTACCTTCGACGATCTCGAGTGCTTTTTCATGTGTCGTTTGGGTTTCTTTTCCTCCACCGTAAATTCATATTGATCTCCTTCCAATAAATATTAATATTAGACGATGTCACCTCTTTATAAAGGTCCTATGAAGGCTGATCCTCTTCCAATAGATGATAATTGATGTCATCTCTCTGTGTAAGTCTTGTTGATCTCCTCAATTGTATCGGGGTATTATCTTGATGTGTTGTCTCTCCCCTTCTTCTATTCCGTAGTTGTGCTCTGTTCTGGTTGTAGCCTTCCATGGCTAAATTGGATACTAGTTCTGTCATAATTTCCAACTGTTTATAATCTTCTTTCCTCACTATATTCCATATTTCTTTTCCTTGTAGTTTTGTTCTACTTTCTTGTAGTTCGAATATATATTTACTGCATTCACACAATGAATGCTCTGGGTTGCCTGGAACATTGCAGATATCACAATTACTATTTTCTTTTTTACCTATTCGATTAAAGTATACATCATACGGTCCATGTCCTAATATGTAATGTATGATTCTCTTCCTCGCTATCAAATGTTTCACCCGTAACCTTGATGTTTGGTAATATCTCAAAGACTCCTTCCTTCATCCACGTTATTCCACTCTTGTTGCCAATCATTTAAAATTGTATTCCTAATTTCAGTTTTAGATTTACATTATTCGCCGATCAGTTCGTGCACTTTTGTTATGTTCTGTTTCCTTAAACAATAATTTGCTGCACGTAGTTTGATTACAAAATCAAC